>CANJKZ010000735.1:4960000-5560000 GCA_947471745.1 Closterium sp. Naga37s-1
CTGGTGGGAGCATGCGAGGCAGCGAGGGTGGCGAGTGTGTGGGGGAGCAGCAGTGCGGCGAGTGAGGCGTTCACACGGCACAGCGGTGCACACAGACTGGGGGACGGGGAGGGGGGGGAGGGGGAGAGGGAAGGGGAGGAGGGCGAGGGGTGCGCTAACAGAGGAAGGGAGTGAGGAAGGGAAGGAGCCTTGCACAATGGGTGGTGAGTGAATGGCTGGAGAAAACTGGGGAGGGACTGAGGTGCATAATGAAGATGGGGACGGCAGAGTCAGGCATGCACTCAATTGGACTGGCACGGATTTCAGCTTTCGTGATGGAGGGGAGAGACGACGTGACACTGTTCTTCGTTGATGATAATGGGATGCTGCCTGGCAGGTGTTTGAGACTTCTCAAAGACCAACAAGCCACAATGGTAAACCACCGGCAGCACACACAGCACCCCAAATCAATCATAATCGTCACTCACGAGAGACTGTCGTCCGGCGCGTGCAGAATGAGCAAATGCACCACACGGCACACCCACTGCTCGTGAGATGCCCCCACTGCCTGCCACACCGCGGGGTCGTCCAGTGGAGGCGTGGAGGCTGGAGGCCAGGGGGGAGAGAGCGAGGGACAGAGAGACGGAGCGAGGAAAGAGTTTGAAAAGAGAAAGACTGTTCGGAAAATGTGAGCGAGTGAGTGAGTGGGAAGCAGCGGCGGTAGGCGATTGATGAGCACAGCTCAAACGCTAGCAGCACGAAACACGCACCTGCTGCCTCGGCTCTTAGGTGCTGGATAATCTGCTCTGCACGGGCGGTGTTGACCGTCTTTATGTGCGCCTGGAGAAGATGACAGCAGGGAAAGCAATAAGCTATGGTGCCAGAGGGATTAGTGAGCGTGGCACGCTACAAACAGGTGGCTTTAACCAAAGCAGCACAGGATGGCAGCGGGCCGTCCAAGTCACAAACAACAAATCAGAGAAGACAAGGTGCGACATTGGAGGTCAGGTCCGTCCATAGCAGCAGCATCACCATGCACAACTTTGACTTCATCCGCGGCTCAGCTCAACCAACCTCGAGATATTGCTTCTCCTCAAAGGCTGTGGCAGTGAAGACCCGATGCCCCCTCTCCGTCATGAGTATGGCCTGCCTTGAAAGCAAGCAGCACAGCGCAGGAGCATGTAGCGGACAAGGGAACAACTGGATGGAAGCGAGTGCTCTGTGAGGCCCCCGAAACAGAAAGAACAACCTGTGAAGGTACTGTCAAGAGCGACCTAACAGGCTTTTCAATGCACTGTGCTGCAGTTGCAGTGACAAGTCTTGATGGAACAACAGGAAAGAGCGATGGGTGTTGATTCAACATTTCAAGCAGGCAGAAGCGAGGCAGGAGCAGAGCAGGCACTGGACGGACCTCGATGGTTTGTGCAGCGAGCTGGATGGCATGGACGTCCGGGTCGATAAGGAGGGTGGCTAGCAGCTTCAGCACCGATACAATCACTCCCTCGTGAATGCCATCGCCTGCTGGATCCGCATTCACTACTGTCACACCACCCGCGGGTGCTGACACTGCTGTTGAAGCTGCTGTGGTGAGAGGCTTGAAGGAAACGGCGGAAGGATCCCATATGCCCAACTGCCAGCAAGACACGATGGCACACAACACAAGGATGGAATGTAGTAAGGTATGCGGGGAAAGGAGCTAGAATGCAGGGATATTAGCATGCTGACGTGAACTAGCACATCTACGGACGAGCAAGGCTAGTCACTCACAGCAGCCAGAAGCCTGCCAAGGCATGCCCGGATGGTGCGAGTACAGGGGTCAGACTCGCTCAGCTGCCATGATGCCTGCAGCAGCTGCCATGTGGCAGCAAGGGCCTCAGCAGAGGGGCGCGGCACGCCATCCCCAGGGCCCGCTGCGTCCAGCTCAGGACTGATGCTGCCTGGTGCTCCCTCCACGCCTCTGGCTGCAGCGGCAGCGTTATCGCACCACAGGAGATGCTTGGTGGCGGGGAGTTGGTCACAGAGAGCTTCCAGACTAAGAGGGCAGGCGGGGGAGGAAGCGAGGGGGGGGGGGGGCATGGGAGGGGAGATAGTGAGCAGTGAGGAAGCAGAGACAGGCACGGAAGACTATCTGTCGCTACTGCTGGGAGAAATGCGACGCACTTTTGGGAGATGTCAAAAGTTGCGGCGCATGCAGCATGTGCATTGAAATTGGTATGACGAAGAAAATAATCCGGAAACAGGAGAGATATGTTACAGGCTCCGCGGTAGTAGTTTAGCAGGTACTAGTAAGTGTGCTAGTGCACTCGTTGAACAGACACGTGTGCACTGCACTCTGCACCGGCCAGACGAGCACCCTTCCTGCAGCACCGATCCAATCAAGTTCACCCTCAAAACCTGGCCTCAACTACACCACCCTTGATTTGATGTCCACACCTCTGTGCGAGAACAGCTGGGGAGAGGCTGGTGGCCCGAGAGGCAAGCTGCAAGACGGTGGAGGGAGGCAAGGAAGGAGGGAGAGAACCTGGGATTGTATAGAGAGGTTAGGTGGGCATTGGGCAGCATAGGCAGCAGAATTGGCAGTCAGTGAGGAAAGAACAGAAGCAGACAGAAGAATGCACACGCACAAGAAGAACTCACAAGCACATTCTAACAGCCAAATTCTGATCCTGCTGTGTCTGCGATAATTCAGACCAGCCACAGCTGGGTTAAGCTGGGAGCATGGGGCAATGGAGACAGAACGATCCATGTGCCATGTTCGGGCAGGAAAGCAGCACCTGTGTTAGCTGTTGTGGCAGGGGCGAGTCGTGGGAGAGCGAGGAGAGAGAGTCGGCGATCGGAGCCAGCGAGGGGTGCGCTGCCACTGCTGCTGCTGGCATATGGAAAAGCTGCAGAGGGGAGCAGTGAGTCAGGAATGGAGGGACAAGGAGAGAGGGAAAAGGAGACTAGAGGGTTTGGTTGGGCTGGTAGGAAAAAGCCTCGCATCACGATAAGAAAAATAGCAGGCTAGATGCTGCGAGAATCCCACTCACAGAGGTTTGGTTATTGAGTCAACTAGAAATTTTCCCACTTATAGAGGTCACCACGACAGGAGTCTCCTTAGGGAACTCGTGCAGCTTGTTGCATAAACCAAGTTACAGGTGTATGTAAGGGTTTAGGCCTGGCGTGTGAATGCAGCCTTCGTACATAAACAAAGAAGCGCAGCATGTGATGCATGTGGAGCCCCTCCCTAGCACACCTGCAGGCGAGCAGTCACTGCTGGTGGCGCATCCACTGTGAACGCTCTCAGCAGCTCCACCAGCGCCTCTGGAAGCTCCCCCTCCTTCTGCCCCTCCTCCTGTGCTGACCCTCCTGCTGGGCCCCCTGCTAGGCCCCCTGCTGCTGCCCCCCCCGCTGCTGCCCCTGCTGCTGCAGGCAGCGATGGGGGAGTGCAGAGGGCCAACAAGCGAAACACTATGGCCTGCAGGGAGAGGGGGAGGCGGAGAGAGTGGCAGGGGATGGTGGGACTTGAGGGGAGAAAACAAGATGTGGGGAGGAATGAATACGCATGAAACACACACAATGCAACAGCATTTGTAGCGCGGAAACAGGAGGGGTTGGGAAATGAGAAGTGTTGTGTAGCAAGTATGTCCCAGTGGTAGAGTCTCGCCTTTGGTCTTAGAGGTTGTGGGTTCAACTCTCAGCAGATGCACTTTCTCTTCACATTGTGCTCAACATGACATTCCCACACTCCACCACACTCACTAGGGATGAGCAGGAGGACGTGTTCGTGTTCGTCTTTCCTTCGCCAAGTGGAGGTGGCGAACGGCGAACATGTTCGGCCGAACACCGAACATGTTCGCCCCGAACGAATTAGGCGAAAAAAAAAAATAGTTCGGTTCACCTCGAACATGTTCGAGGCGAACCGAACAGGTGTTCGAAATTTTTCTCAAGCCTAACACTCACCCACAGTGAAGTGTGGTCACAGTTGGCATTGCCATCTGTCCACTCATCCCATACTCACCTTGCTGGCCCCTATGGTGTGCCACATAAACCATGTAGGCTGGAGGCCCCTATGGTGTGCCACATGCTGCCATGTAGGCTGTTGTTCCAGCCTGGCCCACATGTGCAACATGTGGCCTCAATTACTAGCTTGGCAAGGTTGGCTAGCCTTGCCCTCAGCTTTGAGGTGCTGCAGCTAGCCTCAAGAGTTCAGCCACATATATGTGGCTTCCCACTGTCAGAATATTATGTTTCTCTAGTCTGCAGTGGGGTACTCTGTAGTGAGTACAACCCTGTTAGGGTTTGCTATATGTATCCCAATGCTTTCTAGTGCAATCATCCTTTCTCACTTATTCTTTCTTTCGTCAATGATTCTCACATGGTATAGAGCAATATCGATCCTTCCAAGGGCCCACCACGTTTACACTGAAATTTTTCCTACCCTAGGCGCGCGTCGCGCCTGCCCTTAACGGCCCTTCGCGGCCCCTCGTAAGGCCCTTCGCGGCCCCTCGTTAGGCCCCTTCGCGGCCCCTCGTAAGGCCCTTCGCGGCCCCTCGTTAGGCCCCTTCGCGGCCCCTCGTAAGGCCCCTCGTAAGGCCCCTTCGCGGCCCCTCGTACGGCCCCCTTCGCGGCCCCTCGTTAGGCCCCTTCGCGGCCCCCTCGTAAGGCCCCTTCGCGGCCCCTAGTGAGGCCCTTCGCGGCCCCGTCAGGCCCCGTTTGCGGCCCCGTCAGGCCCCGTAAGGCCCCGTCAGGCCCCGTTCGCGGCCCGTTAGGCCCCTTCGCGGCCCGCCCCGGCCCTTCCTCGGCCCCGTCCCGGCCCTGTCCCGGACCTGCCCCGACCCAGGCCCCGCCCTCATGCCGGTCGTGGCGCACCAGGGGCCCGTGCACCGCCCCCCCCCCCCGCTCGCCACGCAAGGCGACGGGAGGGGCGACCTGGGGGGGCGCGCGTCGCCCCTTCTTCCGCCTGCTCTGGCGCCCTGGGAGGCCGCGCGTCGGCCCCCGTACTCCTCCCCCCCCCCCCCCCCCCCCCCCCCCCTCAGGTCGCCTCAACAGGCGACGGGAGGGGCGACCTGGGGGGGGGGGCACGCGTCGGAGCAGCCGCCCCTGGTGCAGCCGCCCCTGGAGCAGCCGCCCCTGGTGCAGCCGCCCCTGGTGCAGCCGCCCCTGGAGCAGCCGCCCCTGGTGCAGCAGCCCCTGGAGCAGCCGCCCCTGGTGCAGCCGCCACTGGTGCAGCCGCCCCTGGAGCAGCCGCCCCTGGTGCAGCCGCCCCTGGAGCAGCCGCCCCTGGTGCAGCCGCTCCTGGACCTCAGCAGCCGCCCCTGGCCCCTGGCCCCTGGAGCAGCCGCTCCCCCCCCCCCCCCCCCCCTTCCATGGGGATGGCGGGGAGAAGGGGGGGAAGCTTGGAGGTCCAGGGGGAGGCAGGAGGGGATCTGCAGCACCAGGTCCCCCACCCTTCTCCTACCTCCCCCTGCTGCGGGTACAGCAGTGGGGGGGGAGGGGATTTGCCATCCCCCCTGCTGCGGTTGCGGCAGTGGGGGGAGGGGACCTGCAGCACCAGCCCCCCCCCCTCCTCTCCGCCCTTTTCTCCTCTCCCTCCCCCTGCTGCGGGTGCAGCAGTGGGGGGGAGGGGATCTGCCATCCCCCTGGTGCGGATGCGGCAGTGGGGGGAGGGGACCTGCAGCACCTGCCTGCCCCCCCCGCCCCCCCCCCCCCCCCCCCCCCCATCTCTCTGCTGCGGGTGCAGCAGTGGGGGAGGGTATGGGGGTGGCGGGTGTGGCCAACCCGCCAGCGCTGCTGCGCCCCGCGCGCCCTGCTGCCCTGTGCGCCCCGTGCGCCCTGCTGCCCTGCTGCCCTGTGCGCCCCGCGCGCCCTGCAGCCCTGTGCGCCCCGCGCGCCCTGCTGCCCTGCTGCCCTGTGCGCCCCGTGCGCCCTGCTGCCCTCTGCACGCGCCATGCACAGCACCCCCCCCCCCGCCCCTTCTCCTCCATCCCCTGCTGCAGGTGCAGCAGTGGGGGAGGGTATGAGGGTGGCAGGTGTGTGGCATCCCCTGCTCCTCCTCCTACTCCGTCTCCCACTGCTGCAGCTGACGCTGAGGGGGGTGGATGTGTGGGAGCCAAAGGCGTGGTGCTAGGGGGTGGGGTGTGAGTGAACCTAGGGGTGCAGCAGGGGGTGTGTGAATGGGGGGTGCGGCAGTAGAGGGAGGTTGGGTGGAGGTAGCCGTCGTGTTGCTAGCAGTGCCAGTAGTCCGGAGGTGCGCTTCCGGTAGCCCAGTGATGCCGCTGCGCCAGTCGCCCGTGGGTCCGTTGCTCCTGCCGCTCGTCTTAGCCGCGGAGCCAGTTACTCCTGTAGTCCGGAGGTGCGCCTCCGGTAGCCACAGTGCGCGCCGCTCCTGTTGCCCGTGTGTCTGCAGCTTCCGCCGTTGCCTCCTCTCTCCTCTCCTATTAGTCCAGCCTCCTCCTCCTCACTTGCCCTCTGTGATAGCCTCTAGCTTTATTTTTTGTGAACTTTAAACTGTTACTTCTTGTACTTGTGCTCAGAATGTGTGGTGACATTGTGATCCACCCTGAGCTTGCTTTGCTTTGCTGGTTGTGCTGATCATAACCCACTTTGACTATGGGGGTGTGTCAGAATATTATGTTTCTCTAGTCTGCAGTGGGGTACTCTGTAGTGAGTACAACCCTGTTAGGGTTTGCTATATGTATCCCAATGCTTTCTAGTGCAATCATCCTTTCTCACTTATTCTTGTGAGAACTTAGGCTTAGAAGCGATGCATTAGTAATGAGCTTGAAGCTCTTTAAGTACATCCAAGAAGGGTAAGGAATAGTTGGGGAAAGGAATCAGAGGCAATCCCTAGGGATTGGGGGTAATCCCAAGGCAATCTCCAATTGGTGGGTTGGAGATTGCTTCGAGATTACATTTGGGTTTGGTTGGGATGTAGGTCTACACCCAACCAAACACAATGTGCAAACTACACTACTTTAGGATATAGAAAATACAAAGTACAAAGTGTGAGATTGAAGGCTAACACGAACACCCCCCCATAGGCGTCAATCGAACTCAGGGCAGAGAGGGTGGAGCACAGAGCCCCATGGCGCCAAGGAGACGGTGGTGGGGAACTTTCCCAAGGGGCTTGGTGAACAGATCAGCCAGGTTGCAGTCAGATGCAACGTACTCCACTTTCAACTGCTCCTGCTGGACAAGGTCACGGATGAAGAAGTGCCGGAGTTCAATATGCTTGGTGCGGGTGTGATACACAGGGTCTTGAGAGATGTGGATGGTACTCTGGTTGTCACACCAAAGGGTGGGGGCGGACTGTGGGAAACCAAGCTCCTGGAGTAGGAAGGTGAGCCAACGGGCCTCCTGAGCAGCCATGGTGCCTGCGTAGAGCTCTGCCTCACATGAGGAGAGGGAGACGGCAGACGACCTGGTGGAGCGCCAACTGACAATTCCGCTCCCAAGGGTGAAGCAGTACCCCTGAGAGGAGCGTCGGTCGGTCTGGTCATCAGCCCAGGAGGAGTCGGTGTAACCTTCCAGGCGAGGAGGGGAGAGCCCACCGAGTGTAAGAACGTGAGACTTGGTGCCCTGAAGATAGCGCAACACCCGCTTCGCCGCCTTCCAGTGACGATCAGTGAAGCGTCCAGGGGCCACGTAGCGAGAGAGGACACTGACAGGATAGGCCAAGTCCGGCCGGGTGCACATCATGGCGTACATGAGGGACCCAACAAGCTCCGGGTATGGCTCAGAGCAGGCCTCTGGTGTGGGTACAGCTGGAGCTGTGAGGAGGTGTTGCAGCGGCAGCGGGGTGGCAACAGGTGTGCACAGCTCCATCTCAAACCGCTTGAGCACATTGTCGATGTAGAACTCCTGGGAGAGTGAAATGGTGCGAGCCTGGCGATCACGAGTGATCTCCATCCCCAGGTAGTGCTTGAGGTCACCGAGGTCTTTCATTTGGAGGGCCTTGCTCAGAGCTGCCTGGACAGAGGTCATCTGGGCCGAGTCCTTGGCAACGAGGATGAAGTCATCCACGTAGACCAGGATGTAGAATGGCTCAGAATGACGGCGGATGAAGAGAGTCGGGTCAGCAGATGAAGGGTGGAAGTCCAGGGAGAGGAGGACTTCTTTCACCTTGTTGTGCCATTCGCGAGGGGCTTGCTTAAGACCGTAGACGGGGCGATTCAGCTTCCAGACAGTGTTGGGAGGGAATTCTCCTGGGAAGCCTTCAGGTCTGTCCATGAACACTGTCTCCTTGAGACGTCCTTGTAGGAAGGCGGATGAGGCATCCATGGATTTGATCTCAAAGTCTTCTCGAGCTGCGACATCCATGAGCGTACGAATGGTGGGAGGTTTGGATGTGGGGGAGAAGGTTAGGAAGAAGTCGCGGTACTGCTGCTGGGTGAAGCCCTTGGCTACGTAACGCGCTTTGAACACCGGGGCCTCGTCTGGGAGCTGTTTTACACGGAACAACCACTTGCCCCCGACGATGTTGACTCCTGGAGGTGGAGTCTCGTCGTCGAAGGAGTGGTTGCGGGTGAATGCTTCAATCTCCGCTTCCATGGCAGCACGCCATTCGGCAGCGTGAGGGCCTGAGAGAGCCTCTTGGACGGTGAGAGGGATAGGGATGGTCGGGTTTTCCGTGAAGTTGAGTGAGGGTGATTCAGTGATGTCAGGGAAGATGTGCGAGAGCTGGGGAATGACTGCGTGAAGATCATAAAGCTCCTCATGCCTATCTTCCAGAAGGGTAGAGGGCACACCCCCCCCGGCAGGAGGAGTCGAAGTGATCGTGGAGCAACGAATAGCCAGGGCCAGAGGAGGAGCAGGGCCGTGCGAGCGAGTGCCATGGGCTACCGGAGAGGAGGGCGGAGCAGGCGGTGTCTGAGGGATTGACTTAGGGGGCTTGGGTGGGGGAATTGGCTGCCGCTTGTACGTGATCAGTTCGGGCGGCTGTGGAGCGGGTGCCTGGGAGGAAGGGGGGACTGGGGGAGGAGGTGGGGCCGGAGGGTGCGATCGCCGATGGCATGTGATTGGTGCGCTCGGAGGTGGCGGCGCAGATGGCAGGGCGGCAGGTGAGGGGGAGGGAGGAGCAGCTGCCGAAGACACCGGTGAGGGCGGGTCAGAGACCTCAGAGGGGGACGGTGCGATGGCAGGAGGGGTAGGAGGTGAAGGGGCCGGAGCAGGCGGGAGGTCAGGAGGTGCATCAAAGTCTGCCCACACAAGGGAGGGTGGATCAGAGAGAGAGTCCCGTTCCGAGGTAGAGTAGAATGGACGGGTCTCATCAAAGACAACGTCGCGGCTCCGGACCAACTGTTGAGTGGAGGGGTTGAGGAAGAGGTAGTCAGGCGAGTCGGCGTTGTGCCCGAGGTAGATGCACGTCTGGGTCTTGGGACCGAGCTTGCCGCCGTGCTGCCGTCGAGCCTGGGGGTTGAGGAGGACATAGGCGGTGCACCCCCAAACGCGAAGAGAGCGAGCAGTGGGCGTTTTCCCGAGCCAGAGTGTGGTTGGAGTGGTGTCAGGAAGATGCGGGTGGGGGTAAAGGTTGTAGAGGAGGGCGGCGTGGTAGAGAGCGTATCCCCAGAGAGAGTGCGGAGCGTTGGAGTGGCCGAGGAGGCACCGAGTGATCTGCACCAGGGTGTGGTTGCGGCTCTCAGCTATGCCGTTCTGCTGCGGGCTGTCAGGGAGGGTGAAGTTTTGCTGGATGCCTTCTGAGGAGCAGAAAGCTTTGAGCTTGTCGTTGCAAAACTCACCACCACCATCCGAGTGAAGGCGCTTGACTTTGCGGTCAAAGGTGGTCTGTGCCTGTTTAACCCACGTCATGAGGACCTCTGGAACCGCAGCCTTAGTGTGGAGGAGGTGAACACAGACGTAGCGAGAGTGGTCATCGATGATAACAAGGAAGTAGCGATAACCACCTCGTGCGGGAACAGGGGCAGGGCCCCAGACGTCTAGGTGTACCAAGTTCAGTGGTGCTGCTGCGACAGAGGGTGAGGCCGGGTGGGGCTGTTGACGCAGTTTGCTCTTGGTGCAGTCAAGGCACGTGGGAGCGGGGGAATCTGGTGGTGGAGGAAGTGAGGCTGGCAGGCCAAGTAGAAGTTTCTTGGAGGCCATGTCAGCAAGTGTGCGGAAGTTTGGGTGCCCGAGCCGATGGTGGTAGAGTATGGTCGGGTTGGAGAAACTGCGGCACGAGCATGGTGGGGTAGTTGCCTCTGCTTGGGTGGTTGACACTTGTGGGATGGGTACTTGCAGTGTGTAAAGGCCGCTGCTGTTGAGGGTGAAACGAGTCAAGACCTTGTTGGTGAGTGGGTCGAGGATATCACCATAGTTCTCGTTCTCCCAGAAGATGGTGCGTAGCCCAGCTTCCTGAATTTCCGTTTGGGCCACGAGATTGTGGCGGAGTGAAGGCACGCACATTCCAGTGACAGTGCCGGAAGGGAAGGCGGGGCACGGGACTGTGGATGAACCCTTGGCAAGAGTGGTGAAGCTTGAGTCAGCTCCTAGGAGGGGGATGGGTGTTGCGTAGGGTTTGAAGGAGAGTGTCTCCTTGAGCACAGTGTGAGTGGCGCTGCTGTCGAGTGTGAACTCTATGTATTGTGGTGCTTGTGATGAGCCGAGGTACTGGGAGGAAGCTTCATTAATCATGGCAGTGCCAGGGAACAACAGGTTGATACGCACATCAGCAAGAGCAATATCACTGGCACTAGCCGAAGCGGGGTCCTGGACCTCAACCAGGTTGGCCTTACGCGCACGCATCCAGTTCGGTGGCCTCGTGTCTATGCCGTGGACGGCGTACCATTCGTCGTCCTTCTTCTTGAAGCACGTAGCAAGGGGGTGGTTAGTGCCACCACACACTTGTCCCTTGCGGTTGCCATACTTGACGACGTAGGTGCACGGTGGGAAGCGGTTGCGCTGGAGGGGCGCCGAGGCAAGGGCCGCTGCGACACTTGCTTGAGGCATGAGAGCACGGATGGCATAGGCCTTGGCTTGAGTCGTGGAGTCTTTCTCGGCAGAGAGGAGTGCGGTGGAGACCTTGGCAAAAGTGAGGTCTTCCGCAGTCAGCGTGAGGAGCATCTTCCTTGTGATTTCGTAGGCTGTGGTGAGGCCAACAAGAAGAGCTGCTGCAGGGGCCTGTTCGGGGAAGACTATACCCAGCTCCTTGAGTTCGCCATGAATGGTCTGAACTTTGGCAATGTAGTCGGCCATTCCCGAGCAATCCTCAAGGCGGACCTGGAACATGCTAGGGATGAGGATGGCAACTCCGACTGCAGTCTTGTTCATGAACCGATCCTGGAGATGCTTCCAGATGGCATTGGAGGTAGGGTAGTTATGGAACGTGTTGACAAGTTCTGGAGGGGTGGAGGCGATGAAGACGGTGATAATAGCAGCATCAGCCTTCTCCCACTTCCGGTACTTCTCAACGGCTTCCTCATATGCCCTTGTGTCAGCCTCACTAGCGGATTCGGTCGGCTCACGAGGGAGAAGGGGCTGTTTTCCCTTGCCATGGTTGAGGAGGACATCCTTGAGGTCCAATCCTTGCACGTCACGGCTCAGCAGGTGTTTGTCAACCCCATAGCTCCATGCCTTGAAGTTGGGGCTAGAACCATCGGCTTCAAGACGGAGTGGGGTGATGGGGTTGGCCATGGTGGACGCGGTGAAGGCCATGCTGGAGATCCCTTAGTGTCTCGCGCGAAGCGCCGCTCTTAAGTCACCGATAGGAACTGCGCGCGGCGATTTCGAAATCCGACGGACCCCAAATAGCGAAAATCGTCAATGTCGACCGCGTCGGGATGCCTTGTAGAAGGATTTTCTAGGCCGCCAAAACTAGGTAAAATCGGCCGACTTCCGTAGATCTAACCCTAATCCCACACACCCCCCCACACACCACCCTCAGCTTTCGCGGCTACTCTGCTGCTCGGCTGCGCTGCTGCACTGCTGCTCGGCTGCGCTGCTGCACCTGTTCAGCTGCGGGAAAAGGGGAATGGGGGTAGAAGTGCAGATGCGGGGCGACGGGCGGCGGCCCGACGTGAAGTTGCGGGGCGACGAGCGGCGGCCGGACGAGAAGCTGCGGGGCGACGGGCGGCGGCCCGACGAGAAGTTGCGGGGCGACGGGCGGCGGCCCGACGAGAAGCTGCGGGGCGACGGGCGGCGGCCTGATGGGAAGCTGCGGGGCGACGGGCGGCGGCCCGACGAGAAGAGGTGACGCGGTGACGAAATTGAGAGATGACGACAAAGGAACTAAAAGTTAGAGCGACGTCGATGAGCGTACCATAGAAATTGAAGACGTCGTCGAAGTTGACGGGAAAGTGGTGCGGGGGAATTTCCGCCCACGAATGTCGCGAATCGACGGCGACGAGATTGAAGGAGGCTATGCCGAGGTTTGCGGGAAGAACATCCGCATAGATAGGAGGATCACGATCCGCATGTGCGGATGTATTGCTCTGATACCATGTGAGAACTTAGGCTTAGAAGCGATGCATTAGTAATGAGCTTGAAGCTCTTTAAGTACATCCAAGAAGGGTAAGGAATAGTTGGGGAAAGGAATCAGAGGCAATCCCTAGGGATTTGGGGTAATCCCAAGGCAATCTCCAATTGGTGGGTTGGAGATTGCTTGGAGATTACATTTGGGTTTGGTTGGGATGTAGGTCTACACCCAACCAAACACAATGTGCAAACTACACTACTTTAGGATATAGAAAATACAAAGTACAAAGTGTGAGATTGAAGGCTAACACGAACAATTCTTTCTTTCGTCAATGATTCTCACACCCACTTCTCTAGAAATCATCCTTGGACAAGGACCTTGCTCTAGTCTTTAAGACTTGTACCATCCTCCTGCTAAAGATATTTTCTTCCTTCCTATTGTGCCTTAAGTTCACCGATCCATTTTCTACATGGTACCAAAGCTAGGCTTCTAGCTTAGTGAACGTCGCAAATTTGATGGCGCAAGTTGAGACGCCTCTCGGTCGGCACACCCTTCCTATCTTGGAACCGGATGGTTCCAATTTCATTCCATGGAAGAAAAAGATATGCTACATCTTCAATGTCCTTGGGCTGATCTCCCTTCTTGGAGATCCCAAGGCTGCTGCCCGCCCTTCTATTTCCTCTTCTACAACCAGCAGTGGAGATGCTACCGAAGGCAACAATGGTGCAGCCCCCAAAACAGCCCATTCGATTGCGTCGCTGCCGGATGAAGAAAAAGAGAAGCATGCGTACTATCTTCTCATGTCAGTCGTCCATCCTCAGCTCTCACTCACACTTGCTCAAGCCAACACGACAAAGGATATGTGGCGATGCATCATGGCGCGGTTTGACTGCATGGGTAACCATGCACAAGTGGCTCTCCTCCGGGACCTCATCACTACACAGATGGACCCAACAACGAGTCTTCGCTCCTACTTCGATCGAGTTGGAAACCTTACGCACCAACTCAAATCTGTCGGCTTCGAGTTACCATCCTGGGTGGTGGTAATCTCCATCATTCTCAATTTGCCAGATTCCTTCAAGACTATTACTGAAACCATTTGCACCATGAAAGACATTAAGTCTATGACGGTTGAATACCTGCAGTCACGACTACTCGATGCCGATTGGGAGCGGTCACAATCTGGTACAAGCCGCAACATGGAAGGTGCATACAACCTCCATTCCCAGCCCTCCCACCCTCTTCACTCCGGTTCCCGCCAGTCCCCTACTTGCCGTTACTGCAAGAAAACCGGTCACACCATTGACGAATGCTTCAAGTTGAAGAAGAAGAAAGAGCTCGAAGAAAGCTCTCGACGGCAGAAATCTGTCATCCAGCCTTCGGTGCATGTGTCAACAAGCTCCTCCGCCGAAATCCCTTCGACCTTGTCAACAGGAGTTGTGTGTTGGCCACGTCCTCGCTTGGGCGGAGCCGACTTCGTGGTCGGGTGTGCGGAAGATGCAGCCGACCTGCAGCAGTGGGCGCCGGCTTGGGAGGGCGCCGACTTCAGGAGGTCGACTTGGGAGATCGACCTGGCAGGGCGTCGACTTGGTGACGCCGACCTGGTGAAGCTGACTTGGTGTGGTCGGCTGACAGTAGGGCTGGTCGCCCTAAAGTTGGTCGATTGGGAGTGTGGTCGACTCGACCAGGAGGTGGTCGTCGACCTGGGCGATCGACGGACACGAAGATGAGTGGCGCCGACTTGGGGGCGCCGACCTGGGGAGTGGTCGACTTGGTGAAGTCGGCTGGTGGTCGTCGACTTGGGCAGTCGACAAGCACATACAACTTCTGGTCGAGTATCCCCAAAGAAGTCGACGCCGACCTGGTAGTTTCCAGGTCGACCAAGTTACCCAGGCGACGAAGTTCTGCGGACGTGCGCGACAGTCGCCCAGGTGGTTCTGGAGAAGCCGACCTCGGAGGTGGTCTCCCGAGGTCGACGTGGGCGGATCAGGTGCAGTCGTGGGCACGTGGGCATCTGCGCTGTGCAGGTGACAAGGCACAGCACGCCAATCAACTGCGAGCACCTGCGAAGTGGGTGCGCTGCTGTCCTGCGGGTGCAACGTTGTGCAGCCGCCTTGCTGCAGCATTGGCACGCTGTCGACTTGCATCGTTGGCAGATCGCGACTTCGCACTGCTGGAGCGTGGTCGACCATGTCGTGCTGGAACGCGGTCGACCGTGCTGCGCTGGCAGTCGACCTGCTTGCATGCTAGCTCCTGATGTAGTCAGTGTTGCTTTGCCATTGTCAACCATTGTTGTAAACATTTGCTAGTGAAACTCTTGCCAATCTTCCCCGTGAATGCGCAAGTAGAGAGAGCACAAGTGAACGACTAAGGAACGAACGCTACGATCATTCCTACCCCGTGCCTACCCCGTGGACTAGCTCCCGTTGTAGTAGTTATCTCCGCAGACCTCCACACCACCTCTTGCCCCATCAGCCCCTCAATCCGTACCTGATTCCCGGTACGTTGACATCGCTTTCAGCACCAGCCACCGCCCCATCCTCCCCACATGGACTCCTCTCGTCGCTGCTGTCTTCATCTTCACCATCCTTCTCCTCCTCCTCTTCTTCCCTTATGGCGCTCCCTACGCATCGGCATTCACGGCCTCTTCCTCAAACATGGTCCGGACTTCTTCCTGGCTGGTGGACAGCGGCGCATCTTCCCATATCTGCTCGGATCGTTCGTTGTTTTCATCTCTCCGGAAGCCAACTGATGATATTATTGTTCGTTTTGGTGGTGGAGAGACTTACAAGGTCTTGGGAGTCGGCACGGTGGTGGCTACTCTTCGTTCCCAAACATCAGAAACCACCATCCAGCTGGACAACGTTCTTTTTCTCCCTTCATCGGTTCAGTTCGTGCCCTTGGTGCTGCCGGCATTGCCGTCTCCTTCCCCACTGCTGGGCGGGTTGAGCTCAAAACTGATGAGGCTCCTATTGGCGAGGGCTTTACTCGCAACAATCTGTTTTATCTTCAGCTGCATCATGTGAACAATGCTGCTCCCTCCATCAACACAACGGCATGTTCAGTCTCCACCAACACGTCCTCGTACCTTTGGCATCGTCGTTTCGGGCATCTCAAAATGCGGGATTTGTCAACACTTCATCGGCCGCAGCTGGTCACCAGTCTTACCCTCTCCTCCTCCTCGAATCCCCAATGCATCTCGTGCTATCGTGGGAAGCAAACGCGTCAACCATTTGGCGTGTCTCATTCTCGCACCATAGCACCGCTCCAACTCATTCATTCGGATATTGCTGGACCATTTTCCTATGGAACTACCATTGGAGGCGCTCGCTACCTTCTCACCTTCATCGACGACTACTCCCGCCACATTACGGTGTATCTCCTACGACATCGTTCAAAAGCTTTGTCATACTTCAAAGCTTACGTCAATCGGGTGCACAACGTGCATTCTCCAAGAACCATCAAAGCTTTTCGATCCGAAGGTGCCTTGGAGTTCACCTCCCAAGCCTTCACTTCGTTCCTTAATGCTCATGGCATCGTTCGACACCGCTCTACACCATATACACCCGAGAAAAATGGAGTTGCTGAACGCGCCAACCGGACTTTACTTGAGATGGTCCGTTCCATGCATCATGACGCACACATGGACCGAGGCTGGTGGGGTGAAGCCGCGCTCACTGCTGCCTATCTTCGAAATCATGCCATTAGTCGGGGCTGTTCGACTTCTAAGACTCCCATGGAACTATGGACCGGTGCACGCCCGGACGTATCACACCTCCGCATCTTCGGTTCACTCGTTTCGGTCCTCATTCCTTCACAACGGCGTTCTAAGCTCGACGACCGAAGCACGGCTGACATTATGGTTGGATACGGTCATCTTGACGGCACCAAAGCTTACCGCATCTATATCCCATCTCAAAACCCTCCGCGCCACCTTCCGACGAACCTCAAAACCCTCCATCATCACCTCCATTCATACCATCCTCTACGCCTCCTCCTCCTCCTCCTCCCCCTTCCACCTCGTCCCCAACCTCCCCTCCCTCTCCTTCACCCACCATACCCTCCTCCACCACCCCCCACCCACCGTCCCCAAATCTGCCCACACCAGCCACCTCTTCTCCTCCTTCGGATCCTTCCCTTTTCTCACTACTCAAAGTCTTACCTTCACCTTCCCAACCCATTGACTTCACACTTCCTCCTCTTTCCAAAACCTCCGCCAATGCCGCCCTTCATCATCATTACGAACCTCAGACCATTCATGAGGCCCGCACGGGCCCTAATGCTGGTGAATGGATCAAGGCTACTGATGCGGAACTCGCTGCCCTACACGCTAATGACACTTATAGCATTGTTCCTCGCCCACCCAAGTGCAAGCTGATTCCATGCAAATGGATTTTCAAGGTCAAGGAGCATGCCGATGGTTCTATTGAACGCCGCAAGGCCCGCTTGGGCTTCAAGCAACGTGACGGTGTTGATTTTCATGGCAACTTTGCTCCCACCGTTCGCTTTGCCACCCTCCTCACCATTGCTGCTGCATTCGATTCGGAAGTCCACCAGCTGGACATCTCCAACGCTTTCCTCAAAGGCACACTCGATGAGATTCTCTACATGATTCAGCCTCTTGGGTATGAACTTCCGGCGGTCCATGACGTCGAACAAGTTTGTTTATTGCACAAACCTCTGTACGGGCTGAAACAAGCGCCGCGGTGTTGGTACCGCAAGCTTTGCGAGGAGCTTGCTGCCTTTCACCTCTTTGCTGCCCATGCAGACCCCGGCCTCTTTATTGCTCCTCCTCACACTCCTTATCGGCCTACAGTTGCATCCTTCTTCATGCTTCTCGTCTATGTTGACGACCTTATCATTCTCTCCTACTCCTCTTCTCTTCTTGCCTCATTCAAGGGTGCCCTCTCCTCTCGCTTCAAGCTTCGTGACCTCGGTCCTCTTTCCTATTACCTTGGCTTTCATATCTCTCGTGATCGGACCTCCCGCACTCTCCTCCTTCATCAATCCAAATTCATCACCTCCGTTCTCGACACCTACTCATTCACTCTGCTCAACCCCGCTACCACTCCCATGGACACCAAGTTTCAGCCGCCCATGACTTCCTCCCCGCACTCCTCCTCCTTTCCTTACACCTCGTTTGTCGGATCCATCATGTATGCCATGGTAGGTTCCCGTCCCGACCTCTCCTATAGCGCTGGAGTTCTTGCTCGTCACCTTCATGATTGGTCTACCCCTCACGTCTCGGCTGCCAAACGCATTGGGCGCTATTTGAAAAGGACTACCTCCCTCGGGCTTCTCCTTGGTGGCGTTCCCAACGCCCTTGAACTTCATGGGTGGTGTGATGCCTCTTAGGGACCAGAGGGGGAGCTCCGACACTTCGTTACGTGCTACTTGTTCTTCCTCGGTCCGTCAATCATCTCCTGGCAATCCAATCGCCAAGCTGTTGTCGCTACCTCTTCATGTGAAGCTGAATAATATTCTCTGGGCGCCGCGGTGCATGAGGCATTATGGCTTCGTTCCCTCCTTACTGCACTTGGACTTCCCCCAACCGGCCCCACCCGCATCTTGTGTGACAACAACAGTGCCATCATACTCACCAAGGACGATGGCGTCTTTCATCCCAAGGCCAAGCACATCGACATCAAGCACCATTTCATTCGCGATCATGTTGCCGACCACTCCGTCACCCTTCACTATGTTCCTACTCAAGACAACCTCGCTGATATTGGAACCAAGCCTTTGCCACGTGACCCCTTTCTTCGCATCCGTACTCTTCTCAGTCTCACCCATGTCTCCCCCGGGGACATCCTTGAGGGGGGGTGCTGTGTAGCAAGTATGTCCCAGTGGGTAGAGTCTGTCAGATTGCCATCCTCATTGTAACCTACATCAATCATGTAAGCGTAGGATAGAGATAGCCACCCAAACTTAGTTTGGGTGTAGAACTAGGGCTAACCCTAGTTGGGGATTGGAACTCAATCCTTGGCCCCCAAGGTTGGGTTGGGAATTATTGGTCCCCCCAATAATGTTGAACCACTTGGTCAACATTATTGGTCCCCCCAATAATCCCTCAACCCAACTTATTGGTGGGGGCCAATAATGTTGGCTTGGTTCCAACCAACCCCCCCCCCCCCCCCCCTTATCACTACTATGTATACCCCCATCTCTCCTAATGAAATCATTGGTTTTTCCTCAAATATTATCACATGGTAATCAGAGCTACAACGGTTAACACCATCTCTCGATCCTAAGGACCACACCTAACGCGTGCCGTATCACGCCCCCCTCCCTCACGAACACTAAGTCCCTCATCGCGCCTAGTGCGCTCCTACGCCGTCACGGCCCCCCTCCTCTCGCGCTAATTCCAGCGCCCCCCCCCCACGGCCCTCCCCTCCCCCCTCTCTCACGAACGCGTCGACCGTCGGGACGGCCACATCGACCGTCGGAACGGTCAACGCGACCGTCGGGGCGGCCACCGTGACCTAAAAATCGCAGACAGGAGCATCCGCCACAACGAACGCGGACGGATGCATCCGCCACGACGAACGAGGACGGACGCATCCGCCACGACGAACGCGGACGGAAGCATCCGCCACGACGAGCGCGGACGGACGCATTCGCCACGACGAATGCGGACGGACGGATCCGCCATGACGAACGCGGACGGACGCATCCACCACAACGAACGCGGACGGACGCATCCGCCACGACGAACGCGGACGGACGCATCCGCCACGACGAACGCGGACAGACGGATCCGCCACATGAGCCGCGGACGGGCGCACGTGCCACGGCAGCCGCGGACGGGCGCATCCGCCACGACAGCCGCGGATGGGCGCATCCGCCACGACAGCCGCGGACGGGCGAATCCGCCACGACAGCCGCAGACGGACGCATTCGCCACGATAGCCGCGGACGGGCGCATCGCCACGACAGCCGCGGACGGGCGCATCCGCCACGACGAACGCGGGCGCTCGTCGTGACCTAAACCGCCGCGACAAGGGCGGACAGCGTTGCCGCGGGCGACACGGTGCAGCCACGGGCGCCAAGGTGCAGCCGCGGGCGGACGGCGCAGCTGCGGGCGACAAGGCGCAGTCACACGTGACAAAGCGCAGCCGCGGGTACCACCGTGCAGCCGCACGCAACGTGACCGCACCACCCCTCCAGGTGGTGTCGTCCCTCCCCCCTCTTTGACCGCACCCGCCCTCAAGCCGGTGTCGTCACCCCCTCCCCCCCCTCCTCCCCCCTCATGGCAGACGACTCGACTCCCATTGAGCTCGGAGCTATTGACAAGCTCGAGCTCCTGCATGACACGACGGCTGTGAATTGGGCGTCATTTGAGGATACCCTTCACACCCACCTTGGCTCTGTCATCATCCAAGACTACTGTCTGCTTGACATAGTCCTTGAAACCTCTAACGGCCTTCCACCCGTTCTCCCTCCTCCTCTTGATCCCCCTCCCCCCGACGCCCCTCCACTTCCAGAACCTATTGACCCCCCCCCCCAACTCCTCGACGGACTCCCCCTCACCCTTCCCCCTCTCCCCCCATCACCCTCACCTCCCTGCTCAGTATGCGTTGAAAGCAAATTGAAACAGGCCCCCCACAAGAGTCATCCCTCCTTTTCTCCCCAGCCTCTTGATCTCGTCCACATGGACCTCTGGGGCCCCAACCCTTCCCCCACCAGGCAAGGTCATAAATACCTGCTCATCCTGGTGGATGACCACAGCCGGTACTCCTCCGTCTCCCTCCTTCGCACGAAGGCGGAGGCCCCGGCTGTTATTGTTCGTGTTAGCCTTCAATCTTACACTTCGTACTTTGTATTTTCTATATCCTAGAGTAGTGTAGTTTGCACATTGTGTTTGGTTGGGTGTACACCTACATCCCAACCAAACCCAAATGTAATCTCCAAGCAATCTCCAACCCACCAATCGGAGATTGCCTTGGGATTACCCCCAATCCCCAGGGATTGCCTCTGATTCCCTTCCCCAACTATTCCTTACCCTTCTTGGATGTACTTAAAGAGCTTCAAGCTCATTACTAATGTATCGCTTCTAAGCCTAAGTTCTCACATGGTATCAGAGCCCTACATCCGCACATGCGGATCGTGATCCTCCTATCTATGCGGATGTTCTTCCCGCAAACCTCGGCATAGCCTCCTTCAATCTCGTCGCCGTCGATTCGCGACATTCGTGGGCGGAAATTCCCCCGCACCACTTTCCCGTCAACTTCGACGACGTCTTCAATTTCTATGGTACGCTCATCGACGTCGCTCTAACTTATAGCTCCTTTTTCGTCATCTCTCAATTTCGTCACCGCGTCACCTCTTCTCGTCGGGCCGCCGCCCGTCGCCCCGCAGCTTCCCGTCGGGCCGCCGCTCGTCGCCCCGCAGCTTCTCGTCGAGCCGCCGCCCGTCGCCCCGCAACTTCACGTCGGGCCGCCGCCCGTCGCCCCGCATCTGCACTTCTACCCCCATTCCCCTTTTCCCGCAGCTGAACAGGTGCAGCAGTGCAGCAGCGCAACCGAGCAGCAGAGTAGCCGCGAAGTCGTGCAGCAGTGTAGCCGCGAAGCTGAGGGTGGTGCGTGGGGGGGTGTGTGGGATTAGGGTTAGATCTACGGAAGTCAGCCGATTTTACCTAGTTTTGGCGGCCTAGAAAATCCTTCTACAAGGCATCCCGACGCGGTCGACATTGACGATTTTCGCTATTTGGGGTCCGTCGGATTTCGAAATCGCCGCGCGCAGTTCCTATCGGTGACTTAAGAGCGGCGCTTCGCGCGAGACACCAAGGGATCTCCAGCATGGCCTTCACCGCGTCCACCATGGCCAACCCCATCACCCCACTCCGTCTTGAAGCCGATGGTTCTAGCCCCAACTTCAAGGCATGGAGCTATGGGGTTGACAAGCACCTGCTGAGCCGTGACGTGCAAGGATTGGACCTCAAGGATGTCCTCCTCAACCATGGCAAGGGAAAACAGCCCCTTCTCCCTCGTGAGCCGACCGAATCCGCTAGTGAGGCTGACACAAGGGCATATGAGGAAGCCGTTGAGAAGTACCGGAAGTGGGAGAAGGCCGATGCTGCTATTATCACCGTCTTCATCGCCTCCACCCCTCCAGAACTTGTCAACACGTTCCATAACTACCCTACCTCCAACGCCATCTGGAAGCATCTCCAGGATCGGTTCATGAACAAGACTGCAGTCGGAGTTGCCATCCTCATCCCCAGCATGTTCCAGGTCCGCCTTGAGGATTGCTCGGGAATGGCCGACTACATTGCCAAGGTTCAGACCATTCATGGCGAACTCAAGGAGCTGGGTATAGTCTTCCCCGAACAGGCCCCTGCAGCAGCTCTTCTTGTTGGCCTCACCACAGCCTACGAAATCACAAGGAAGATGCTCCTCACGCTGACTGCGGAAGACCTCACTTTTGCCAAGGTCTCCACCGCACTCCTCTCTGCCGAGAAAGACTCCACGACTCAAGCCAAGGCCTATGCCATCCGTGCTCTCATGCCTCAAGCAAGTGTCGCAGCGGCCCTTGCCTCGGCGCCCCTCCAGCGCAACCGCTTCCCACCGTGCACCTACGTCGTCAAGTATGGCAACCGCAAGGGACAAGTGTGTGGTGGCACTAACCACCCCCTTGCTACGTGCTTCAAGAAGAAGGACGACGAATGGTACGCCGTCCACGGCATAGACACGAGGCCACCGAACTGGATGCGTGCGCGTAAGGCCAACCTGGTTGAGGTCCAGGACCCCGCTTCGGCTAGTGCCAGTGATATTGCTCTTGCTGATGTGCGTATCAACCTGTTGTTCCCTGGCACTGCCATGATTAATGAAGCTTCCTCCCAGTACCTCGGCTCATCACAAGCACCACAATACATAGAGTTCACACTCGACAGCGGCGCCACTCACACTGTGCTCAAGGAGACACTCTCCTTCAAACCCTACGCAACACCCATCCCCCTCCTAGGAGCTGACTCAAGCTTCACCACTCTTGCCAAGGGTTCATCCACAGTCCCGTGCCCCGCCTTCCCTTCCGGCACTGTCACTGGAATGTGCGTGCCTTCACTCCGCCACAATCTCGTGGCCCAAACGGAAATTCAGGAAGCTGGGCTACGCACCATCTTCTGGGAGAACGAGAACTATGGTGATATCCTCGACCCACTCACCAACAAGGTCTTGACTCGTTTCACCCTCAACAGCAGCGGCCTTTACACACTGCAAGTACCCATCCCACAGGTGTCAACCACCCAAGCAGAGGCAACTACCCCACCATGCTCGTGCCGCAGTTTCTCCAACCCGACCATACTCTACCACCATCGGCTCGGGCACCCAAACTTCCGCACACTTGCTGACATGGCCTCCAAGAAACTTCTACTCGGCCTGCCAGCCTCACTTCCTCCACCACCAGATTCCCCCGCTCCCACGTGCCTTGACTGCACCAAGAGCAAACTGCGTCAACAGCCCCACCCGGCCTCACCCTCTGTCGTAGCAGCACCACTGGACTTGGTACACCTGGACGTCTGGGGCCCTGCCCTTGTTCCCGCACGAGGTGGTTATCGCTACTTCCTTGTTATCGTCGATGACCACTCTCGCTACGTCTCTATTCACCTCCTCCACACTAAGGCTGCGGTTCCAGAGGTCCTCATGGCGTGGGTTAAAGAGGCACAGACCACCTTTGACCGCAAAGTCAAGCGCCTTCACTCGGATGGTGGTGGTGAGTTTTGCAACGACAAGCTCAAAGCCTTCTGCTCCTCAGAAGGCATCCAGCAAAACTTCACCCTCCCTGACAGCCCACAGCAGAACGGCATAGCTGAGAGCCGCAACCATACCCTGGTGCAGATCACTCGGTGCCTCCTCGGCCACTCCAACGCTCCGCACTCTCTCTGGGGGTACGCTCTCTACCACGCCGCCCTCCTCTACAACCTTTACCCCCACCCGCATCTTCCTGACACCACTCCAACCACACTCTGGCTCGGGAAAACGCCCACTGCTCGCTCTCTTCGCGTTTGGGGGTGCACCGCCTATGTCCTCCTCAACCCTCAGGCTCGACGGCAGCACGGCGGCAAGCTCGGTCCCAAGACCCAGACGTGCATCTACCTCGGGCACAACGCCGACTCGCCTGACTACCTCTTCCTCAACCCCTCCACTCAACAGTTGGTCCGGAGCCGCGACGTTGTCTTTGATGAGACCCGTCCATTCTACTCTACCTCGGAACGGGTCTCTCTCTCTGATCCACCCTCCCTCGTGTGGGCAGACTTTGATGCGCCTCCTGACCTCCCGCCTGCTCCGGCCCCTTCACCTCCTACCCCTCCTGCCACCGCACCGTCCCCCTCTGAGGTCTCTGACCCGCCCTCACCGGTGTCTTCGGCAGCTGCTCCTCCCTCCCCCTCACCTGCCGCCCTGCCATCTGCGCCGCCACCTCCGAGCGCACCAATCACATACCATCGGCGGTCGCACCCTCCGGCCCCACCTCCTCCCCCAGCCCCCCCTTCCTCCCAGGCACCCGCTCCTCCACAGCCGCCCGAACTGATCACGTACAAGCGGCGGCCAATTCCCCCGCCCAAGCCTCCTAAGTCAATCCCTCAGCCACCGCCTGCTCCGCCCTCCTCTCCGGTAGCCCATGGCACTCGCTCGCACGGCCCTTCTCCTCCTCTGGCCCTGGCTATTCGTTGCTCCACGATCACTTCGACTCTTCCTGCCGGGGGGGATGTGCCCTCTACCCTTCTGGAAGATAGGCATGAGGAGCTTTATGATCTTCACGCAGTCATTCCCCAGCTCTCGCACATCTTCCCTGACATCACTGAATCACCCTCACTCAACTTCACGGAAAACCCGACCATCCCTATCCCTCTCACCGTCCAAGAGGCTCTCTCAGGCCCTCATGCTGCCGAATGGCGTGCTGCCATGGAAGCGGAGATTGAAGCATTCACCCGCAACCACTCCTTCGACGACGAGACTCCACCTCCAGGAGTCAACATCGTCGGGGGCAAGTGGTTGTTCCGTGTAAAACAGTTCCCAGACGAGGCCCCGGTGTTCAAAGCGCGTTACGTAGCCAAGGGCTTCACCCAGCAGCAGTACCGCGACTTCTTCCTAACCTTCTCCTCCACATCCAAACATCCCACCATTCGTACGCTCATGGATGTCGCAGCTCGAGAAGACTTTGAGATCAAATCCATGGATGCCTCATCCGCCTTCCTACAAGGACGTCTCAAGGAGACAGTGTTCATGGACAGACCTGAAGGCTTCCCAGGAGAATTCCCTCCCAACACTGTCTGGAAGCTGAATCGCCCCGTCTACGGCCTTAAGCAAGCCCCTCGCGAATGGCACAACAAGGTGAAAGAAGTCCTCCTCTCCCTGGACTTCCACCCTTCATCTGCTGACCCGACTCTCTTCATCCGCCGTCATTCTGAGCCATTCTACATCCTGGTCTACGTGGATGACTTCATCCTCGTTGCCAAGGACTCGGCCCAGATGACCTCTGTCCAGGCAGCTCTGAGCAAGGCCCTCCAGATGAAAGACCTCAATGACCTCAAGCACTACCTGGGGATGGAGATCACTCGTGATCGCCAGGCTCGCACCATTTCACTCTCCCAGGAGTTCTACATCGACAATGTGCTCAAGCGGTTTGAGATGGAGCTGTGCACACCTGTTGCCACCCCGCTGCCGCTGCAACACCTCCTCACAGCTCCAGCTGTACCCACACCAGAGGCCTGCTCTGAGCCATACCCGGAGCTTGGTGGGTCCCTCATGTACGCCATGATGTGCACCCGACCGGACCTGGCCTATCCTGTCAGTGTCCTCTCTCGCTACGTGGCCCCTGGACGCTTCACTGATCTTCACTGGAAGGCGGCGAAGCGGGTGCTGCGCTATCTTCAGGGCACCAAGTCTCATGTTCTTACATTCGGTGGGCTCTCCCCTCCTCGCCTGGAAGGTTACACCGACTCCTCCTGGGCTGATGACCAGACCGACCGACGCTCCTCGCAGGGGTACTGCTTCACCCTTGGGAGCGGAATCGTCAGTTGGCGCTCCACCAGGTCGTCTGCAGTCTCCCTCTCCTCATGTGAGGCAGAGCTCTACGCAGGCACCATGGCTGCTCAGGAGGCCCGTTGGCTCACCTTCCTACTCCAGGAGCTTGGTTTCCCACAGTCCGCCCCCACCCTTTGGTGTGACAACCAGAGTACCATCCACATCTCTCAAGACCCTGTGTATCACACCCGCACCAAGCATATTGAACTCAGGAACTTCTTCATCCGTGACCTTGTCCAGCAGGAGCAGTTGACAGTGGAGTACGTAGCATCTGACTGCAACCTGGCTGATCTGTTCCCCACCACCGTCTCCTTGGCGCCATGGGGCTCTGTGCTCCACCCTCTCTGCCCTGAGTTCGATTGACGCCTATGGGGGGGTGTTCGTGTTAGCCTTCAATCTCACACTTTGTACTTTGTATTTTCTATATCCTAGAGTAGTGTAGTTTGCACATTGTGTTTGGTTGGGTGTACACCTACATCCCAACCAAACCCAAATGTAATCTCCAAGCAATCTCCAACCCACCAATTGGAGATTACCCCCAATCCCCAGGGATTGCCTCTGATTCCCTTCCCCAACTATTCCTTACCCTTCTTGGATGTACTTAAAGAGCTTCAAGCTCATTACTAATGTATCGCTTCTAAGCCTAAGTTCTCACAGCTATTACTGCCTGGGCTGAACAAACACGCACCCATTTCAAACGCCCTGTCTCCCGCTTCCACTCTGATGGCGGTGGTGAGTTTCTTAACAACATGCTCTCATCCTACTGCACCACTCGTGGCATTATTCACACCTACACCCTACCTCATTCCCCTCAGCAGAGTGGCGTGGCGGAAAGCAGGGTCCGCGAGGTCACCAAGACTGCTCCCGCACTCATGGTCCATGCCTCCTTCCCGCCCTCTCTCTGGGACTATGCCATCCTTCATGCTGCCATCCTCACTAACTTGTACCCTCATCCCTCCCGGCCCACCACCACTCCCACTGCATTCTGGACATCCAAAAAGCCCGACATCACCCCCCTGCGCGTGTGGGGTTCCATGGCGTATGTTCTCATACACCCTGTCGACCGCTCACGCAAAGCTGGGAAGCTAGCCTCCTGCATTTTCCTTGGTCACAACACCTCCTCCCTGGACTATCTCTTCCTCCATCCCCCCTCAAGTCGCCTCATTCGTAGTCGGGATGTGGAATTCGATGAAGCCCACCCGTACTACACCTCCCCCAAAGCCCCTAACCCCCTCCCTCTAACCACCCGTCCCTTCCTCTGGACTGGCACCATTCCCCCCCCACCCCCTCTCCCCTCCCCTTCCCTTCTCCCCCCTCCCCACCATTGTGCCCCCTGCACCCCCACCCCCTCCCCCCTCTCCCCCCGCCTCATCAGGAGACATCCTTGACCCCGTCCACCCTCCCTCCCCACCCGCTGCCCCTCCCCCTTCCTCCCCACCCGCTGCCCCTCCCCCTCCCTCCCCACCCGCTGCCCCTCCCCATCCCTCCCCACCCCCTCCCCCTCCTTCCCCTCCCTCCCTCCATGCACAACATCCCCCACCTCCCCCCTCCCCACGCCCTCCCTCACTCACTCCACCTCCATCCTCCCGGCCCCTACTTCCCACTCCCCCTCTCATACTCCGCCACTACCCTCACACCCGCTCCACGGTCCCCATTCTTGGTACCCCAAGGTCCACCCCCCCCTCCCTCCAGTCTCTCACATCCGCCCCCCTTCTCTGCCACCATAGCACCTCCCCTCCCTCCCGCACCAGCACCTCAGGTTCTCTCGGCAGTCGCGCTCCCGTCTCCCTGCCCCTCACGGCAACTCAGCGAAGCCGAGCTGCAATGCAGCTGTCTCCCCGCCCCGACCCTCAGCGCAGCAGAGCACCAGTGCAGCTGTGTCTCCGCATCGGCCTGACCCTCCAACGCAACTGTCTTGCAACTCCACCGCCTCCTCTTCCTCCTCCTCTCACTCCGGACCTCTCTGAAGACTCTCACGATGAGCTTCTTTTCCTCCACCTCCTCTCACCCACCATCGTCCCCGTCGTCCGCACAATGGCTGGCACTATTGCTCTTCTCTTCTCCACCAACCCCACTATCTACGAACCCACCACCTTGAGCAAGCACTTGCCTGTCTTGATGCACCTCTCTGAATCGAGGCCATGGTCAAGGAGAGCATTGCCTTCATCAGCAACCGCTCCTTTCTCGACGTTCCTCATCCCTCTAAGCACAACGTGGTCAAAGGCAGGTGGCTTTTCCGAGTAAAACTACTCCCTGGCGACGCTCCGGTCTACAAGGCTCGATATGTGGCAAAAGGCTTCGCACAGACCTATGGCTCTGACTTTTTCGAGACCTACTCACCCACCGCCACTCCACCGGTCATTCGCGTGTTTTTGGACTTTGTTGGCAGACGTGGGATGATTCTTCACTCCATGGACGTCACCACCGCCTTTCTGCAAGGCAACCTTCATGAGCTTATTTTCCTGGAACGTCCCAAAGGCTTCCACGCTCCTCACGACCCTACCACTGTTTGGAAGCTGCTACGCCCTGTCTACGGGCTCAAACAAGCACCTCGGGAATGGCACGCCAAACTCTCCTCCACCCTTCGCGCACTTGGCTTTCGCCCCTCCCGTGCCGCCTCCTGCCTCTTCCTGCGCCTCACCCCATCACCCTTCTTCATCCTCATCTACGTCGACGACATGCTGCTGGCCACTGGCACAGCTGCTGAACTCCAGGAGGTCAAGGATGAGCTGCAGAAACGCCTTGCCTGCAAAGACCTGGGGGAGGTTCGCAACTACCTCGGCATGGAGATCACTCGCGACCTCACTGCCAAGAACATCACCCTCTCTCACACTTTTTACATCGAGAAGATTCTTGAGAGGTTTGGCATGAAAACCTGCAAACCCATCCCCACACCACTTGCATTCGGGCATCGGCTCTCCCCTCCCACCACTCCCGTCACCTCCCCTCATCCCTATGTAGAACTTGTTGGGGCCTTGATGTACGCCATGGTCTGCACTCGTCCCAACCTTGCATACCCAATCAGTGTTCTAGCGCAGTTCGTTGGCACCGGCAGGCATGGTGAAGAGCATTGGAAGGCGGCCATGCGTGTTCTTCGCTACCTTCAGGGCACAAAGGACCATGTCCTCACTCTTGGTGGTGTGAACCCGCCCATTCTTCAAGGCTTCAGCGACTCATCTTGGGCCGACGCACAGCCCGACCTTCAGAGCTCTCAAGGATATGGCTTCACACTCGGGGGCGGCCTCATCAGCTGGCACTCTACCCGCTCCTCCTCCGTTGCCCTCTCATCCTGCGAAGCCGAACTGTACGCGGTCACGATGGCGGCTCAAGAGGCACGTTGGCTCAGCTATCTGCTCACCGACCTTGGCTCTCCACAGCCCCGCCCCACCCTGTGGTGTGACAACAACGGTACCATCCACCTCACCAAGGAAACAGTCTTTCATGGTCGCTCTAAACACATCGAGCTTCGCTACTACTTTGTTCGCGACCTTGTCCAAGATGGTCACATCACCGTTCGCAAAATCGCCTCCTCCGACAACCTCGCCGATCTCTTCACCAAGGCTCTCCATCGCTCTGACCACTCTGCGCTTTTGCGTCTCCAGGGACTTGCTCCTCGCGGTGGCTGATTCAGGGGTTGTTACTCTCTCTCTTCCTAAGCTTATGGATTTCTGTAGGTTAAGGGTTTGTGTCAGATTGCCATCTTCATTGTAACCTACATCAATCCTATAAGCGTAGAATAGAGATAGTCACCCAAACTTAGTTTGGGTGTAGAACTAGGGCTATCTTTAGTTGGGGTTTGGAACTCAATCCTTGATCCCCAAGGTTGGGTTGGAAATTATTGGTCCCCCCAATAATGTTGAACCACTTGGTCAACATTATTGGTCCCCCCAATAATCCTTCAACCCAACTTATTGGTGGGGGCCAATAATGTTGGCTTGGTTCCAAACAACCCCCCCCCCCCCCCCCAGCACTACTATGTATACCCCCATCTCTCCTAATGAAATCATTGGTTTTTCCTCAAATATTATCACAGAGTCTCGCCTTTGGTCTTAGAGGTCGTGGGTTCAACTCTCAGCAGTTGCACTTTCTCTTCCCATTATGCTCAACATGACATTCCCACACTCCACCACACTCACCCACAATGAAGTGTGGTCACAGTTGGCATTGCCATCTGTCCACTCATCCCATACTCACCTTGCTGGCCCCTATGGTGTGCCACATGCTGCCATGTAGGCTGGAGGCCCCTATGGTGTGCCACATGCTGCCATGTAGGCTGTTGTTCCAGCCTGGCCCACATGTGCAACATGTGGCCTCAGTTGCTAGCTTGGCAAGGTTGGCTAGCCTTGCCCTCAGCTTTGAGGTGCTGCAACTAGCCTCAAGAGTTCAGCCACATATATGTGGCTTCCCACTTCTCTAGAAATCATTCTTGGACAAGGACGTTGCTCTAGTCTTTAAGACTTGTACCTACCATCCTCCTGCTAAGGATATTTTCTTCCTTCCTATTGTGCCTTAAGTTCACTGATCCATTTTCTACAAGAACTAAACCAGCAGAACAATGCTTTATAGGCACCAATGAACCTACTTGCACCAATTTGCCTACCTGCTTGCACCAATTCGCCTACCTGCTTGCACCAATTCGCCTACTTGCTTGCACCAAACTGAGTCGTCTACATGCTTGCACCAAGTCGCCTACCTGGCTCTGGTCCAGCACAGCAGCAGGCACTGTCGTTCCACTGCTGCCACCCCCATTGGCACCACCACCACTCTGTGCCGCAGCCACCACCCGCGCCAGCACGTCAAGACACGCCGCCGCCACTGCTGCTGGTGTCGAGGGTGATGGCGAGGACGGGGAAGGGCTCTGAGAGAGCGAGAGCTGGGAGGAGGCGAGGGGTGGGGCGGGTGGAGGCCAGGTGGGTGCCGAGGTGGGCAGGCAAGCGAGCAGGATGTGCACCACGTACCTGGGGAAAGGGTCGTCACAGTGTGGGGAAAGGGGCGTCACAGTGTGGGGAAAGGGGCGTCACAGTGTGGGGAAAGGGACGTCACAGTGTGGGGAAAGGGGCGTCACAGTGTGGGGAAAGGGGCGTCACAGTGTGGGGAAAGGGGCGTCACAGTGTGGGGGAAGTGGAGGGAAGAAGAATGCGGGAGGTGCGAGGGGATGTAAGAGATGGTCTGAAGGTCCATACATAGAGGGTAGGCATGTGGCTGGAAGGAAGGAGCGCTAGATTTGTAAACACTTTTAAGGGATCATGAGACTAAATGGCGCAGTCAAACAATTGAGCGACAGTGGCTCACCTGAATGTGGGCGGCACGGCGACTCTGTCTCCCAAGACGTCAACCAGCACTGACAGCGCAGCGATGATGTGGCAGCGATGACGTGGACTGCAGGCCGCTACAGTCGCCTTGTGCAGGGCGAGGAGCAGCTGGCAGGGGGACACGGAGGAGATTAGGGAGACGAAGGGGTTACCATTAGGTCACAAGGGCAGACTAGCGGAAACAGGAGAGGTGAGAAAGGGTGAGTGAGATGGAGGGAAAGGAGAGGAAGGAACGACAACGAAATTGGAACAAGCAGACGATTAGGGGGTGTGCGCAGGTGGAGCCTGAGAGGCAAAGAGGATGAGAAACTGGCGACTCACTGGGAAGACATTGGCTGGGCGCAGAATGTTGAAGTGGTCTGATACGAGGGGAGGCGCGGAGGGCAGTGCGCTCGTACTGATGCTGCATGCAGACGAGGGATGCATGGCACACACAACACACAGAGAGCGGCACACACAACACACAGAGAGCGGCTCACACAACACACAGAGAGCGGCACACACAACACACAGAGAGCCGCACACACAGTATGCATGACACGAGAAGAAAGGATGATGCAACTGCAGGCACTGTGGTGGATGAAACATGCTTGCGCAATGCAGCTGCGTGTCATATTGCCCCTGCTTTGCACTCTTCCTACAAGGCAACTCCACTCATTCAATCATGGTTGCTGTGACTGCCTCTATCTATCTACCTGTTGCTGGTGGCATGCGAGTCAGCAGCAGTGCTGCCCACCAGGGAGCAGATGGTGGCACGGATGCAGGCAGTGGGGAAGGAGGGCAACGACGGGTGCTGCTGGGAGGACGTGTGCTGCAGCAGAATTCTGATGATGGGCACCTGGGGAAGGGGATGCAAGTGGGGGCTGATGGGGAGTTCGAGTTACTCTTTTTTATTGAAGGCCTCAATGGGTGCCGCTGGGAGGATGTGTGTGGCGCAGCAGGCTGCAACTATTGAGATGAGGAGCTTCAGAGATTGAGGTTTGACACGTCTCAAAACGAGACTGCTGCTGATGATGGCCACCTGGGCTGGGAAGGGCGGCGCAAGTAACGGCAAATGAGGACATTCAAAGACTTCTCATTGAGGCGCTTCAGTAATTGCTTCAATTCTGAAGCATTGCAGAAAAGGCGGCGGACGTGTGTTGTTGCTCGCAGCAGAGGAGGAGACTGGTGATGAAGGCCACCTGGGGGAGTGGTGGGGGCAGATAAGGAGCTTGAAAGACTGCTCCAGATGGACGGGAAAGGAGAGGGAGTTTCAGGTTCAAAGAGAAATGGAAAGGCAAGAGAGGATGTGTTCATTGGCTATAATGCAGCAGCACAATCGACTGCATAACTGGCACTCACTCAGTTGGGTTCTCGGTGCATGATCAGAGAAGGCTCGTCACTAGCAGGCACACAATCGAGTTCCAGCAGTACCTTCTGTAAGGTTTGTTAGAATTGAACCATTGAGTTAATTAGGAATCATACGGGCTTACATAGTTGAAGCTAGGGGAGGGGGGGTTGGTTGGGTACCTAGTCATCATTATTGGCCCCCCACCAATAAGTTAGGTTGGAGAATTATTGGGGGGTCCCAATAATGTTGGCCAAAAGTGGGCCAACATTATTGGGGGGGGCCAATAATCTCTCAACTCAACCTTGGGGGCCAATAATTGGACCAAGGTTGGGTTCCAACCCCCAACTAGGGTTAACCCTAGTTGTGCACCCAAACATAGTTTGGGTGCCTATCTCTGTCCTAGGGTTTATAGGATCAATGCAGGATACAGAAGAGTAGTATAATCAAACACAACCCCTTAGCCTGCATAGATCTATAAACCTGGATGAGATAAGACAGCAACCCCTGAATCAGTCACCATGGGGAGCAAGGCCCAGAGCGGCAAAATTGCCGAGTGAGTAGAGCGGTCGAGGGCCTTAGTGAATATGTCGGCGCTCCCAGGCTAATGCCCTGCACACCAAGGCCAGGGCTGGGATCGAGGCAGCGCACCCCCAGATGGCAGCGGACCCCTGGCCGCTGCACCTGGGGGACATCCTCCACACGTTGGAGGGCTAGAGGGTCACTCAGGGGGGGGGGTGAAGAGTGGTAAGTTTTGGGGCTTAAGGGATAGAGGTTATCATGGATAGCACCGCATGTTTGTACCCCTGCTGAATTAATACAAAGGACCGTTTGAGATAGTCTTAGCCTTGAGGTCGCGGGTGATCTCCATGCCAAGGTAGTTGCGGACCTCCCCCAGGTCTTTGCAGGCGAGGCGACGCTGTAGTTCGTCCTTGACCTCTTGCATCTCAGCATCTGTGTCAGCGGCTAGTCGTCGACGTAGACGAGAATGTAGAAAGGGGACGGAGTCGTCCGAAGGAAGAGGCTGGAGGCAGCTCGGGAGGGGCGAAAACCAAGCTCGCGAAGGGTGGAAGAGAGCTTGGCATGCCACTCCCGGGGTGCCTGCTTGAGGCCGTAGACGGGTTGGAGCAGCTTCCAAACGGTGGACGGGTCATGTGGAGCGTGAAAGCCTTTGGGGCGTTCCATGAAGATGAGTTCGTGTAGGTCGCCTTGGAGGAAGGCGGTAGTGACATCCATGGAGTGTAACAGCATGCCGCGTCTGCCGACGAAGTCGAGGAACACCCGAACGACCGGTGGGGTAGCAGTGGGTGAGTATGTGTCGAAGAAGTCAAAGCCGTGCTTTTGCGTGAAGCCCTTCGCCACATAGCGAGCTTTGTAAACAGGGTCTTCGCCAGGGAGAAGCTTGACACGGAAGAGCCATTTGCCCTTGACGACATTGGTCTTGGCAGGGCGAGGGACGTCGATGAAGGAGCGGTTGTGGATGAAAGCGTTGCTCTCCTTGACCATGGCTTCAATCCAGAGTGGGGCGTCGAGGCACGCAATAGCCTCCTCGTACGTGGTGGGTTCGAAGATGGTGGGGGTGCCCGAGAAAAGAAGAACTGGAGTGCCTGCCATGGTGCGGACGATGGGGGCGATGGAGGGCGCGAGGAGGTGGAGGAAGAGGAGTTCGTCGTGGGTGTCTTCGTAGAGGAGAGGAGAGAGAGGAGGAGGTAGAGGGGGTGGTGAAGATGCAAGACAGCTGCGCTGGAGGTCGAGTCTGGGACATTGAAGTGCTGCTGCTCGGCTGCGCGGTGGTGCAGTAAAGAGCGTGGAGCGGTTGCGCAGTGGATCTGGAGTGAGGGGGCTGAAGCGGGGGGGGAGGGGAGTACCGATGAGGGCGAGGAGGGAGGGGGGGGAAGTCTGTGGGGAACCAAGGATGGGGTCCAGGGAGCGGGTGTGGGGATAGCTGGGAAGGACAAGGGTAGGGGAGGGGCGCTGGGGAAGGGGGGGGGGAGGCGGAGGGGGGGCCGGATTAGAGGAGGGGAGGGGGGATGGAGGGGAAGGGGGTGGGGGAGGTGGAGGAGGGGGAGGAGGAGGAGGGAGGTGGGTTGCAGCGGAAGGTGAGGTAGTGGAGTGGGAGGGGGAAGGGGGGGGTGGGTTAAGGATGTCGCCGGAGGAGCTGGAGGAGAGGGGAGAGGGGGGGAGGGGTGGGGGAGGGGGGGGAGGGGTCATGGCAGGGGACGGGAGGAGGGGCAGGGTGTCAGTCCAGAGAAGGGGCCGGGGAAATGGGGGAAGGGGGTTAGGGGCGGAGGGGGAGGTGTAGTACGGGGTGGCCTCGTCAAAGACCACGTCCCGACTACGGATGAGGCGGCCTGAGGGGGGGTGGAGGAAAAGGTAGTCAGGTGAGTTGGTGTTGTGTCCAAGGTAGACACAGGGGAGTGTGCGGGACGCAAGCTTTCGACGTGCGCGTGAGCGGTCAGCAGGGTGTATGAGGGCATACGCCTTGCAACCCCAGACGCGCAGAGGAGATATGTCAGGCTTGCTGGAGGTCCAAAGTTCGGTGGGGGTGGAGGTGGGACGGGAAGGGTGGGGGTAGAGGTTAGTGAGGATGGCAGCATGAAGGATGGCATAGCCCCACAGAGAAGGTGGGCAGGAGGCGTGAACGAGGAGGCACCGAGCCGTTTTGGTGATCTCCCGCACGCGGCTCTCCGCCACACCATTCTGCTGAGGAGAGTGAGGGAGAGTGTAGGTGTGGAGGATGCCGTGAGTGGTGCAGTAGGAGGACAGGGTGTGGATGAGGAACTCACCGCCTCCATCGGAATGGAAGCGGCGAACAGGGCGACCGAAGTGGTTGCGTGCTTGTTCAGCCCAGGCAGTGATGGCAGCCGGGGCCTCCGCCTTCGTACGAAGGAGGGTGACGGAGGAGTATCGACTGTGATCATCCACCAGGATCAGGAGATAGCGATGTCCTTGCCTGGTGGGGGAAGGGTTAGGGCCCCACATATCCATGTGAACGAGGTCAAGGGGTTGGAGGGAAAAGGAGGGGTTACTCGTGTGTGGTTGTTGCTTCAGCTTGCTTTCAACACAAACTGAGCAAGGAGGGGAGGGGGACGGAGGGAGGGGGGGAAGGGTAAGGGGGAGACCGTCAAGGAGTTTAGTGAGGATGGATCGGCGAAGGGTGGCAAAGTTGGGATGGCCTAGGCGATGGTGGAGGAGAATGGTGGGGTGTGTGAGATTACGACAGTGACAGGGGGAGGGTGGGTTAGATGGGGGGGGGGGGGAAGGGGTGGGGGGAGGGGGAGGGGGAGGGGGAGGGGGAGGGGGAAGGGAGGGGGGAGGGGGAGTTGGAGGGGGAGGGAGAGGTTCGAGAGGAGGGGAGGGGGTGGGGGGATGGGGTGTGGAGAGTTGGTGAAGGGTGGGGCGGGGGATGCGGAAGGTGTACATGTGGGTGGAGGGGCACCGATGGACACGGCAGAGGAAGCGACCAGAGGGGGTGTGAAATAAGTCACAATATGCTGCGTGACCAGGAAATAAGGCGGTGACACCTGCCGTTGAGAGGGCACCAAGGGAAACCAGGTTGTTACGAAGGGAGGGGACATAGAGACCTGTGACAGTACCTGAGGGAAAGAGGGGACAGGGGAGTGTGGAGGTGTAACGGCTTTGTATGGCAAAGCTTGAGTCAGCCCCATAGATTGTGGAGGGGGTGGAGAGGGGGAGGAGCGTGCCTGCATCACGAAGGACCGTGTGGGTGGCACCGCTGTCAAGGATGAACTCAAGGGGCTGGGAGGAGGAGGACACGGAGTACTGGAATGAGGACTCATTAATAGCATTGGCATACATAGGATTATTGCAAGAGCTAGCAGTGGTGACATGACCTATGAAGCCGGGGGGGTGAGAGGAGGAGGTGGGTTGTTCAGTAGTTGCAGCAGTTGCAGCAGTTGCGGCAGTTCTATGGCCATACATAGATGGGGGGTAGGGAGGGTAGGGCCAGCCGGCATAAGGAGGAGGATAGAGAGGAGGATAGGGGGAGGGAGGGGTTGGAGGTGGGGGCGTGGGTGGAGGCGAAGTGGTGAGGGTGGAGGGCGTAGGGGTGGTGGTGGGTGTGGGAAGAAGGTGTTGGACTTGCTGGAGGACGTGAGGGGAGAGGTGCTGAGCGAGGACATTATGGAGGTTAGGTGGAGAGGGTGCATAGGTGGAGAGGGTGCGAATATCATGAGGGGTGGGGCGAGGGGTGATAGTGTTCCAACGTGGAGGGGGACCTGTGTTGCCGCGTGCAAGCCATTCATCAGTGAGGGCTTTGAAGCACGTTTCACTTGGATGAGTGGTCTGGTTGCAGGTCTGACCTTTGTTGGGGCCTTGACGAATGACGTACTGACACGGGGGAAACCCACCCGTGGATGGAGTAGTTGCTCCACGTCCGCCGCGTTCCCCAGTGCGCCCTCCTCGTCCGCCTCCGCGACCGCCTCCTCGACCTCCTCCACTTGAACCACGTCCAGGTCCGCTGCTGCTGCTTCCGCCAGTGTTATTGGTTCCTTTGCGAGCGTGAACAGCATTGACCGTTGCAGAGTCACGCAGGAGGTCAGCCTCACTGTCAAGGAGCCAGTCGATGGTAACAGCTACAGGGGGAGGACGAATGTGCTGGGAGGTGAAGTTGATGCGGTAAGTGTCATAGGTGGGTGGGAGGCAGTCAAGGATGCGTGCTGTAAGAAGGGTGTCTGAGATCAAGATGCCTCGATCATTGAGGCGTTGCGCAGTGTCCGTGAGACGCCGAGCGAAGGAGGCAGCATTGAGGGAGGAGTCAAGGGTGATGTCTTGGAAGGTGCGAAAGAGGGAGAGGAGTGAGCGTAAGTCCTGACGGTCATATTGGGCGGAGAGAGACTTCCAGAGAGAGGGGGAGGATGGAGGGCGAAGGTCACGTTTAAGGGAGGAGGGAACGCACGAGAAGATGACAGTGAGTGCACGGCGGTCAGCAATGCGCCATGCAGCAGTATCGGAGTGATGCTTACGAAGGTTAGTAGAGTACGCTTCGGAGATGGCTTTGAACTCTGCAAGCTTTGCAGTAGCAGCTTCGTGAGCGGCGACGGCAGCCGCGTGTGCTCTGCCCTTGATGACGTAGTCGTCTCGCTCCTTGTTGTACTTGTTGAGGGTGCGAGCCCACCTGTCTGGGTTATCCTCCCAAGCCCCTAGGATGGGGGCTTGAGGGGCGGGTTCGGTCGGGAGTGGTGGGGCGTCAGGAGGGGAGGAGCCTGGGAGCGGGGGCGGGGTGGGAGGGAGGCCGTGAGGCGTTTCGAGGACGACGTCAAGAAGGCAATAATCTCCCACTCGGACGGAGCCAAGGTACGTGAAGAGACTCTCCTCAAACGACACCCAATTGACTGCGGTGGTGCCGTTGAGGAGCTCGAGTTTGTCAATCGAGGCGAGCTCAAGCGACGAAGGTTCGTCCGCCATAACGAGTGAGGGAGGAGGGGGGGGGGGGGGGGGGAGGGGGGGGGGGGGGGGGGAGAGGAGGGGAGGGTGGAGGTGCTAGAGGTGACGACGCTGTCCGGAGGGACGGCGCGGTCAGTGGTGGGGATGAGTTGCGTGCTGTCCGCAGCTGGGTACTCCCCCGTCTGGTCGCGTTCGCGGCTGCCCGCGTTCGTCCCGTCCGCGGCTGCTGCCCGCGTTCGTCCCGTCCGTAGCTGCTGCCCGCGTTCGTCCCGTCCTCGGCGGTTGCCCGCGTTCGTCCCGTCCGCGGCGGCTGCCCCCGTTCGTCCCGTCCGCGGCGGCTGCCCGCGTTCGTCCCGTCCGCGGCGGCTGCCCGCGTTCGTCCCGACCGCGGCGGCTGTCCGCGGATGTCGCGTCCGCGCTGCCCGTCGGCGCGGACGTCGCGACCGCCCTCGTCGTCGGCGCGGGTGGCGCATCCGCGCTGACCGTCGGCGCGGACGTCACGTCCGCCCTCGTCGTTGGCGCGGATGTCGCGTCCGCGCTGCCCGTCGGCGCGGACGTCGCGTCCGCCCTCGTCGTCGGCGCGGATGTCGCGTCCGCGCTGCCCGTCGGCGCGGACGTCGCGTCCGCCCTCGTCGTCGGCGCGGATGTCGCGTCCGCGCTGCCCGTCGGCGCGGACGTCGCGTCCGCCCTCGTCGTCGGCGCGGATGTCGCGTCCGCGCTGCCCGTCGGCGCGGACATCGCGTCCGCCCTCGTCGTCGGCGCGGATGTTGCGTCCGCGCTGCCCGTCGGCGCGGACGTCGCGTCCGCCCTCGTCGTCGGCGCGGACGTCGCGTCCGCGGTTGTCGGTCGCGGTCGTCGCGTCCGCGGCTGACGGTCGCGTTCGTCGCGTCCGCGGCTGACGGTCGCGTTCGTCGCGTCCGCGGCTGACGGTCGCGTTCGTCGCGTCCGCGGCTGACGGTCGCGTTCGTCGCGGCGGACGGTCGAGGGGAGGAGGGGAGCGCCGAGATGGCGCGAGGGGCACGGCAGAGCCAGCGGAAGTGCGCTAAGTTGCGCGAGAGGCGCGGCAGAGCCGGGGAGAGGTGCGCTAAGTGGCGCAAGAGGTGCGGCAGAGCCGGGGAGAGGTGCGCTAAGTGGCGCGTGAGGCGCGCTAAGTGGCGTGTGAGGCGCGCTAAGTGGCGCGTGAGGCGCGCTAAGTGGCGCGTGAGGCGCGCTAAGTGGCGCGAGAGGCGCGGCAGAGCCGGCGAGAGGTGCGCTATGTAGCACGAGGGGTCCTAGGATCTTGAGCGGCGTTGGCCGCAAGAGCTCTGATAACCATGTTAGAATTGAACCATTGAGTTAATTAGGAATCATACGGGCTTACATAGTTGAAGCTAGGGGAGGGGGGGTTGGTTGGGTACCTAGTCATCATTATTGGCCCCCCACCAATAAGTTAGGTTGGAGAATTATTGGGGGGTCCCAATAATGTTGGCCAAAAGTGGGCCAACATTATTGGGGGGGGCCAATAATCTCTCAACTCAACCTTGGGGGCCAATAATTGGACCAAGGTTGGGTTCCAACCCCCAACTAGGGTTAACCCTAGTTGTGCACCCAAACATAGTTTGGGTGCCTATCTCTGTCCTAGGGTTTATAGGATCAATGCAGGATACAGAAGAGTAGTATAATCAAACACAACCCCTTAGCCTGCATAGATCTATAAACCTGGATGAGATAAGACAGCAACCCCTGAATCAGTCACCATGGGGAGCAAGGCCCAGAGCGGCAAAATTGCCGAGTGAGTAGAGCGGTCGAGGGCCTTAGTGAATATGTCGGCGCTCCCAGGCTAATGCCCTGCACACCAAGGCCAGGGCTGGGATCGAGGCAGCGCACCCCCAGATGGCAGCGGACCCCTGGCCGCTGCACCTGGGGGACATCCTCCACACGTTGGAGGGCTAGAGGGTCACTCAGGGGGGGGGGTGAAGAGTGGTAAGTTTTGGGGCTTAAGGGATAGAGGTTATCATGGATAGCACCGCATGTTTGTACCCCTGCTGAATTAATACAAAGGACCGTTTGAGATAGTCTTAGCCTTGAGGTCGCGGGTGATCTCCATGCCAAGGTAGTTGCGGACCTCCCCCAGGTCTTTGCAGGCGAGGCGACGCTGTAGTTCGTCCTTGACCTCTTGCATCTCAGCATCTGTGTCAGCGGCTAGTCGTCGACGTAGACGAGAATGTAGAAAGGGGACGGAGTCGTCCGAAGGAAGAGGCTGGAGGCAGCTCGGGAGGGGCGAAAACCAAGCTCGCGAAGGGTGGAAGAGAGCTTGGCATGCCACTCCCGGGGTGCCTGCTTGAGGCCGTAGACGGGTTGGAGCAGCTTCCAAACGGTGGACGGGTCATGTGGAGCGTGAAAGCCTTTGGGGCGTTCCATGAAGATGAGTTCGTGTAGGTCGCCTTGGAGGAAGGCGGTAGTGACATCCATGGAGTGTAACAGCATGCCGCGTCTGCCGACGAAGTCGAGGAACACCCGAACGACCGGTGGGGTAGCAGTGGGTGAGTATGTGTCGAAGAAGTCAAAGCCGTGCTTTTGCGTGAAGCCCTTCGCCACATAGCGAGCTTTGTAAACAGGGTCTTCGCCAGGGAGAAGCTTGACACGGAAGAGCCATTTGCCCTTGACGACATTGGTCTTGGCAGGGCGAGGGACGTCGATGAAGGAGCGGTTGTGGATGAAAGCGTTGCTCTCCTTGACCATGGCTTCAATCCAGAGTGGGGCGTCGAGGCACGCAATAGCCTCCTCGTACGTGGTGGGTTCGAAGATGGTGGGGGTGCCCGAGAAAAGAAGAACTGGAGTGCCTGCCATGGTGCGGACGATGGGGGCGATGGAGGGCGCGAGGAGGTGGAGGAAGAGGAGTTCGTCGTGGGTGTCTTCGTAGAGGAGAGGAGAGAGAGGAGGAGGTAGAGGGGGTGGTGAAGATGCAAGACAGCTGCGCTGGAGGTCGAGTCTGGGACATTGAAGTGCTGCTGCTCGGCTGCGCGGTGGTGCAGTAAAGAGCGTGGAGCGGTTGCGCAGTGGATCTGGAGTGAGGGGGCTGAAGCGGGGGGGGAGGGGAGTACCGATGAGGGCGAGGAGGGAGGGGGGGGAAGTCTGTGGGGAACCAAGGATGGGGTCCAGGGAGCGGGTGTGGGGATAGCTGGGAAGGACAAGGGTAGGGGAGGGGCGCTGGGGAAGGGGGGGGGGGAGGCGGAGGGGGGGGCCGGATTAGAGGAGGGGAGGGGGGATGGAGGGGAAGGGGGTGGGGGAGGTGGAGGAGGGGGAGGAGGAGGAGGGAGGTGGGTTGCAGCGGAAGGTGAGGTAGTGGAGTGGGAGGGGGAAGGGGGGGGTGGGTTAAGGATGTCGCCGGAGGAGCTGGAGGAGAGGGGAGAGGGGGGGAGGGGTGGGGGGAGGGGGGGGGAGGGGTCATGGCAGGGGACGGGAGGAGGGGCAGGGTGTCAGTCCAGAGAAGGGGCCGGGGAAATGGGGGAAGGGGGTTAGGGGCGGAGGGGGAGGTGTAGTACGGGGTGGCCTCGTCAAAGACCACGTCCCGACTACGGATGAGGCGGCCTGAGGGGGGGTGGAGGAAAAGGTAGTCAGGTGAGTTGGTGTTGTGTCCAAGGTAGACACAGGGGAGTGTGCGGGACGCAAGCTTTCGACGTGCGCGTGAGCGGTCAGCAGGGTGTATGAGGGCATACGCCTTGCAACCCCAGACGCGCAGAGGAGATATGTCAGGCTTGCTGGAGGTCCAAAGTTCGGTGGGGGTGGAGGTGGGACGGGAAGGGTGGGGGTAGAGGTTAGTGAGGATGGCAGCATGAAGGATGGCATAGCCCCACAGAGAAGGTGGGCAGGAGGCGTGAACGAGGAGGCACCGAGCCGTTTTGGTGATCTCCCGCACGCGGCTCTCCGCCACACCATTCTGCTGAGGAGAGTGAGGGAGAGTGTAGGTGTGGAGGATGCCGTGAGTGGTGCAGTAGGAGGACAGGGTGTGGATGAGGAACTCACCGCCTCCATCGGAATGGAAGCGGCGAACAGGGCGACCGAAGTGGTTGCGTGCTTGTTCAGCCCAGGCAGTGATGGCAGCCGGGGCCTCCGCCTTCGTACGAAGGAGGGTGACGGAGGAGTATCGACTGTGATCATCCACCAGGATCAGGAGATAGCGATGTCCTTGCCTGGTGGGGGAAGGGTTAGGGCCCCACATATCCATGTGAACGAGGTCAAGGGGTTGGAGGGAAAAGGAGGGGTTACTCGTGTGTGGTTGTTGCTTCAGCTTGCTTTCAACACAAACTGAGCAAGGAGGGGAGGGGGACGGAGGGAGGGGGGGAAGGGTAAGGGGGAGACCGTCAAGGAGTTTAGTGAGGATGGATCGGCGAAGGGTGGCAAAGTTGGGATGGCCTAGGCGATGGTGGAGGAGAATGGTGGGGTGTGTGAGATTACGACAGTGACAGGGGGAGGGTGGGTTAGATGGGGGGGGGGGGGGAAGGGGTGGGGGGGAGGGGGAGGGGGAGGGGGAGGGGGAGGGGGAAGGGAGGGGGGAGGGGGAGTTGGAGGGGGAGGGAGAGGTTCGAGAGGAGGGGAGGGGGTGGGGGGATGGGGTGTGGAGAGTTGGTGAAGGGTGGGGCGGGGGATGCGGAAGGTGTACATGTGGGTGGAGGGGCACCGATGGACACGGCAGAGGAAGCGACCAGAGGGGGTGTGAAATAAGTCACAATATGCTGCGTGACCAGGAAATAAGGCGGTGACACCTGCCGTTGAGAGGGCACCAAGGGAAACCAGGTTGTTACGAAGGGAGGGGACATAGAGACCTGTGACAGTACCTGAGGGAAAGAGGGGACAGGGGAGTGTGGAGGTGTAACGGCTTTGTATGGCAAAGCTTGAGTCAGCCCCATAGATTGTGGAGGGGGTGGAGAGGGGGAGGAGCGTGCCTGCATCACGAAGGACCGTGTGGGTGGCACCGCTGTCAAGGATGAACTCAAGGGGCTGGGAGGAGGAGGACACGGAGTACTGGAATGAGGACTCATTAATAGCATTGGCATACATAGGATTATTGCAAGAGCTAGCAGTGGTGACATGACCTATGAAGCCGGGGGGGTGAGAGGAGGAGGTGGGTTGTTCAGTAGTTGCAGCAGTTGCAGCAGTTGCGGCAGTTCTATGGCCATACATAGATGGGGGGTAGGGAGGGTAGGGCCAGCCGGCATAAGGAGGAGGATAGAGAGGAGGATAGGGGGAGGGAGGGGTTGGAGGTGGGGGCGTGGGTGGAGGCGAAGTGGTGAGGGTGGAGGGCGTAGGGGTGGTGGTGGGTGTGGGAAGAAGGTGTTGGACTTGCTGGAGGACGTGAGGGGAGAGGTGCTGAGCGAGGACATTATGGAGGTTAGGTGGAGAGGGTGCATAGGTGGAGAGGGTGCGAATATCATGAGGGGTGGGGCGAGGGGTGATAGTGTTCCAACGTGGAGGGGGACCTGTGTTGCCGCGTGCAAGCCATTCATCAGTGAGGGCTTTGAAGCACGTTTCACTTGGATGAGTGGTCTGGTTGCAGGTCTGACCTTTGTTGGGGCCTTGACGAATGACGTACTGACACGGGGGAAACCCACCCGTGGATGGAGTAGTTGCTCCACGTCCGCCGCGTTCCCCAGTGCGCCCTCCTCGTCCGCCTCCGCGACCGCCTCCTCGACCTCCTCCACTTGAACCACGTCCAGGTCCGCTGCTGCTGCTTCCGCCAGTGTTATTGGTTCCTTTGCGAGCGTGAACAGCATTGACCGTTGCAGAGTCACGCAGGAGGTCAGCCTCACTGTCAAGGAGCCAGTCGATGGTAACAGCTACAGGGGGAGGACGAATGTGCTGGGAGGTGAAGTTGATGCGGTAAGTGTCATAGGTGGGTGGGAGGCAGTCAAGGATGCGTGCTGTAAGAAGGGTGTCTGAGATCAAGATGCCTCGATCATTGAGGCGTTGCGCAGTGTCCGTGAGACGCCGAGCGAAGGAGGCAGCATTGAGGGAGGAGTCAAGGGTGATGTCTTGGAAGGTGCGAAAGAGGGAGAGGAGTGAGCGTAAGTCCTGACGGTCATATTGGGCGGAGAGAGACTTCCAGAGAGAGGGGGAGGATGGAGGGCGAAGGTCACGTTTAAGGGAGGAGGGAACGCACGAGAAGATGACAGTGAGTGCACGGCGGTCAGCAATGCGCCATGCAGCAGTATCGGAGTGATGCTTACGAAGGTTAGTAGAGTACGCTTCGGAGATGGCTTTGAACTCTGCAAGCTTTGCAGTAGCAGCTTCGTGAGCGGCGACGGCAGCCGCGTGTGCTCTGCCCTTGATGACGTAGTCGTCTCGCTCCTTGTTGTACTTGTTGAGGGTGCGAGCCCACCTGTCTGGGTTATCCTCCCAAGCCCCTAGGATGGGGGCTTGAGGGGCGGGTTCGGTCGGGAGTGGTGGGGCGTCAGGAGGGGAGGAGCCTGGGAGCGGGGGCGGGGTGGGAGGGAGGCCGTGAGGCGTTTCGAGGACGACGTCAAGAAGGCAATAATCTCCCACTCGGACGGAGCCAAGGTACGTGAAGAGACTCTCCTCAAACGACACCCAATTGACTGCGGTGGTGCCGTTGAGGAGCTCAAGTTTGTCAATCGAGGCGAGCTCAAGCGACGAAGGTTCGTCCGCCATAACGCGTGAGGGAGGAGGGGGGGGGGGAGGGGGGGGGGGGGGGGAGAGGAGGGGAGGGTGGAGGTGCTAGAGGTGACGACGCTGTCCGGAGGGACGGCGCGGTCAGTGGTGGGGATGAGTTGCGTGCTGTCCGCAGCTGGGTACTCCCCCGTCTGGTCGCGTTCGCGGCTGCCCGCGTTCGTCCCGTCCGCGGCTGCTGCCCGCGTTCGTCCCGTCCGTAGCTGCTGCCCGCGTTCGTCCCGTCCTCGGCGGTTGCCCGCGTTCGTCCCGTCCGCGGCGGCTGCCCCCGTTCGTCCCGTCCGCGGCGGCTGCCCGCGTTCGTCCCGTCCGCGGCGGCTGCCCGCGTTCGTCCCGACCGCGGCGGCTGTCCGCGGATGTCGCGTCCGCGCTGCCCGTCGGCGCGGACGTCGCGACCGCCCTCGTCGTCGGCGCGGGTGGCGCGTCCGCGCTGACCGTCGGCGCGGACGTCACGTCCGCCCTCGTCGTTGGCGCGGATGTCGCGTCCGCGCTGCCCGTCGGCGCGGACGTCGCGTCCGCCCTCGTCGTCGGCGCGGATGTCGCGTCCGCGCTGCCCGTCGGCGCGGACGTCGCGTCCGCCCTCGTCGTCGGCGCGGATGTCGCGTCCGCGCTGCCCGTCGGCGCGGACGTCGCGTCCGCCCTCGTCGTCGGCGCGGATGTCGCGTCCGCGCTGCCCGTCGGCGCGGACATCGCGTCCGCCCTCGTCGTCGGCGCGGATGTTGCGTCCGCGCTGCCCGTCGGCGCGGACGTCGCGTCCGCCCTCGTCGTCGGCGCGGACGTCGCGTCCGCGGTTGTCGGTCGCGGTCGTCGCGTCCGCGGCTGACGGTCGCGTTCGTCGCGTCCGCGGCTGACGGTCGCGTTCGTCGCGTCCGCGGCTGACGGTCGCGTTCGTCGCGTCCGCGGCTGACGGTCGCGTTCGTCGCGGCGGACGGTCGAGGGGAGGAGGGGAGCGCCGAGATGGCGCGAGGGGCACGGCAGAGCCAGCGGAAGTGCGCTAAGTTGCGCGAGAGGCGCGGCAGAGCCGGGGAGAGGTGCGCTAAGTGGCGCAAGAGGTGCGGCAGAGCCGGGGAGAGGTGCGCTAAGTGGCGCGTGAGGCGCGCTAAGTGGCGTGTGAGGCGCGCTAAGTGGCGCGTGAGGCGCGCTAAGTGGCGCGTGAGGCGCGCTAAGTGGCGCGAGAGGCGCGGCAGAGCCGGCGAGAGGTGCGCTATGTAGCACGAGGGGTCCTAGGATCTTGAGCGGCGTTGGCCGCAAGAGCTCTGATAACCATGTTAGAATTGAACCATTGAGTTAATTAGGAATCATACGGGCTTACATAGTTGAAGCTAGGGGAGGGGGGGTTGGTTGGGTACCTAGTCATCATTATTGGCCCCCCACCAATAAGTTAGGTTGGAGAATTATTGGGGGGTCCCAATAATGTTGGCCAAAAGTGGGCCAACATTATTGGGGGGGGCCAATAATCTCTCAACTCAACCTTGGGGGCCAATAATTGGACCAAGGTTGGGTTCCAACCCCCAACTAGGGTTAACCCTAGTTGTGCACCCAAACATAGTTTGGGTGCCTATCTCTGTCCTAGGGTTTATAGGATCAATGCAGGATACAGAAGAGTAGTATAATCTAACAAGGTTTCCTATTCGAAAAAACAAGGACAAGGGTTTTGTATTTAGGGTTCACAACAGAGTGACCTCTGAGTCGACTCAAAACGACGGGTGGAAACAGACTGACCATGTGCTTGGTCAGCAGCTGATCCCTCTCCGCCTCACTCCACCCCGCCGCGGCCAGCAGGCCTGTTGTGAGCACACATGTCGCAGCCTCCTTCTGCCACGTGTCAAGCTCTGACTGGCGGAATGGCAACAGCGCAGCAACCACGTGTGGGAAGGACTCCTTGAGGAGGCCAGGAACGGGCGCCTGGAGGGCCTGGTGAGTGGCATGAGTGAGGGGGGAGGGCGGGTGGGTGGGGAGCAGCACATGGGGGAAATTTGCCCTTGAGGATCCGAGGCCCGGTGGGAAGGTGCCTGGAGAGCCTGGCTGGCGAGTGGAAGGAAGGAAGGAGCGGTGAGGTGGGGCAGTGGGGGGGGATCCGGAGATGTATGATAAATTTCGAAGAGACAGGAAATGAATGAAGGGGACAGGTGCACTGACAAAGGAGTGAGAAAACGGTGGAAGAAACGAAGCTGGTTGAATAATGCATCGGAAACTCTTCAACTGATCCTTCTGCACCCCCCCATCGCTCACACCACTACCCATCTTCCTGCATGGCCACCGCTGTGAGAGTCGGCCTCTCTCACTCACCTCTGCCAGGAATTGTATGTCGCTCTCCCTCCCCAGCAGCAGCAGCGCAGGCAGCACCAGCGGAGCCAGCCTCTTCCACGCCCTTGCAAGTGCTCCTGCATCCCCCACTCCTGCTGCTACCACCCCTGCAGTTTCTCCTCCTGCTTCATGGTCGCCCTTCTCCTCGAGCATGTGACTCCCCCCGTCACCAGCTGTCCAACAGCCTGCGCCGCCCACCCCCCTACCCCCCCCTGCTTGCTCCAACGCCACCACCACCTACACGGTGCACCCGCCCGCGGTGGTGACCATACACATGCATGCACGCACGCACGCATGCACGCAAGCACAGACACAGATTCATATCGTTTTTAACACTTGCGTGTGTGGAAGGGGGGGGTGAGGAGTGGCATGAATGGGGTTGGGCAGGAGAGTGGCAGCAATAGAGCTCACCTGTGCGAGAGCAGGCAGAGGCAGCAGCAATGGGTCTGCTGCAACCCACCGCATGGCCACAGAGGGCAGGAGAATGTCCAGGTACTGGATAGGATAGGGGTGGGAGGGGAGGAAAAGAAGAAGCGAAGAGGGAAGGCGGTGGAGGGTCATACAAGCGGCCATGACCACCACACAGTGTTGCAAGACTCAAGGCTTTACCGTGAATCATCTAGAACACACATGGCTCGGACAGTGGCTGGAATGGCGCAAAGACTGGGGCCGACTGACCTGGCTGAGACTGGGGCCGACTGACCTGGCTGAGACTGGGGCCGACTGACCTGGCTGAGACTGGGGTAGCCCAGCGATGCAGCAGCTGTGGTGAGGACTGCAGCGGCCACATTGCTGGACAGGACAGTTGGATTGGGAAGGAATGCCCAAGACGCGCAGAGAGAAAGAGGAAAACACGGAAGAAAGAGGAAAGCAGGGAGGGGAGAAAGAGGAGAGAAAGCGGGGCTAACGCGATGAGAATGAAGGGAGGTGCAGTTTAGAGAAACATTAGGAAACAAGAAGGGAGGATTTGCAGCAGTCAACAAGGATGCGTGACTTCTCGTCCGATGTGCAATTGACTTACAAGGCTGCAAACGTGCTTTCCTCGTCTGATATAAAACAAGCACAGAACTTACGTGCTCACAAGGCGGAGAGCAGCAGCTGCGATGATGAGGAATACGACCTGGTTGAGAGGAGGGGGGCAGGCAGAGCATGACCACCATGCAGCACGACCACCATGCAGCATGACCACCATGCAGCACGACCACCATGCAGCACGACCACCATGCGGCACGACCACCATGCAGCAGAGGCAAACGAGGCATAGATTATAGTCAGGACAGAACCATGCCTGGCAGATGAATGCAGGACAGCATAGTGACAACGACAGTAGAGACGAAACGCAACTCATCAGTCAGGTCAGTGCATTTTGCAGATGGCAGGGAGGAAAGCTGTGAATATCCAGAGAATAAGGATACAGGGAAAATAGCCTTGCAGCCCACCTCGTCCTCCACGAGGTCACTGCTCTCCGCTATCCTCCCCACCCCAGCAGTAAGGCCATAGCACAGTATGGCAGAGCAGAAAAGGAACCTCTGGAGCTGTGAGCATACAGAGAATAAGGCCTGCTTGCAGCTTACCTCATCCTCCACGATGTCGCTGCTCTCGGCTATCCTCCCCAGCAGCAACACACTTCGTGCATGGTGGGGAGGTAAGCTGTGAAGCTGCGATGCGAGTGTACAGAGAGAGATGGGGTGCTTGCAGCTAGCAGCTCACCTCGTCCTCCACCAGGTCGCTGCTCTCTGCTATCCTCCCCAGCAGCATGGTCATGGTATGGTACGGTATGGCAGGGCACGAAAGGAAGCTCTGGAGCTGCTGTGAATGTACAGACAGAGAGAAGAAGGGCGGCCCGTAGCTCACCTCGTCCTCCACCAGGTCGCTGCTCTCCGCTATCCTCCCCAGCAGCATGACTATAGTATGGTATGGTATGGCAGGGCAGGAAAGGAAGCCGTGACGCTGTGAGCGTACAGAAAGAGAAGAAGGGCTGCTTGCAGCTCACCTCGTCCTCCACGAGGTCGCTGCTCTCCGCTATCCTCCCCAGCAGTAGGACACTCGTCTCCACCCTCGCCCTGTCCACTCGCCCCGCCTCCCTCCTCACTCTCTCCTCATCTGTCTCCCCACTCCCTCCTGCTCCTCCCTCTCCCCCTCTCTCTCCTCCACTGCCTCCCTTTCCCGCAACTCCTCCCCCAACCCCTTCCCCACTGTGCATGAGCCCCAAGAGAGCGCCCTTCCCTGCAGGACCTGCCAGCAGAGGCAAGCTGCGGCGGGCGGCAGGGCTGGAAGAGGGGGTGGAGGTAGGAATGCTGCTGCTGGTGGTGGCGGTGGTGTCTGAGGGCAGGTGGAGCGTGGAGATGGAGAGCGTGGGTGCGGGCGCGAGCAACAATGTCTTCAAGTCCTTCCTGTTACATGTTGGGGGAGAGAACGCGGTAACTGAGTTGAGAACGATAAAAAAGCAGCATGTAGAGTGGAGCATGGGGGTGGAGACGGTGGGTGCGGGCGCGAGACAAAGCGTCTTCAAGTATTTCCTGCAACCCCTTTGAGTTGGAGGTAGAAAATGGGATGGTTTGCATGCTGCATGATACATACCTTGTTTGCATACATACGAGAGGATTTCCTGCCACCTGACCTCGAGGTTTGGCTGGCCATCACTCCCGAACCGAGCAGGATCGACTTGAAAGAGGGGCGGGCCTGTTCCGGCTTGACCTGAACTGGCTTGGCCCAGCCCTGCTCTTGCCACAGGTGGCGTCCACCCATGGCAACGGTCGCACTCACAATACGGCTGTGCCAGACTTTCAGTTGCTCACTCATTTGCGCACGCACAATACGAGCTTGGTGGTGGAAGGTGACAACTGGGTGTCGAAAGTTTAACAGCATGTGGAGAGTGCGCGGAGTGCCAAAGTGTCGGATTCCACACGCGGGGGATGTAAGAGCAGACGGACTCACAGCGTGTCAGCGAGCATGGCGGGGTGGCCCTCCCACTTGAAGTAGAGCAGGTCGGTTTTCTCACATAATTCTCAACGAGCAGCAGATTCTAGTAGGGCTTACATCTCAAGGGAAAATTCTGACAAACGGACTCACAGCGTGTCGGTGAGCAAGGCCGGGTGGTCCTCCCATTTGTGGAAGAGAGCAGGCAGCAGGTGGGCCATGTGCAGACGCACCCCGTAGTCCCGGTCGTGCAGCAGCGCTAGGAGTGGCGTAGTAAAGAGGTCCTGAGCGGTGCAGGTGTGTGCATGGATGGTGGAAATGGGAAGAGATAAAAAATGGAGATGTTGGAAAAATCCTCGATTGGAAATGAAGAAGAATAACAAAGCATGGAACTTTTTTCCATGGGAAAAATGGCATGAGACTGCATCGAACCGAAGCGAAACAGCCAAAGAGGAGATATGAGGACACATGGAATGGCAGCAGAGCGGCGCGGAGTGGAGCTTTGAGACACATGGAATGGCAGCAGAGCGGCGCGGAGTGGAGCTTTGAGACACACGGAATGGCAGCAGAGCGGCGCGGAGTGGAGCTTTGAGACACACGTACAGAGTCGCTGAGGAGGACGAGTGCGAGGAGGGCATCTGCGAGGTGGATGCGCGCAGCTGGGGAGGGCAGGGGCTTGGTGCCCAACATGGGGACCAGTGCCTCCTGCATCACCTGCAGCGCCTGTGGATGGGGAATAGAGGAGAGGAGAGGAGGCACACAAGACAAGAAAACACAAGAATTCCATTCCAGGTATCACCACCAGCTGGGGAGGGCAGGGGCTTGCTGCCCAACATGGGGACAAGTGCCTCCTGCATCACCTGCAGCGCCTGTAGAGAGGGAATAGAGGAGAGGAGAGGGAAGCACACACAGCACAGGTTCCAGCATAGCCACTCCAGCCTAGCTTCGCGAACACCTCAAGAAGACGCATGTTATGGAAAGGAGATGGTATGACTGTTTAAGAACTCTCTCTCACCTCTCAACTCAACCATCCAGCGATTTTTTCTTTTGCACCTAAAAAACCGTGTTGTGGCATGGAGACGCTTCCTTGGGAACTCTCTCTCAACTCAACCATGCAGCAGCAGCTCAGCTCCTCATGGGTTCTCTGTGAGCAACATTTCACCTCCTCCACTTCTCACCTCCTCCACCTCTCACCTCCTCCACCTCTCACCTCCTCCACCTCTCACCTCCTCCACCTCTTGTGAGAGGGGGGGGTTAGTCGGATTCTTGGCCAACATTATTGGCCCCCCACCGATAAGATGGGTTTGGAGAATTATTGGGGGGCCCCAATAATATTGGTCAAACTTGGGTCAACATTATTGGGTGGTCCAATATTTCCCAACCCAACATTTGGGGGACAATTAAATAAGTAAACCAAGGTTGAGTTCCCAACCCCCAACTAGGGATAGGATAACCCCCTACCCTAGCTGTGCACCCGAACTAAGCTTGGGTGCCTATCTCTACCCAAGTTTATAGGATAAATGTAGGACACAAGGAGAATGATACTCTCACACCTCTCACCTCCTCCATCTCTCACCTCCTCCACCTCTCACCTGATTCACATCTGTGTCGCTGGCAGTTGCAGTGTCAGCTCCACCACCCCACGCCACCATGCTCCCCACGCCCTCCATCCGCTCCTCCGCTGCCCCCAAATCCTCCACGCCCTCATCTGGGAGCAGGGGGGGCGGAAGGGTGCCGCCCCTGTGTGCTGCAAGGCGGCGGGCAGTTATGGCTGTGAGGTGAAGGAGGTGCTGCTGGTGGGAGTGCAGTGTGGTGGATGCACGGGACTCCAGGGCTGCTAGCTGTGAGGGGGAAGAGGGCACAAGGGGGTGAAGCGGGGAAATGAAGGGGGTGGCTGTGAGGCACAGCAGGTGCTGGCGGTGGGAGTGCAATGTGGTGGATGCACGGGACTCCAGACCTGCTATCTGCATGGGAGGAGAAACGGGGGCGAAATGGGGAAATGAAGGGGTGGCTGGGCGGCAGGCGGCAGTGGCTGTGGGACAAGCAATGCTTTGAGCCTGTGATGTGACGTCTCAGTAATGAGCATTACTAAGACCAGTTTTCTCTGCTGTGCGATCGGATTCAAAGCAAAGCGGTCTTACCACAGGCTCGAGTGTGATTGGTTGACAATTCTACTATTATTAGTCGACTACAAAGGTGATATGAACCAACAAGTGCGGTCTTACCACAGGCTCCAGTGCTATCAATAGTTCGGCGTGTGATGCGAGCACGAATAGCAACTGCCAGTAGCACTGGCGGAGGGGAGGGAGACATGGCGGTACAAGGGAGGGCAGGATGACGGAGCAAAACAGCAGAGTGCAGGAGACGGGGGAGAGATGGTGTGGAAAAAGGAATGGAGAGGCATAAGGCGAAGGATGGGAGCTTGGGAAACAGGGAGGCAGAGAGTGAAGTGAAGTGGAGGAAAAGAAAAGGAAAGGGGGGTGGGTTGATGTTTGCAAGGGGTGAAGCAAGTGACACCACATCCAGCATCCCCCCTTCCATCGTGCCCTGTCCTCTGCCCCGTGCCTGTCAGAACTTGAGCTTAGAATGGATACATTAGTAATGAGCTTGAAGCTCTCTAAGTACATCCAAAATGAGTAAGGTATGGATGGGGAGGGAATCGGGGGCGATTTCTAGGGATTGGAGGTAATCCCAAGGCAATCTCCAATTGGTGGGTTGGAGATTGCTTGGAGATCACATATGGGTTTGGTTGGGATGTGGGTTGTACACCCAACCAAACAAAAAGTTGCAAACTACACTAAACTAGGATATAAAAATTACAAGTACAAAAAGGTGAGATTGAGGGCTTAACACTAACACTGCCCACTGTCCCCTGTCCCCTGTCCCCTGTCCCCTGTCCCCTGCCCCCTGTCCCCTGCCCCCTGTCCCCTGCCCCCTGTCCCCTGTCCCCTGTCCCCTGCCCCCTGCCCCCTGCCCCCTGTCACCTGCCCCTTGCCCCCTGTCCCCTGTCCCCTGCCCCCTGTCACCTGCCCCTTGCCCCCTGTCACCTGTCCCTTGCCCCCTGTCTCCTGCCCCCTGTCCCTTGCCCCCTGCCCAGCACGCACCTCAGAACCTTCATTGAGCTGCAGCAGCGATGCCACCTCACTGCATGCCGCTGCTGGGAGGAACTCGGCCACCCACCCCACCACGCAGACCGCTCCCTCTGCCACCTCCGCTGCTGTTGCACTGCCACCACCACCAGCACCACCAGCACCAGCACCAGCAGCAGCAGCAGCAGCAGCAGCACGAGCAGCACTGGCAGCAGCGCCACTGCCCCCAGCACCGTCCCGCCACGCACTCTGCGTGTGCCTGCTGCGCACCAGGGGAGCCTGGGACGGCAGCACTCCAGGTGCATCCAAGTCATTGTCAAAGATCCGAGCCTCCGCCTCCTCCCCACCCTCCTCATCTAACTCTATCACCTGCTGCTGCTGGAATTGAAAGCTGGGCACAACTGCACCTGATCTCGGCCCCAACATCCCTCCCAATCTTCCTCTTGCCCCGCCTCTCCCGCCCCTTCCGCCAGCAGATTGCAGCCCACTGTGCCCAGCGTGCAGCCCAGTGTGCCCAGCGTGCAGCCCAGTGGTGGAAGCAGACGGCTGCTGAAACTCCCAGTCGTCGTCAAAATCGTCGTCCAAGTGACTCCTCGTGGCGAAGGTGACAGCAGAGGCTGGAGGCAGGGAGAGCGCCGACACTGCCGCTTCGCAACCCCCTGTCGCTCCGCCTCCCGCTCCTGCTGCTGCTGCTGCGGCTGCTTCGGCCACGGTGGTAAAGGAGGTGGTGGCGAGTCGAAGCATGGCGGAGAGGAGAGGGAGGGAGGCGGGCGTGCGGGGGAGGATGGAGAGGAGGTCGCGTATGAGTGGAAAGGAGGGAGGGTCCAGGGAGCCGGTGGGAGAGATGGATGGTGAAGACGCGAGAGCTGTTATGGCTGACTGGAGACTCTGCTTCTCCAGAAGACCCCCGGAGAGGAGGTCACGAGGAAGAGTTCTGCAGGGAAGGGAAGAGTGGAGGGGATATTACGCACATTTATAGCCATCGCCGGCTGAAAGTCAGATACATCCGACTCTGTTGTCACACAGACCAAACCATTCAAGCAGTCCAATCGCAGAAACGAAAGAGAAGAAACATGGAGTCGGGTTGTTAGGTGAGTTGAATGGATGTGTGCGGTGTGGGTGAATGAAGTGACCTGGTGAATGAAGTGACCTGGTGAATGAAGTGACCTGGTGAATGAAGTGACCTGGTGAAGGAGCAGCAGGAGAGCAGGCGACAGCAGTGCAGACCCACCGCTGCCACCCACAGGCTGCTCGCACCCATGCCTCCACCACCACCACCACCACTGCCCTCCTCGGAGCTGCCAGCTGAGCCCCTACCCTCCACCCACTCTCCCTCCCCTCCTGGCCCTCTCCCCAAACCACCTGCTCCTTCACCGCCCGCCCTTCCTCCTGCCCTTCCTCCCGGCCTTCCTCCCACCACACCTTCCTCACCACCACCGTCTCCCTCTGCGCTGCTTGGCGAGCGGGTGAGCGAAGCAAGTGCAGAGAGGGCTGCTTGGGAGAGCGGCAGAACGCGGGAAGCGTCCAAGAGCGAGCGCGAGAGCGTGAGGTTGGTTGAGGGTGGGGAGTAGGGGGAGGAGGCGAGGGAGGGAGGTGTGTGCTTGTCCCTGTTCTGCTGGACGTGTGAGGGAAGGCGATGGGGAGTGAAGGGAGGAGAGGAAGAGAAAGGTGAGGATGAGCTGCTCAGGAACAGAAGTTAAAGGAGCGACAAGTAACATCAGAAGAAGAGGTGAGGGTTGTGCGAGAAGGTAAGGAGGCAACAAGAGTTCAGTTGATAAAGAGCCATCTTGTCAAAATTGGCTGCACTGCCTTCCCTGTTTACACACTGCCTTCCCTGTTTACACACTGCCTTCCCTGCTTAGTGAGGAGGCAACAAGAGCTGGGGTGTCGATGAGCCAAATCTTAACGAGTGTTTGTAATGCGCTCCCCGTTTTCCCAGCAAGTAACAAACAACTTCTATGGCACCACCTTCTGGTCTGACTTGTCTTCAACATGATCGAGGCGAACTGTACAGGTGTTTGTCCTTCTGCCCAAGCCTAACCTGAAAGGCTGCAAGCCATTGTGGAGGCGAAGCCGGAGGGGCAGCAGCAGCAGGGGCGTGTGGCACGCCACGCACCAAGGCCGTCTGCGGGGCGCACGCAGCAGCACCTGCTGCCCCTGCAGCTGCTGCAACGAGGCAGTGAGGGCTGCGGTATAAGTGAGGGAGAGCTGGCTCCATGTCCCTCACGTCTTCGTGTAGCTGATAAGGGGGAGGAAGAAAAATACACGAGTGCAGGCAGAGAGATGCACACACGGGGGTGTGGGCAGGGCAGGACGGCCAAAAAGAAGCCAGAACCTCGAAGCTGCTAGGGGTGTGGACGGGAGCCCTCACTTGTTCGCTAAAGAATCACCCTCTATTCCTTTTATTGCACCGCTGCTCGCAGGCCATGACAAGAACCACCCCACACACCCACCAAGAGTTTACAGGTAATCACCAGTCTTGAGACGTCTCAAAACTCTTAGAGCTTACAGGGAACCACCAGTCATGGTGGAAGGAGGTGGGCACAGGGCACGGAGAATGACAGGACCAGGCAGCAGCTGCACCAGGCGCAGCAGCAAGAGAAGCGGCAACAGCAGCAGTGGATATGCGGGAGCAGGGTGCTTCGCCTGTCACTGCTGCGCACAAAGCAGCTGCAAGTAGAGATGGGTCCGGTGGGCGGTGAGTGCGGTGCAGAGTGGTGCGCAGGGTGATGGGGTGAGAGGGCTCGGAGTCTCTGGGGGAGAGGGATGGGCCGTGAGCCTGGTGACGGGATTTCAATGACAACAGGGCAGCACAATGGGGGATCTTTCTTTGCAGCGACACAAAAAAGGCAATGGAGGGGGGGGGGGGGGGGGAGGATGTGCATGTGGAAGAAAAGGCATGAGGGTTGGACTTTGGAGGAGGCGTGCATGATGCGAATCTGGGAGTGCATGTGGATACTGATGCATTGATTTCTGAGGCGCCTAAAAATTTTTCGTCATTTTGGATGTGCACAATGCATGTGTGGATACAGATGCAGTAAGTAAGGCATGGAGGGAACGGAATGTGGAGCAGAAAGGAACGGACACACCCGCGCTTTCATCACACCACCACCTCACCTCACCTCTCCTCACCTCACTTCACCGCACAGCAGCTGCCCACCTCGTTGGCCATTCCTGCAAGCAGCCACTGCAGCAATGCCACGCGTGCCGTGCTGAGCGGTGACGTGGCAGCTGGATTCAGCGCCAGCAGCGCTGCCTCCTGGCGCTGGCATGGGGAAGGGCGGGATGGGAGGGGGGCAGAAAGGAGAGGAGGGTGGGAGGACGGGGAGGAAGGTGAGAGCGGGGAAGAGTAACCAAAATCTCTGAGCAAAGCATGCAAACAAGGAAAGTGTGCAGAGCAGCAGATTGCCCACATGACATTAGGATTATTCGCCAAACGCCGTAATGTTGGAAGCACATTCTTAGATTTCCGCATCAAGGAAGTGAAGGATTGACCAGCAACTTCTTAGTAGCAGATTGCCCACATGACATTTTTTTGGGCGCCTTGAACATGCCGATGCGATGACCAGATGAGACAATAAGGAGGAGGCGAGGAGTGAGCGACGCAGGAAGCAACAAACCTGAAAGGTTGTATTGGAGAGCAGCGAGGCTGCAAACTGCAGAGTTGCACTGGTGTGGTGACGGGAAGGCAGGATGTAGTGGAAGGGCAGAGTCAGACAGCAGAGAGAAGAGACTGGCTTGCATGTAGTGCGGTCAATGGTCGTACCCTTGGGCTTCTTTTGAGACGTCTCAAAAGAGTGAAATGACTGGCTTGCATGTAGTGCGGTCAATGGTCGTACCCTTGGGCTTCTTTTGAGACGTCTCAAAAGAGTGAAATGACTGGCTTGCATGTAGTGCGGTCAATGGTCGTACCCTTGGGCTTCTTTTGAGACGTCTCAAAAGAGTGAAATGACTGGCTTGCATGTAGTGCGGTCAATGGTCGTACCCTTGGGCTTCTTTTGAGACGTCTCAAAAGAGTGAAATGACTGGCTTGCATGTAGTGCGGTCAATGGTCGTACCCTTGGGCTTCTTTTGAGACGTCTCAAAAGAGTGAAATGACTGGCTTGCATGTAGTGCGGTCAATGGTCGTACCCTTGGGCTTCTTTTGAGACGTCTCAAAAGAGTGAAATGACTGGCTTGCATGTAGTGCGGTCAATGGTCGTACCCTTGGGCTTCTTTTGAGACGTCTCAAAAGAGTGAAATGACTGGCTTGCATGTAGTGCGGTCAATGGTCGTACCCTTGGGCTTCTTTTGAGACGTCTCAAAAGAGTGAAATGACTGGCTTGCATGTAGTGCGGTCAATGGTCGTACCCTTGGGCTTCTTTTGAGACGTCTCAAAAGAGTGAAATGACTGGCTTGCATGTAGTGCGGTCAATGGTCGTACCCTTGGGCTTCTTTTGAGACGTCTCAAAAGAGTGAAATGACTGGCTTGCATGTAGTGCGGTCAATGGTCGTACCCTTGGGCTTCTTTTGAGACGTCTCAAAAGAGTGAAATGACTGGCTTGCATGTAGTGCGGTCAATGGTCGTACCCTTGGGCTTCTTTTGAGACGTCTCAAAAGAGTGAAATGACTGGCTTGCATGTAGTGCGGTCAATGGTCGTACCCTTGGGCTTCTTTTGAGACGTCTCAAAAGAGTGAAATGACTGGCTTGCATGTAGTGCGGTCAATGGTCGTACCCTTGGGCTTCTTTTGAGACGTCTCAAAAGAGTGAAATGACTGGCTTGCATGTAGTGCGGTCAATGGTCGTACCCTTGGGCTTCTTTTGAGACGTCTCAAAAGAGTGAAATGACTGGCTTGCATGTAGTGCGGTCAATGGTCGTACCCTTGGGCTTCTTTTGAGACGTCTCAAAAGAGTGAAATGACTGGCTTGCATGTAGTGCGGTCAATGGTCGTACCCTTGGGCTTCTTTTGAGACGTCTCAAAAGAGTGAAATGACTGGCTTGCATGTAGTGCGGTCAATGGTCGTACCCTTGGGCTTCTTTTGAGACGTCTCAAAAGAGTGAAATGACTGGCTTGCATGTAGTGCGGTCAATGGTCGTACCCTTGGGCTTCTTTTGAGACGTCTCAAAAGAGTGAAATGACTGGCTTGCATGTAGTGCGGTCAATGGTCGTACCCTTGGGCTTCTTTTGAGACGTCTCAAAAGAGTGAAATGACTGGCTTGCATGTAGTGCGGTCAATGGTCGTACCCTTGGGCTTCTTTTGAGACGTCTCAAAAGAGTGAAATGACTGGCTTGCATGTAGTGCGGTCAATGGTCGTACCCTTGGGCTTCTTTTGAGACGTCTCAAAAGAGTGAAATGACTGGCTTGCATGTAGTGCGGTCAATGGTCGTACCCTTGGGCTTCTTTTGAGACGTCTCAAAAGAGTGAAATGACTGGCTTGCATGTAGTGCGGTCAATGGTCGTACCCTTGGGCTTCTTTGCATAGACGTCCATCAATACAACAGTGGTTGTTGCAAGAGAGCACATGAAAAAGCAACGTGGCATGGCATGCAGCAGAATTGGCTAGTCAGATGGCTATCTGTGTGAGGGACTGGAGGGCGTAGTAGAGCAAAAGCCTGCCCTCGTGACCTCTGGGCCGGACTATGGTGTTGCGCCCAGATGTCCAGCCCCTCGTCACCTGCCGAGTGCAACAACAGAAGCCCAACTAGTACTACTGGGCATGCATGTAGAACAGAAGGCAGACCGGTAATACCAGTACCACGCACGCACCTGTAATTTTTCGCACCCAGCCAGTACCGGAAGAAGATTCTGGGAACTTGGCCAACTTCACGCCATGCCTATGCAGCTATGCTCACCTTGTAGGTGCGGCACCCTCCTTAAATTGCGGCAGTGCCAGCATCTCCCGGGGAGGAGTCACATCCTGCAAAACACCCTGTGGCACCATGTACGGGCATTAGAGGGTGAGGGTGGAATTGCAGGTAACGGAGGGAAGGAAGGAACATGTATGTCAGAAGGAGGCTTCCTGCGAGCCAGTGCACAGTGCACAGCACAGTGCACTTTAAGTCAACAACGATGAACGGAAGGGCGTGCATGGAATGACTGCTTTGAGACGTCTCAAAACGGAAGGGCGTGCATGGAATGACTGCTTTGAGACGTCTCAAAACGGAAGGGCGTGCATGGAATGACTGCTTTCAAGTGGTTCTGAGGTGGCTGGCTCTGAACTCGCCGTTTGCCTGTTGCCGTTGTGATTCAGCACACAGAAAGCATCCAGCATGCAGTGTAGTTGACTCTTGCGTGTATGAGGTGACTTTTGAGTCGACTCAAAAGTCACCTTGTTTCCGTTGTCATTCAGCACACAGAACAGAAAGCATCCAGCATGCAGTGTAGTTGACACTTGCGTGTATGTATGATGTATGCCTACACATTAAATGGATGGCACATGCACTCACTGCTTGCAGCAAGGTGGAAAGGAGCGAGAGGCAAGGCTCCACCTGGCAAGAGGTCACCGGGAAGGAAAGGAAAGGAGTGAAATCCAAGTGGGAAATTCAACTTTGATAGGTGTGGCATGGCAGGCATGGTCTCTATGAGCTTTGGCTTCAAGCCATATTTGTGCAAAGCATTGTGGGTGGGTTGCGACCATTGATAAAATTTGTAACTTCAACTCTGAAAGGCGTGGCAGAAGCAGAAGCAGGGGGGTGACAAGGGGCGAAGGGGAGGGGGGACATGGAGTCGAATGGACCACGATCAGAGAGCGTGAAGTATGACAATTGCAGATGCAGGAGGCAGGTTGCAGTGCGGCCATTACCAGGGAGTGCGGTAGAGCAGGGAGAGCAGCAGTGACCTCGCCCCACATACTCTGCCACAGAGGAGCAAGCGATTGTTGCTGTGGGTGCTGGGATAAAGTCGCTGCTCCGGCGCTGCTGCTGCTGCGAGGCACTTGGTTGGGCTGATGCAGAGGATGAGAGGCAGTGAGCAACATGCATAGCTGCTCCAGGCACCTGATGGATGGAGGGAGACGAGATCGGTCGGTCAGGGATGCGTGAGATGAGCTGGGAACACACCACTGTTAGACGCTGGCAGATAACAGCTGTTGGATGGCAAAGGCTCAGTGCCCCTGTGCAACAAGGTGTATTTTGAGGCGCCTCAAAATACACCCCTGTGCTCAAAATACACCCCTGAGCAACATGCGTTGGCCAACGGCTGTTAGATGGCAGAAAAGGGTTGTTCCACCCTCACTGACTGTGACCCGTTGCAATGGGACACGACAAGACTGTGGTCAGTCGAATTACAAAGTGAAACAGAAGAACCAATGTGACAAACGGACAGACGTGAGAACAATATGAGAACAGAAACAGCGGGTGGCAGCACAGCGCAGAGCCTCACCTGAGCAGCACAGAGCCTCACCTGAGCAGCACAGAGCCCCACCTGAGCAGCATAGAGCCTCACCTGAGCAGCACATAGCCTCACCTGAGCAGCACAGAGCCCCACCTGAGCGCCCAGATGGGTGTTGGTAGCGAGCCCTTGTGCCGTGCATCCTGCATCCACCTGCTTCAGGGGGGGGGTCACAGGAGTGCACATGGAAGGCAGGGGCGAGCTTCAGCTGCTGGGGCCATGGGAGAACAGGGTGAGCGATGGATGCAGAAGCTCCAGCAGCTGCTGAAGCCCCGTTCCCCCATGGCCCCAGCAGCTGATGGATGCTGGCAGGCAGGCAGTACACAACAGCATGCGAGCCAGCGCATTCGAAGGTGATGGCGGCACACAGAGGCTGGTTTGTCGTGCTTTGGCAGCAGGTCACGTGGCAAGGTGTGCGTGCAAGATTAGGAGGCAGGAGGCAGCAGCAGTGCATTCACAATTCGACTCAAGAGTCACCGTGGCGGCAGATGGGGTTTTGAGACGTCTCAAAACTAGATTCACAATTCGACTCAAGAGTCACCGTGGCGGCAGTGGCAGATGGGGTTTTGAGACGTCTCAAAACTAGATTCACAATTCGACTCAAGAGTCACCGTGGCGGCAGATGGGGTTTTGAGACGTCTCAAAACTAGATTCACAATTCGACTCAAGAGTCGCCGTGGCGGCAGATGGGGTTTTGAGACGTCTCAAAACTAGATTCACAATTCGACTCAAGAGTCACCGTGGCGGCAGATGGGGTTTTGAGACGTCTCAAAACTAGATTCACAATTCGACTCAAGAGTCACCGTGGCGGCAGATGGGGGAAGGGAGGGAGGCAGGTGACCTGGCGAGGTGCGAGTGCAGGAGGGCAAGCCAGCGGTGCAGGGAGTGTGGCGGGATTGAGTGGCCGTGGTCGCACAGTAGCACACACAGTGCTGTCAGCCTGCAGATGGGGAGAGAGGGGGAGATGGAGGGAGGAGTTCAAGCAAGAGTGTAGAGAGGCCAACAGAAGGAATTTTGAGAAGCAGCAAGCGTGATAGCAGGAGACAAAGGAGTGGGGTCGGGGTATAGCGTGTAACGTTCTTAAGGTAATAGGTTGGGTGGGAGACGAGGCGCTACCGCAGCTCGCAGCTGCAAGTTTGATCTGCCAAAGTGATGCATCTCTCATTCCCTCACAAAGTGATGCCTGCCAGGCAGCAGTGGAAGAAACTAGTGCCTCACCAGGGCGCAGTGCCTCACCAGGGCGCAGTGCCTCACCAGGGCGCAGTGCCTCACCAGGGCGCAGTGCCTCACCAGGGCGCAGTGCCTCACCAGGGCGCAGTGCCTCACCAGGGCGCAGTGCCTCACCAGGGCCCAGTGCCTCACCAGGGCGCAGTGCCTCACCAAGGCGCAGTGCCTCACCAGGGCCCAGTGCCGTGTTCAATGTGCTCCTCCACCTGAGCCCACACCGAAGAGCCACCCGCACCACTACCACCACCGCGCTCCAGTGAACCACCCTCATATGCCCCTGCCAGCGCCCCCACTCCCACGCTGCTGCCTGGTGTCGTGCCCACTGTGCCAGAGCCAACGCCTCTCCTTTGCCTTTTTGCCGGGCGGCCGACTTCTTCCTCTTCCGCAGCATGTGGCGCTGCTGCTGGTGGTGGCGACTGCGGTGATGATGGTGGTAGGTGGTGCAGTTGCTGCATGCATGGGTAGCAAGCAAGTGCAGAAACACAATGGGACAGTGGCACGGTGTTACAAGTGACATGGAGAAAGGAGGGGGGAAAACGAGAGCCAAAACGGCAGCGCTGTTAGAAGCAACATTCAAGGAGAGGAGAACAAGAGAGCAAGAAGGGAGTATGCGGGAGAGAGGAAGGGGGACTGCGAGAAGGTGAATGTATGACACCAAAAGAAGGTGGGCGAAGGAGGAAGGGATGGGAGGATAGAGAGAATGATGGCGGGAGAAGGGGGTTTGTTGGGAAGGAGAGGAGGTGAGGTGATGGCACCTGGGAGAGGAGCAAGGCGGCGAGGTCCATGATGGGCCAATGGGATTGTGCCACGGAGGATGATGCGTGCAGTGATGACTTGGACGCTGCAGTCACAGCCCGCACGTCTAGACTGCAGGGGATTGGGGCGGTTGACGGGGGTTGAGGGTTGAGGAGGAGGGGAAAGGGAGAGGGAGGGGGAAGGGGGAGAGGGAGGGGGAGGGGAAAGGGGAAGGGGAAGGGGGAGGGAGAAGGGGAGGGTGAGGGGGAAAAGAGGGCAGGGAGAGAGAGGGACGTTAAGCACTGGTGAGGCGGCGGGACCTGGCTGATAGTGCCTCTACCCAGACTGCAGAGACCAGAAGGGGTTCGTGGGGGAGAGGGGAGGAGGAGGGAGGGTGGGGGGAGTGGAGGATAGACACGCAGTGCATGGGAAGCAGTGAGACGCACAGGGAGGGAAGCTGCGCATTGCAAGGGGAGGCTAGCCCAGCGTCACTCCATGCCACACCATACGGTACACCCCAGAGTGGATCGACCAAACTGCATGGGGAAACGTTCATGGCCAAAACCACCCATACACACGCGCACGCACTCACCACTCTTCCCAACCACCCACCCACGCACTGACCAACCCACCCACCCACACCGACCCACCCTGGCAGCAGGCTGGCAGAGGCAGCAGCACCAGCAGCCCCCCCAGCAGCAGCAGAGGAGCGAGAGAGCTCCTTCACCACCAGCGACAGCACCTCCCTCTGCACCTCGCTCTGCTCCTCACTGCTGCCCCTTCCACCCCTTGCTGCTGCCAGTGGTGCCTCCCCGCCCCCAACATCATCGCCATCACACAGCTGCCCTCCTGCTGTGAGGCGCACGAGCATGCGCGCTGAGAGAACGAGGCCCTCCTGTGCGGTGAGGGGCGACAGAGAGGAGAGTCCAAGGGGCAACGGTGAGGGGCGTGGAGATGCGTTGGTTGGCATAAACGGTGCTGCAGCACAGCATGCAGCAAAACTACCACATCGCATGGCATCGCATGCCACTGGGCACACATGACCTAATATTCTCCTCCCGTGTGCATTGCCACGTGCTGACCACAAACAAAGACCCTGGGCAAGCCCGGCAGCCCCGCCAGTGCGAGTTTTTAGTCGATTCACAAACCATGCACAGGGCAGACGGTCCGCCACTCCACATGCACTGTGCGGATGGTACATGCACTGTGCGGATGGTACATGCACTGTGCGGATGGTACATGCACTGTGCGGACGGTACATGCACTGTGCGGACGGTACATGCACTGTGCGGATGGTACATGCACTGTGCGGACGGTACATGCACTGTGCGGACGGTACATGCACTGTGCGGATGGTACATGCACTGTGCGGATGGTACATGCACTATGCGGATGGTACATGCACTGTGCGGACGGTACATGCACTGTGCGGACGGTACATGCACTGTGCGGATGGTACATGCACTGTGCGGATGGTACATGCACTGTGCGGATGGTACATGCACTGTGCGGACGGTACATGCACTGTGCGGACGGTACGTGCACTGTGCGGATGGTACATGCACTGTGCAGATGGTACATGCACTGTGCGGATGGTAAATGCACTGTGCGGATGGTACATGCACTGTGCGGATAGTACATGCACTGTGCGGACGGTACATGTGCTGGGCAGATGGTACATGCACTTTGTGGACAGTACATGTACACATGCACTGGGCTGGGCAGACGGTACTATTTATCTGAACCCACCATGACATTCTCGTCGCGAGTGCAGTGCCACGTGCGCACCACAAAGCCCCTGAGTGCGCCCAGCAGCCCCAGCAGCTCGCCTGAAGCGGCGAGGCCTGCCCCACACGCTGCGAGGAATGCCGCCCCACACGCCAGTAGCTTGCGCGCCAGCCTGCCGTCGTCACTGCGGTGTGCGGAAGTGGCAAGGGAGCAGGGAAGGAGGGGTGAGGGGAACGATGGGGGGACAAATGTGCAGAGAATGAAGGATGCGAGAGCGCAGAGAGCTGGGAAGCTGAGAGAGCAGGGCAAAAAGCTGCCGCAGCTTTCCATGTGGCAGGGCAAGGTGGGAGGACGGGAAGGAGTGGGGCAAGAGAAGAGGAGGACGGGCATAGCGCATCATCAGGTGGTCTGTCCACAAGGCAGCGAGCAATGGCAGCCTCATGGAACGCCCCCCGACGGCCCCTCGATCATAACACGGTCCCTCAACAGACAATGCTGCTGGCATGCCAACGTCCTTCCACCCCTGTGGCTGGTACTTGCATTGCATGCACAACAGAACGGTTGGCAGGCACTGAGAAAGGTGCAATGCGAGCAGAGCAGCACTCACACCTGAGGTGAGTGAATGGCAGCACTCGCACCTGAGGTGAGTGAATGGCAGCACTCACACCTGAGGTGAGTGAATGGCAGCACTCACACCTGAGGTGAGTGAATGGCAGCACTCGCACCTGAGGTGAGTGAATGGCAGCACTCGCACCTGAGGTGAGTGAATGGCAGCACTCACACCTGAGGTGAGTGAATGGCAGCACTCACACCTGAGGTGAGTGAATGGCAGCACTCGCACCTGAGGTGAGTGAATGGCAGCACTCGCACCTGAGGTGAGTGAATGGCAGCACTCACACCTGAGGTGAGTGAATGGCAGCACTCGCACCTGAGGTGAGTGAATGGCAGCACTCGCACCTGAGGTGAGTGAATGGCAGCACTCACACCTGAGGTGAGTGAATGGCAGCACTCACACCTGAGGTGAGTGAATGGCAGCACTCGCACCTGAGGCGAGTGAATGGCAGCACTCGCACCTGAGGTGAGTGAATGGCAGCACTCGCACCTGAGGTGAGTGAATGGCAGCACTCGCACCTGAGGTGAGTGAATGGCAGCACTCACACCTGAGGTGAGTGAATGGCAGCACTCGCACCTGAGGTGAGTGAATGGCAGCACTCACACCTGAGGTGAGTGAATGGCAGCACTCACACCTGAGGTGAGTGAATGGCAGCACTCACACCTGAGGTGAGGGAATGGCAGCACTCACACCTGAGGTGAGTGAATGGCAGCACTCGCACCTGAGGTGAGTGAATGGCAGCACTCGCACCTGAGGTGAGTGAATGGCAGCACTCACACCTGAGGTGAGTGAATGGCAGCACTCACACCTGAGTTGAGTGAAGATGCGGGTAAAGCTGGCCGCCATGTCGCACTGCTGCTGCACCTTCAGGGAGGCGCCGCCCGCCGCACAGCGAGTCAGCGCCAGCACGGAGGAAGCTGCGTGAAAGGCCTCCAAATTGGACACTGTAGCAGCAGCAGCAGCAGCAGCAGCAGCAGCAGCAACAGCAGCAGCAGCAGGTGATTCTGATGCGGACGGGAGGAGCGCCCCTGCTGTTGTGGTGGTGAGATCTGCGCCAACTGCCAGCTCCAGGCGGCTCATAAAGAATATGATCAGCTCTGCAGCACAAACACGGAGGCACACGGAGGCACACGGAGGCACAAGGAGGCACACGGAGGCACAAGGGGCGAGGCACAAAGGTGAGTAGGGAAGAGTATGTGATATGTTTCGCAAGGTTGCCCTCTCAGACTAGACAGTATCGCACGGTCAAAAGAGAAGGTTTAGAGTTTGCCTTGCAGCGCAGCACACATCTCACCGCACAGCAGCGCACCCATCTCACCTCTCAGCACCTCATCCCACAGCGCAGCACGGCATTCATCTCACCTCACAGCCCCCCATCCCACCGCACAGCCCCCCATCCCACCGCGCAGCACCGCACTCATCTCACCTCGCATTGTTTTGGTGTTGGCAATGCAGAGGGCATAGTCAGGCACGGCGAGCAGGGCGAGCAGCGCATGGCAATAGTCGGTGAGAAAGGAGGGCGCCTGGGGCAGCGTGGCTGATATGTGCTGACACAGCGTGCGCACCCTGTTGGCTAGGCGCAAGGGGTGGGCACCCAGTGGGGGTGGGGGGACTGGGAAGGCAGGGGAGGGGAAGGGACGAGAGGGGGGATGGAGGCAGTAAATCGAGCAGCTGTGCGTGCATCACTCACTGCATCCCTGACAGACGCATCCTGATTCTGGACCCCTCCGCATCCAAACACCCCTCCTCACCCAAACCCCTCCACCACGCGCTCCCACCCCCTTCCACCAGTCACCTCGCTCATCTGCCGCCTCTATCAGCCTCCTCAGCTCCCTCGCTGCTTCCTGCCTGTGTGTGCGGCGCGTGCGCGTGGCGTTTGTCGCGACCACGTCTCTGTTGATGGCTGAGCACAGCGCTGCCACCACCGTGCACCACAGCTCCTCTGTTGCGCGTGTTGTGTGTGCCAGCAGGGAAACAGGGCAGCAGGGCAACAGGACAACAGGAGAATATGGCAAAAGGTGGTGTGTGTGGCGAACACGTCCCTTTGATGCGCATGCACAGCACTGCCACACGCGTGCACCAGAGCTCATCTCATGCGAACAAGGGCAGTGGGAAAAGGGGAGATGGGGGAAAGGGGGAACTTGGCGAGTGATCGATGGAGGAATGGGAGTACAGAGGTATGGGGGGATGGCGCCATGGGGAAATCGGGCGACGGGGCAGTACCCCCCTGCCAGTACCTCGGTCCAGAGCGGTGCAGAAGGACAGCATGCACGAGTCGTGCATGTAGCGATGCAGCCTCTTAAAGCCCTCCTGCCAGCACAGCATGCGAAGCACAGCACGCGAAGCACAGTATACAAATAAATAACAACACAGAACAAAGGTATGGGAGAAGAACATGAATCAAAACAACAGCATGCGGGCTGCTCACACTGTATCCATCCCACAACAGAGCCCCTGTGACAACGCCAGGTACAGCCCCCTGTCACCTGCCGCACCCCGTGCTGCTAGGCTCTCTCCGCCCCCACTAGCCGAACTACCGCTTTCCGAGGCGCCCTAATACCCCGCATCACAACCCCTGGCACCACCTCCCGTCATCTGAAGCCGTACCTCGCGCTGCTTGGCCCTGTCCGCTCCCAGCAACTGACACCATCCATCGCCTCTTGAGATGTCCCAGAAACCCAACCCCCCATCACAACCCTTTGCAGAGACCCCGTCGTCACAACCCTCCCAGCACAACCACTACCTCGCGCTGCCTGGCCCTGTCCGCGCCCAGCAGCTGCACCATCGCCTCCACGTCCGACCGCGCCACCACCGCCGCCATGCCGTGCGCTCCTCACTCCTGCCGCCCCAACACTAACAAAATGGAATCTAATCGAATCCGATTTCGAGCAGCGCGCAGTAAGAAGTTACATGGCGGTGAGCTGGCAGTAAGATGACCGTGGGCTGGCAGTAAGATGGCCGTGAGCTGGCAGTTAGATGGCCGTGAGCTGGCTGCAAGCAGGTCTTTAGCAGCGGGGCGACGGTGGGCACTGGGATTGGAACGGTGTGATTGCAAGGGAAGCAGCGCGCGCGGTGAGCGGAAGAGAAGCAGCGCGCGCGGTGAGCGGAAGGGAAGCAGCGAGCGTAGAGAGAAGGAATCCTGCGTCGTTTGCGTCCTGCGTCTGCTATCCCGAACTGCGATCCCGAGAGGCATGCTGTCTTGTATGCAGAACTTAAGGGCGCGTCAGGTGGCGTTCGATTTCAACAACGTCCTCTGGTAACTCATTTCCTAATTGTAACCAATCTTCATAAGACAGACACGCAACGAACCAAGACTTCGTACTTTGCAAAACGTCCTGGCTCAGTGAAAAACACTTCATGAACACCGCGAATTCGTATGACAGATCGAAACTGGTCAAGAATGGTCGTGAGTAACAAAATTCCTTTCTTACAACTGCATCGCAAATCACCTCACTGATATCGTCCAAGCGCTTACTAGTTGCGCCACTGTTTGGCGAGGACATGGTTACTTCGCAAGCGTGTAGATTTTGAACTGGGTAACCTAACGTGGAACTTCGGTACAATTTGACACGAGCTGTAGTTTGTACAGCTTCAAGTACTAAAACGAATTCCGTCGAACGAGCTGATTGTGACGATCGTAACGCGTCGGGAACATCATTGTTCGCCAACTCTTGGTGAGTGCAGATTTTTCACATAAAAGTAGCCCAGACCTTCGCCTAATATTCAAGTATTGCCTGGTTCCGAAATAGTCTTCCTCCCAAAACAAGCCAACACACACGAAACATGCTCGTTCTGAGATCTAGTGCGAATTCGGAGTATGAAGTTCTGGTAACTATGTTGAACGCATCACGTATGTGTACCTCGCACTCCCGTCGTTGTTGCTTTGCTTGAAATCACGAGTCTAAATTTGTATTACGAAATCGAACAAAGAAAATGTAAGGTGACAAAACTAAGATTTAAGCACCGGGGGCGAAGTTGGTGGCATAGGCCCACGCGTTGTTCACGGTGGGGTCAGCCAGGTGGTCGTTCAGGTTCTCCAGGGGGCCCTTGCCGGTGACGATGGCCTGGACGAAGAAGCCGAACATCGACACCATGGCGAGGCGGCCGTTCTTCAGCTCCTTCACCTTTAGCTCGGCAAGCGCATCGGGATCGTCGGCCAGACCCAGGGGGTCGAAGGCACCGCCGGGGTACAGCGGGTCCTCAACCTCTTGGAAGCCCTCGAGGCCACCCACGCGGTAGCTCTCGACGGCACCCATGAGGATGACCTGGGTGGCCCAGATGGCCAGGATGGACTGCGCGTGGATCAGGCTGGGGTTGCCCAGGTAGTCCAGGCCACCCTCGGAGAAGATCTGCGCGCCGGCCTTGAACCACACGGCCTCGCCGAAGTTCACGCCGTTGCCGGCCAGCAGCTCGGGGGTCAGGCAGCCAAGCGCACCGAGCAGAGCCCAGCGAGCGTGGATGACCTGGTGGGTGGAGCAGACGCGAGAAAAACAGGAGATGGTGACGGTAAGAAAAAAACAATCCCGAATATCCTACTTCGAGGCGCACAACGGTCTGGACCAATTCTCTGGACTGGTTTTAGAAAGCAGCATCATCAGTTACAAATAAAATCGGGTTCGAGAAACGGGAGTTGGTGACGATACGAACAGAACGAGTTGCTATTGCAAGCCGCACAGCGAAATGAAAAAATCTGCAAAACGTTCTTATCTCCCAAAAGGAAAACCGGGGTCTAATGTTTAGTTAAGAATCTGGTGTGGCTTACCTCCAGCTCGCGGTTCTTGGCGAAAGTCTCGGGATCAGCGGACAGACCCGCCGTGTCCCAGCCGTAGTCGCCGGGGTATTCGCCAGTGAGGTACGACGGGGGGGAGGAGAACGGGCCCAGGAACAGGTTGCGGTCGGGGCCGTAGAAGGCGCTGCTGGAAGCCGCCTTGGCGGTCTTCCTCATCGTCACGCGGGCCTCGACATTGTTCACCTTGGCGTCGAGCTCAGCGCTCTGGCCGACAAAGGTGGAGGGGAGCACAGCAGCGTTTGCGAGAGCAGCCATAGTGGATGTGTAAGTCTATTGAAATGAAAGCTGCTGGAAATAATCCTGGATGAGTGTGCCTGCCTGCTGATCTTCTCCTGACTAGCGGCCGTTTTGAGCTCGAGGTCTCAGGGAGAAGCTGGGCTTGGGTGGGGTGGGGTGAGGGGAGAGGCATTGTTGGGGGCGATTGCAATTGGATGGATGCTCACTCATCGCCTACTCACACGGAATCCAGGCAATCGAGCTCGACCAATAGCGATGGGGCTACATCATGGTGGGTTGTGCTCAACTGGTGGTGTGCCTGGCGACAGCGTGTGCGAGGTGTTGAATTTGTCTTCGCGACACTTCGCCCCGTCATCATTGATGAGCCAAGCAGCACAGCCAGCCAGATTTTGGTGTGAGCGATCTGCAAGCTGATTGGCAACGCTGATCTTTAGTGGTCCTTTTGATTCAATACACCCGGAACCACTCAAATGTTCCATTCCAATACTTCATCTTGCCGATTGTCTTGGAGACCCGATTATCTAGGTCAAGGGGAATAGGTGCGCAATAACGAATTACTCGTTACTGTACCAGCTCCATAGTTCGAGGTTGGGCTGGTATTTCGTGGCGCGTGCGTATTGGCTCCGTGTTCTTTGGAGAACACCTGTTTCTGCGAGCGTTGCTTCAAGACTTCTGGGTCCACTCCCTGGCCCACTGCCATGACAGCACACCCTTGAGATTTGCGAAATGCGAGGGCACGGCAATGTTTGTTCCTGATTCATGAGTCTGCATGATCGTCTCTCTCGCCACACCACCACACCACATGACAACACACTAATACATACCAAAACACACAAAACCACACCACACCACACCATAACACCCTTGTTGACCATCGTCTGTTTCGCCAACACTGTCGCACAAGGGATAAGCAGCAGGAGTTGGGTCTCGTTCTCTGTCAGAATTGTTGCTCCTCCTCCTCCTTCGCCGCCATGAAAACTGGCATTTCAACTCAAGAGGGACAGCTGAGCGAAGAGAGAAGGTATAATCCCAAGGCTATCTCGTCTCGATTTCAAAATCGTCCAGAGTCCAACTATCATTCCCAGTCCAGTCGAGGTCAGTAGGAGGAGTCAGGTGACCAGTATCCCGAGATTTCTACTTAGAATGCGGGCAGGCAATATCGATCATCGACGGTCCAATTTTAATTCGCCACCGCACTGTATCCACGCATAACTATTTTGCACCGTAATACAACCATTTCAACCCCGTTTAGGAACGATCTTGAGGGCGATCGGTCCTGCTCTTCCTCCACTCGCATCCTTACAGTGTACATTGATTAAATACAGTGGTATAGATCAAGCTACTAGAAGCACTGCTGTTTCTCCTCGTCTCAGTGCAGACTATAATTATTTCGCACGCCGATCCGGTCGTAGCGATGTTGAACATGACAGCAGCAGAGGCGGCGCAGATGCTGGGCCGGCCGCTCACGACAGCGGAGGCGGTGTGGCTGGAAACGACGCGCGGCGTGGCGGACTACCAGCTGTACTGCTGCACTGTAGTGCTGCTCGTCATTCTCTACACGGTCGCGTGCCTGCCGTACGCGATATTAGACTACCTCCGCCTGCCCTTCTTCGAGCAGTACCGCCTGCAGCCCGCCGTGGCCCACTCGCTGGCCGACACGTGGAAGTGCTATAAAGACGTGATCGGCGTGATGGTGACGACGATCCTCCCCCTTCAGCTGCTCTCGTATCCTTTCTTCAAGGTGCGGTCCCCTTCAGCTCATTTCGTATCCTTGCTTCAAGGTACCGTTCCTCGTTCTCCCAGCTGCTCCCATAGCGTCACTCTCAGGCTGCCGTCTCACCGCCAATCACGTCCTTCTTCCACTGCGCGCCCACTGATATTTTTTTCCCATAGCTGATTCACCTCTCAAGCCCCCCCTGCCCCATAAAGTTGGGCCGAATCACCCCGCAAGCGACCCCTTCCCCCGGATCCGCCTTGCTCCAATGGCGCGCAACACGGGCTCACTCCCCCAACCAGCCCCCTCCGCCATGCCCTTCCGCTCATACGGCTGTCCCCTCCCCCATCCCCTCCCCGATCCACTCCCCTCCCTCTTCGACCTCCCCCCATCCCTGTGCAACTCCTCTTCCGCCTACAGTACCAAACGCCTCTCTATTCCCTCTCGCCCCCACCCTCCCAACCCTTCCCCCATCCCCTTCCCCAACCCCTCCCCCATATCCCCCTCCCAATCCCCGTCCTCCCTCCTCTCATCGCCCCCTCCCTGTGCGACCAGGTAGCGGGCATCAGGGCGTCGCTGCCGCTCCCCACGCTCTCCACATTAGCGCTGCAGCTGTTCGTCTTCCTTCTTATAGAAGACTATGGCAACTACTGGATCCACCGCCTCTTCCACCTCCTACAGTACCAAACACCTCTCCCACCCCTTCCCCCATCACCTCCCCCATCCACTGCCCCACCCCGTTTCCCATTCCCTACCCCATCCCCTTCCCCATCCCCTCCCCCATCCCCTCTCCCTCTTCGCCCCCTCCCTGTACCATCAGGTAGCAGGCATCACGGCGTCGCTGCCGCTCCCCACACTCTCCACGCTGGCTTTACAGCTGTTCGTCTTCCTTCTCATAGAAGACTACGGCAACTACTGGATCCACCGCCTCTTCCACCACCCGCTCCTCTACAAGCACATTCACTACAAGCATCACGAGTACACGTCACCCATGAGCGCCGCTGCCACGTACGCGCACTGGATCGAGGTGCTGCTGCTGGGCGTGCCCACGCTCGTGGGGCCTGCGATCGTGCAGTGCCACGTGGTCACGCTGTGGGTGTGGATCCTGCTGCGACAGCTAGAGGCCATTGAGACGCACTCAGGGTGAGCAGTCGAGGAGGAAGAGAGGGAGAAAAGGGGAGGGCTGGGCTGAGCTGCGTGCGGGCACACAGGTTGGAAGCATGGGTGGCATGTGGGGAGATTTCCTTGCTGCATTGTTCACGTCACCTATGGGTTGGGTGGGGGGGGAGAAGGGGGTTGGGTGGGGTTGGAAAGAGGGGAGGAAGGGAGGGCTGCTTGTGGAGTCACAGATTGGGGAGTATGGGTGGTATGGGAGGGATTGCCTCGCTGCATTGTTCATGTGGTCATGCTGTGGGTGTGGATCCTGCTGCGACAGCTGGGAGCCATTGAGACGCACTCAGGGTGAGCAGGCGAGGGGGAGAGGGAGTGGGGTGGGGAGTGGGGGAGGTGGCGGGGGAGTGAAGGGGGAGAGAGGGTTGAGGAAGGAATGGGGGGTGGGAAGTGGGGGAACGCTGTGGGGGGGTTGCCTTGGTGCACTACTCACATGGTCACTCTGTGGGCCTGAATTCTTCTGTAGCAGCTTGGGGCAGTTCAGACTGCGCCTTTATTTTAGGCGCCTCAAAAACAGACGAGGGGAGGGGCTGGGCTGGTTGCGGACATGTGTAAGGGGGGGGGTAACTTGCTGCATTGTTCATGTGGTGACGCTGTGGGCATGGATCCTGCTGCAGCAGCTGGAAGCGATTGAGACGCGCTCAGGGTAAACAGGCAGGGTGGGAGGGAGTGCGAGTGTAGGCTGGGGGGGAGGGGGGAAGAAGGGTGGTAGAGGGGGATGGAAGGGGGAAGGGCTTGGGGGATTGATGGGGGAAGGTGTGGAAAGGGGGAATGGGGGAGGGCTTCTGTGGCCACGCATATTGGGGATGGGGGGTGGCTTGCAGATTGGTTGCCTTGGTGCGCTATTTACTTACGAGGTGATTTGGTGGGTGTGGATGCTGCTGCTGCGATAGCTGGAAGAGACACACAGTTTAGAAATACGCGTGGCAAGTGGGGAGATTGCTGTAGTGCGCTCGTGGCGTGGTGAATTCGTGGGTGTGGATGCTGCTGCTGCTGCAACTGGAAGCGATTGTGATGCACTCCGGCAAGTGAAGGGAATGGAAGTAGAATGGGAGAACTTTGAAGCTCTTAGCAGGAAGGGTATCCTTGCTATATGTGCTCATGACCATATGATGGTATCGTGGCTTCCTGACTTTTCTCCCACTCGACGGTGGTTGACGGTGCACTATGCACTTTCTAGGACTGTGTTGTGTTCCTTTCACCTCTCAAAGCCACCTCCACTGCCCCTCCCTGCTCATGTCACTCGCAGGTACCACTTCCTGTTGTCGCCGCTCCTTTCTTGCCCATCCACTCCCCACCGTTCACACTTCAGCGCATTTCCCCTCCCCTTCCCTCTGCCCACATCACTCGCAGGAACGACTTCCCCTGCTCGCCAACGCCCCCCATTCCTTTTTACGGGGTCCCCTTCGCCTTCTCTCTGCACAGCTGTGTTCCTCACAGCTTTACTCTCGAATCCCCCTCCACACCCCCCCCTCCCCCCTCCTCTCTTTTCCTCCCTTCAACCCTCCATGTGAAACTCGCAGATACAACTTCCCTTGGTCGCCGATGCGACGAGTCCTCACAGCTCTCTTCCTCACAGCTCTCTTCCTCACAGCTCTCTTCCTCTGGTCTCCGGCATGCCTGATCCCGTTCTATGGGGACCTTCACGCGTATGTTCCTCACACCTCTCCTCTCAAACCACCCTTCACACCAACCCCCTGACCCCTTGCCCTTTCTTCCCCCTGTCTTTTCTCTCTTGTACCACTCCCAGGTACGACTTCCCCTGGTCGCCAACGCGCCTGATCCCGTTCTACGGCGGACCTCGCTTCCACGACTACCACCACGAGGTGGGCGGCGAGAGCCACTGCAACTTCGCCTCCATCTTCACCATCTGTGACTGGCTGTACGGCACTGATAAGGTGAGGGTGGAACCAACAAGGTGAGGTGGACGCTTGAAGCACTCACGAGGCAGTGCGAAAGTGAGTGTTCTCTGTTGGAGGTGCATGGTTATTTGACTGGGCACAGCCGAGCACCACATGCTAGAACCGCATGCATGCACCTCATGCTACTGCAGCTCAAACCTTTGACGGAGCCAGCGTTATTTACGCTACAGTCAACACGTTACGTGTTTAACGCTGGACGCCACCCTGCTGAAAATTTGACGGTGGTTTGACGTTCTGGCAGGCAGGCCAAAAAAACACTTCGGGCAGCCAAAAAAGGGGGGAATGGGGGGGCGAGGGGGTTGAGGAGGTAAGGGGCAAGGCGCTGCGGTGCTCTTCCCAGCCTCAACCGTAACATGCTCCTACTCCTCCTTCCCCCTCTCCCCTTCTTCCCCTCCCCTTCTTCCCACTGGCTCCCCTCTCCCTTCTCGCCCTTTACAACTTCCCTCTTCTCCTTTCTCTCTCCCTTACGCCTCCTCTCTCTCTCCCCCTTGCCTCTCCTCTCCTCCCCTCGCGCCCTGTCCTTCCCCTTCTCTTCCACGCTATCCCTCTTCTCCCGTTTGGCCCTTTTTTTTTTTTTTCAATTTGGGGCTGCTAAAAGAAAAAATCAGGCAACGTCCAGGGTCAATACGCACGTCCAACGTCCAGAGTCAAAACGCTGGACATAAGGCCTTCCTACATCAAATCCATCGAAGGCTCAAAGCAAAGCAGCAGCTGCTGTAGCAAACACCTCAAGAAGCCCTGCTTCAAAGCAACATGCATGCAAATAGCTGCCACCCCCAGCCTTTGTGTCGTCTCAAAAGTGGTTTACTTACAAGTTTAGAGGCGAAAAGCGTCGCTTCAGAGGAACATGCAAGTAGCCTCCCAGTTGACTCATGTTTTGAGTCAACTCCCAGGTGACTCAAAACGCAAGCTCTGGAGCTGTCAAAACGCAAAATGCTTATTTCACAGCCCATCCAGCCAGCTGTTAACTCTCACCTGCTGAGAAGTCTATGCCCACAACGCACAACGCCATGGCCATGCATGCAGGTCTACTCATGCAGGCTAGGTACTGAGCAGAGCACCCCCTGAGCAGCAGCTTACCAGCACCACTTCCTTCTCTCCTCTCCCGTCTCCCCCGTGCCCCCTTGTTTTAGGGACCTCGAAAATTAAAAATAAAAATAAAAAATCTGAGGCGCCTAAAAAAATCGTCTGCTCATGCAGGCAGGGTGTTGAGCACCCTGTGCAGCTAACCATCTCACTTTCTTCTCTCCTCTCTCCACTCCCCCGTGTGCCCCCCACCCCTGCATGCTGTGCACACACGCCTGCAACGCAAAGCCGGCTGCTGAGAAACCACTGTACCGCCAACCAGTGGCCGAGTTTCGAGAATGCCAACTCACTCTCCTCCTCCCTGTGTGCTGCGCCCCGCAGGGCTTCTATCCCAATGCGGAAGTGGAGGAGAAGACGAAGGCGAGCCGCTCACTGGGAGAGCTCTGAGGCGTCTCAGTACTCACTCCCCTCTCCGTTCTCCTCCTTCCTGCCTCGTCTCTCCTCTCTCCCATCTCCTCTCCCCGTGGCAGTTCACTGGTGGAGTTTTGAGGCATCTCAAAACTCGCTCTTCTCTCTCGTCCCCTCCCTTACTCCCTGCGTGCCATGCCAACAGGGCTATTATGCGAAGGTGGTAGCTGTGGAGAAGATGAAAGTGAGCCTTTCACTGGGAGGGTCCTGAGGCGTTTCAAAACTCACTCTCCTCTCTCCTCTCCCCTTGCCCCAACCCCTGTGTGCCATGCCTACCAGCAGGGCTACTACGCTAAGGTAGCAGCCGAGGACAAGTTGAAGGTGAGAAATTTACTGGCCGAGTTCTGAGGCGACTCAAGGCCTACTCTCCTCTCTCTTCTCTCCTCTCCCGCATGCCCCTCTCACCATCTGTGCGCCACGCCTACAGGGCAACTATGCCAAGGTGGCTACGGAGGAGTAGATGGTGAGCCGTTCACTGTGGAAGCTCTGAGGCGTCTCAAAACTCACTTCCCTCTCTCCATCCTCTTCTCTCCTATCTCCTGTACCCCATGCACCCCCACCCCCTGTGTGCCATGTTTACAGGGCTACTATGCCAAGGTAGCAGCTGAGGACAAGATGAAGGTGAGCTGTTTTGGGAGGGGGGAAGGGCTTTACTTGTTCGGGGGGTCAGGGAAGGCTGGGTTGAGTGAGTAACTGCGGAGAGGCTTCATCCGAAAAAGGCTTGCATGTTCCAGCATCCCAACCCTAGGGACGCGGACTGGTTGCTATGGTTTGGTGTGATGATTGAATGGTTGGTCATCTGACACGGAAATTTTCTCCATCTGCATGGCTAAGCGTGTCTTGCCGTCTATGGTATATCCCTTCATCCTTTGTTTCTCAGGTTTGTTGTTGCTCACTAGTGCTGGCTGATCTGATTGCCTGTCTCTGTTATGCTTGCAGAAACTACGGGCAGAGAGGACAGGTCTGAAAAATGAGTAGGGTTAAATCCTCGTCCCTTCAAAGTGAGACACTTGGAAGGGGAGACACGTACCAGTTTCCCTGCCTAGCGTTTTGTGGTACACTGGCTATAAATTTGATTGGATTTCTGCCTAGTGCAGAACGGCATTAAATTAGTTTAGTTGTCCTGGCATATATGAATTAGATCGCGGTCCTGGGGTGTCCAGGACACCCGAACTCTGGACACGCACGTCAGCATCAGCACGTGTTCGTGGCATGGCCTCCACTGACATGAGTTTGCTAATATCTGCTCGATTACTTATCGAAACATCATTCGCGAGAAGTCTAAAACCCCAAGTTTTTAGACCTTTTGTTGTGTTGGGAACAAACAATCTTAAGCGCCTCTGTCGTGTCGAAACACCAAGGCACAAGCGAAGCAGAGCATATCGAGGCACCAGCGAGTCAACCCTCGGAGGTTGAAGTAACCGCTGGAGGTTACGCGAAAGTCAAAGGTCAGCGACCTTTGACTTGACAAATGCAGCGCGACAGCAAGGACACACAACTGACTCGACATTGAGCAGTTGCCCGAGTCGCACTGTATCGAACCGCAACAGTAAAACAGTTTAATTATATCTCTTCGTATTCTTTGTACTCTTATATAAACCTTTGTACTTGCTTGTTTTAATCAACTTACTTTGCCCTCACATACCAGCGCAAGGTGGTTCAAGGACTTCATTTAAACGCTTCCGCTACTACATCACTCTACCCAGAGTTTAACCCTACCAAAGATCCTAAGGGGCACTCAGCCCAACATGGTATGAGAGCTGGTTAGGGTTAAAATTATTTCTCCTTAACACCTAATACACCAAGAGACATGTCTACCAGAAAGGAGAGGAGCTCCTCCAACGGCTCTCCTGGTACTACTCCTACTCCACCTTCTGCCTCTGGCCTACAGACAGAGGAAGGCACAACAACGAGATCGGCAGCTGGGTCTACTGAAACACCCGCAAACCAAGGCGCGGGCTTCGATCCAAGCATGATGGAGAAGTTCTTCTCCTTCATGTCCTTCTACGAGCAGCATCAGCAAGGAGCACCTGCGCAATCAAACAACAGCAACAACAACAACAACGTGACGCCCATGAGTCTCGATGGCTCATCCTACGCACGCGGGAATCAACAACAGCAACCTACCTTCGCTCCGTACGAGCCCCAGTGCGGCTCCGTCAGCTTCATGCCACAACCACAACCTGCACCGGGACAAGAGAGAACGCTGGACGCACTACAAGTTCAGTCGCAGTTCGCGCACGTTCTAAAACTGCAAACGACAAAACCCTTCGACGGGAAGGATTTCTTTACCTGGTCGTTCGAATTCGAGCTGATGATGGAAGGAGCGCAAATCCTTGGCTTCTTCGACGGGTCCCTGCCATACCCAACAAACGGCACACAGTATGAGAAGCAGCAGTACACCTATCAATCGATGATGGCGTACACGATACTACTGAGGAACATCACTCCAACTCAACAACAAAACATACGGTCTTACCGAGGCTACGGCAACTCCGCGGAGCTCGCGTACAATCACTTGAAGAGCCTGTATCAAGCAACAGACAGCGTAAACCAAAGTCGGTTAATGGCGCAGCTGACAACAATCGAAATGAAACCAGGCGAGAAGGGAATGGCGTATATCAGTCGCTGCCGCGAGCTGCGCGACAAGCTTCTTCGATGTGGAGGATCGATTTCAGAGGACGCCTTCGTCACGGTTGTCATCGGCGGTCTTGGTCCTCACTGGCGCTCCACTCGCGCCATACTACGAGCCCACGGGAAAATTTCTGAAGCAGCACTTTGCGCCGAAATCCACGCCGAGCAGCAAGACATGGACCTGCAAGAAGAACGACACAAGAGAAAGGTATCAGTGCCCGAATTCGCGTTTCACACTCAACGGCGCCACAACAACAACAACAATCGACCGAAAATCGTACCTCCGTTCTGCCACCTCTGCAAGACTTCAGGGCATCCTTGTACGCACTGCCCGAATCGACAACAGTCAACGTCGCCGCAACGCCAACTTCGCCCTTCAAGCAGTCAAGTCGCCTCAACGCAAGCAAATCCGACAACTTCAGTACAAGTCTCAACAACATCGACGGGACAACCTGCGAAAGGAACAAGAAACATCGTCAGCTGCATGGCAAGGCTGAGTGACTCCTGCGTAACTGAGTCACCACCATATTACTCACCAGAAGAACAACTCGACAACAGCACGCCTCGCCGCGAGTCACTTCAACCGAACCCGACGTACGCCGCCATCGCTCAAAGCGAGCCGTCCGGGAAGGATACATGGTTCTTGGAAAGTTGCTGCGGACAACATATGTGCTCTTCAGGACGTTTCGTTCAACGCGAGCACCAACTTCAACGAGAAGTCGTCATCACTGTCGCCAATAATCAGAACCTGCGCACACGACGACAAGGAGTAGTGCAACTTCAGTCACGAGAGACGAATGTCATACTGCAAATGTCCAAAGTCCTAATAGCAGAAGGACTTGGCTACAACTTACTGAGCGTCAGTCAGTTGATGGCGAAAGGCATACATCTGGAAGCCGACAGTACCACCCAGGAGTTCAAGCTGTACCACGGGAAGGGCGGCCTCTACATCGGAAAGGCGGTCCTGAAGAACAATGTCTTCGTTCTCGATTTCGTCCCAGACCTGGGCACCGCAGACAGTGACGGGATCGTCACATTCACATCTTGGACGCACCCGCCGGATCTCGACCCCGACTTCAGTCCGGAAGGCTTTTGGTATTCACATACCATTCCTGAAGCAGAACGAACACGTGCGTTAGTAACAATACAACATTCGGCAGCAGCAGAGACAACATCGGCAGCAACAGAGACAACATCGGCAGCAGCAGAGACAACATCGGCAGCAGCAGAGACAACATCGGCAGCAGCAGAGACAACATCGGCAGCAGCAGAGACAACATCGGCAGCAGCAGAGACATCATCGGCAGCAGCAGAGACATCATCGGCAGTAGCAGGAACAACAACAGTAGCAGCAACAACGACACCACTCCTCGTTGACGAAGCACCACCAACACCCGCACAGCAGCTGAATCCGGCTCAACGGGAAGTCCATAGAAGCGCAAACTTCACCGCCAGCTTCTACTCCAACTCCGACGCGTATCGACGCTCACCCGGACACCGCGCCTCCGAAGACATCTGGCACGCACGCATGGGACACCCAAGCAACACTGTGTTAAACAACACAATAAGAGCAGGAGTCCTTGACAAGGACTCGTTACTACTACTCGACGGCAGAGAACTTCAACGGGCACAAGGAACATGTCTTACCTGCCCCGAAGCCGACTTACCACATCGGCCGTTCACTCCTCATCACAACCGAGCACACCCGCGTACGCACCACTCGAAAAGGTGTATAGCGACATCCTGTACAATCGGGAACCAGGACAAGTAATATACAACTACACAATCACCTTCATCGACGCCGCCACCCGTTACGTCTGGCATCTAAACCTACCCAGCCGCGACATGGTCCTCGAAGCATTCGCTGCTTGGCTACCAGTAGCAGAAAGAGAGTCGGGCGTAAAGCTGAAAAGCTTCCAGTCTGACGGAGGAGGAGAATACACCTCTCAGCGATTCAAGCAGTACCTGGCGGAAAGGGGAATCAAGCAGCTCCTCTCTCTTCCCTACGCCCATCAGCAGCAAGGTGTAGCAGAAAGAATGAACAGGACTCTGCAGAACAGCATGCGCAAACTGTTGCGTGGCATGTGGCTACCCAACCACCAGTGGCCTGACGCGATGGACCACGCTGTCATGCTGCACAACTTGCTCTCATATTCATCACTACCGAACAACGCATCACCGCATCTGCTGTGGACAGGAAAACAGGGCAGCACAAAAATGTTACGAGTGTTCGGATGCATGGTACAGTACCGACCCCCAGCAGCACGAGCGGGCCGATTTTCACAACGCGCACAGTGGGGACTACACCTCGGCATCGAAAAGAACTACAACGCGTGGAAAATCTTTGACGTCCACTCCAAGGAAACAGTAGCAGCACGCGACGTCATTTTCTACGAACGACTCACGCTCCAGACATACCTTGCCAACCTGCAAGAGGACCAAGATCCCACAGGTGGTTTTCGTGGTGACCGAGCCTTCGCCTCGGCAGCAGATGAAGCTGACTGGGACGAGCAGAATGTGGCCAACGCATTAGAAGAAGCTGGACCCCTTCCGTTCTGCTCCGTCGACGTCCCCATGGACGAAGATAACCCTCGCGAAAGTGTCAACGCCGAAACCTTCTACTACTTCGCCGACAACGGTTACGTAAGACCTGCGACAGTCAACACCAACGAAGCGAAACGAGTAGGACCGAATTTCATACCTGATCCAGAAGCGGGAGATGAAGCAGCTTATCCCGAGGATGCAACTCTTCCCCGCTACTCACAGACTGGACTGCAGATTCTCGGACTCGTCACCACAGTCCACGGCAACACTCTTCCTAAGGAGCCTGCGACGGTTCAGCAGGCTCTGGGGGGGGAACACAGGGAAAAATGGCGTGAAGCCATGGACAGAGAGTTAAAGGCGCTGGAGGAACGGAACACCTGGAAAGTTGTCCCCATCAGCGTGGCAAGGAACAAGACCATTCTCACCGGGAAATGGGTCTTCCGCGTTAAAACAAAAGCAGACGGCACAATTGAGAAGTTCAAAGCACGCTGGGTTGTGCGTGGATTCGATCAGGAGCACGGACGGGACTTCACCGAGACATTCGCCCCGGTTAGCCGACATACCTCACTTCGAATCCTCCTCGCGATCGCCGCCATGAAGAAAAGGAAGCTACGGCAAATCGATGTCGCCATCGCGTTCCTCTACGCACCTGTCGACGTGGAAATCTTCGTCGAGCTCCCATACGGTACCAACGGAGAACCTAACCAAGTCTGTCAACTGCTGAAATCACTTTACGGGATCAAGCAAGCTCCGCGGCTATGGCAACAGTACCTACACGCTCGCCTCATTCGCATCGGATTCCGCCAACTACCTCACGACCAAGGAATGTACCGACTCACTAAAGACACCGACTACATTCTGCTGATCGTCTACGTAGACGACCTACTCTACATCGGCTCCACTGACGACATCACCACCTGGTTCGAAGGGGAGCTACAGAGGGACCTCACACTCACGGTCTCCTCTACCGTCACACAGTACCTCGGCTTGAACATTCGGGAAGAAGAAGGCGCGATCTACCTCAACGCCGCTAAGTACGCCGACACGATCGCCAAACGCTTCGCGCTCACACCTACCACCATCTCTACGCCCTACCGCTACGCGACAGGAAACCACAAGGAAGGATCCTCTCTACTCAAATCCGCCGGGATACGCGACTACCAGAGAAAGCTAGGATGCCTTCTCTTCGCAGCTGTCACCTGCCGCCCCGACCTCTCATACTCCGCAAGCCAGCTCGCCACCTACCTCAAGAAGCCTGAAGCAGAACACCTGGCGGAGCTCGACCGCGCTCTCCACTACTTCGTCAGTACCTCAACGATCGGCCTAACTTACTACAAGAACACAACTACACCGACTAAATTAATCGGCTACGTCGACGCTGATCACGCTGGCGACTCCGACAACAGGCGCTCCCGCACCGGCTACATCTACCGCCTCGAACCTATCGGACCGATCTCCTGGCAATCGAGCAAGCAGGAATTAATTGCTCTCTCGTCAGCTGAAGCAGAATATATTGCACTCTGCTCAGCCACCAAGGAAGGACTCTATCTTCGCGAGCTGCTGGAAGAAGCGAAGTTAGCCGAGTTACCCAACTTCACTCTGTTCTGCGACAACCAATCTGCAATTCGCATCGCCAACAAAAATGGATTCGCGAACAGAACGAAGCATATCGCTCTGCGATATTTCTTCGTGAAAGACGAGATTGAGAAGGGGAGACTTGAACTATCCTACTGTCCCACGTCCGAGATGGCAGCTGACTACTTGACCAAGAAGCTCGGAAAACAGAAGTTCGAGTACTGCATGCTGCTGACTGGACAAAGCCACGTCACCAGCAGCGACACTCCAGAAGCGAAGGGGAGTGTTGGGAACAAACAATCTTAAGCGCCTCTGTCGTGTCGAAACACCAAGGCACAAGCGAAGCAGAGCATATCGAGGCACCAGCGAGTCAACCCTCGGAGGTTGAAGTAACCGCTGGAGGTTACGCGAAAGTCAAAGGTCAGCGACCTTTGACTTGACAAATGCAGCGCGACAGCAAGGACACACAACTGACTCGACATTGAGCAGTTGCCCGAGTCGCACTGTATCGAACCGCAACAGTAAAACAGTTTAATTATATCTCTTCGTATTCTTTGTACTCTTATATAAACCTTTGTACTTGCTTGTTTTAATCAACTACTTTGCCCTCACATACCAGCGCAAGGTGGTTCAAGGACTTCATTTAAACGCTTCCGCTACTACATCACTCTACCCAGAGTTTAACCCTACCAAAGATCCTAAGGGGCACTCAGCCCAACATGTTGTACACGTAATCAGCTGCACACTCAAGTGCACATGTTTCCCACACCTGACACTGAGCTGGAGGCCGGATGGGTGTCCAGGACACCCCAGGACCGCGACCTTACTCCAAGATCTGTAACAGGGTGGACCAGCTTCACTGGTGTGGAATCAGTGCCATCACCCTGGATGGCCTGCTAATGTATGGAACTCCACAAGCAGGTACAATATATATATGCCACCTGTGGTCTAAAAAAAAAAGCCACAAAACGGAGCACTTCAATAGCGCAATCCCTCACACACCACTGTTATCCCAAATCCCGTAGATTTTCGCTGCCAGAGTGATCGCTCTACCTCTGTAAAGGAGCAAACTCCCACTACGTAGGCTCGCACAACCAAATCACTCAGATCCATTCCCAGGCCATGGCTGCACCAGCGTTCCTCAAGGCTCCTCAGAGGCTACATAGGCAGGCGCTCGAGTTCTTTACACCGACGAGCCCACTTTCTAGTGTCCGTCCTCCCCGCGTCGGTGTCTTGATGCCGTTGGACACCATTGATGCTGACCCCTACTTTTTAATAACCACTCCCGAATCGCCACTTCGTGACAGATCTGTGGAGAAGGAAAAAAAGCAAAACATGAAGTATACGCACAGGCGCACGCGGTCACACGCGCGACCTCGTGCGCACGGCAATCTCGTTTTATATCACCGAATTCACTGGGATCAGAAACAACTTCAGACAGCGTCGTCCCCTCCCTCCTCCTCCGCGACATCCGAGTCGAATTCACCCGCATGTGGTGGCGACGGCGATTTGAGGTCCGTTCGGCACACGGGGCACGTGGTCTTGGAGGCGAGCCAATGATCAATGCACGCCACGTGGAATCGATGCTCGCACGGCAGCACGGACCGAACCAGCTCGCCCTCGTTAAAGTCACTCAGGCACACTGTACATTCAGTGCTCGTCAACAAACTTCTCCGTTTCAAAAACTTTGACTCCTGAGCGTCTGATTCCCGTAACAAATTCTTAGCGCCAGCCATTATAGCAATTTCCTTATCACCATCCCCCTTGTTGGCGGGAACATCCTCCGCAACGGCGGGGCAAACGCAGTAACGCCATGTGGGGAACGCCGCGATTCGCTCCGCGTCCAGCCCGCTGCCGCGAGACGCTTGCGAACCACCCGCGCCGGCGGTCGCCGCTGAATCCGCGTCGTTCGTCGCGCGGCGAGCGCGGCGCAGGTGAATCAGCATGTAGTACCGAGCCGCGAATGTAATCACCCCGAGAATCACAACGACAAACAGAACGACGGCGATCGCGATGCAGAACGGAAGCGCTTTTGCCCCCGCCGCCGCTGCGGCGGCCCCTGCCGCCACCGCGCCACTCCCTCCCTCCACCGTTATCCCCGCCGGCGTCGCCGCTGCTGCTTGCGAAGTGCGCGGCAGCAGCGCCTCCTGGTCGTCCGACAGCTCGTCTTCCCCCTCTTCGCGCAGAAACGGCGGGGGCGGGGGAGCTCCGAGCGGGGAGAGTACTAAGGGGAACACGAAGGGACTTCCTGCCAGCGACTTGGGGAAGCTTGAAGCCATCTCCAAAAGGGGATGTCGGGTAGACTAGGGGGGGAGGGGGGGGGGTCTGTCCGATTACGGCGAACGGGAAAGAATGGTGTAAGCTTGGCGCCTCAATAGGGGCCTGAGCGACGTTTTCAGAATGGAGGGCTCATGGCGCTGAAACGAACGGACCAATACCGCGTGCTCGCTATGTTTGTACCGCTGCATAGACGGCTCATCACTGAGAAGACGGCAGAATGAAAATATCTCTGGCGCATTCAAGGAGGATCCGTCTGTGGTTGAATCATGCTCAGAGCTTGTGCCATGCTCTTTCGAGAGTGAGGGCGTCACGAACAACGAACGTTCTGGAATCCGTGTTACGCTAGGAACCACACGTTGCGTCTAGTGGCGACGGCAACAGAGAACAGAACAGCCCTCCACCCTGGTCGCAATCGTGCGGTGAGTACGAACTTCAGCCAATGGCGGCCGACGTAGAATCAAGCGGACCTATCAACGAAATCCGTCGTTTCGGGTGTGATTGACAGGCATCGTTGGATCTCCCTAGGATACTCGTCAAGCGGCATTATACCCGCTTCAACCGTCACCAAACCAACCGTCATATCAAGCAGCCATTCCAATCTCGGGCAGAGCTGAGCTCATTTGCTGCAGAGCAGACGACACGACAATGGATGACAGACAACGACGGACTTTTTCACCTTCCAAATGGCAGTCAACTGCACAGTGCACAACAGTACAGATTCATTCAGCACCGCTTCCCAAGCACCAGGTCTTGGAGTGAGTGGCAGTGTGGGACGAGGACTGCTTGAGGAGGTCGCAACCTGTAATGAATGCATGCATGTATTTTAACTACATCGGAACAAGAAGCTTCTAAGGATTTACAAATCCTTACTATACCAGCCCTTAGCGGGTACATCAGGAGGGCCACGCGACCAGCTGGTTCGGCATACGAATCTCCTCCGCACCAATCGCAACCCTTTCGAGCCAGCCTCTTCCGACCTCCCCGCCTAGCTAGGTTTTCCGCTATTTAGTCTCGCCACTTTCATTGTATCGTCGTTCAGTAATTCAGTCTCGTTATTCGTTATTCTGCGCACTCTGCAAGTTCATTCATAACACCTGGTACCATAGCTACTTTCCTAGCCTACCCCGATTTTTAGAGTGTAATACCCCTCGGGGGGGGGGGGGGTGGGAGGAGAGGAAGGATGCCTTGGGGTTCAGGAGTTGCGTGCTAGCCGGCCAGGAGAAATACCGTCATACCCCGGATATACCCCCATGGGGGGCACTAATAAAACTTGTTTTTTTTAGGGGGTGGGCTTATAATATAGTAAAATTATAAGCGCCGGCGTTTATATTATGTCAAAAATGAAATTTGTTTTTAAATATACCAAATCGAAGCATTCTCAAAGGCGGATTCACCTGAGTCGAGAACGTTCGACTCTGTGCATGCTTTGCGCGTGAAACGGCCAACAAGGCGTGGCATCATGCCTTCCACGCCTTGTTGGCCAGGCCAGGTTCATCGAACGTGAACCTGGCCCATGCTAGGGCACACGTACTTCGCATCACAGCGGCCCAATCAGGGTTGCATGCGATCGTGGGCACGTCGTGGTTCAGCCACGACGTGCCCATCAACAGCAAGATTCCCTGCCACCGAGGCAAAGAGCTGTCCCTTTCAGCTCCTCTGCGGGGAATCTTGACTGTGGCCACACTTTCCCCGCAGAGGAGGCCGGGCCGCGAAACTGAAGGGGTCTCGGGCGAGGGCTTCATACAGCCCTCATTCCCAACTTTTGGTTCAGTTTTCTTCGTTCGTTTGGCCTGCCGTGTCCATGGCGGGCCTTCCAGGCACGCATTTCTTGTTCCGCCGCCAACCTGCTGCTAGAGAAAATACCCACAGAGACACTCGTGACTACTCTCAATGGCAGACGCGCCCTGCGCCCGTCCCTCCACCACAACCAGTAGTGCCTCCCGTTCCTCCCACGCCTCCTACGCCTCCTACCCCTCCCGCTCCCCCGGCGCCTCCTATTCCTCCCATTCCTCCGGCCCCTCCCGTCCCGCCTGCTGTTGGTGTTCCGCGACAGGGGGTTCTGCAGCTTCTCCTCCCCCCTGGCTACTCGGCGTTCGACGCCTTCCTGTCCGAGCCTGAACGCAGCGGCGGCGAAGGATCTTCTTCCGCACCGGAGCCACGATGGGGAGCGCCGGCTGATTGCCCGTTGGACGAATCCGCTACCGGTGCGGACGACGACGTGGAGTTCTGGGCTGCTGATGGTCTCCCCGAGCACCTTCCAATTCCCTCCTTTCCCCCTCCGAATAAAAAAAGGCCCCACCCATCTCACGATAATCGTGATGCCCGTCCTCCCTCCCCCAGGCACAAGCCGACAAAGCACAGGCGCAGTTCCTACACCTCGCATGAGAAGCTGCAATGGATTCTGAAGCTCGAAGCCGGAGAGATGAGTGTGCGGCGCATGTCTCGCGCATCCGGCATCTCCCGAAGGTGCCTCACGGAGTGGAAGAACCGCAAGGGTGAGCTTGAGGGCGCGCACGGTGCACGCTGTCGCCTGCACGGCCGCGGAAGGAGCTCGTGGTATCGCGACATGGAAGCGGAGGTGTACCGGAGGTTTCTCGCCCACCGCAAGAAGTGCCTCGCCGTCTCGATCGCACGACTGCAGAAGTGGTCGCACGAGGTGATGAAAGAGTTACACCCAGATGAAAAGTGGGCCGGCTCTCTGCGGTGGACTCAGCGCTTTCGCCGCCACTGGAACCTGACGACCAGAGCGAAGACCCGGGTCGGCCAGAAGCTCTCGTCCAGTGAGTTATTATTTGGTGGTATTGTTGTTTGTCTGTTCCCGTCTATTCACGGCTCTCACTCTGTGTTTGTGCTTTCTGTTCCTCCCATCCCGTGTCCCAGACTACGAGACTGATGTCAAGAACTTCTGGACGTACGTGCGTCACTCCCGCCGGCAGTACAAGATCGACCTGTCAGAGGTCCACTGGTGATCCCCGATTGATCCTAGGGAAGGGTTACAGGCTCGTTGTCCTGGGGGGTTATGGGCGCACTGACCCGCTACTTAACAAGCCCTTTTATCCCAATGGTCTAGTGGTTGGGATTCTGACATGGTATCAGAGCGAAGGTCTCGGGTTCGAATCCCAGTGTGTGCACTTCGGGCATCCCAGTGCGGGGGGGTGTCAGAGGTCCACTGGTGATCCCCGATTGATCCTAGGGAAGGGTTACAGGCTCGTTGTCCTGGGGGGTTATGGGCGCACTGACCCGCTACTTAACAAGCCCTTTTATCCCAATGGTCTAGTGGTTGGGATTCTGACACGACCTGCTGTGGATTCTAAACGCGGACCAGAAGCCCCTCTGGCTCGAGATGCCATCCGAACGCACCGTTGAAGAGGTTGGCTCGCGCTCCGTGCCCGTCCGCAGCGGCGGCTGCCAGAAAGAGCGGGTTACAGTGATGCTCGCCTGCACCGCCAGCGGGGAGAAGTTGAAGCCTTGGGTCTTCTTCAAAAAGAAGACCGTCCCCAAAGGAGATTTCCCTTCAGGTATGCACCACACGTCGATTACGCGGTGGCATGTCGATGTCAGTTAAAAAGTTTAACTAATATCGTGGTTTTGTTGCTGTGCAGATATCCACGTGGGGGTCCATCCCAACGGGTGGATGGACGCGGACGGTGTCATCGAGTGGCTGGACGGGGCGGTGAAGCCGTACATCAACCCCAAGTTCGGAGTCCGCCCCCGCAAAGCTCTGCTCGTCCTCGATTCGTACCGCGGGCACCTGACCCCGGAGGTGAAGAAGAAGTTTGGCGAGCTGAACCTGGTCCCTGCGGTTATCCCTGCTGGCTGCACCTCGGAGATTCAACCCCTCGACGTCGCGGTTAACCGCTCCTTCAAGGCCGCCGTTCGCCAGCTCTACCAGGAGTGGTTTGAGCGTGAGGGGGTCGACACCTTGACGAGAGGTGCAGCTCTTCTGTTTATGTTTTTATTTCTTTAACCCGTGCTGACCCGGTTTCTGGATTTGCGTGGCAGGCAACATCAAGAAGCCTCCTGTTGAGCTGATGCTCAAGTGGATCTCGGCGGCCTGGAAGTCCGTGCCCAAGGAGCTCATTCAACGGGCGTTCCTCACCTGCGGCATCAGCAACGCCCTGGATGGGTCCCAGGACAAGCTCTGCCTGCAACACAGGCGAGACGAGCTCGAGGGCGAGGAGGTCGACATGGATGATGAAATTGCAGTACACGGTTTCTTCTGCAACAACGTAGAGGAACCTGAGTCGGACTCTGAGGCCGACCCAGATGACCCCACTGCAGCTGATGATTAGAGTAGGGTAGATTAACTAGTGTAGAAAATGGTGAAGCCTGTGTGAGGCTCGTAGGTAGGAGTAGATTAACTAGTTGTAGAGTAATTAACATGATGTTTTAGTATACTAATTATGTAAAAGGTCTTCAAATGAAAAAAAAGAAAAAAACTGGGTGGCGGTTATAAAATGTAAGGCACAGGTATGCGGTTATAATCCGTAAGCCTTTTAGGTATGCGCTTATAATCGAGCACCGGATATAAGCGCCACACGCCAATTAAAAGCGCCAGGCGCTTATCCGCGGGTGGCGCTTATATCCGGGGTATGACGGTAGTTAGTTGCTCCTCGCTGCCAAGTTTTTATGGGGCACTCCTTAGGCGATCGCGATCCACCATGACCTCCCTCCCTTCGGGCAACGGACAGCTGTAGCTATCGCGACAGTAAACGTGAGTAACTATTCCGGTGCGTTTTGTCAGAATCCCAACCACTAGACCATAGGGATAAAAGGGCTTGTTAAGTAGCGGGTCAGTGCGCCCATAACCCTCCAGGACAAGGAGCCTGTAACCCTTCCCTAGGATCAATCGGGGATCACCAGTGGACCTCTGACAACCCCCCGCACTGGGATGCCCGAAGTGCACACACTGGGATTCGAACCCGAGACCTTCGCACTGATACCATGTGAGAAGGATTGACGAAAGAATGAATAAACTAGGAAATTAGATGGGTACAAATAGGAAACACATAAGTGTTGTACCCTCTAAGAGCTACCCCACTACAGCCTAAATAGACCATAGCAGATATAAGTTTGACACACCCCCATAGGCAAAGTGGGGGAGAACAAGAGGTCACAAGACCAGTCAAGAAAAGCAAAGCAAGCTCAGGGTGGATCACAAAGTCACCACACAGTCTGAGCACAAGCAAAGGGCCATAAGGCCAGTTCACATGCAGAGTTATATAAAGGAAAGCAAACAGTACAGTGAACACAACCTAGCAAGTGTAAGCATGCAGGTATAAGTATATAGAGTACAGTACAAGCAGAGTCAAGAAGTCAACAAGTGAGGCACAGTAGGTACAAGGCCTAACACAGTACAGAAACGCTGATGATCACAAGGCTGAAGTGCCTTGGTGAAAACATCAGCAGTGTTGGCCTGAGAGGCCACGTAAGCAAGACGAAGCTGGCCACGCTGCTGCAACTCTCGAGCAAGGAAGTAGCGCAGAGCAATGTGCTTCGTTCTGTGCTCTAGTCTGTGCTCTTGACACAAGGCCAGCATGGCCTTGTTGTCGACGTACAGAACTGGAGGAGAACGAGGCGCCTCTCCCAAGTCGGTCAGCAGGTAGGTGAGCCAGCGAAGCTCCTGTGCAGCCATGGCCCCAGCGTAGATCTCAGCCTCACAACTGGAGCTGAGAACAGAAGAAGAGCGGGTAGACCGCCAGGAGACAGAACCGGAGCCAAGGCTGAAGGTGTAACCCTGTGACGACCGCTGCGTAGGGGCCGCGACGGCAGGGGCCGCGACGGTAGGGGCCGCGACAGCAGGGGCCGCGACGGCAGGGGCCGCGTCGGCAGGGGCCGCGACGGCAGGGGCCGCGACGGCAGGGGCCGCGATGGTAGGGGCCGCGCCGGCAGGGGGGGGCGTGACGGCAGGGGTCGCGACGGCAGGGCAGGCGCACGGGGCGCAGGTAAGGCAGGCGCGAGGCGCGCGACAGGGCAAGGAGCACGCTTCGGGCAGGGCAGAAAAAAAAATATTAAGTGGTGGGCCCTAAAAAAAACGGTCCCACTAGGGAACCCGCTCTATACCATGTTAGAAATGTACGAGGAATGGTGTGGACTAGAAAGGAGATGGGTACAAGTATGAAAACCTAGAAAAGCTGTACCCCATAATGTCTACCCCACTACAGCCTACACAAGCTTTATCATATATGTTTGACAAAACGGATGTTCCTATATTTGGGGGATCACGGCTATCACATTCTGCCTGCTGAATCTGTGTTCACACTCACCTGTACTATAGGGCGGGATTGCGTTTGCTACGTACAGTTTAACCAGGTTCAGGTAGTTCCTCTCGTAGTCGCCCGGATAATGTTGTCCTCACTAGTAATTGCATAATTCAACGCTGTATACATCCTTTGTCACCTAAGCGCCTGTTAGGACCTCCCACCTATCTCCGATGTGGAACATTTGAAAAAGAGACTCAAGGTCCGCAATGCATTACTTGTTCCGCGCCGCCGTGTCTCGCGACCAGCTGTCATGCATTATCATATTCGCGCCGTTCAACTTGTCGAGGTGCGCAGCATGGCGCGAGGCAAGACATAATAGTCGTGCGGCAGGCAACACCAAAGCGCGCGCGTGCGCGGTAAGGCATGGTAGCCGCTTGGCATGTGCGCTCGGTAAGCACGCAGCAGGGCACGTGGTAGGGCGTGATAGGGGCGCAAGAGGATGCATGACAGGGCGTACGGCAAGGGGTGTGGCAGACGCGACAGGTTGCAGGAGGGGGCCATGACGGGGGCCGCTGAGGAGGGAGTGAGGGCATGAGGAGCAGCTAGGGAGGGTGGATGGGCGGAAGCCAATGACATTATCTAGCGTGGTACCATGTTAGAAACTGAAAGTGAACTCATGAGGGCATATTGGGGGGTAGGTATAACATCTCATACCCTTTATAGCAAAGCCCAACCTAGCCAACAAAGGGCACCTATAAACTGTTGAGTGCAATACATACTTTATGCACAGCAACCTACCGCCTATTTGCCGATGGTGGTGGAAAATGGGGGTGTTTTGTTTGAATGTAATTTGTTGCGTGTGTGAAATGTCGTTTCATTTTGCATTTTGTATGTGCGCATTTTGTGTATGTTCTGTGCGCATTTGTCCTTTCATTGTGTGTTCTGTTCTTTAATTCGTAATTGCATTTTGTGTTAGTGAATTTTCAATGTTATCATGAAGCGCTCAAATGAGGCTCACATGATGCGCTCAAATGAAGTTCTCATGAAGCGCTCAAATGAGGCTCCCATGACGCGCTCAAATGAAGCTCTCATTAAAGCTTGAATGAAAGCTCTCATGAAGCTCCAATGAGGCTGAAATGAGCTTCCCATGAAAGTCCCATATGTTTCATGCGTGGCTCATGCGAGCGAGTGGTGTACCGGGCGTTTCTGTGGGGGGCTCGATTGTTTGACTGGTCAAAGGGGCTTTGACCATTTTCACGTGAGTCAATGGCGTGAGAGTCAAGACCCACGTGAGGGGTCTTGGCACGCGCGTGTGGGCCCACAAGGCACGCGCGTGTGCCGCGCACTGTTGCGAGCGTGTTGCACAGCACGAAAAGGCTACCTGCCTACCCGAAATCAGGGCTGTCGAAGTCCCTGGGACCAAAACTTTGAGTCCTGAGGTGCTCAAATTCTGGCCCTGATTTTCACGGGCGCAGGCCAAAATCAAGGCTTAAAATCCGGGCTTCTAAGGAAAGTCACTTTTCCCTAATGTCCAAAGGAGGACGTGCCTTCTACTTAGCAGAGGGAGGTGCATACTCAGCGCTCAACAATCTTACAGCCTCTACATCGTAGGCAAAAAAATTGGGAGGGAAGGGGATCGTAGGCATATTCATGGAGGGGGTGGGGGGGCAGCGGCGGGATGGGGGGTGGGGGGTTGTGCTCAACACAGAAACCAAAACTTGGATTCAGGGGAAGGCCCAAACAAGGCCCTTAACTGTCACGGGTGCCATTCCATTCTAGCACTTTAAATGGTCGAGCTGCTCCGAGCGTAACCCGGAATGTTCAGGGCATTAAGGCCAAATGGCCTTGCTTCTCCAGCCCTGCCCGAAATGGCTGTTTTCGCCCAATGACAATGACTCGAATCTCAAGGCCGCCATGGATACTATCCGGGACTTCAGGAGCATCAATGGTACAAATGTTTTTTTTTTTTTATCAATGTCAGGTTCTAAGCACAATTTTAGACTCTTGTCAAGCTTAGCAATTAGACCTAAAAATCGTACCTACATAGTAGCATTGTTAGCCAAGGTTCTCAGGTGTCTGCCTCTAATTGGTACACGAAAGCCATTGATACTACCGCACCAAGCATCAACAATGGTCACATCTGGGTTTCGTCGCGTCATTCACCAAGGCATTACCAGGCAACATCGTCAACCATTTCGAGGAGCTCCTGAACACTGCGCCTTCGAACGCTGAAGCCCTGAAGGACATGAACAAGGACAATGTCGCAGAAGGTGTGGAGAAGGTTACTACAGAACCTGTTGCTAGAAGCTCAACGCAAGCTGCACCGAAAGCGAAGGAGGTGGAGGACGACGGTTACCTGAGTGACGATCCTGATGAGGCAGCCGATCCGGCGAAGCTGGGTGAACTCGCCTCTCATGCAATGCTTGTATCTGAAAAATATGTTAATGAAGTGCCCAGGGTTATGGACACACCGAAGGAGCTGTTTGTTTTATGGGAAGATAAGCTTACGAGAGTGGCTGCGACAACAACAACCTTTCAGGAACTGCTTCCGACTTACCTGTCACAGAAGCGTTACGGTCACCTGCATGTTACCTTGGTTAACACTGCTGACGCCAACTTCGTCTGGTGTCAGCCGGTGGATCACAAGTGTCTGGATAAGATCACCATTATGCTGCGTAGGCAGCATCCGGAGAACACTGTTTATACCAAAGAACACGCTACTAACCCGGGTCTTATTGAGGTGCTGTTCAGGGGAGTGCCGACTGATGTCTCACCGGAGATGATAAGGAAGGCGCTGGTTGACGTCGCCTTGGAAAAGAGTGGTCGCAGTGCTTTTGCCAAGGTTCTGGCTTTCCACCGCGCGCAGAATCCTGTTAACGGAATGAACACGGACAAGGTCAAGGGTATGGTGTCGACTCACGAGGGTGATTTGTACCGCTGGCGTCATGTGCTGGAAGTCACCCCTGGGAGGTTCCTGATGGTGCATTACCCGGTGCTCACGTGCTCTCTCTGCAACGGCAAGCACACGTCAAAGAACACTAACGCTTATGTGTTAGAGCGTAAGGAGAACATTGGCAAGTGGAACCTCACGCTGAAGGGGGTTCATGAGCTAAACGGTATAGATGTAACTCTATTTTGCTCTATCATTACTGTTACTGTTTCTCTCAACTTACTGCTTGCTGACAATGGAGCTGTACGCTCAACACACAGCTGCCTCGCTGGAAGCTGTGCCTAAAGAATGAACGAGAATGAATGCATTGACCAGAAGTTGGGTACAAGTACTAACCCTAATTGGGTTGTACCCCTTATGGGCTATACCCCACTATAGCCTACACAAAGCAAGCAATATAACATTCTGACACACCCCCATAGCCAAAGTGGGGGAGAACAAGTGGTCACAAGACCAGTCAAGAAAAGCAAAGCAAGCTCAGGGTGGATCACAAAGTCACCACACATTCCGAGCACAAGCAAAGGGCCACAAGGCTAGTTCACATGCAGAGTTATATAAACAGTACAAACAATACATTGATCATAGCCTAGCAAGAGTAACCATGCATATGGGTATATTGTCATAACATTATAGCTTACACATTTGTGTAAGCTGTAGTGGGGTAGCCCATAAGGGGTACAACCCAATTAGGGTTAGTACTTGTACCCAACTGATTGCTAGTTTATTCATTCTCGTTCATTAGTTTAACATGGAATCAGAGCAGGTTCCTTGGGCCCACCACCTGCTACGCTGCTAGTAACCGCACCTAGGCCCGTCGCTCCTAGCCTACGCGGCCCGTCGACCCCTAGCCCGCGCCCGGCCCCGTTCCTAGCCCGCGCCCGGCCACGTCGACCCTTAGCCTCGCGCCCGGCCTTTGTACCTAGCCCGCGCACGGCCCCATACCTATCCTCACGCCCGGCCCCGTATCGCGCCCGGCCCCGTTTCGCGCCAGGCCCTGTATTGCGCCCGGACCCGTATCGCGCCTGGCCCCGTACCTAGCCTAGCGCCCGGCTCCGTATCACGCCCGGCCCCGAATCGCACCAGGCCCCGTCTCTAGCCTAGTGCCCAGCCCCGTCTCGCGCCTGGCCTCGTATCGCGCCCAACGCCCGGCCCCATTCCTAGCCTGCGCCCGGCCCCGTTTCGCGCCCGGCCCCGTATCGCGCCCGGCCCCGTTTCGCGCCTGGCCCGTACCTAGCCCGCGCCCGGCTTGGTCCCTAGCCCCGCCTGGACCCGTACCTAGCTCAGCGCCCGGCCCCGACCCTAGCCCGCGCCCGGCCCCGCCCCTCACCCAGCGCCCGGCCCCATCACTCGCCCAGCGCCCGGCCCAGTACCTAGCCTCGCCCGGCCCCGTACCTAGCCCCGCCCGGCCCCGTCCCTAGCCCCGCCCGGCCCAGTACCTAGCCCCGCCCGGCCCCGTACCTAGCCCCGCCCGGCCCCGTACCTAGCCCCGCCCGGCCCCGTACCTAGCCCCGCTCGGCCCCGTACCTAGCCCCACCACAGCCCCGTACCTAGCCCCGCCGGGCCCCGTACTTCGCCCCGCCCGGCCCCGTACCTACACTGAACGAAATAATTGTCCACATGTTCATGTTTCAGGACATGAACGGGCATTAATGGCCATGGTGATTAAGCCTTAATAACTGGACCACATGAGGTTAAAGCCCGAAGGGTTGTACATCTAAACACGCTGCATGTTGGTCATAAACTCGGTTAAACAATCAGCGAATATAGAAACAGGCAAATACTAGCATAAGGACAGTTTTTTACAATTACAGTCACACATGCAAACCAAGCAGAATCTAGTACTTGGTCCAGCGACCCTTGGCCTTGAGCACAGCCCGCACACGCCTAGGCATGCTGTCGATCAGCTCACTGCACCAAGCCGCAGGGATTTTCTCCCATTCCACTTGTACTCTGTCCCATAGCTCGAGAATGCCTGCAGGGGTGCGGGGGTAAGCAAGCAGCTGCTTCTTCAAGTAAACCCACAGATGTTCTATGGGGTTGAGGTCCGGACTAGATGCTGGCCATGGGAGCACAGAGTACGGCTGCTCGGCAAGGTATGTTTTGACCATCTTGCATGTATGCTTCGGGTCATTGTCATGCTGGAACACAACGGTCTCGGGATCCAACTCGTAATGCTCAATAGTCTACTGCAGCTCGTCTTGCAGGATTGAACGGTACAACTCGCCGTTCATTCTTCCCTCTATCTTGCACATGAAACCCCCGCCGTTGTATGTGATGCACCCCCAAATCATGATGGAGCCGCCGCCATGTTTGACGGTCTGTTTCACATGGTGCGGCTCCATGTGACAGTCCTCCCTAATCCAGGCCCAACTACGGCCGTCGCTACTAAACCGGCAGATCTTCGTTTCGTCGCTCCACACCACGCGTTTCCAGTCGTCGATCGTCCAGTGCTGATGGTCCTTGGCCCACTGCCTGCGGTCCTTGACATTTTTCGCGGATAATCTAGGCTTCGACGACTTTTCTATCGCCCTAACGCTGTGCCGCTTGAGAGTGTTTCGCACGGTGGCGCCCGTGACACTGATGCCGTGTGTAGAGGATATCATTCCCGCTGCGGCCTCGGCGGATTTCGATTCACCAGACACTATCGACCTTATAACTATCCTCGCTATTTGCTCTGGTAACTTGCGCGGCCGACCAGGTTTCGCCGGGGACGGCACTAGCTCGTCGAACGTTTTCGGACCGAGGTGGCGGAGGAGCTCATCATGGACGGCAGACTTTGAAACTCCCAACTCCTGCGCGATTTGGCGGTAACTACGCCCCTCCGCAATTCCCTGCATGATGCGCTTCTGTTTCTCCTCGCTAAGGTGCTTCATGCTACGGGGGTGTTAGCGCTACTCGTAGATCGTAGTATCCGCCCGTAATCTCCTCTGAACCTAACTATTCTAGATCTAATAGCGCACGAAATAAGGCGTAGGACATTTCGGAAAGATTTGTCCGTGTGGGGTGTCGAGAGGGAAGAGCTGACTCATTAGAGCAAGAGGTTTTTTTGGGGCTATAGGTAGCCTACACAAACTCGTAACTGTCAATCGCGAACCCTGTATGCAATATGTTTATTACAAAACTTGTTTAGGCCCCAATTGGGTGCAAGTTATCATACATTTCGAATGCATAAGGACAATAATTTCGTTCAGTGTAGCCCCGCCCGGCCCCATACTTCGCCCCGCCTGGCCCCGTACCTAGCCCCGCCACGGCCCCGTACCTAGCCCCGCCTGGCCCCGTACCTAGCCCCGCCCGGCCCCGTACCTAGCCCCGCCCGGCCCCATACCTAGCCCCGCCCGGCCCCGTACCTAGCTCCGCTCGGCCCCGTACCTAGCCCGCGCCCGGCCCCGTACCTAGCCCGCGCTCGGCCCCGTACCTAGCCCGCGCCCGGCCCCGTACCTAGCCCGCGTCCGGCCCCGTACCTAGCTTGCGCCCGGCCCCGTACCTAGCCCACGCCCGGCCCAGTACCTAGCCAACGCCCGGTCTACTGTCCCTGGTGCTCCTGCTACAGCTGCTACTGCTACTGCTACAGCTGCTACTGCTGCTCCTACGTACTACACAGCTATGGCTTCGCTTCGTGTCCTCGCGTTTGACCATGAGGGCAGACTGGTTCAGTTTGACACGTGGCTAGACGACCTGCAGCTGTACCTCCTGAGCGATTCTAAGGACAGCGTCTCGCTTTTTGACCTAGCGCCAGGAGCTGCTACTGCCCCTCCCGCCACAGCCGACAGTTCGACTCGCTCACAGTGGCTTACTCGAGATGCTGCTGCTCGTTTAGCCATCCGCAACCACCTGCCATTAGCTGAGTGCGCTCACTTTAGACAGCACAGGACAGCACAGGCACTGTATGACGCTGTAGTCACTCGCTACTCCTCCCCTGCCACTGCTGCTTTAGGCCGCCTCCTTCTGCCCTACCTGTTCCCCGAGCTGTCCGCCTTTGCCACAGTCGAGGACCTGGTTTCCCACCTTCGCACTATTGACGCTTGCTACCGCGCTGCCGTTCCTGCTGAGTTCCTTGACAGGAACCTGCCCCCGATGTACATCACTCTCTACTTTATAGTCACCCGCCTCCCTGACTCTCTTCGCTCTGTCAGGGACCACTTTCTCTCACTTGACCCCATAGTCCTCACAGTCGACCTACTCGAGCAGCTCCTCCTTGCAGCTGAGACTAGTGTAGTCGCTGTAGGTGCTGCTTGTGGCACTCCGCGCACGCCCTTCTTTGAGGGGTGCTCCCCCTCCCCCCTTGCCCCCTCCTACGCCTCTGCTGCTGCTGTTGACGTCCTTGGAGCTGAGGACGACGGGGCTGCTTCTGCTAGTGCGAAGCGCCGCACGAGCAAGGGCAAGGGTGGCAGGGGTGGTGGCGGTGGCAGCAGGGGTGGTGGTGGGGGCAGCAGTGGAGGTGGTGGAGGCAGTGGAGGTGGTGGCAGAAGTGGGAGTGGTGGCAGGAGTGGGGGCTTTGGTGGAGGTGGTGGTGGCATCGGTGGGGGTGGCAGTAGTGGCGGCAGTGGGAGTGGTGGCGGTAGGGCTGGAGCTACTCAGCGAGGAGGTTCGGGAGGTGGCCAGAGGCAGCAACAGCAGTGTCGGAGAGAGACCCCATCGCCCCAGCAGCTTCGTGAGTGGTTTTCTCAGCGTGGGGCGTCTGGGGGTAGTGGTAGCTGCCCGTATGTCATTCGCACGGGTGACCGTGCTGGTCAGACATGCGGGAAGCCTCACACTCAGCACCGCCGCTTCTCCCGCCTCGACGACGCTTGGCGTGCAGAGTTTGGTGACGAGGCCGAGCGCCCCCGCTGGGCATAGCTGCTTAGGGCTGGAGCTGCTATCTTTGACCTAGAAAATGATGCTATCCTTACTGCTATGTATGCTTTGTCTGTTAGTGCTGAGGGTGACTGTTACCTGTGTGTGCCGCCTGACCCAGGTATAGAGGATGCTGCTGTAGGTGCTAGCGAGTCTGCTCTCCCAGGTACTGCGCCTGCTGAGGCCTTGCACACCTTTATACTTGACTCAGGTGCCTCACGCTGTTTCTTTCGCGACAGCGCAACCCTCACTCCTCTCTCTGCACTTGTACCGGTCAGGCTGGCTGACCCCTCCGAGGACCCAATCCTTGCCCGTTCCTCCACTGTTCTCTCGTGTCCGACGGTTCCGTCCGACTCATTTTCAGGCCTTCACCTCCCATCGTTCTCTACGAACTTGGTGAGTACCGCTGCCCTCTCTCTTGACCCCACCTCCCTCATTGTTGACCTCCTCGAGCAGCATCTCCTCGCAGCTGAGACTAGTGCAGTTGCTGTGGGTGCTGCTCATGGCACTCCGCGCCCGCCCTTCTTTGAGGGGTGTTCCCCCTTCCCCCTTGCCCCCTCCTACGCCTCTGCTGCTGCTGCAGACGTCTCTGTTCCTGAGGACGTTGGGGCTGCTTCTGCTAGTGCGAAGCGCCGCAGCAGCAAGGGCAAGGGTGGCCGGGGTGGTGGTGGTGGCAGCGGCAGTGGGGGAGGTGGCAGCGGGAGTGGCAAAGGGGGTAGCAGTGGAGGTGGTGGTGGCGGTGGGAGTGGTGGAGGCGGTGGGAGTGGTGGCGGGAGTGGGGGCTCTGGTGGCGGTGGTGGAGGCAGCGGTGGGAGTGGCGGCAGCGGAGGCGGTGGGACTGGTGGCGGTGGGACTGGCACTCGGCGTGTCGGTTCTGGGGGTGGCCAGCGTCAGCAGCAGCAGCGTCGGAGCGAGACCCTGTCTCCCCAGCAGCTTCGTGAGTGGTTTCTGCGTGGGTCGTCTGGGGGTAGTTGCCCGTATGTCATTCGCACGGGTGACCGTGCTGGTCAGACTTGCCGGCGGCTCCACACTCTGCACCGCTGCTTCTCCCGCCTCGACGACGCTTGGCGTGCTGAGTTTGGTGACGATGTCGAGCTCCCTCGCTGGGCAGATCTGCTTAAGTCTAGGATTGCGATCTTTGACGTAGACTTTGATGCTATTCTCTCTGATATGCATGCTTTGTCTGTTAGTGTTGACGGTGACTGTTACCGGTGTGTGCTGCCTGACCCAGGTATAGCCGCTGCTGCTCTAGGTGCTAGTGAGTCTGGTACTCTCCCTGGTACCCCGCTTGCTGAGGCCTTGCACACCTTCACGTTGGACTCAGGCGCCTTGCGCTGTTTCTTCCGTGACAGCACCACCCTCACTCCTCTTCCTGCACCTATCCCGGTCCGGCTGGCTGACCCCTCCGGGGGACCAGTAGTGGCCCGTTCCTCCACTGTCCTCCCGTGTCCGGCGGTTCCGTCCGGCTCGATGTCAGGTCTTCACCTCCCCTCGTTCTCTACGAACTTGGTGATTACCGCTGCCCTTCAGGATGCGATGGTCACTACCACCACTCCTGGAGGCCAGCGTGTGTCGATCTGCACGTGCACACAGACGGGGCATCACCTGGCTACGTTCACTCGTCGGCCAGGGTCGAGTCTGTACACGCTGGCTACCGAGCCTCCTCAGGTTGCTGCGTCTGCTCAAGTGTCACCAGACTCTTCTTTGGCACCACCGCCTGGGTCACCCCTCCCTGCCACGTCTTCGTGGCATGCACTCTCGTCTCCTTGTCTCTGGTCTTCCTCGGTCTCTCCCTGCCCTGCCGCCCTCGCCTGCCCCGCCTTGCCTCCCTTGCGTTGAGGGGCAGCAGCGCGCCGCTCCTCACTCCTCCTCGTTTCCCTCGACGACTGCTCCCCTGCAGACTCTCCACATGGACGTGTGGGGCCCAGCCCGCGTCAGTGGTCAGAGCCGCGAGCGCTACTTTTTGCTGGTCGTTGACGACTACACGCAGTACACCACGGTCTTCCCCTTGCGCAGCAAGGGTCAGGTCGTTGATGTCTTGATCCCTTGGATCCGCACTGTCCGTCTTCAGCTCCGCGAGCGCTTCAGCCAGGACCTTCCTGTCCTGCGTCTGCACTCTGACAGAGGTGGTGAGTTCTCCTCCAACCTCTTGAAGGAGTTTTGTCGTGGGGAGGGCATTCTCCAGTCGTTCACGCTTTCGGATTCCCCTCAGCAAAATGGGATTGCTGAGCGCCGCATTGGCTTAGTCATGGAGGTCGCTCGTACCTCCATGATCCATGCGGCTGCTTCCCATTTTCTGTGGCCGTTTGCGGTCCAGTACGCTGCGCATTAGCTCAACCTCTGGCCCCGTGTCTCCTTGCCGGAGACCTCGCCCACACTGCGTTGGACGGGGGTGGTTGGCGATGCGTCGGTGTTCCGGGTCTGGGGATCTCGTGCCTTTGTTCGCAATACGTCTGTGGACAAGCTCTCCCCCCGTGCTATCCCCTGCGTCTTCCTTGGCTTGGTCCCTGACGCACCTTGCTGGCAGTTTTACCACCCCACCTCGCGCCGTGTGCTCTCGTCTCAGGACATCATGTTCGACGAGTCGGTTCCCTTCTACCGTCTCTTCCTCTACCGCTCTACCCCTCGGCCTTGTGCCTACTTTGCCTCACTTGCTTACTGCTTGACTCTGCTTGTACTGTGATCTATATATATACCTGCATGCTTGCACTTGCTAGGGTATGATCACTGTATTGCTTGTTCTCTTGATATAACTCTGCATGTGAACTGGCCTTGTGGCCCTTTGCTTGTGCTCGGACTGTGTGGTGACTTTGTGATCCACCCTGAGCTTGCTTTGCGTTTCTTGACTGGTCTTGTAACCACTTAATCTCCCCCACTTAGTCGCTGTTTCTACGCACCGACTCAGGCTCACGAGGCTCTGTAAAAGAGTATTTCTGCTCAGCGTAAGGAGAAGGAGTAGGCAGTGGGGAGCTTGACTGTAACTATGGCTGCGATGTGCAAGGCGGTGGACTCAGTAAGCTTGGAGGAAGGCCAGTAGAAGACGGGAGACTAAGAACCTGGCGAAACAGCGGAACAAAAAACGGTCGCGGCCGCATAGTGCCTCCCGCACCAGTACCGCCAGAAACAGCACCCTCAGCTCCAACACCTCCAGCTCAAGGGTCAACAGCTCCAGTGCCTCCAGCTCCAGCTCCTCCAGCTCCAGCGCCACAAGCGTCACCAGCGCCAATGCCTCCAGCTCCAACGCCAACAGCTCCAGTGTCTCCAGCTCCAGCTCCTCCATCTCCATCGCCACCAGCGCCAGTGCCTCCAGCTCCAGCACCTCCAGTCCCAGCACCCCCAGGCTCCGCAGGGTCTCCAGCCACAGCTCCTCCAGCTCCAGCGCCCCCAAGACTACCAGTCCCGGCAGCTCCAGTACCCTTGGTACGAGCACCTCCAAGACCAGCAGTTGCAGCACCTCCGGTACCACCAGCTCCAGCAATAACTCCAGCACCTCCAAGACAAGTAGCTCCAACACCTCCAGCTCCAGTGTCTCCACCGGCAGAGTCTCCAGCTCCGGCAGCTCCACTCCAATGGCGTGTGCGCTGAGCAAACCACTCGCGCAGCTGCTGCGGGGAGAGAGGCTCTGGCAGGGGAGACAGTCATGTCGAAGCACCCGCAGGACCTCCAGAAGAAGTAGTACCCCGAGGCTCAGCACCCCTTGACTCCGCACCCTCAGACTCAGCACCCCCAGGTTCCACACCCTTAGGCTCAGCACCCCCAGGCTCCTCACCCGCAGGCTCAGCACCCCCAGGCTCCGCACCCCCAGGCTCAGCAACACCAGACCCGGCACCCTCAGAAAAAGAACCCCCAGGCTCCGCACCCCCAGACTCAGCACCTTGAGCAGCACACGAGTCGACAGCTACCTCGATACAAACAGTACTAGGGAGAGGGTCTACCTGAGACACTCCTGAGGGAGCAGGACCCTGGGGGGGGAGGGGGTCTACCGGAGGGGGACCTGGAGCAAGGAAGAGCGGCGGGGGTGGGGGAGGGGGAGAGTGTTAGGGGACGAGACGGTAGAAGGGAACTGACTCGTCAAACGTGACGTCCTAAGAGGGGAAGATACAGCGCGAGGTGGGGTGGTGAAACTGCCAGCCAGGCGCGTCTGGGGGGAAGCCAAGGAAGACGCAAGGAAGAGCGCGGGCGGAGAGCTTGTCCTTGAACGTATCGCGAACAAAGGCACAAGAGCCCCAGACCCGGAACACCGACGCATCGCCAACCTCCCCTGTCCAACACAGTGTGGGCGAGGTCTCCGGCAAGGAGACACGGGGCCAGAGGTTGAGCTGATGCGCAGCGTACCGGACCGCAAACGGCCACAGAAAATGGGGAGCAGCCGCATGGATCATGGATGTACGAGCGACCTCCATGACTAAGCCAATGCGGCGCTCAGCAATCCCATTTTGCTGAGGGGAGGCCGGAAGCGTGAACGACTGGAGAATGCCCTCCCCACGACAAAAGTCCCGCAAGAGGTCGGAGGAGAACTCACCACCTCTGTCAGAGTGCAGACGCAAAACAGGAAGGTCCTGGCGGAACCGCTCGCGGAGCTGGAGACGGACTGCGCGGATCCAAGGGATCAAGACATCAAGGACCTCACCCTTGCTGCGCAAGGGGAAGACCGTGGTGTACCGCGTGTAGTCATCAACAACCAGCAGAAAGTAGCGCTCGCGGCCCTGTCCACTGACGCGGGCTGGGCCCCACACGTCCATGTGGAGAGTCTGCAGGGGAGCAGTCGTCGGGGGAAGCGAGGAGGAGTGAGGAGCGGCGCGCTGCCACCCCTCGACGCAAGGAAGACAGGGCGGGGCAGGCTAGGGCGGGAGGGGAGGCACAGACCTGGGAAGACCAGAGACAAGGAGGCGGGATTGCATACCACGAAGGCGTGGCAGGGAGGGGTGACCAAGGCGGTGGTGCCACAGAAGAGTCTGGTGCGACAGGAGGCGACAGGAGCAAGGGGGTGCTACCGAACCTGACACGGACACCTGGGCAGACGCAGCTACCTGAGGAGGCTTGGTAGCCAGTGTGTACAGACTCGACCCAGGCCGACGAGTGAACGTGGCCAGGTGACGACCCGTCAGTGTACACGTGCAGATCGACACACGCTGACCCCCAGGAGTGGTGGTAGTGACCATCGCATCCTGGAGGGCAGTGGTACTCACCAAGTTCGTCGAGAACGAGGGGAGGTGAAGACATGACAGTGAGCCGGACGGAACTACCGGACACGGGAGAACAGTGGAGGAATGGGCAAGGACTAGACCCCTTGAGGGGTCAGCCAGTCTGACCGGGAGAGGCGGAGAGAGAGGAGTGAGGGTGGTGCTGTCGCGAAAGAAACAGTGTGAAGCACCTAAGTCAAGTGTAAAGGTGTGAAAGGCCTCAGCAGGCGTAGTACCAGGGAGAGTAGACTCACTAGCACCTAGAGCAGTAGCCTCTATACCTGTGTCAGGCGGCACACACAGGTAACAATCACTCTCAGCACTAACAGACAAGGCATACATAGCAACAAGGAGAGCATCATAGTCTAGGTCAAAGATAGCAGCTCCACACCTAAGCAGCTTTTCCCAGCTGGGGCGCTCGGCCTCGTCATCAAACTCTGTGCGCCAAGCGTCGTCTAGGCGGGAGAAGCAGCGGTGTTGAGTGTGAGGCTTCCCGCATGTTTGACCAGCACGGTCACCCGTGCTTATGACATACGGGCAGCTACCACTACCCCCAGACGCCCCACGCTGAGAACCACTCACGAAGCTGCTGAGGCGCCGGGGTCTCGCTCCGATGCTGCTGCTGCTGCCTCTGGCCACCGCCAGATCCTCCCCGCTGAGCAGCTCCAGCCCTACCACCACCACTCCCAGTGCTGCCACTGCTGCCACCCCCACCGCTGCCACCACCGCCGCCGTCAAAGCCCCCACTCCCGCCACGACTCCCACCACCGCCACCACCTCCACTGCCTCCACCACCTCCACTGCTGCCCCCACCACCACCCCCGCTACCACCGCCACCACCCCTGCCACCCTTGCCCTTGCTGCTGCGGCGCTTCCCACTAGCAGAAGAAGCCCCGACATCCTCAGCACCAAGGACGTCAACAGCAGCAGCATAGGCGTAGGAGGGGGCAAGGGGGGAAGGGGGAACACTCCTCAAAGAAGGGCGTGCGAGGAGTGCCACGAGCGGCACCTACAGCGACTACACTAGTCTCAGCTGCAAGGAGGTGCTGCTCGAGTAGGTCAACAGTGAGGGCTGTGGGGTCAAGTGCGAGAAAGTGGTCCCTGACAGAGCAAAGAGAGTCAACGAGGTGGGTGACTATGAAGTAGAGAGTGATGTACATCGCGGGCGGGTTCCTGTCAAGGAACTCTGCTGGGAGGGCAGCGTAGTAGCGAGCGTCGCTAGTGCGAAGGTGGGTAACTAAGTCCTCCACTGTGGCAAAGGCGGACAGCTTAGGAAACAGGTAGGGCAGTAGAAGACGGCCTAGATTAGCAGTGGCAGGCGAAGAGTAACGGGCGACTACAGCATCGTACAGTGCCTGTGCAATTCTGTGCTGTCGGAAGTGAGCGCATTCGGCTAATGGGAGGTAGTTGTGAATGGCTAAACGAGCAACAGCGTCACGAGTAAGCCACTGTGAGCGAGTCGCACTGTCAGCTGCCTCGGGAGGGGCGAGAGAGGCTCCAGACGTGTGGTCAAACAACGAAACGCCGTCTCTAGAGTTGCTCAGTAGGTACAGCTGTAAATCGTCGAGCCACGCATCAAACTAGATCGGACGGCCCTCATGGTCGAACGGGAGGACGCGGAGAGAAGCCATAGCAGCGCAGCATGCAGGGCGGGCAAGAGCCGGGCAGGGCAAGGAACCGGGCCGGCAGCAGCAAGGGGCGGCAAGCTGGCTGCAAGTGGCGGCGCGCAGGCTGCAAGAGGGGCGGCTTGCTGGCCTAGGGGCTGCTGGCGGGCCTAGGGGCGGCGGGCGGGCCGCAAGGGGCGGCGCGCGGGGCTGCAGGGGCGGCGAGAGGGCCGCAAGGGGTGGCACGCGGGGCTGTAGGGGCGGCTCGCGGGCTGCAAGGGGCGGCGCGCGGGGCTGCAGGGGCGGCGAGCAGGGCAGCAGGGGCGGCGCCCGGGGCCTAGGAGCAACGAGCGGATCGCGAGGGGCGGTGCGCGGGGCCTAGGGGCGACGGGCGGGCCGCAAGGGGCGGCGCGCGGGGCAGCAGAGGCGATCGTCGGGCCACAAGGGGCGGCGCACGGGGCTGCAGGGGCGGTGCGCGGGGCCTAGGGGCGGCGTGCGGGGCAGCAGGGGCGACGGGCGGGCCGCAAGGGGCGGCGCGCGGGGCTGCAGGGTCGGCACGAGGGCAGCAGGGGTAGCGCGCTGGGCTGCAGAGGCGGCTCGCGGGCTGCTAGGGGCGGCGCGACGAGCGGCTAGGGGCGACGCGACGGGCTACTAGGGACGACGCGACGGGCCCTTAGGGCAGAGCAGTTCGTGGGGCAGCGCTGTGGTGGGCCCTAAAAAAAAATGGTCCTAGCAAAGGACCTGCTCTGAAACCATGTCAGAAGAATGAACGAGAATGAATACATTGAGCAGAAGTTGGGTACAAGTACTAACCCTAATTGGGTTGTACCCCTTATAGGCTACCCCACTATAGCATACACAAAGCAAGCAATATAACATTTTGACAAGCTGCAGGTGCGGTCAAGGACATCCTGCTGGACCCGGGTGTTGCGCTTATCTCGACAGGAGGGTTGAAGGAGACTTGGTCGTGCGTGCAGGCTCTGTGCGAGAAGGCTCACGGCACAACCTTCGTGCAATCAACATCGCATGTGAAGTCTTTCAAGCATTTCTCCTGCCTGAACAATGATGGATATGCGACACACAACAGCAGGGGGGTGACGAACCTGTTAGCGATCAAGAAGGAGTTCGGGGCTTAAATGCTTCAACAGGATGCGGTGGTTTGTGCATCAGAAGTAGTGATGGAGGGGTGGTCGGAATCAGCAGCTCACCTGCTTCGATAGTTGCTTGTATTTTTATAGCCCGTGGATGCGAGGGGGCTTCTCAGTTGTTGATTAATGGATAAGGCCCACACAGTCACTTTCTGCGAGTTCAACATTAACGGACTCGGCGGCCTAGAAACACAAAAGTTGTGCAGAGAATGGATGAGGGAGAAAACAGGCGTGGCAATACTCACAGACACCAGGATCCAAGCAGACCATACCTTCTGGACTCAAGTAAATCCAAGTGCAGTAGTAGCATGTGGACCGGATCCAAACTAGTCGGCAGGAGGGGTTGCTATAGTGAGTTTCGTAACTGGGCTGGTGTTTACAGACAGTTTTACTCATGAATTTGAAAGGCTCCTGGCGGTGGTGGTCCGCTGGGGGGGTCTGGAGATACTACCGGTGGCGGCGTATATTCCGGCGCAGGCGGTCAATAGGAGCAGCTTCTACAGGGATAGTCTGAAGTTGTTCCTGCTATCCCTGCCGGCGCTCCCAAACGTCCTGGTGATGGGGGATCTGAATGTAGTCGAGGATCCAGACTTAGATCGCATCTCTCAGTCCGGCTCCTCGGCGGAGAACCAAAGGCTACTGAGCTGCTGGGGGAACACAGACCTGAAAGACGCTTTCAGACACATGCACCCGGACAAGTGGGAATACATTTTTTTTTTCGCAAGATCGACAAGGTCCAGCTCAAGAATCGATAGAGTACTGATGTCACAACCTCTGTTGAGCAAGCTGGTGGACGCAAAGCATGTGGTTATCATGAACGGGATGCCAGATAATTGGAACGGAATAGGAGTGGTGTTGGAATCGGCGGAGGCAGTCAAGAACGAGCCGGGTATCTGGAAATTACGGGCGGTGCAGGCTAAAAAAAGCGGAGTCAAGAAAATAATTAAAAGTATTATCGAGGGACTAGCGGTGTCAGCCGATAAGCTGCTGGCGAGACTGACCGTCTGCTTGAAGGCATACTCAAGAGAAGAGAGGAAGCGGGAGAAGGCAACCAAAGACCATCTCACCAGGGAGGTAGAGCGCCTCAGAGTCCGGGTGTCACGTTACCTGCACTGCCAAAGAACAGGGAGGATCCTGCTTCGGAAAGAGGAGCTGCTGGAGGCGTACGAGAAAATTCATAAGGAAAAGCTGCAAGCGTGGGCCGGCATTGCGTCAGAGCTGGATGGGGAGGTGGCATCGGGTACCCTGTCGGCACAAATTAAGATGCGGAAGGCAAAACAACAATTCGAGAAGTGTCGAGGAACGGAGCTACCTTCTCGGGCATGAAGGAGGTCCTCTCGGCGGCGACGGATTTCTTTCGGGAAGCTTTCGGCTGTACGTACAGAGGAGCGGTGTCTGACATGGAGGAGCACCCCATGCAGCGGCAGCTGGGGGAAGAGAGCCGGAGGATGTTGAGCGCACTTGGTCAGAGGAGGAGGTACGAAAGGCGGTACGGGGGCTTGCTCCAGGGAAATTGCCGGGAGAGGACGGGTTGCTGAAGGAGCTTTTCAGTCGCAATTGGGATTTGCTGGGGCCGGTGCTGATGGATCTGGTGAGGAAATTCAAGCGGGGGGAAGAGTTACCGCAAAGCGTCTCGACGGCGGTGACTATTCTGCTGCATAAGAAAGGGGACAAAGACGATTTGGGAAACTACCAGCCGATAACGCTCTTGAGCACGGTGTACAAGATCGTGGCGAAAGTAATGCTTGCCATTACTCAGAGGACCAGTACGGCTTCATACCTGGTCGGCGGCTGGCAGATGCGGTGTCAGTGGTAGCGGACGCCATCGAAGTAGGCGCCGGCGGGAAGGAGGACTGGTACCTGCTGATGATCGACTATCAGAAGGCATTCGACCCAATCTCGCGAGGTTACCTCTTCAAAACGCTGCAGAAGCTGGGACTGCCAAAAGAATTTGTAACCCGGACGGAGGGGCTGCATAAGGAGACAAGAACATGTCAATGGGTGGACAGGGGAAAAATTGGCGGTGGAAAAGGGGGTGCGCCAAGGGTGTCCGTTAGCGCCATAGCTCTTCCTATGTGCTGTTGCGCCGCTGTGTCAAGAGATCAACCGCAAGAAATTGGTAATTGGGAAGAAGGGAGTTGGGAAGGTGGCGTATCTAGGTTACGCCAATGACACCTCTCTCTTACTGCACGGAGCGGAGCAGCTGTAGACAGCGGTGGGGGTGCTGTCTAGTTTTGGCAAGGAGTCGGGGTTGAAGGTGAACAAGGGGGAAACAGTGGTATTCCCGCTGGGGAAGAACCGGGGGAAGGTGGCACCACAGAACTTGCAATTTAAGTGGGCGGACAAAGGTGAGCCAGAACGTCTGCTGGGGATTTGGATTACACCCAACGGTGGCCCTGCCCCCTCCTGGAACAAGGCGCTTGACAGAGCAAAGGGAGAGTTAGCGAAGTGGGAAATGCGGCACCTGGCAACATCGGCGAGGGTGACAACAATCAACACATACATCGTGCCAATTTTCCTATTTCAAGCGCAAGTCTACTTGCTGCCGGAGGACATTTGGAAGAAAATCCACAAGCTGTGTCATACCTTCGTATCGAAAGGGGAGGCGGTAGAGGAGAAGCGGTCCATCCTTTGGAACTACAACCTGGTCTGCACACCTTGGAAAGATGGAGGGCTGGGCCTGATCTGCCCCGAGAAGAGAGTCAACAGCATCGCGATACAGAGCGTCTGCCGGCTGGTGCTGAGGCCGAACTCCGTCAAGAAATGGCTGGCGGAGAAAGCGGCGGAGATGCCCCTCAGGTTAGACACCGTCTTCGCTCACAAGTCACTGATGGGCCACTGGCTGAAAGGGAGCGCGCGATGGAAAGAGTTAGTCTGAAAGTTCTGGGACTCGTGTGCCGACGAACCGGTGGGAGGTGGAGCAGGAGCACCTAGCGTTCAACCCGAGCATCCCTTTTAGAGGCGCGAGCCCTTTTGGGAAACAGAAGGGAACGAGGTTGCTGCTGGGCATGCGCATGGGAGACCTGATAAAGAAATCGACGGACGGGACGTGCAGCCTCAAGGAGCTGGAGGCCCTGGCAAGGGAATTGGGGAGCAAGGAGAAAGCGAAATGGGCGTTAAAAGCTTTCAACGTGGCACCCTTGAGCTGGAGAGAGATGGTGCTTAAGAAGTTGACGAGCGAGGAGGTGGTAGCCACGACGAAGCTACTACGGACGCAGAACAGAACCACTGGGAAGTATGTCTACTGGCAAGTCGAGGGTGGGAAGGAGGATAAAGTGGTGGGAAGACTATGTGACGTGGAAGAAGACGGTAATTTCACGCCGTACACGGGGAACCTTACTGTGGAATTCGGACTGCGAAGCGGGGTGCCGATGCTCACGGAGGGCTGTGTGTTCCTGGGGCCCATGGGAGACATGCGCACAAATCTGCTGCTATCAGAGGCGTGCAAAGGGGGAGAGCTGCTCCCACCGAGGGGAATCAGGAAGTCGATAGCAAGCTCGGCTGGCGCGCAGGGGAGTCAAAGGAGGTGGGAAGGGCAGAGGAGAGAAATTGAATGGGACAGAATAATTGAACAGAGGGACTCACTTGCCACTCCACGGCGGGCACGTGAAATTCTCCTGAGGCTTCACTGTAGAAACTTGCAAGTGGGCTCGAGGCTTTTCTTCATGGGGGTGGTCTGCCCGCACTGCCGGGGGGGGAGAAACACCAGAACACTGCCTTCTCGGCTGCCCGGTGGTGCAGGAGGTGGTAGGTCTTCTGAGAAGAGGGTTGGCGGCAATGAAACCCGGGATGGCATGGCAGGACCTCGAGGATCTGCTTTTCATGCAGAGGAGCACAAAGTCGGGGTTTCAGGAGGGGACCTGGATTGCAACCGTGCTGCACCAAGTGTGGCTAGCGAGGTGCAACGTGGCATGGAGGAATGAGATATTCCAAGCTGGCAGGGTGGCCCGGCAGGCGGTGGTAAGCTTTGTCGCACATGCAAGGGTGTACTGCTTGGCGCGGGAGGTGACAGCACGAAAGAAGGGTCAGGTGGTGAGTGGCGACTGGGCACACCTGGCAGCCGACGAGGCGACGGTGATGCGTCGAATCTGCAGCAGCGGCGCACCGCTGACATGGAGGATCAGCTTCAGCTCAATTTGGGACAACCCGAGGATGACGCATCAGCCACCGTAGCTGCACTAGAGGGGATCTGCGATACTGGTTATTGTAGCACTCCCCTCCCCGAAACAGTTACGACTGCCGATGTCTTTGCATTCATGTAATGCATAAGATATATATATATAAAAAGCACGACCGCAACAAGACAGGGCACGTTTCGGCCCTCTCCCACACTGTACATGCGCATGGTTGAAATCATGGCGCGCTGTACAGCACGACCGAGAAAAATCTTGGTCGTGCGTGTGGCACGGGGGGTGCTCGGGAATTAACAGTTGAAAAAATGTTTTCGGAGTTGACTCACGGAACAAGAAATTGCGCACGAAAGTCACACTGCTTTGCAGAATGATATCGACGCAGGTACAAAGCAGTTATCCCGTTTTCTCAACGGTAAAAAACCGTTTTATAACTGTGAGCTCGCATGAACTCATGAGAGCGACATTGGAGTCACATGCGAGTCTCATGAGTGCACAGATTTGAGTCAGCAAGGGCAACTGTTACAAATGCTATTTGAAGACAGTTATTTTCAAGTGGTGTTTCAATCCAATTGCTCAAGAAGTTGAGCAACCGTTTTCAAGTACAGCATGGCGAAGATCCGAAATTCAGTTTTACAACTACTATGCTATTTCCCTATGCATGTGTGTCAGGCGAAATATAAAACGTGTGCTTGTGCTTGATTGTAATCAATCCTTTCTAGTGGAAGTATTTTAAGAATCTCTTTGGCGAGTTAAGTTGCTCTATCAACGTATTGACGTGAAGAGTTTTTCTGCACACAAGCCAATCCGTCGTCGAATGATGCGCAACGAAGTTTGGGAACATTCTAGAACGCGCGACATTTTTTTCACTTACGGAAATCCCTCTTCAAACACGAACCCTTGGATAGGGGCTGGTTCTACCAGGCACCCAAGGACCCTTGGAGGTGACCCTGTGGGGACTGCCTAGTGTGGATTAAAGGTGTGTTAAGAGCCTCTAGATCCCAGATATCAGTCAACATAAACATATATGACAACTTGAAGCAAGACTCTAAGTCTCCCAGTGTGGTGCTGTACCTAGTGAGCTCCTCCCGATGGAATTGGAAAGTGTGGACTTGTGTGCGTATGTCGCACTCCACTCCTTGCATGATGACAGTGCAGCTGGATGCTGTCAGAATCCCAACCACTAGACCATTGGGATAAAAAGGCTTATTAAGTAGCGGGTCAGTGCGCCCATAACCCCCCAGGCCAACATGCCCGTAACCCTTCCCTAGGATCAAACGGGGATCACCAGTGGACCTCTGACACCCCCCTGCACTGGGATGCCCGAAGTGCACACATTGGGATTCGAACCCAAGACCTTTGCTCTGATACCATGTCATAATCCCAACCACTAGACCATTGGGATAAAAGGGCTTGTTAAGTAGCGGGTCAGTGGGCCCATAACCCCCCAGGCCAACATGCCTATAACCCTTCCCTAGGATCAATCGGGGATCACCAGTGGACATCTGACAGACGCGTGACGAGAAAGGAAATGTGACGGCGCTTGCCGATGTCCGCGCCAAAGTGCACACCACAATCAATGTACTGCTCCCGGGTGTAGATGCACGTGTGGCAGACCAATGACTGCACACCCGTGAGATTGACTCGAAATACGCACTAGGGTTTGGAGTCATTACACAAGAGAAATGGCGTTAGTGAATCGCTTATTAAACACGCACAGTACATAGGACCAGACCACGCTAACCTTGTGTCGATGAAAAACATGTTGAGGTTGTTAAGCTCTCCCAGGAGGTCCGTAAGGAAGAATAGGTACATACGGAATTCGAACGAGGTCACGACATGGTACATGCACCGCTCGTACTCCAGAAGTAGCACAATCACCGCAAGGAGGACATCCATTAGCTGTTGCATAGCCTGCGCTCGACTCAGCACCAAAGCTGGTTATTACGGTTTACTTCAATGATCAAGGGTCATTTACCCTAAACATTGGTCCCAAGCCCACCTTATTTTACCCTTCTAGACGTACCAGGATTTCTAGGCCGCCACGTGCCATCTTAATTTCTTTCCTATCCATCTGGTCGTCCCAAAAACTACAATTCCAACAGTTGGAATACCGGGAAAATTACTCTCGCGCAACTTCCCTAGAAACACCGCGACAACCCTGACAATCACTTTGATTAACCTCGTATCAGGAACTAGGGCTACATCATCCTTGGTGGCTCGATATTCCACACCATATGGCAAAAGGTTGTTTTTATTAGCGAATGGTGTTGACATTCAAAACACTTGAGTTGCTAGTGCCCTTCAACACCCACTGATGGGCTACACGATGGACATATACGAGATGTGACAGACACTGACGAACTCTCGCGACCGAGCCTTTGGTGGAACCAATCATGACCATGGTGCCATCTATGGTGATGCCTGCAACTTTCTTCAAGTTGATGCTTGAGGTCTCCAAATGTGACAAGAGTATAGAGAGAAGAGATGATGTGTCGCACTTGTCAACGGAGATTTACCTTGGAAACTCTGTAACCACTTCCTGGTCTCGCATTAGGTGGCGAAGACAATCATATGCTTCCCGCACAAACGATACTGTCAGAATATCATGTTTCTCTAGTCTGCAGTGGGGTACTCCATAGTGAGTACAACCCTGTTAGGGTTTCCTATATGTACTCAATTGCTTTCTAGTGCATTCATTCCTTCTCAATTCTCTCACATGGTATAGAGCGATTGCGATCCTTGGGCCCACCACTGAATTTTTTCTTACCTACCTGACATGCGCGTCGCGCCTGCCCTTCGAGGCCCGTAGCGGCCCCTGCGCCTGCCCTTAGAGCCAGCGCCTGCCCCCAAAGCAGCCGCTTCGCGGCCTAGCCAGGCGCTGCGCAGCCCCGTAAGGCCCCGTCAGGCCCCGTTTACGGCCCCTTTCGCGGCCCGTTAGGCCCCCGTCGCGGCCCCTTCGCAGCCAGTTAGGCCCCTTCGCGGCCCCCCTTTACGACCAGTTAGGCCCCTTCGCGGCCCGTTAGGCCCGTCGCGGCCCCTTTCGCGGCCCGTTAGGCCCCCGTCGCGGCCCCTTCGCAGCCAGTTAGGCCCCTTCGCGGCCCCCTTTACGACCTGTAGCGGCCCCTTCGCGGCCCGTTAGGCCCATCGCGGCCCCTTCGCGGCCCGTCCCGGACCTGCCCCGACCCTGTCGCGGCCCCGTCCCGGACCTGCCTCGACCCCGGCCCTGCCCCGACCCTGTCGCGGCCCCTCGTCGCGGCCCACCGTCGCGGCCCCCCGTTGCGGCCCACCGTCGCGGCCCCCCGTCGCGGCCCCCTGTCGCAGGCCCCCGTCGCGGCCCCCCGTATCGGCCTCGTCGCCCGGCGCCGCCCCTGTCCTGAACCTGTCACGGCCCTGCCCCGACCCTGTCACGGCCCTATCGCGGCCCTGCCCCTGCCATGCCCCGACCCTGCCCAGGCCCCGCCCCCCTCGTGCCTGCACCGGCGCACCGGGGGCCCGCGCACCGCCCCCCCCCCCCCCTTTCTTCCGCCTGTTCGTAAGGCGACGGGAGGGGCGACCTGGGGGGCCGCACGCTGCCCCCCCCCCCCCCCCCCCCCCCCCCCCCCCCCCCCTCCTTCCGCCTGTTATGGCGCCCTGGGAGGCCGCGCGTCGGCCCCCCCTGTACTCCTCCCCCCCCCCCCCCCCCCCCCCCTCAGGTCGCCTCAACAGGCGACGGGAGGGGCGACCTGGAGGGGGCCGCGCGTCGGAGCAGCCGCCCCTGGTGCAGCCGCCCCTGGAGCAGCCGCCCCTGAACCCAGAGCAGCCGCCCCTAGCCCCTGGAGCAGACACCCCTGGCCCCAAGAGCAGCCGCCCCTGGCCCCTGGAGCAGCCGCCCCTGGTGCAGCCGCCCCTGGACCTCAGCAGCCGCCCCTGGCCCCTGGAGCAGCAAGCCGAGGCTGGCCCTTTGTCTTCCTTTCAACTATTGCTTGCTCCTTCATGCTTCATTGTTCGGTGATGCTTTGCCGTTCTCTAGTGCGAAATGAATGCTTGAGTCTACACATCAACTGCACTCTCCACCATAGTCGTAGCTTAACAACAATGTTCAATGCAAACACTGCATTTGACGGATGGGAAGCCATAAGGCGTTTGACACATAACAAGACACAAAAAATCATGGCTCCATTCTTTGGTAAACTGGTACAAAGCATCCTTGTAATTCAACTCGCCCTCATTGACAATCGGGAAAGAAGCGGACGAGGACGTGGCAGGAGCGGGCGGCCCTACAACATGGGATAGTGTTGTAGTAGTGGGCAATCCGACGGCACTAGCTCGACGGAACAACTGAACTTGACAAGAAATATACATTTCTTTTTATACTATAAGCCTCAGAGTTATCATGGATTACTTGATTACAGGCACACTGCCTTGCAAAAACAAAAGGCCTAAAACAAGCCCCTATCAGAATGTTATATTGCTCACTTTGTGTAGGCTATAGTGGGGTAGCCCATAAGGGGTACAACCCAATTAGGGTTAGTACTTGTACCCAACTCTTTCATAGTTCATTCATTCTCGTTCAGTATTCTGACATGGTTTCAGAGCAGGTCCTTCTCTAGGACCGTTTTTTCGGGCCCACCATAGAGCTGCCCCACTAGCTGCCCTGCCCTACCAGCGCGCCGCCCTGCTGGCTCACGCGCCGCCCTCTGCAGCCCCGCGCGCTGCCCCTAGCAGCCCGCGAGCCACCCCTGCAGCCCAGCGCGCTGCCCCTGCTGCCCTCGTGCCGCCCCTGCAGCCCCCCGCGCCGCCCCTTGCGGCCCGCCCGTCACCCCTGCTGCCCCGCGCGCCGCCCCTTGCGGCCCGCCCGTCGCCCCTAGGCCCTGCGCTGCCCTCCTCGCCGCCCCTGCAGCCCCGCGTGCTGCCCCTTGCGGCCTGCCCGTCGCCCCTGCTGCCCCACGCGCCGCCCCTTGCGGCCCGCCCTTCGCCCTTGCAGCCCGTGAGCCGCCCCTGCAGCCCCGCGCGCCACCCCTTGCGGCCCTCTCACCGCCCCTGCAGCCCCGCGCGCCGCCTCTTGCAGCCCGCCCGCCGCCCCTGCTGCCCTGCGCGCCGCCCCTTGCGGCCCGCCCGTCTCCCCTAGGCCCCGCGCGCCGCCCCTGCTGCCCTGCTCGCCGCCCCAGCAGCCCTGCGCGCCGCCCCTTGCGGGTCGCGAGCCGCCCCTGCAGCGCTGCGCGTTGCCCCTTGCGGCCCTCTCGCTGCCCCTGCAGCCCCGCGCGCCGCTCCTTGCGGCCCGGCAGCCACCCCTAGGCCTGCGGGCCGCCCCTCTTGCAGCCTGCGTGCCGCCACTTGCAGCCCGCTTGCTGCCCCTTGCTGCTGCCTTCCCTGTTCCTTGCGCTGCCCGGCTCCTGCTCGCCCTGCCTGCTGCGCTGCTATGGCTTCTCTCCGCGTACTCGCGTTCGATCATGAGGGCCGTCCGATCCAGTTCGACACGTGGCTCGACGACTTACAGCTGTACCTACTGAGCTACTCTAGAGACAGCGTTTCGTTGTTTGACCACACGTCTGGAGCCTCTCCCGCCCCTCCCGCCAAAGCTGACAGTGCGACTCGCTCACAGTGGCTTACTCGTGACGCTTTTGCTCGCTTAGTCATTCGCAACCACCTGCCGTTAGCCGAATGCGCTCACTTCGGACAGCACAGGACTGCACATGCACTGTACAACGCTGTAGTTGCCCGTTACTCCTTGCCTGCCACTGCTGCTCTAGGCCGTCTTCTACTGCCCTACCTGTTTCCCGAGCTGTCCACCTTTGCCACGGTAGAGGACCTCGTTACCGCGGGAGTGGTGGTGGGGGCAGCAGTGGAGGTGGTGGAGGCAGTGGAGGTGGTGGCGGTGTTGGGACTGGTGGCGGAGGTGGGGGCTCTGGTGGCGGCGGTGGAGGCAGCGGTGGGAGTGGCTGCAGTGGCGGCGGTGGGACTGGTGGCGTTAGGACTGGAGCTTGGCGTGGAGGTTCTGGAGGTGGCCAGCGGCAGCAGCAGCAGCAGCGTCGGAGTGAGAACTAGCTGCCCCAGCAGCTTCGTGAGTGGTTGTTTCAGCGTGGGACATCCGGGGGTAGTGATAGCTGCCCGTATGTCATTCGCATGGGTGACTGTGCTGGTCAAACACGCGGGAGGCTTCACACTCAGCATCGCTGCTTCTCCCGCCTCGACGACGCTTGGCGTGCTGAGTTCGGTGACGAAGATGAGCGCCCTCGGTGGGCAGATCTGCTTAGGTCTGGAGTTGCTATCTTTGACCTAGACTTTGATGCTATCCTTTTTGCTATGTATGCTTTGTCTGTTAGTGCTAAGGGTGACTGTTACCGGTGTGTGCCACCTGACCCAGGCATAGCGGCTGCTGCTCTAGGTGCTAGTGAGTCTGGTTCTCTCCCTGGTACTGCGCCTGCTGAGGCCTTGCACACCTTTACGTTGGACTCAGGTGCCTCGCGCTGTTTCTTTCGTGACAGCACCACCCTCACTCCTCTCTCTGCTCCTGTCCCGGTAAGACTGGCTGACCCCTCCGGGGGCCCAGTCGTTGCCCGTTCCTCCACTGTCCTCCCGTGTCCGGCGGTTCCGTCCGGGTCTCTGTCAAGTCTTCACCTCCCCTCGTTCTCTACGAACTTGGTGAGTACAGCTGCCCTCCAGGATTCGATGGTCACTACCACCACTCCTTGGGGTTAGCGTGTGTCGATCTGCACGTATACCCAGACGGGCCGTCACCTGGCTATGTTCACTCGTCGACCAGGGTCGATTCTGTACACACTGGCTACCGAGCCCTCTCAGGTAGCTGCGTCTGCCCAGGTGTCCGCGTCAGGTCCGGTAGCACCCCCTTGCTCGTGTCGCCTCCTGTCGCACCAGACTCTCCTCTGGCACCACCGCCTTGGTCACCCCTCCCTGCCACGCCTGCGTGGCATGCAATCCCGCCTCCTTATCTCTGGTCTTCCCAGGTCTCTGCCTCCCCTCCTGCCCTCGCCTGCCCTGCTCTGCCTTCCGTGCGTCGAGGGGCGGCAGCGCGCCGCTCCTCACTCCTCGTTTCCCCCGACGACTGCCCCCCTGTAGACTCTCCACATGAACGTGTGGGGCCCAGCCCGTGTAAGTGGACAGGGCCGCGAGCGCTACTTTCTTCTGGTTGTTGACGACTACACGCGGTACACCACCGTCTTCCCCTTGCGCAGCAAGGGTCAGGTCGTTGATGTCTTGATCCCTTGGATCCGTAAAGTACGTCTCCAGCTTCGCGAGCGGTTCTGCCAAGACCTTCCTGTCCTGCGTCTGCACTCTGACAGAGGTGGTGAGTTCTCCCCAGACCTCTTGCGAGACTTTTGTCGTGGGGAGGGCATACTCCAGTCGTTCACGCTTCCGGCCTCCCCTCAGCAAAATGGGATTGCTGAGCGCCGCATTGGCTTAGTCATGGAGGTCGCTCGTACCTCCATGATCCATGCGGCTGCTCCCCATTTTCTGTGGCTGTTTGCGGTCCGGTACGCTGCGCATCAGCTCAACCTCTGGCCCCGTGTCTCCTTGCCGGAGACCTCGCCCACACTACATTGGACGGGCAGGTTGCCGATGCGAGGGTGTTCCGGGTCTGGGGCTCTCTTGCCTTTGTTCGCGATACGTCCGCGGACAAGCTCTCCGCCCGTGCTATCCCCTGCGTCTTCCTTAGCTTCCCCCCTGTCGCGCATGGCTGGCAGTTTTTCCACCCCACCTCGCGCCGTGTCTTCCCCTCTTAGGAGTTTGATGAGTCGGTTCCCTTTTACCGTCTCTTCCCCTTCCGCTCTGCCCCTCCCCCGCCCCCGCCGCTCTTCCTTGCTCCCGGTCCTCCTCCGATAGACCCCCTCCCGCCCCAGGGTCCTGCTCCCTCAGGCTGTCTCAGGTAGACCTTCTCCCTAGTACTGTGCTTGTCGAGGTAGCTGTCGGCTCAGGTGCTGCTTGAGGTGCTGCATCTGGGGGTGTGGAGCCTGGGGGTGCGGAGCCGGAGGTTGCGGAGTCTGAGGGTGCTGGTTCTAGGGGTGCTGAGCCTGGGGGTGAGGAGCCTGGGGGTGCTGAGCCTGCGGATGTGGAGCCTGGGGGTGCTGAGCCTGAGGGTGTTGAGCCTAGGGGTGCTGACTTGGAGGGTGCGGAGTCTGGGGGTGCTGAGCCTCAGGGTGCTGCTTTGTCAGGAGGTCCTGCTGGTGCTTCGCCGAGACTGTCTCCGCAGCAGCTGCGTGAGTGGCTTATTCGGTGAGCACACCTTCGGAGTGGAGCTACCGGAGCTGGAAGCGCTGGAGACGCTGGAGCTGGAGGTGCTGGCGTTACTGCAGGAGCCAGTGGTATTGGAGGTGCTGCGGCTGCTGGTCCCGGAGGTGCTCGTACCAGGGGTACTAGAGCTGCCGGGACTGGTGTTGTTGGGGACGCTGGAGCTGGATACCCAACAGAGCGTGGAGCTACTAGAGCTGGAGGCTCTGGCGCTGGTGACGCTGGAGCTGGAGGAGCTGGAGCTGGTGGCACTAGCGCTGGAGGCGCAGGAGGTGGAGGCGCTAGGGTTGGAGGCACTGGCGCGGGAGGCATTGGAGCTAGAGAAGCTAGAGCTATTGATCCTAGAGGCACTGTGCGGCCGCGACCGTACTTCGTTCCCCTGATTCAGCAGGTTCTTGGTGTACTGTCTTCTACCAGCCTTCCTCCTCCCCTCCTGTGTCCACTGCGTGACCAGTCACAGCTGTCGTTACAACCGGCTTCCCCACTGCCTGCTCCTTCTCCTTACACTGAGCAGTCCAGAGGTCTTACAGAGCGTCGTGAGCCTGCGTCTTGTCCTGTCTTGCCTGTTTGCACTGCTCGTCGCGTTCCTCGTTCACGTCCTCCTCCTATCCCCGGCACGCACGCTTTGGCACTTCGTCCTTCCTCTGTTGCACTGCGTGTTCCTCTGCCTGATCTTCCTGAGTCCTCTCTTCCTGAGGTCCCTGACCCTGATTCTGACCGTGCTCGTGCTACGAGTCCCACTGTCTCTCGTCTCCTCGCCACTGCTGTCACTGACCCTTCCTTTGCGTCTGCCCTTGTTGCTGAGCTGCTTGACTTTGCTGCTGCCTGTCGTCTAGACTACGCCACTGCTCTTGTTGGTGGGTCTGCGTCTGCCAGTCCTCTGTCCGTCGGGGGTGAGTGTGCTCTTGGCACAGACGTCCTTGAGGACAGGCAGGAGGACTTTGAGTGTCTTGCAGCTGCTGTACCTCGTTTTGCTTCCACGCTGCTTGCCCTTGAGGGAGACTCGGATGCACTAGACATCCCGACCCCACGTGTACGTCGACGACCTTGTCTTTGCCACTGCTGACACTCAGGCAATGACTCTTGTGAAGTCGGAGCTGCAGAAGAGACACACTTGCACTGACCTGGGTGAGGTGCGCAACTATCTTGGCTTGCAGATCACCCGGGACAGAGCACGGTGCACCATCGCCCTGACTCAGTCACACATGGTGCACCAGGTCCTTCAGCGCTTCGGCTTCCAGTTCTCCTCGCCAGAACCCACTCCTCTGTCTACCGGCCACTCGCTCTCAGCTCCACCTTCGGACGAGTCCGTAGAGCCGAGTGGTCCGTACCCAGAGCTTGTGGGTTGCCTCATGTATCTGATGGCGTGCACATGACTTGACCTCGCGTACCCTCTCAACCTCTTGGCTCGCTACGTGGCTCCCGGTAGGCATCGAAAGGTGCACTGGGATGCTGCGAAGAGGGTACTACGTAACCTTTGCAGTACGTCAGACATGGGGCTCGTGCTTGGAGGACGGGTCCAGTTGTCCTCACTGGTCACGCAGACGCTTCTTGGATTGACGACTCAGCTACGCAGCGGTCGTCACAGGGTTACACCTTCAGCCTGGGTTCCAGCTCTGTTTACTGGCGGTCTACCCGCTCATCTTCGGTTCTCAGCTCCAGTTGTGAGGCTGAGATCTACGCAGGGGCCATGGCTGCAAAGGAGTTACGCTGGCTCACCTACCTGCTGACTGACTTGGGAGAGCAGCCTCGTTCGCCTCCAGTTCTGTACGTAGACAACAAGGCCATGATTGCCTTGTGTCAGGAGCACAGACTGGAGCACAGAACGAAGCACATCGCTCTGCGATACTTCCTTGCTCGAGAGTTGCAGCAGCGTGGCCAGCTTCGTCTTGCGTACGTGGCCACTAGGGCCAACACTGCTGATATATTCACCAAGGCACTTCCGCTTGGTGATCATCAGCGCTTCTCTACTGTGTTAGGCCTTGTGCCTACTTTGCCTCACTTGCTCATTGCTTGACTTTGCTTGTACTGTGATCTATATATATACCTCCGTGCTTACACTTGCTAGGGTATGATCACTGTATTGTTTGTTCTCTTTTAAAACTCTGCATGTGAACTGGCCTTGTGGCCCTTTGCTTGTGATCGGACTGTGTGGTGACTTTGTGATCCACCCTGAGCTTGCTTTGCTTTTCTTGACTGGTCTTGTGACCACTTGTTCTCCCCCACTTTGCCTATGGGGGTGTGTCAAAATGTTGTATAGCTTATATTGTGTAGGCTGTAGTGGGGTAGCCCATAAGGGGTACAACCCAATTAGGGTTAGTACTTGTACCCAACTCTTTGCTAGTTCATTCATTCTCGTTCATTCTCTTGACACAGCCTGCGTCAGTGGACAGGGCCGCGAGCGCTACTTTCTGCTGGTTGTTGACGACTTCACTCGATACACCACGGTCTTCCCCTTGTGCAGCAAGGGTGAGGTCCCTGATGTCTTGATCCTGATATAGTCACAATAGGCTTGAATGTGCCTAAAACGAAAGATAGAGTGCATAGTCGGATTTCCGCACAGCGGCTTTAAACGTTGATAACGTTCTGGTCAGAGCTGCAAATGACTTGATTCAATTGGATATGGAGCGTCTTAAAGTCGCCTACACTAGGCAATTTAGATCACACGATTTCATTAAGCATTGACGACACAGCATCGGTTTGATCGAACGGCACTATGGCAGCCACTATAGTCTTAGAACACACATTAGGAAGAGTTACGAATTGGGAATGACTCCCAGCTCCTACAAACCCCAAGAACCGAGGTAAAGTGATGTGGAACAGTGCCACACTGTCCCCAACCACGAAGGGTCTCGAAACTACCCTCCACAAGGGCCTACACCAAGAGAAATGTTACACTAAACAAATCAATGTAACTATTCTCACTACCTTGAAGTTTACCCTTTTGGAGAGCTTCGAAATCACTTGAATCTTGAAACCAAGGCTCTGGTTCTTCAAGATAAATTCTTCCTTGAGTTCTTGGAAGTCTGCTGTGTCAAACTTATATGCTATAGTCTATCTAGGCTGTAGTGGGGTAGTTTATATAGGGTACAACACTTTTAGGTTTCCTACTTGTACCCACCTGCTTCCTAGTTCACTCATTTCGTTCCTGATTCTAACATGGTATTCTGAGCAGGTTCCCTCGTGGGAACGTTTTTTTAGGGCCCACCACGAACTTTTTTTTTCCTGCCCTGCCCGAAGCACGCTTTTGCGCCTGCCCCTGCTGCCGTCGCGGCCCCTGCTGCCGACCCGGCCTCTGCTGCCGTCGCGGCCCCTACTTCCGTCGCGGCCCCTGCTACTGTCGCGGCCCCTACTTCCGTCGCGGCCCCTGCTGCTGTCGCGGCCCCTGTTCCGTCGTGGCCCCTACCGCTATCGAGGCCCTTGCTGCTGTCGCGGCCCCTGCTGCCGTCGCGGCCCCTTCTACCGTCGCGGCCCCTGCCGTCGCGGCCCCCTTGCTGTCGCGGCCCCTGCTGTCAAGGCCCCTGCTGTTGAGGCCCTGCCCTGCTGCCGCCCCGGTCGCGGCCCTGACCTAAACCGCCGGCTGCGGCCCTACCCTGCACCCGCCCCTGGTAAGCACCCGCGCCGCCGCGCCGCCTGCTGCCCTGCCGCGCCGCGACGCCTGCTGCCGCACCGCGCCGCTAGGAACCGAGCCGCGCCGCCCTACCGAGCCGCGCTGCCCTACTCCTTGCACTGCGCCTGCTGCTACTGCTGCTTCTGCTGCCTTTGCTGCTACTGCTGCTACTGCTGCTACTACTGCTACTATGGCTAGCCCTACTGTTCTCACCTTTGATGCTGAGGGGCGTGAAGTTGACTTTGACGTGTGGGTTGACGACCTGTAGCTCTTTCTTCAGTGTGACTCTAGGGATGGGGTATCCGTTTTCGATCACATGTCCGGTGTCTACACTGCTCCTGCTGCCACTGCTGACAGTACTGTTCGCTCGCAGTGGACCACTCGTGACGCTGTTGCTCGCCTTGCTGTTCGCAGTCACCTGCCGCCTGCTGAGCGCGCGCATTTTGGCCAGTACAAGACTGCTAAGTCTTTGTACGACGCTGTAGTTGCGCGCTACCCCTCCCCTGCCACTGCTGCCCTCAACCGCCTCATGCTGCCATACCTTTTCCCTGACCTTGCCGCCTTTGCCACAGTTGCTAACCTCATTACTCACCTCCGCACGAGTGACGCCCGCTACCGCGCTGCCCTTCCCACTGAGTTCTGTGCCAAGAACCCCCCTCCCATGTACATCACCCTTTACTACCTAGTCACCCACCTCCCTGACTCCCTTGCTTCAGTCAGGGACCACTTTCTCTCCCTTTGCCCCACCGAGCTCACTGTCGACCTGAGAAGAGTATCTTAGCTGTAGGTGCTTCTCGCGGCGACCGTCGCGCCCCTTTCTTTGAGGGGTGTTCCCCTGTCCCCCTTCTCCCCTCTGTTGCTTCTGCTGCTGCTGTCGACCTCGTTGGCACTAAGAAGGTCAGGGCTGCGTCTGCTGCTAGTGGGAGGCGCCGCAACAGCAAGGGCAAGGGGAACAAGGGTGGTGGAGGGGATGGCGGGGGCGGCGGCGGAGGCGGTGGAGGAGGCGCAGGGGGTGGCGGTGGAGGTGGGGGTGGTGCCGGGAGTGGGGGCTTCAGTGGCGGCGGTGGAGGTGGTGGCGGCAGCGGCGGAGGTGGTGGAGGCAGCGGCAGCGGTGGTGGAGGTAGCGGCAGCGGTGGTGGAGGTGGCGGTGGTGGTGGTGCTGGTCGAGGTGCACCCGCGCAGCGTGGAGGCTTTGGTGGTAGCCAGCGCCAGCAGCAGCCGCGTTCCCGTGAGACCCCGTCGGCCCAGCAGCTTCGTGAGTGGTACGCCGGGCGTGGGAGGTCTGGGGGTGCTGGTCCCTGCACTTACGTTCTTCGCACCGGCAGCCGTCGTGGGGAGACGTGTGGTCTGCCACACACTGCGCAGCGCTGCTTCGGTCGCCTGACTGACGCCTGGCGCGCCCAGTTTCCTGACGCTGTTGAGCTCCCTCGCTGGGGTGATCTACTTAGGCAGAATGTGGCTATCTTTGATCTTGATTTCGATGCTATCCTTGCTGCCATGTATGCTTTGACTGATAGTGCTGAGGGTGACTGTTACCTGAGTGACCCGGGCATTGAGGCTGCTGCTCTAGGTGCTAATGCGTCTGCTGCTCCAGGTGCTGGTGAGTCTGCTGCTCCAGGTGCTGGTGAGTCTGCTCTCTCTGGTACTGCACCTACTGAGGCCTTGCACACTTTCACACTTGAATCCGGTGCATCGCGCTCTTTCTTTCGCGACAGCACCACACTCACATCGCTCAGTCGGCCTGTCACTGTCTCCCTAGCTGACCCCTCTAAGGGTCCAGTCCTTGCGCACTCTTCCACGGTTCTACCGTGTCCTACGGCCCCGTCGGGCTTGCTGTCGGGACTCCACCTCCCCTCGTTCTCTACGAACCTGGTGAGTGGAGCTGACCTCCAGGACGTGTGGGTTGACCAGTTCGCCCCTGGAGGTCAGCGTGTGACCCACTGCACTTGCTCTCCGACTGGCCGCCACCTGGCCACGTTCACCCGTCGGCCTGGGTCGAGTCTGTACACACTGACTACTGCGTCTCCTCCGGTCTCTGCGTCTGGTCAGGTAGCCGCGTCTAGTCAGGTGTTTGCTGCCGCGTCCAGGTTTAGTCCTGCGTCCGCCCCCTGCTCGTGTCGTCCTCTGTCGCATGAGAATCTCCTTTGGCACCACCGCCTTGGTCACCCCTCCCTGCCTCGTCTTCGAGGTATGGCCTCCCGCACCCTTGTCTCGGGTCTCCCCCGGTCCCTCCCTCCCCTTCCTCTGGGGCCTGCCCCTACCTGTGTTCCTTGTGTCGAGGGCCGGCAGCGCGCCGCTCCTCACTCCTCCACGTTCCCTCCGGCAGAGGCTCCTCTGCAGACTCTTCACATGGACGTGTGGGGCCCAGCCCGGGTCCGTGGACAGGGTCACGAGCGTTACTTCCTGCTGGTCGTTGACGACTACTCGCGTTACACCACAGTCTTCCCCTTGCGCAGCAAGGGTGAGGTCCCTGAGGTGTTGATTGACTGGATCCGCGGTACTCGTCGCCAGCTCAGCGAGCGTTTCGGCTTGGACCTTCCTGTTCTGCGTTTGCACTCAGACAGAGGTGGTGAGGTTTCCTCCGACCTCCTGAGGGCCTTTTGTCGTGAGGAGGGCATCCGCCAGACGTTCACGCTTCCGGCCTCCCCACAGCAAAATGGGATTGCTGAGCGCCGCATTGGCATGGTCATGGACGTCGCTCGTACGTCGATGATCCATGCGGCTGCTCCCCATTTTCTTTGGCTGTTCGCTGTTCAGTACGCTGCGCATCAGATCAACCTTCAGCCTCGTGTCTCCTTGCCGGAGACCACACCTACTCTGCGGTGGAAGGCGAAGGTTGGCGATGCGTCTGCGTTCCGTGTCTGGGGATCTCAAGCTTTTGTCCGCGATACTTCAGCGGACAAGCTGTCCTCCCGTGCCGTTCCCTGCATCTTCCTTGGCTTCCCCCCTGACGCACCCGGGTGGCAATTCTACCACCCCACCTCGCGTCGTGTTCTGTCCTCTCAGGACGTCACGTTTGACGAGTCGGTGTCTTACTACTGTCTCTTTCCCTACCGCACTGCCACTCTCCCCCCCCCCGCCGCTCTTCCTAGCGCCAGGTACTCCTCCGGTCGACCCCCTCCCCCCTCAGGGTCCTGCCCCTTAGGTGTGTCTCAGGTAGACCCTGCCGAGCCGATCGAGGTAGCTGTCGACTCAGGTGCTGCTAGGGGTGCTGAGCCTGCGGGTGCGGGGCCTGGGGGTGCGGAGCCTGGGGGTGCTGAGCCTGAGCGTCTGGAGCCTGGGGGTGCTGAGTCTTGGGGTGCTGAGTCTGGGGGTGCTGAGCCTGCGCGTGCTGAGTCTGGAGGTTCTCCGGGTGTCCCGTTGCGGCAGGAGCCCCTCTCTCCGCAGCGGCTTCGCGAGTGGTACGCTCGGCGCTGTTGCAGTGCTACTGGTGCTGCTGGTGCTGGAGCTGCTAGAGGTGCTACTGGTGCTGGAGCTGCTGGAGGTGCTGCTGGTGCTGGTGCTGCTGAAGGTGCTGCTGGTGCGGAGCTGCTGGAGGTGCTGCTGGTGCTGGAGCTGCTGGAGGTGCTGCTGGTGCTGGTGCTGCTGGAGGTGCTTCTAGTGCTGGAGCAGCTGGAGGTGCTGCCGGTGCTGGAGCTGCTGGAGCCGCTGGTCCTGGAGGTGCTCGTACTGGAGGTACTGGAGCTGCTGGGGCTGGTGGTACTGCAGGCGTTGGAGCTGCAGGTACTGCTGCTGGTGGTGCTACGGGAGTTGTTACTGGAGACCCTGGAGGTGAGGGTACTGGTGCTGTCTCTGCTGTTTCTGGAGGCGCTGGGCGGCCGCGGCCGTACTACGTTCCGCTCCTTCAGCACGTTCTTGGTCTCCCACCTTCTCCTGGTCCTACTCCTCCCATACTGAGTCCTCCGCCTGTCCAGTCACAGTCACAGTTACAGCCGGCCTCTCCACTGCCTGGTCCTTCTCCTTACTCTAGACCGACTAGAGGTCTTACGGAACGTCGTGAGCCTGAGTCGCGTCCTGTGTCGACTGAGTCTCGTTCTGCGTCACCTGTCCGCACTGCTCGCGCTGGTCGTCGTGTTTCATGTCCGCGTCCTCCTCATGTCCCTGGCACTCACTCTATAAAACTGCGTCCTTCCACTGCTCCACAGCGTGTCCCTCTACCGTCTCCTCCTGCGTCCTCTCTTCCTGACGGTCCGGACCCGGAGTCTGACTCCCTTCGTGCTGCTAGTCCTACTGTCACGCGCTTTCTGGCCACTGCTGTCACTGACCCTTTGTTTGAGTCCTCTGCTGCGTCTGCTCTCGTTGCTGAGCTTGTTGACTTTGCTGCAGCCTGTCGCCTAGACTACGTCACTACTCTTGTTGCTGAGTCTGCGTCTGCGTCTGTCTATCCTCCGTTCATCGGGGGTGAGTGCGCTCTTGGCACGGACGTTCTTGAGGACAGACAGGAGGAGTTTGAGTGCTTTGCCGCTGCTGTAACTCATCTCGTGTCCATGCTGCTTGCCCCTGAGGGAGACCTGGATGCACCAGACATCCCGACCCCGCGCTCTTACGCAGAGGCGATAGAGGGTCCCTACTCCTCTCAGTGGCAAGCAGCCATGGATGCCGAGATGGCTTCCTGAAAGTCCACAAGCACCTACGTCGACGAGGTTCCCCCACCTGGGGCGAACATCGTCAGTGGCATGTGGATCTTCAGGGTGAAGCGGCAGCCGGGTTCTCCGCCTGTCTTCAAGGCGCGTTACGTTGCACGTGGCTTCAGTCAGCGACAGGGAGTTGACTTCTTCCATACCTTCTCCCCTACCCCGAAGATGACCACTCTTCGGGTGCTGCTGCACGTCACCGCTCAGCGTGACTACGAGCTACACTCGCTTGACTTCAGCACAGCCTTCCTACAGGGCAGCCTGCACGAGGAGATCAGGCTGCGCCGCCCACCTGGCTTCACTGGGTCGTTTCCTGCTGGTACCCAGTGGAGCCTCCGGCGGCCAGTCTACGGTCTCCGCCAGGCACCCCGTGAGTGTCACGACACATTGAGGACTACTCTTGCTACTCTTGGTTTTGCTCCTTCCACTGCTGACCCTTCTCTATTTCTACGCACTGACACCACTCTGCCGCCGTTCTACGTTCTTGTGTACGTAGACGACCTTGTCTTTGCTACTGCTGACACTGAGGCACTCGCCCACGTGAAGTTGGAGCTGTAGAAGAGACACACGTGCACAGACCTGGGTGAACTGACAAGCTATCTTGGCTTGCGGATCACGCGGGACAGAGCACAGTGCACCATTACCTTGACTCAGTCACACATGGTGCAGCAGGTCCTTCAGCGCTTCGCCTTCACGTACTCCTCGCCACAGTCCACTCCTCTGCCTACTAGTCACTCGCTCCCAGCTCCACCTTCGGACGAGTCCGTTGAGCCGAGTGGTCCGTATCCATAGCTTGTGGGCTGCCTCATGTACCTGATGACTTGCACACGACCTGACCTCGCATACCCTCTCAGCCTTCTGGCTCGCTACGTGGCTCCCGGTCGACACCAAAGGTGCACTGGGATGCTGCGAAGAGGGTGTTGAGCTTTTTGTGCAGTACGTCGCGCATAGGGCTTGTGCTTGGAGGACGGGCTCGAGTTGTCCTCACTGGTCACGCAGACGCTTCCTGGGTTGACGACTTGGCTACGCAGCGGTCGTCACAAGGTTACACCTTCAGTCTTGGTTCCGGTTTTGTCTCTTGGCGGTCTACCCGCTCTTCTTCTGTTCTCAGCTCCAGTTGTGAGGCTGAGATCTACGCTGGGGCCATGGCTGCACAGGAGTTACGCTGGCTCACCTACCTGCTGACCGACTTTGGAGAGGCGCAACGTTCTCCTCCAGTTCTGTACTTTGACAACAAGGCCATGCTTGCCTTGTGTCAGGAGCACAGACTGGAGCACAGAACGAAGCACATTGCTCTGCGCTACTTCCTTGCTCGATAGTTGCAGCAGCGTGGTCAGCTTCGTCTTGCTTACGTGGCCTCTCAGGCCAACACTGCTGATGTTTTCACCAAGGCACTTCAGCCTTGTGATCATCAGCGTTTCTGTACTGTTCTAGGCCTTGTACCTACTGTGCCTCACTTGCTTACTTCTTGACTTTGCTTGTACTGTACTCTCTACACATATACCTGCATGCTTCCACTTGCTAGGTTGTGTTCACTGTATTGTTTGTTCTCCTATATATAGCTTTGCATGTGAACTGGCCTTGTGGCCAGTTGCTTGTGCTCAGACTGCGTGGTGACTTTGTGATCCATCCTGAGCTTGCTTTGCTTTTCTTGACTGGTCCTGTGACCTCTTGTTCTCCCCCACTTTGCCTACGGGGGTGTGTCAAACTTATATGCTATAGTCTATCTAAGCTGTAGTGGGGTAGTTTATATAGGGTACAACACTTTTAGGTTTCCTACTTGCACCCACCTGCTTCCTAGTTCATTCATTCCGTTCCTGATTCTAACATGCTGCGCACACCTGCGACACGCCGAACAATCCACACACGACAAAATAGAAAACCGCACACGGCACGCAAACAACGACGTGACACCCGACTAGCGATAACTCGCTATTGACTCGACACACACATTCTAAAATCATGCGTCATCATTCACACAGTATTATTAGCATGAAATATATATATTATCTCATGCCCTTGTACCATTCCATGCACACACGCATGCACGCACATGGACAACAAGCTGAATGCAAACCGTAGGGTTGCACCAACAAACCCCTTGGATCCACGCAGTCCGTCTCCAGCTACGCGAGCGGTTTTTCCAACACCTTCCTGTCCTGCGTCTGCACTCTGACAGAGGTGGTGAGTGTTGAGATGAGCTCATAAGCTAGGGATCCATAGCTTGGGTGTGAGCTAGGCAATTGACGAGAGTAAAAATTGAGAGAAGAAAAGATGTTCACTAAGAGAAGAAAGTACAAGATCTAGGCAAAGCAACCAAGGTGCACCACCAAACAAGGTTAGCACTACACTAAGTCTACACTAAAGGCAGTTATAGAATAATGCATACAATTATATTCTGACACACCCCCTAACTGCCTGCAGTGAAGAATCATGTGCAGAAACTGTTATGTGATGCTATCATTTGCATTCACGTCTGTCTGCCTCCCATCATATGTTCGTGTGTTGCATGCGCGGTGTGAGCGTGTGCAAGAATTTGTGTTTGGTGTTGTTTAGATTTTCTGAGTGTGTGTGAATGTTATTTGGCTTGAGCATATATCTGAAGTGACTCCTCTGCTCAAGAGCTTCCCGACGAACCGAGAATCGCCGCGATCGGAGCAAGAACGAGAAAGATATGATCGTTCGAAGTTTTGATTGAGATGCGGCGACTATGGGAATTTGCGGGTTGACTCAATATGGGGTACAGAATTTTGGGGGTTGGGAAATTAGTCACCATCACTGTAGATGATGCCAAGTGGTTGGGAGAAGCCAAACCAGGTTGGCAAGTGTGGCCAAGTTGGGTGAGGTGGATGGCATGAGTTGGGAAAGTGACAAATGTCAAAGTTGGGGTGCCTATAGAGAGGGGAATTGTGTGGTATGGGGTTTCCTTGGTTGGGGACTCCCTTGGGACCTTCCCTCTCGTCCTCCTCATCCCCTCCTACCTGGTTCTATTGCTACTCTAACTTTCTTGTGTGAACTTGTGAGATAGTTGTGATTGAGTTACGTTTTCTATGGCAGCATACCCCCTAGTGCGCCGAAATTCATAACTCGAGTTGTACTCCATATTTTGATACTATTCAAACTTGTAAAGGTAGCCACGGTCAAGGGCTACAACATACTCGAGTTTGAGAGAATTCTAACTGTGCGTTAATCGCCGACGACGTTTCTTGTGACGACGACTTTTGTGTCCAGAATTGTAGTTGACGATTTTGAGATATTTCAGCCCCTAATCTTCATAGACTCCGTCCTTACTCTCTAACAGAAACACCCCCTGAAGGGGTACACCCTGCGCAGCAGAAGAAGGAGATGGCAAATAAGGAGGAGGCGGCTGATGCTGAAGCTGGACTCACAGCACCCCCCAACCTCCCCCCGTACAGCAGTAGCAGCAGCAGTGAGGAGAATGAGGAGGCGTGGCGGGAGTTGCTGCAGCTTTGTCACCCACCACCCACACCCTCCCCTCCCCTCCCCACCCCCCAACCCCAACTGCTGCAAGTGCAGCAGGGAGAGGGAGGAGAAAAGGGGGGGGGCGGGGGGGGGGGGGGCGGGGTAGGGGCTGTGCATGGGGCTGCAGATGCGCGTGCAGAGGGCAGCAGGGCGCACGGGGCGCACAAGACAGCAGGGCGTGCGTGGCGCGCAGGGCTGCAGGGCGCGCGGGGCGCGCAGGACAGCAGGAAGGGCTGTAGCGGCCACAGCAAGGACTGTAGCAGCAGCAGCAAGGGCTGTAGCGGCAGCAGCATGGGCTGTAGCGGCAACAGCAAGGGCTGTAGCGGCAGCAGCAAGGGCTGTAGCTGCAACAGCAAGGGCTGTAGCGGCAGCAACAAGGGCTGTAGTGGCAACAGCAAGGGCTGTAGCGGCCGCAGCAAGGGCTGTAGAAGCAGCAGCAAGGGCTGTAGCGGCAACAGTAGGGCGCGCGGGGCGCACAGGGCAGCAGGGCAGCAGAGGCGCACAGGGCTGCAGGGCAGCAGGGCGCACAGGGCTGCAGGGCAGCAGGGCGCGCGGGGCGCGCATGGCTGCAGGGCGTGCAGGGCGCGCAGGGCAGCAGGACAGCAGGGCGCGCGGGGCGCACAGGGCCGCAGGGCGCGCGGGGCGCACAGGGCAGCAGGGCGCACAGGGCTGCAGGGCAGCAGGGCGCACAGGGCTGCAGGGCAGCAGGGCGCGCAGGGCTGCAGGGCAGCAGGACGCACAGGGCTGCAGGGCAGCAGGGCGCGCGGGGCGCGCAGGGCTGCAGGGCAGCAGGGCGTACAGGGCTGCAGGGCGCGCAGGGCGCGCAGGGCAGCAGGACAGCAGGGCGCGTGGGGCGCAGTAGGGCTGCAGGGCGCGCGGGGCGCACAGGGCAGCAGGGCGCACAGGGCTGCAGGGCAGCAGGGCGCGCGGGGCGCGCAGGGCTGCAGTGCGCGCAGGGCGCGCAGGACAGCAGGACAGCAGGGCGCGCAGGGCTGCAGGGCGCGCGGGGCGCACAGGGCAGCAGGGCGCGCGGGGCGCACAGGGCTGCAGGGAAGCAGGGCGCGCGGGGCGCGCAGGGCTGCAGGGCGCGCAGGGCGCGCAGGGCAGCAGGACAGCAGGGCGCGCAGGGCGCGCAGGGCTGCAGGGTGCGCGGGGCGCACAGGGCAGCAGGGCAGCAGGGCGCACGGGGCGCAGCAGGGCTGCAGGGCATGCGGGGCGCACAGGGCAGCAGGGCAGCAGGGCGCACAGGGCTGCAGGGCAGCAGGGCGCACAGGGCTGCATGGCAGCAGGGCGCGCGGGGCGCACAGGGCTGCAGATCCTCTCCCCCCAACTGCTGCACCCGCAGCAGGAGGATGGAGGAGAAGGGAGGAGGGGGGGGGGGGGGCTGGTGCTGCAGATCCCCTCCTGCCACCCGTTGAACCTCCAAGCTCCCCCATACTCTCCCCCACAGCAGCAGGCGCAGCCGTGAGAGGGGAGGAGGCGTGGCAGCAGCAGATCCCCTCCTGCCTCCCCCTGAACCTCCAAACCCCCCCCCCCCCTCCCAACACAGGGTGCGGCAGGGAGAGAGAGAGGAGGAGGCGTGGCAGCAGCTGCTGCTGCTGAGGCACATCCGCCACCCCCTCACACCCTCTCCCCCCCGTCCCCATGGAGGGGGGAGGAGGGGGGGGAGGGGGGGGAGGGGGGCGGGGGCGGAGCTGCGCGTGCGACTGCAGGGTACGCGGGCAGGGGAGCTGCAGTCGCACGCGCGGGCACTGCGCGTGCGACTGCAGCTCCCCCCCCTCCATGATTCGATGGGGCACCGGGGCCACGACTAGGGGCGACGGGGCCTAGGGGCCGCAGCTAGGGGTGACGGGGCCAAGGGGCCGAGGCGACGGGGCGACGGGCCTAGGGTCGCGAGGGGCCGCAGTTGGGGGCGACGGGGCCTGGGGGCCACGGCTAGGGGCGACGGGGCCAAGGGGCCGAGGCGAAGGGGCCTAGGGTCGTGAGGGGCCGCAGCTGGGGGCGACGAGGCCTAGGGGCCGCGGCTAGGGGTCACGGGGCCAAGGGGCCGAGGCGACGGGGCAACGGGCCTAGGGTCGCGAGGGGCCGAGACGACGGGGCCTAGGGGCCGCGGCTAGGGGCGATGGGGCCAAGGGGCCGAGGGGCTCCAGCTAGGGGCCGCGGCCCGCGGCTAGGGGCGACGGGGCCAAGGGGCCGAGGCGACGGGGCCTAGGGGCCGCGGCTAGGGGCGACGCGGCCACGCCAAGGGGCGATGGGCGGTGGGCCCATGAATATTAGGTCCTAGAAACGACCTGCTCTAATACCATGTTGAGATGAGCTCATAAGCTAGGGACCCATAGCTAGGGTGTGAGCTAGGCAATTGTCGAGAGTAAAAAGTGAGAGAAGAAAAGATATTCACTAAGAGAAGAAAGTACAAGATATAGGCAAAGCAACCAAGGTGCACCACCAAACAAGGTTAGCACTACACTGAGTCTACACTACAGGCAGTTATAGAATAATGCATACAATTATATTCTGACAGTGAGTTCTCCTAAGACCTCTTGCGTGACTTTTGTCGTGGGGAGGGCATTCTCCAGTAGTTCACGCTTCCGGCCCCCCCTTAGCAAAATGGGATTGCTGAGCGCCGCATTGGCTTAGTCATGGAGGTCGCTCGTACCTCCATGATCCATACGGCTGCTCCCCATTTTCTGTGGCCGTTTGCGGTCCGGTACGCTGTGCATCAGCTCAACCTCAGGCCTCGTGTCTCGCTGCCAGAGACCTCACCGACACTGCGTTGGACGGGAGAGGTTGGCGATGCGTCGGTGTTCCGGGTCTGGGGCTCTCGTGCCTTTTTTCGCGATACGTCAGCGGACAAGCTCTCCGCCCGCGCTATTCCCTGCGTCTTCCTTGGCTTCCCCCCTGGCGCGCTTGGCTAGCATTTTTACCACCCCACCTCGCGCAGTGTCTTCCCCTCTCAGGACGTCACGTTTGACGAGCCGGTTCCCATTTACCATCTCTTCCCCTACCGCTCTGCCCCTTCCCCACCCCCGCCGCTCTTCCTTGCTCCATGTCCCCCTCCGGTAGAACCCCTTCCCCCCCAGGGTCCTACTCCCCCAGGTGTGTCTCATGTAGAACCTCTCCCTGGTACTGTGCCTGTTGAGGTAACTGACGACTCAGGTGCTGCTCGAGGTGCTGCGTTTGGGGGTGCTGCGTCTGGGGGTGCGGAGCCTGGTGGTGCTGAGTCTGAGGGTGCCAGGTTTGGGGGTGCTGCTCCTGGGGGTGCGGAGCCTGGGGGTGCTGTACCTGAGGGTGTGGAGCCTAGGGGTGCTGAGTCTGAGGGTGCGGAGTCTGGGGGTGCTGAGCCTCGGAGTACTGCTTCTTCTGGAGTTCCCTCGAGTGCTTCGCCACGTCTGCGGGAGTGGTTTGCTCAGCGCACTCGCCTTCGGAGTGGAGCTTCCGGAGCTGGAGACCCTGCCGCTGGAGACACTGGAGCTGGAGGTGTTGGAGCTACTCGTCTTGGAGGTGCTGGAGTTACTGCTGGAGCTGGTGGTACCGGAGGTGCTGCAGCTGCTGGTCCTGGAGGTGCTCGTACAAGGGGTACTGGAGCTGCCGGGACTGGTAGTGTTGGGGGCGCTAGAGCTGGAGGAGCTGGAGCTGGAGACCCTGTGGAGCCTGGAGGTGCTGGGGCTGGAGGCGCTGGAGCTGGAGGCACTGGCGCTGGTGGAGCTCGAGCTGGAGACACTGGAGCTGTTGGCACTGGAGCTGGAGGCACTGGCGGTGGTGGCGCTGGAGCTGGAGGACCTAGAGCTAGAGACACTTGAGCTGTTGACGCTGGAGCTGGAGGCACTGGCGGTGGTGGCGCTGGAGTTGGAGGAGCTGGAGCTGGAGACACTGGAGCTGTTGACCCTGGAGCTGGAGGTGCTGGACTTGGGGGTGCTGTGTGTGGCGGCACTGGTGCTGGAGGCACTGTGCGGCCGCGACCGTTTTTCATTCCCCTGCTTCGCCAGGTTCTTAGTCTCCCGTCTTCTACTGCCTGTTCTGAGTCCACCGCCTCGCCCGTTGCAGCCACAGTTACAACCAGGCTCCCCACTGCCTGCTCCTTCTCCTTACGCTGAGCAGACAGACTCTTTTACAGAGCGTCATGAGCCTGCGTCTCGTCCTGCCTCGCCTGTTCGCGATGTTCGCACTTGTCGTCGGGTTCCTCGTCCGCGTCCTCTTCCTGTCCCAGGCACCCACGCTATGGCACTTCGTCCTTCCTCTGTTCCACAGCGTGTTCCTCTGCCACCTCCTGCTGAGTCCTCTCTTCCTGCCGTCCATGACCCTAAGTCTGACCTCGCTCGTGCTGCCAGTCCCACTGTCTCTCGTCTCCTCCCCACTATTGTCACTGACCCTTCTTTTCAGTCCACTGCTGCGTCTGCCCTCGTTGTTGAGCTGGTTGACTTTGCTGTTGCCTGTCGTCTAGACTACGCCACTGCTCTTGTTGCTGAGTTTGAGTCTGCCAATCCTCCGTCTGTCGGGGGTGAGTGTGATCTTGGCACGGACGTCCTTCAGGACAGGCAGGAGGACCTTGAGTATCTTGCAGCTGCTGTACCTCATCTTGTGTCCATGCTGCTTGCCCCTGAGGGAGACCCGGATGCACCAGACATCCCGACCCCGCGCTCTTACGCAGAGGCGATTACGGGTCCTTACTCCTCTCAGTGGCAGACAGCCATGGACGCCGAGATGGGATCCTGGAAGTCCACAGGCACCTACGTCAACGAGGTTCCCCCGTCTGGGGCGAACATAGTCGATGGCATGTGGATTTTCAGGGTGAAGCGGCCACCGGGTTCTCCGCCTGCCTTCAAGGCGCGTTACGTTGCTCGAGGCTTCAGACAGCGACAGGGGGTCGACTTCTTCCAGACCTTCTCTCCCATCCCAAAGATGACCACTCTTTGGGTGTTGCTGCATGTCACTGCGCAGCGTGACTCCGAGTTGCACTCTCTGGACTTCAGTACAACTTTCTTGCAGGGCAGCCTGCACGAGGAGATCTGGCTACGCCGCCCACCTGGCTACACTGGGTTTTTTCATGCAGGTACCCAGTGGAGCCTCCGGCGGCTAGTTTGCGGACTCCACCAAGCACCTTGCGAGTGGCACGACACACTGAGGACTACACTTGCGGCTCTGGGGTTTACTCCTTCGACTGCTGACCCGTCGCTGTTTCTACGCACCGACACGTCGCTGCCGCAGTTCTACGTCCTCATGTACGTCGACGACCTGGTCTTGTGAAGTCGGACACTGAGGCACTGGCCCTTGTGAAGTCGGAGCTGCAGAAGAGACACACCTGCATTGACCAGGGTGAAATACGCAGCTATCTTGGCTTGCAGATCACCAGGGATAGAGCACGGCGCACCATCACCCTGACTCAGTCACACATGGTGAACCAGATCCTTCAGCGCTTTTTCTTCCAGTTCTCCTCGCCACAGCCCACTCCTCTGTCTACCGGCCACTCGCTCTCAGCTCCACCTTCGGACGAGTCCGTAGAGCCGAGTGGTCCATACCCAGAGCTTGTGGGTTGCCTCATGTATCTGATGACGTGTAGACGACCTGACCTCACGTACCCTCTCAGCCTTCTGGCTCGCTACGTGGCTCCCGGTAGGCACTGAAAGGTGCACTGGGATGCTGCGAAGAGGGTACTGCGTTACTTGTGCAGTACATCGGGCATGGGGCTTGTGCTTGGAGGACGGGGTCCAGTTGTCCTCACTGGTCACGTAGACGCTTCTTGGGTTGACGACATGGCTAGAGAGCGGTCCTCACAGGGTTACACCTCCAGCCTTGGTTCCGGCTCTGTTTCTTGGCAGTCTACCCGCTCGTCTTCGGTTCTCAGCTCCAGTTGTGAGGTTGAGATCTATGCAGGGGCCATGGCTGCACAGGAGTTACGCTGGCTCACCTACTTGCTGACCGACTTGGGAGAGCAGCCTCATTCGCCTCCAGTTCTGTACGTAGACAACAAGACCATGATTGCCTTGTATCAAGAGCACAGACTGGAGCACAGAACGAAGCACATCTCTCTGCGATACTTCCTTGCTCGAGAGTTGCAGCAGCGTGGTCAGCTTCGTCTTGCGTACGTGGCCACTAGGGCCAACACTACTGATATATTCACCAAGGCACTTCAGCCTGGTGATCATCAGCGATTCTCTACTGTATTAGGCCTTGTGCCTACTTTGCCTTACTTGCTCACTGCGTGACTTTGCTTGTACTGTGATCTACACATATACCTGCATGCTTACTCTTGCTAGGGTATGATCACTGTACTGTTTGTTCTGTTTTATATAACTCTGCATGTGAACTGGCCTTGTGGCCTTCGCTTGTGCCCGGAATGTGTGGTGACTTCGTGATCCACCCTGAGCTTGCTTTGCTTTTCTTGACTGGTCTTGTGACCACTTGTTCTCCCCCACTTTGCCTATAGGGGTGTGTCAGAATGTTATATTGCTCACTTTGTGTAGGCTATTGTGGGGTAGCCCACAAGGTGTACAACCCAATTAGGGTTAGTACTTGTACCCAACTCTTTGATAGTTCATTCATTCTCGTTCAGTATTCTGACAGCCCCTTCGGTTGAAACTAGAACACTAGAATGGATTGCATTGAGAGAATGTTGGTACATATGCCTAACCGTAAAAGGGACATGCCCCTTAGAGGGTGTCCCACTACAGCCTACAAGCATATATTTTGTTTTGACACACCCCCATAGGCGAAGTGGGGAACAGCAAGAACAACAAATGTTCACAAGACCATTCAAGAGAAGCAACAAAGCAAAGCTCAGGGTGGATCTCAAGATCACCACACAGTTCGAGCACAAGCAAGTGGCCACAAGACCAATTTACATGCACTGATTTATTAGCAAAGGCAGTATACGGATCACAATCGAGCAAGTGTTAACCTGCAGGTACAAATTTGCACAGCAATGTACAGCAAGTACAAGGCAAGATCAAGAGACAAGTTAGCGAGGCAGAGTGGGCACAAGCCCAAGAGCAGTGCAGAAATGCTGATGATCATTAGACCCCAGAGCCTTGGTGAAGATATCAGCAGTGCTGGTCAGTAAGGCCATATAAGCAAGGCAAAGCTGACTATGCTGCTGTAAATCTCATGCGAGAAAGTTACGGAGAGCAATGTGCTTCGTTTTGTGCTCCAGTCCCTCCTCCTGACGTAAGGCAATCATCGCATTTTTGTCGACATACAGAACTGGAGGAGAACAATGCCGCTCACCCAAGCCAGTCAAGAAGTAGGTCAGCCAACGTAAAGCCTGTGCAGCCATAGGCACAGCGTAGATCCCAGTCTTACAACTCGAGCTACGCACACAAGACGAGCGGGTGGACCTTCAGGAGACAAAACCAACGCCGAGACTGAAAGCGTAACCTTGTGATAACTACTAAGTTGCCTGGTTGTCTTCCCAAGAAGCGTCTGAGTGCCTGGTGAGCACAATTCAACCCCATCCTCCAAGCACAAGCCCCAAGCCTGAATTATTGGCCAAGTAGCGCAGCACCCTCCTAGCAGCCCGCCAGTGCTTAGGGCAATGTCTCTCGGGCGCAACGTAGCGTGCCAGGATGCTGAGAGGGTGTGCGAGGTCAGGCCGAGTACACGTCATCTGGTAAATGAGGCAGGCCACAAGCTATGGATATGGACCACTCGGCTCTAGGGACTCGTCCGAAGGCGGAGCTGAGAGCGAGTGGCTCGTAGGCAGAGGAGTGGATTGTGGTGAGGAGAACTGAAAACGGAAGCGCTGAAGGACCTGCTGCACCATGTGTGACTAAGTCAGGGTGATGGTGCATGCTGCTCTCTCCCGGGTGATCTGCAAGCCAAGATAGCTTTGCAGCTCACCCAGGTCAGTACAAGCGTGTCTCCTTTGCAGATCTGCCTTCACAAGGGCCACTGCCTCAATGTCAGCAGTAGAATAGACCAGGTCGTTGACGTACATAAGGATATAGAACAGCGGCAGCGAAGGGTCGGTGCGCAGAAACAGCGACATGTCAGCAGTCGAAGGAGCAAACCCAAGAGCCGCAAGTGTCGTCCTCAGTGTGTCTTGTCACTCACGGGGCCTGACAAAGACCGTAGACTGGCCGCCGGAGGCTCCACTGGGTGGGCGGCGCACCCAGATATCCTCGTGAAGGATGCACTGCAAGAAAGCTATCGAGAAGTCTAGGGAATGCAACTCGTAGTCACGCTGTGCTTCAACATGCAGTAGCACCCGAAGATTGGTCATCTTCGGGGTGGGGGAGAAGGTCTGGAAGAAGTCGACCCCCTGACGCTGACTGAAGCCTCGTGCAACTTAACGCGCCTTGAAGGCAGGCGGAGAAACAGGTGGTCGTTTCACCTTCACATGCCATTGACTATGTTCTCCCTAGAAAGGGGAACTGCGTTGACGTAGGTGCCTATGGACTTCCAAGATGCCATCTCTGTGTCTATGGTTGTCTGCCACTGAGAGGAGTACTGACCCGTGATCGCCTCTGCGTAAGAGCCTAGGGTCGGGATGTCCAGTGCATCCAGGTCTCCTTCAAGGGCAAGTAGCATGGCAACGAGATGAGGTACAGCAGACGCGAGGCACTCCAGCTCAAACTTCCTGTCCCCAAGGACGTCACAGCCAAGGGCATGCTCACAGCCGGATGGAGGACCGTTAGACCAAGAAACAGGACTCGCGAAGTAGTCTAGACGACAGGTAGTAGCAAAGTCAACGAGCTCAGTGACTAAGGCAGACGCAACAACAAACTCAAAAGTAGGGTCAGTGACAAGTGTGGCTAGACAACGAGTGACAGTCAGACTAGCAGCACGAGCAAGGCCAGACTCAGGGTCAGGAATGCCAGGAAGAGAGGACGGTGGAGGAGACGGCAGGACAAGACGCTGTGGAACAGAGGAAGGACGAAGTGCCATAGTGTGGGTGCTGGGGACAGGTGGAGGACGAACACGGGGAGCACGACGAGTACGAGCAACAGGCGAGGCAAGATGAGACGCAAGTTCTTGATGCTTAGTCAGGGAGTCTGTCAACTCAGTGTAAGGAGAAGGAGCAGGCTGTGGGGAGTCATGCAATAATTTTGTCTAAGACGGAAGACTGAGAACCTGGCAAAGTGCCGAGCAAGGTGGTGGCACCGACGAATATGGCCGGTGCCATAAAAACGGTCGCCGTTGCAATGGATACGCAACACCTTTAGTATTAGAACCTCCAGTACCTCCGACTCCAGTACCTCCAGCTCCAGCGCCTCTAGCTCCAGTACCTCCAGCTCCAGTACCTCCAGCTCCAGCACCTCCAGCTCTAGTACCTCCAGCTCCAATAACTCCAGCTCCAGCACCTCTAGCTCCAATACCCCCAGCAACTCCACCGGCAGTAGTGCCTCCAACCGGAACTCCAGCAGGAGCACCCCCGACTTCACCACCACTAGGACTCTCAGCAACCCTAGAACCAGGACCTCCAAAGTCAACACCCCCAGGCTCAACACCCACAGAACCAACACCTCCAGAGACACCACCCCAGAACCAGGACCCCCAAAGCCCACACCTCCAGTGTCACCACCCCCATAGGCACCGGAGTCCACAGATACAGTCTGTAGAGGCGGCGAAGACGGCCACTGCAGAAAACTAGGAGGGGTCTCCAAGCGCGGGGAGCGGCGAGAGGCCGCAGTGTCGTCAGCAGCAATGTCAACCCCCCTCAGATAGGCCAAAGGTGTCTGAGAAGACCTCCAAAGGCTCAACCAAGGGGGGTGGTGTGACATGAGATACACCTGAGGGAGCAGGACGCGAGGGGGGGTGGGGGTCTACTGGGGGGTAACCTGGAACCAAGAAGAGGGGTGGTGGGGGGATAGGGTAACACGCGTGGGGGATGAGACGGTAGTAGCGGACTGATTCATAGAAGGTGACATCGGGGGAGGACAGGACGCGACGTGTGGCTGGGTGGTAAAACTCCCAGTCAGGCGCTACAGTAGGAAAGCCAAAGAAGACGCAGCGAATGGTGCAAGGAGAGAGATTGCCCGCAGTAGTATCGTAGACAAGGGCAAACGAACCCTTCACCCAAAACGCCAATGCATCGCTAACATCCCCCGTCCAACGCAGTGTAGGCAAGGTCTCCGGATCGGAGACACGAGACCAGAGGTTGAGCTGGTGCGCAGCGTATCGGACTGCAAACGGCCATAGAAAATGGGGAGCAGCCACATGGATCATGGAGGTGCGAGCAACCGCCATGATCAAGCCAATGCGGTGCTCAGCGATCCCATTATGTTGTGGAGAGGCCAGAAGCGCGAACGACTTGGTGATGCCATCCTCACAACAAAAGTCCTTGAGGAGACCGGAGGAAAACTCACCTCCACTGTCAGAGTGTAGCCGCAGCTCCGGGAGGTCGTGCTGGAAGAAGGCTCTCAGCTGGGGACGAACAACGCGGATCCGGGGATCAAAACACTACAAAAATTGCCCTTGCGCTGCAAGGGAAACACCATGGTGTAGCGCGTGTAGTCGTCGACGACCAGCAGGAAGTAGCGTTCCCAGTGCGGCCAGGTGACGGAGGCGGGGCCCCACACGTCCATGTGCAGCGTCTGCAGAGGAGCAGTGGTTGGAGGAAACAAGGAGGAATGAGGAGCGACGCGCTGCCGCCCTTCGACGCGGAGTGCACGGTGGCGCAAGTGACAGCAGGAGCGGGGGCCGGGACCTCTGGAGGCCAGAGACAAGGAGCTGCGAGTGCATGCGACACAGACGCTAAAGGGAGGGGTGACCAAGACGGTGGTGCCAGAGGAGAGACAGGTGCGTGAGTAACCAACACGAGGAAGACGCAGCAACCTGACTGGACGCCGCTACCTGTGCAGACTCAGTGTAGTGTGTACAGGCCTGACTCACGCCTCCGAGTGAGTGTGGCGAGGTGGTCGCCAGTCACTGTGTCCATACAGATCGCTACAAGCTCGCCTCCAGGAGTAGTGGTAGTGACCAACATATCATGGAGGACAGAGGTACTCACCAAGTTCATAGTGAATGAGGGGAGGTGGAGACCTGGGAGAGAGCCAGAGGGGGCTGCCAAACACGGGAGAAAAGTGGAGCCGCGTGCAACGACTGGGCCAGAGGAGGGGTCAGACAGGGTTACAAGGACAGGTGCTGTGGGCGGTGTGACTCTGGTGCAGTCGCGGAAGAAGTAACGAGACGGGCTGGAGTCCAGCGTGAAGGTGTGCAAAGCCTCCGCAGGAACTGCTCCAGTGCTAGTCGACTCACAAGCACATACATCAGCAGCTTCTACACTACCAGATCTAGGCACACACGAGTAATAGTCATCCTCTTCCCTTTAATACGACCCTTCGATACAACCTTATTTTACCTTAAGCTCTTCGCCATGGCTCTCGTGACAACTTCGGGGAAGTCAATGTCCATCAATTTCTTGTCCGATGGTTACAATTTCATGTCCGAACGTCTCGCAAGGAACTCAGCTTTAAGAGGCTACCCTTTTTGTAATCATACATGGAACATTGGTAACTCTTATCTAGTTTCAGGAAATCTCGGTTCTAACCTCGAGGACTCGACATTGGTTTTATCACGGTCGCCTTGGAAGCTCATTACACTCTCGGATTGGTTGTGGGACCCTGATCCCCCTATCATCACCCTATGCTTGATTTCATCATCGCCTTATCAGCAGCATTGGTTTCTATGCAAGGATTAAGCACCCAGGACAATACAAACACAACCAGTAGCTACAATGATCAAGCATAGGGTGGTGGTTTTACGGCGCTCAAAAGCTATTTTCTCTCAGGCTTGGGTGGCCTGTCATCAAGCTATCATAATTGCGCAATGGCCAACGGTCGAGGTCGTAAGGGTGGTGCAAAGCAAGACGGGAAGACAAATGCCAACGGTGACGCTACTCCATTTCCTCTGCGGAGAACACCCCAGCAACGAAGAGTCCGCTGCTCTTTGCTTCAGCCTCTCCGCTGGCGCACCAGAAGGAGTCCATGGACACTGCTACCCACGTGACGTTGTCTGAGCGCTTATCTGCATTAAAAGTCAACGGACTGGTGGACAACAACGTGGAAGGAGATAAGTCGGAACCTCCTCTTCCTCCTCCTCACCCGCTCCCGTCATCATCCAGCGCTCCACTGCCTTCCTCACCAGCGGCTCCAGTGGTAGAAGGGGTTGTGGACACGAAGGTTGCTGAGGAAGAAGAGTGGTGGGACAGTGACTCAGATGACGAGTTTGACCCAGTTGATGTCGGCTTGCTTTCTGCTGAAGTCTGCTTCTCAATCACGTTACTAATCCCGCTTGAATTCAACAGTGAGAATCCCACGCTGAAAGCGACGGTTATCGCTCACTTGGACTTCTGGAAATCATCCTTACCTGTCGATGTGCTTAAGACGACTCAATATCAGGAACTGTCTGCTGCATGGGTGTCAAAGAAGAGATACGGAAGGCTCCTGGTTAACTTCAAGCATGCTCGCGACACCGATTTTGTTTGGATGCGGTCGATCGAGCATGATCTTGGCAACAACAAGTCAATCACACTAGATTGGCAGCACCCAGAAAATGCTACGTACCTGCGCGAGCGTCGCCTCCACCCAGAAGCAGTTGAAGTTGTCCTGAAGATGGTTATGGCAGGCGTCTCGCCAGAACTGATTCGCAAAATGCTCGTTGAGGTTGCGCTTCTTAAGAAAGGAAGGAGTGCTTTTAACGGTGGCTTTGGATTTCACAGGGTTCAGGATCCTGTCAAAGGAATGGACACGGATAAAGTGAAGGGGTTGGTGGTCCCGCATGCGGGTTATAATGATTCGTGGCGTCATGCTGCTATAGACCCGTCGACAATACCAGGAAGCTTCTGGTGCAGTACCCGTCGCTCTCTTGTGATATATGCAAGGGACAACATTGTCAAACTTATATATAGCTTACATTGTGTAGGCTGTAGTGGGGTAGCCCATAAGGGGTACAACCCAATTAGGGTTAGTAATTGTACCCAACTCTTTCATAGTTCATTCATTCTCGTTCATTACTTCTGATATGGAATCAGAGCAGGTTCCTTGGGCCCACCACCTGCTACGCTGCTAGTACCTACGCGCGCCCGGCCCGTCACCCCGAGCCTAAGCGACCCGTCGACCCCTAGCCCACGGCCCGTCGACCCCTAGCCCCGCGCCCGGCCCTGTACCTAGCCCGCGCCCGGCCCCGTCTCTAGCCCGCGCCCGGCCCAGTACCTAGCCCGCGCCCGGCCCTGTACCTAGCCTGCGCCCCAGCCCCGTACCTAGCCCGCGCCCGGCCCCGTCCCATGCCCGCGCCCGGCCCCATCCCTAGCCCGCGCGCGGCCCCGTTCCTCGCCCAGCGCCCGGCCCCGTCCCATGCCCGCGCACGGCCCAGTCCCTAGCCCGCGCGCGGCCCCGTTCCTCACCCAGCGCCCGGCCGCGTACCTAGCCCGCGCCCGGCCCCGTACCTCGCCCGCGCCTGGCCCAGTACCTAACCCAGCGCCTGGCCCCCTTCCGCGCCCATCGCCTGGCCCCGTTCCTAGCCCAGCGCCCGGCCCCGTACCTAGCCCGCGCCTGGCCCCGTACCTAGCCCAGCGCCCAGCCCAGTTCCGCGCCCAACGCCCGGCCCCGTCCCTGCCTAGCACCCGGCTCGGTACCTAGATCGCGCCCGGCCCCGTACCTAGCCCCGCGCCTGGCCTCGTTCCGCACCCAGCGCCCGGCCCCGTACCTGCCCAGCGCCCAGCCCAGTCCCTCGCCCAGCGCCCGGCTCCGTACCTAGCCCGCGCCTGGCCACGTACCTAGACCCGCGCACGGCCCCGTACCTAGCCCGCGCCCGGCCCTGTATCTAGCCCAGCGCCCGGCCCCGTACCTAGCCCGTGCCCGGCCCAGTACCTAGCCCGCGCCCGGCCCCGTACCTAGCCCCGCGCTCGGCCCCGTACCTGCCCAGCGCCCGGCCCCGTCCCTACCCCAGCGCCTGGCCCCGTCCCTAGCCCGCACCCGGCCCCCTGTCGGCCCCTAGCCCCGCGCCCGGCCCCGTCCCTAGCCCGCGCCCGTCCCCCCCTCTGTCGACCCTTAGCCTCGCGCCCGGCCCCGTCGGCCCCTTGCCCCACTGTCATTGCTGCTACTGCTACAGTTGCTACTGCTCTCCTACGTGCTGCACAGCTATGGCTTCGCTTCGGGTTCTAGCGTTTGATCATGAGGGCAGACCAGTTCAGTTTGACACGTGGCTAGACGACCTGCAGCTGTACCTACTGAGCGATTCTAAGGACGGTGTCTCGCTGTTTGACCTAGCGTCAAGCGCTGCTACTGCCCCTCCCGCCATAGCTGACACTTCGACTCGCTCACAGTGGCTTACTCGTGACGCTGCTGCCCGCTTAGCCATTCGCAACCACCTGCCATTAGCTGGATGCGCTCACTTTGGACAGCACAGGACAGCGCAGGCACTGTACGACGCTGTAGTCGCTCGCTACTCCTCCTTTGCCACTGCTGCTCTAGGCCGCCTCCTTCTGCCCTACCTGTTCCCCGAGCTGTCCGCCTTTACCATAGTCGAGGACCTAGTTTCCCACCTTTGCGCTAGTGACGCTCGCTACCGCGCTACCGTTCCTGCTGAGTTCCTTGACAGGAACCCGCCCCCGATGTACATCACTCTCTACTTTATAGTCACCCGCCTCCCTGACTCTCTTCGCTCTGTCAGGGACCACTTCCTCTCTCTTGACCCCACCTCCCTCGCTGTTGACCTCCTCGAGCAGCATCTCCTCGCAGCTGAGACTAGTGCAGTTGCTGTAGGTGCTGCTCGTGGCACTCCGCGCCCGCCATTCTTTGAGGGGTGTTCCCCCTCCCCCCTTGCCCCCTCCTACGCCTCTGCTGCTGCTGCAGACGTCTCTGCTCCTGAGGACGTTGGGTCTGCTTCTGCTAGTGTGAAGCGCCGTAGCAACAAGGGCAAGGGTGGCCGGGGTGGTGGAGGTGGCAGCGGCGGTGGTGGAGGTGGCAGCGGCGGTGGTGGAGGTGGCAGCGGGAGTGGTGGTGGGGGTAGCAGTGGAGGTGGTGGCAGCGGTGGGACTGTTGGCGGGAGTGGGGGCTCTGGTGGCGGTGGTGGAGGCAGCGGTGGGAGTGGCGGCAGTGGAGGCGGTGGGACTGGTAGCGGTGGGACTGGCGCTCGGCGTGTCGGTTCTGGGGGTGGCCAACGTCAGCAGCAGCAGCGTCAGAGCGAGACCCCGTCTCCCCAGCAGCTTCGTGAGTGGTTTCAGCGTGGGGCGTCTGGACGTAGTTGCCCGTATGTCATTCGCACGGGTGACTGTGCTGGTCAGACTTGCCGGCGGCTACACACTCAGCACCGCTGCTTCTCCCGCCTCGACGACGCTTGGCATGCTGAGTTTGGTGACGACGTCGAGCTCCCTCGCTGGGCAGATCTGTTTTAGTCTAGGATTGCTATCTTTGACCTAGAATTTGATGCTATTCTTTCAGCTATGTATGCTTTGTCTGTTAGTGCTGAGGGTGACTGTTACCGGTGTGTGCCGCCTGACCCAGGTATAGCCGCTGCTGCTCTAGGTGCTAGTGAGTCTAGTACTCTCCCTGGTACTGCACCTGCTGAGGCCTTGCACACTTTCACGTTGGACTCCGGCGCCTCGCGCTGTTTCTTTTGTGACCGCACCACCCTCACTCCTCTTCCTGCACCTGTCCCGGTCATACTGGCTGACCCCTCCGGGGGATTGGTCGCGGACCATTCCTCCACTGTCCTCCTGTGTCCGGCGGTTCCGTCCGGCTCACTGTCAGGTCTTCACCTCCCCTCGTTCTCTACGAACTTGGTGAGTACCGCTGCCCTCCAGGATGCGATGGTCACTACCACCACTCCTGGGGGTCAGCGTGTGTCGATCTGCACGTGCATACCGACCGGGCGTCACCTGGCCACATTCACTCGTCGGCCAGGGTCGAGTCTGTACACACTCGCTACCGAGCCTTCTCAGGTAGCTGCTTCTGCTCGGGTGTCCGCGTCAGGTCAGGTAGCCGCCTCTTGCTCGTGTCGCCTCCTATCGCACCAGACTCTTCTTTGGCACCAACGCGTGGGTCACCCCTCCATGCCTCGCCTTTGTAGCATGCACTCTCGTCTTCTTGTCTCTGGTCTCCCAAGGTCTCTTCCTCCCTTGCCGCCCTCGCCTGCCCCGCCCTGCCTCCCTTGCGTCGAGGGGCGGCAGCGCGCTGCTCCTCACTCCTCCTCGTTTCCCCCGACGACTGCTCCCCTGCAGATTCTCCACATGGACGTGTGGGGCCCAGCCTGCGTCAGTGGACAGAGCCGCGAGCGCTACTTTCTGCTGGTAGGTGACGACTACACGCAGTACACCACGGTCTTCCCCTTGCGCAACAAGGGTCAGGAATTGATATCTTGATCCCTTGGATCCGTGCAATCCGTCTCCAGCTCTGCGAGCGGTTCGGCCAGGACCTTCCTGTCCTTCGTCTTTACTCTAACAGAGGTGGTGAGTTCTCCTCCAACCTCTTGCGGGACTTTTTCGTGGGGAGGGCATTTTCCAGTCATTCACGCTTCCGGACTCCCCTCAGAAAAATGGGATTGCTGAGCGCCGCATTGGCTTAGTCAGGGAGGTCGCTCGTATCTCCATGATCCATGCGGCTGCTCCCCATTTTCTGTGGCCGTTTGCGGTCCGGTACGCTGCGCATCAGCTCAACCTCTGGCCCCGGAGACCTCGCCCACACTACGTTGGACGGGGGAGGTTGGCGATGCGTCAGTGTTCCGGGCCCGGGGATCTCGTGCCTTTGTTCGCGATACGTCAGCGGACAAGCTCTCCCCCCGTGCTATCCCCTGCGTCTTCCTTGGCTTTGTCCCCGACGCGCCTGGCTGGCAGTTTTACCACCCCACCTTGCGCCGTTCCTTCCCCTCTCATGACGTCACGTTTGACAAGTCGGTTCCCTTTTACCGCCTCTTCCCCTACCGCTCTGCCCCTCCCCCAACCCCACCGCTCCTCCTTGCTCCAGGTCCCCCTCCGGTAGACCCCCTCCCACCCCAGGGTCTTGCTCCCTCAGGTGTGTCTCAGGTAGACCCTCTCCCTGGTCCTGCGCCTGTTCAGGTAGCTGTCGACTCAGGTGCTGCTCGAGGTGCTGCGTCTGGGGGGAGGAGTCTGAGGGTGCTGAGACTGGGGGTGCTGAGCCTGGGGGTGTTGAGACTGGGGGTGCTGAGCCTGGGGGTGTTGCGACTGGGAGTGGTGAGCCTGGGGGTGCTGAGCCTGAGGGTGTTGAGCCTGGGGGTGCTGCGTCGGAGGGTGCGGAGTCTGGAGGTGCGGAGCCTCAGGGTGCTGCTTCGTCTGGAGATTTTGCTGGTGCTTCGTCGAGACTGTCTCCGCAGCAGTTGCGTGAGTGGTTTGTTCGGCGTACGCGCCTTAGGAGTGGAGCTTCTTGAGCTGGAGGTGCTGGCGCTGCTGGAGCTGGAGGTACGAGAGTTGCTGCTGGAGCTGGTGTTACTGGAGGTGCTGCGACCACTGGTCCTGGAGGTGCTCGTACCCGGGGTACTGGAGCTGCCGGGACTGGTGGCGTTGAGGGTGCTGGAGCTGGAGACCTTACGGAGTCTGGTACTACTGGCGCTGGTGGCGCTGGAGCTGGAGGATCTGTAGTTGGTGGCCCTGGCGCAGGAGGCGCTGGAGTTGGAGGCCCTGGTGTTGGTGGTGCTGGAGCTGGAGGAGCTGGAGCTGTTGCCCCTGGTGGCACTGTGCGGCCGCGACCGTACTTCGTTCCCCTGCTCCAGCAGGTTCTTGGTACCCCGCCTTCTACTGCCCTTACTCCTCCCATCCTGTGTCCCCCGCTTGACCAGTCGCAGCCGCCGTTACAGCCAGCCTCTCCACTGCCTGCTCCTTCTCCTTACACTGAGCAGTCTTGCGGTCTTACAGAGCGTCGTGAGCCTGCGTCTCGTCCTGTCTCGCCTGTTCGCACTGCTCGTTGCGTTCCTCTTTTGAGTCCTCCTCCTGTCCCTGGCACGCACGCTACGACCCTTCGTCCTTCCTCTCTTCCTCTACGCGTTCCTCTGCCAGCTCCTCCTGAGTCCTCTCTTCCTGAGGTCCCAGACCATGAGTCTGACCGCGCTCGTACTGCCAGTCCCGCTGTCTCTCGTCTCCTTGCCACTGCTGTCACTGACCCTTCTTTTGAGTCTGCTGCTGCGTCTGCTCTTGTTGCTGAGCTGCTTGACTTTGCTGCTAGACTACGCCACTGTTCTTGTTGCTGAGTCTGCGTCTGCCAATCCTCCGTCCGTCGGGGGTGAGTGTGCTCTAGGCACGGACGTCCTTGAGGACAGGCAGGAGGACTTTGAGTGTCTTGCAGCTGCTGTACCTTGTTTCGCTTCCATGCTGCTTGCCCTTGAGGGAGACTCGGATGCTCCAGACATCCCGACCCCGCGCTCTTACGCAGAGGCGATTACGGGTCCTTACTCCTCTCAGTGGCAGGCGGCCATGGATGCCGAGATGGCATCCTGGAAGTCCACAGGCACCTACGTCGACGAGGTTCCCCCACCTGGGGCGAACATAGTCGATGGCATGTGGATCTTCAGGGTGAAGCGGCCGCCGCGTTCTCCGCCTGCCTTCAAGGCACGTTACGTTGCTAGAGGCTTCAGTCAGCGACAGGGAGTTGACTACTTCCAGACCTTCTCCCCCACCCTGAAGATGATTACTCTTCGGGTGTTGCTGCACGTCGCTGCTCAGCGTGACTACGAGTTGCACTCTTTGGACTTCAGCACAGCTTTCCTGCAGTGCAGTCTGCACGAGGAGATCTGGTTGCGCCGCCCACCTGGTTTCACTGAGTCTTTTCCTGCAGGTACTCAGTGCAGTCTTTGGCGGCTAGTCTACGGTCTCCGCCAGGCGCCTCGTGAGTGGCACGATACACTGAGGACTATACTTGCGGCTCTTGAGTTTGCTCCTGCTACTGCTGACCCGTCGCTGTTTCTACGCACCGACACCTCGCTGCCGCCGTTCTACGCCCTTGTCTACGTCGACGACCTCGACTTTGCCACTGCTGACACTGAGGCACAGACTCTTGTGAAGTCGGAGCTGTAGAAGAGAGACACCTGCACTGACCTGGGTGAACTGCGCAGCTATCTTGGCTTGCAGATCACCCGGGACAGAGCTCGGCGCACCATTACCCTGACTCAGTTACACATGGGTCACCAGGTCCTTCAGCTCTTCGGTTTCCAGTTCTCCTCGCCACAGCCCACTCCTCCGTCTACCAGCCACTCGCTCTCAGCTCCACCTTCAAACGAGTCCGTAGAGTCGAGTGGTCCGTACTCAGAGCTTGTGGTTTGCCTTATGTACCTGATGACGTGCACTCGACCCGGCCTCGCGTACCCTCTCAGCCTCCTGGCTCGCTACATGGCTCCCGGTAGGCACCGAAAGGTGCACTGGGATGCTGCGAAGAAGGTACTGCGTTACTTGTGCAGTACGTCGGGCATGGGGCTCATGCTTGGAGGACGGGGTCCAGTTGTCCTCACCGGTCACGCAGACGCCTCCTGGGTTGACGACTCAGCTACGCAGCGGTCGTCACAGGGTTACACCTTCAGCCTTGGTTCCGGCTCTGTTTCTTGGCGGTCTACCCGCTCGTTTTCGTTTCTCAGCTCCAGTTGTGAGGCTGAGATCACGCCGGAGCCTTGGCTGCTCAGGAGCTACGCTGGCTCACCTACCTGCTGACCGACTTGGGAGAGCAGCCTCGCTTGCCTCCAGTTTTGTACGTAGACAACAAGGCCATGATTGCCTTGTGTCAGGAGCACATACTGGAGCACAGAACGAAGCACATCGCTCTGCGATACTTCCTTGCTCGAGAGTTGCAGCAGCGTGGCCAGCTTCGTCTTGCGTACGTGGCCACTAGGGCCAACACTGCTGATATATTCACCAAGGCACTTCCGCTTGGTGATCATCAGCGCTTCTCTACTGTGTTAGGCCTTGTGCCTACTTTGCCTCACTTGCTCACTGCTTGACTCTGCTTGTACTGTGATCTATATATATACCTGCATGCTTACACTTGCTAGGGTATGATCACTGTATTGTTTGTTCTCTTTTAAAACTCTGCATGTGAACTGGCCTTGTGGCCCTTTGCTTGTGATCGGACGGTGTGGTGACTTAGTGATCCACCCCGAGCTTGCTTTGCTTTTTTTGACTGGTCTTGTGACCACTTGTTCTCCCCCAATTTGCCTATGGGGGTGTGTCAAACTTATATATAGCTTACATTGTGTAGGCTGTAGTGGGGTAGCCCATAAGGGGTACAACCCAATTAGGGTTAGTACTTGTACCCAACTCTTTCATAGTTCATTCATTCTCGTTCATTACTTCTGATAAGCATATGTCACAGTTTCATAAGGCATACGTCAAGGAGCGGCAGGCAAACATCGGCAAATGGAGCCTGACTATTAAGAAGGTTCATGAGATCAATGATATCGGCACAATCTTGCTCTCTTTTTCTCTCGCTTCCCACTTACAATATGCGATCTCCTTTCCTGCATGCATTTCCTCTACTGACTTTCCGCCTTACCTCCCTCCCTTCAACTGCCTCACTGAAAGCAACAGCGATGTTGTGAGAGATTCTCAGAGATCCCACTGTAGCTCTCACCTCCACAGAGGGTTCAAGGGAGGACTGGGTCTGTGTTGTCCCAGCTTGTGGGAAGGACTAGGGTACCAGCTTCGAACAGGCCTCAGCCCACGTTCCCTCACTTTGCCACAAGACCAACCTGGCCAAGCTAGACGCGGCCACACGTGCGAGCAAGGGTGCGGTCAGCCTCGCCATCCTTTGCAAAGAGTTCTCCAAGGGACCTGCTCAGGAGTAATACTTTGGAGAGAAGGGAGCACAGAAGGAAATAAGGGTGCGGCTTGGCAGGCAGCTCGTCGGTGTGGAAGCAACAGCAATTGTTAAAATGTAATTGTATACATTATTCTATAACTGCCTGTAGTGTAGACTTAGTGTAGTTATATGCCTTGTTGTCGTGGTGCACCTTCTTCCTTTGCATGTTCTTTCCTATTTGTACCCTTGCTCAATATTGAATCACAATTTTTCTCGACACTCATGCTAGTACCCTCAAACCCTAGCTATGGCTCTCTAGCTTATGAGCTTGCTTTGACATGGTATTAAGAGCAATACTTTCCTATGGACCTTTACATAATGGGCCCACCACACTTCCGTCATGCCTTCGTCCCGCGTTCTGCCCGTGGCGAACGCGCCATCGACCGTGGCGAAAGCGCCATCTACCGTGGCGAACGCGCCAGCAGTGCGCAGCCCGTCACGCGCCCCGTCACACAGCAATCGTGCGCACAGTAGCACGCACAGCCGCGCGGAGCAGCAGCGTGCACGCCTGCGCGCGTAGCAGTCGCCTGCACGAGCAGCAGTAGTACGCACAGCAGTGCGCACAGCAGCAGTGGCGAACGCAAGTGCATGCGCACGTGCAGCAGCCGCCAACGCGCTCAGCGGCACGCGCACGTGCAGCAGCCGCCCGCACGCGAGCGCAGCAGACGCACGTGCAGCCTCTGCCGTAGCCGCGCGCCGCTACGCCCCATCACTCTTCCTGCCGCGCCTGCTGGCGTGGGGGGGGAGGGTGAGGGGGTGACGGGGGTGACCAGCAAACCGCCACCAGCTGCCCTCCTCTCTTCCTTTCTCTCCTTGCAGCACTTGTTGCTGTGGGCGGGGTGGGGGGAGGGGGAGGGAGAAGGGTAAGGGGGTGGCGTGAAAGTCCAACAGCAGCACTCTCTCCTCTCCTCTCCTCACTCCAGCAGCCACCTCTCCACTCCTCCTCCTTGCTTGCGTCAGCTCCAACCGCCCTGCCTTGTGGGGGGGGGAAGTTCAGGGGGGGGGGGGGGGGGGGGGGGGGTGGGAGAGGTTTGAGGGGGGTGGGGGTAGCCGTGAACCCAGCAGCTCCAGACGCCAGTGAGCCCGTTCAGCTGCTCTAGCCGTACGAGCAGGATGCTCCAGGCGTACGAGCCCGTTACCCCAGTAGCCCGTGAGCCAGTAGCTCCAGTTGCCAGTGTGCTAGCCGCTTGAGCCGCCGCTCCCACCTCCTCTCCTCTTTCTCGCTCTCCCTCCTCACTTCCTTCTGCTTGGTGTACCCCTTCAGGGGGTGTTTCTGATGGAAAGCGTGCGAATCTGGAGAGCATACAAGAGATTAAGTCCGCCGACTTCGACGGAACATTGCATACAGCTCACGTAACCTTAAGCTATGAGCGGGTACGCGTTGGAAACGTCTTAATCTCTACTTTCCAGAATGGTAACGCCCGCCTTAAACCAAGATCTAGGCCGATCGCTATCGCGATTTAAGTGCGACGGGGTGTCTTTGCCGAATTACTTGGCAGCCATGGATTACATATAGGAATGGCTTCAGCTAGAGTTCAGATCTAAAAAATGACGAGTTTCACAAACCCTACCATCCCAACCCTCGCCATACAACAATCCCCAACAACCCAAAATGCAAAACTAGCAACACCAAAGGTGTTGTAGTGGGTAGCAAAGGTTTGTTGGTGCTTGTTTGGTGAGAGAACAAATCCAGCCCGTAACAAGTCTAGCAATCATATTTTGCCCAAACCCTTAGCCCACAACCAGCTAGAGCAAAATACCACAACCACCTACACAATCAACACTCCCCCTTGCTCATGCTGGAGGTGGCTGAACACCACTGGGCAAAATCCTTCACTCCACTCCCCCTTGCCCAGGAAGAGGAGCCATCCACAGCATGATGTCGTCAAGGCAGAGAAGCACCAGCCCTCCCACATCCTGCTCAGGCACCATGCCAACATGGGGCTGCATCCCCATCAAGGACATGCACACACCGTGCCTCTCAAAAGGAAGGGGTTTGGTGAGTATGTCTGCTGCCTGACGGTTGGTTGGGCACCACCGGAGGATCACCTTGCCGCTTGCCACCATCGCCCTGATGAAATGCCACCGAACCTGCATGTGCTTGGTGCGGCCATGCAAGCATGCATTCTGTGCAAGGGCAATGGCAGACTGGTTGTCCACAAACATAGGCACACCACCAGCAAGCTCATGCCCAAACTCCCCAAACAAATGCTTCAGCCACACACCTTCCTGAATGCACTGACACAGACTGATGTACTCACTCTCAGTGGTGGACTGTGCAACCACCGACTGCCTCTTGCTCTGCCAAGAGATGGCTGCACCATTAAGGCAATAGACATAGCCGGTGTGACTCTTGCGGTCAGCTGAATCTCCAGCATAATCAGCATCACTAAAGCCCACCAACTCAACTTGAGGCTTGCTGTGTGCGGGGTAGAAGATCCCTGACTTGACACAACCTTTCAGGTACCTTAGCACTCTCTTAGCAGCCTGTAGGTGAAATGCCTTGGGACAAGACACCACCTTGGACAGCTGTGACACTGCATAAGCAATCTGGGGCTGTGTGGTCGTGCTTGCATACATGAGAGACCCCACAATGCTTTGATAGAGCTGGACCAGCTCATCTCTCACCAAGGGCTCCTCAGCATGTGCATGCACGTCGAACCCTGTAGGGAGAGGAGTACGCACAGGGTTAGCCTCAGAAAGGCCAAATGACTCAAGCATGTTGAGAATGTACCTCTCCTGATGAATCAAGATGCCACTCTCATCACGCTCAATCTGCACCCCCAAATAGTACTTAGCCTCCCCCAAGTCCTTCATGCGGAAACGAGATGACAAGAGACCCTTCACCTCGTCCAGCAAGACCATGCTTGAAGACATTAGCAGAATGCCATCCACATAGAGGTAAAGGGACAACCTGCCCTCATCCCTCACCAAGTGGTACAAGGCAGGGTCACACTCAGACCCCTCAAAGCCAAAATCCATCAATGCCGCATCAAACTTGAGGTACCACTGCCTTGGAGCTTGCTTAAGCCCATAGATTGATTTTCTGAGTCGGCAAACCCTGCCGGACCCATCATCAAAACCAGGGGGCTGCCTCATGTAAAGCTCCTCCTTCAAGACCCCATGAAGATAGGCAGTGGTCACATCCATGTGATGGATGTGAAACCCCGAGGAGGCTGCCATCCCAAGGGAGCCTCTCAGGGTAGTAGGCTTACCCACCGGGGTAAACACCTGGTCATAGTGAACACCCCGTGTTTGAGTGTTCCCCATGGCCACCAATCTGGACTTAGGCCTCTCAATGCTACCATCAGCCTTGTGTTTGTACTTCCACACCCACTGACACCTCAATACCTCCATACCAGGGGGCACACAAGCTGGATCAACCAGCTCAAAGGACTCGTTCACCTTATGAGACTCAAGCTCCTCGCGCATGGACTCGACCCACTCAGGACGGGACAAGGCCTCCTTGACCGACTTAGGCTCATGTACCTGACCCATAAGACAAAAATCAAGTCTATGCGCACCCTCATCAGCATCCACAAGCATGCACTCCTCCAAATCATGCACCTCATGATCATGCATGCAAGCATACTATGCACTTGGTGTGAACCTCTCAGGTGGCTGGGAGATGCGTGTGGTGCGGCGCAGAGGTGATGCCTCCCCCTGCTCCAAACTTTGCAGCTTCTCCCTCCAAGTCACACTCTTCATGGGGGACCGTGGTGACTTGGGCAGCTGCTGCTGCAGTATTTGCTGCCACCTACCCACAGGAACAGGCGGTGTATGCTGCTGTGGTGGCTGCTGCGGCTTCTCTTGTTGCTGCTGCTGCTTCCCCTGTGGCTGCTCCGGGTCATGGGCTGGTGCGTTAGGGTCAGTGGTAGAACCAGCAGTTGGTGACTCCTCATGGTGAGGTGCAGCTGCCTTTTGTTCCTATTGCTGCTCCTGTACCTCCTCTCCAGGGTCCTCCCATGCCCCCTCAAAGATGGAAGAGGTGTAGGGATCCTGGAGGGAGCTCCCAACTGTACTAGCACCACGCTCCTTCCACCCCTTGTAGCTCAGCCCCTCGTGAAAAACCACATCCCGGCTTTCCACCACCCGCTGATCCGCCACACTCCACAACATCCAAGCTTTGCTCCTCTCCGACACCCCAAGGAAAATGCCCCATTGTGCCTTAGGATCCAGCTTCCTCCGTTGCTGGTCGGGCACTTTGAACTGCGTCATGCACCCCCACACTCGTGCCATCGACGCACTAGGCACCTTCCTAGTCCACATGAAGTATGGGCTCTTGCCCTCTAGCCCCTTGCTGCCCATCCGGTTCTTAACCCAGTTGGCATATTGCACTGCTGCCCCCCACCAAGTATGGTCCAGCTGCGCATGAGCAAGCATGGCTCGGGCAAGGTCAATGAGGGTCCGGTTTAGCCTCTCTGCTGCCCCATTTTGCTGCGGCGTGTAGGCAACTGAAAGCTGGTGGGTGATGCCCTTGTCTTCAAGGAAAGACTCCAGATCCTTCCCCATGTACTCCCCACCCCAATCAGACCTAAGTATTTTCACCTTGGCCCCGGCTTCCCTCTCCGCATAGCGTATCCAACGCTTGAAGACCTTGGCCACTTCATCCTTGGTTTTCACCAAGGTAACCCAACTTAGGCGGCTGAAGTCATCCAAGAAGGTGATGAAGTATTTGCTGCCCTTCTCCCTTTCCGGTGTTTGCATGGGGCCACACACATCCGTGTGCACCAACTCAAGAGGTGCGGAGGCTCTAGTGGTGGAGGTAGGGAAGGAGGTCCTTGGCAGCTTCCCGGTCGTGCAATCAGGGCACTTGCTTGGCTGCCCACCACCCTCCTTGATCTCCACACCCTTCAGCTCCCCCTTCTTCACACACTCCACAAGTTGCTGCCTTCCCGCATGCCCCATGCGTAGGTGCAGCAAATCTGCCGTCACCTGCTCTACATCCCTCCAACGGGTGCTGCAAGCGGCATCCTTGGCTTCAACCCCATGTGCCTTCTCCACGTGAGGCACACACACTGGAACAAGGTATAAACCCTTCTCTAACTTGGCCTCCATCACCACAGCTCCACCCTTGCGAACCGTGCACCCTCCCATGGTGAAGGTGCATATGTATTCTTGCCTCGCAAGCTGAGAGCATGAGAGAAGGTTGGCTGCCAATCCAGGAACATGAAGCACACCCTTCAAATTAAGCACCTCCCCCTCCTTCCCCTTGACGGTGATGGTGCCGATGCCGATTGCTTGCAGCGTATCTCCACTCCCCACAATCAAATTTCTGGAGTTAGGTGGGAGGGAGTGATAGGTGGTGAAGAGGTCGCGCCGAGGTACCATTCCACAGGTTGCCCCTGAGTCTAGAATGAGCTGGTTGGGGTCAGCCAACACACGACCAGCAAGCGTCGTCTCCTTCTCCAAGGATAAGAAGGAGAAACCATCATCCGATGAGTCCTCCTTTCCCTTCTTATCCTCGTTTGCCGCCGCTGCTGCCGCTTTCTCTTTGCTGCCCTTCTTGTTCCATGCTCCATTCTTCATCCTCCTCTCCACCCACTCAGGCCTAGTGACAGGTGGAGCCTCTCCTGGGTACCCTTGAGGCTTCCACCCATCTTGTCGGCTCCAACACTCCTTCCAAGAGTGCTTCCGGTTGCATCCAGGGACGAGGCACTTGTCGAGCTCCTTCTTCTTCCCCCCACCTCCTTGCCGCTGCCGGTACTTCTTGGAGGCAGCCCTATCACCTGCCCCCATTCCCCCTTCAATTCCTCTTCCAGCATCACGTTTGCGAGCCTCATCAGAAACCAAAACCTCCCATATCCAGGCCTTGGTCCATTTCTGCTGCTCAAGGTGAAGGTACTACAGTAGGGCCTCGTTCGCCTCTTGGTCCAGCCCCTGGAGTGCGGTGTAGATGATCTCCTTCTCATCTACTTTGTAGTTCAACTCCTCCAAGGCCCTGACATACTCATCCACTCTCTGGAGATACTGCACCATGGTCTCTCCATCACCATAGTTGCGTTCCATGGTGTAGAACCGCTTCCTCCAGGTGAGTATGCTTAGCAACCCTTTTTGCAAATGTCGATCTTGAACTCTCTTCCATGCTTGGGCAGCTGCTCCTTGCTTCCCCTTCAGGTCAATCAGCATCTTTAGGAGCTCTAGTTGGCCTTCCAAAGCCCAACACAGGTACTGGAACGCTTGCTTGTCCTTGCGGTCCCATGCTTCCTGTGCCTTAGTAGCTTCTCCGCACTAAACCGGTGCCTTCCGGTTCGCGGTGCTGCTGATCCACCTCCACTTCCCTCACTTATAGATGAGCTAGAGGCTCCCCCAGCCCCTGCTCCCTCTTGGATAGACACTCCAGCAGATGCCTCTGCTTTATCAGCGCCAGGTCTTCGCTCCGATCCCTCCAAAACGCCTTCTAGGTCTTTGATGCCTAGCCAAAGCGTAAACTGGAACCGCCATAGCGAAAAATCCGAGCCGGTGAACCTAGGAGGGCCATCTAATTTCTGGGCCATGACCAACCCTAGATCTGGAGGTCCTTAAACCAATTCGAAATTTGATGAAAAGAGGGAATGTCGCAGGCCTAACCAGCTCTGATACCACTACTGGAAAGCGTGCGAATCTGGAGAGCGTACAAGAGATTAAGTCCGCCGACTTCGACGGAACATTGCATACAGCTCACGTAACCTTAAGCTATGAGCGGGTACGCGTTGTAAACGTCTTAATCTATACCTTCCAGAATGGTAACGCCCGCCTTAAACCAAGATCTAGGCCGATCGCTATCGCGATTTAAGTGCGACGGGGTGTCCTAGCCGAATTACTTGGCAGCCATGGATTACATATAGGAATGGCTTAAGCTAGAGTTCAGATCTGAAAAATGACGAGTTTCACAAACCCTACCATCCCAACCCTCGCCATACAACAATCCCCAACAACCCAAAATGCCAATCTAGCAACACCAAAGGTGTTGTAGTGGGTAGCAAAGGTTTGTTGGTGCTTGTTTGGTGCGAGATCAAATCCAGCCCGTAACAAGTCTAGCAATCATATTTTGCCCAAACCCTTAGCCCACAACCAGCTAGAGCAAAATACCACAACCACCTACACAATCAACAGTTTCTACACATGGTTCTTCACTATAGGCAGTTAGGGGGTGTGTTAAAATGTAATTGTATACATTGTTCTATAACTGCCTGTAGTGTAGACTTAGTGTAGTTATATGCCTTGTTGTCGTGGTGCACCTTCTTCCTTTGCATGTTCTTTCCTATTTGTACCCTCGCTCAATATTGAATCACACTTCTTTCTTCTTTTTGGCTTGCTCTACTTATTCGACACTCATGCTAGTACCCTCAAACCCTAGCTATGGCTCTCTAGCTTATGAGCTTGCTTTGACAGCAATAGGGGAGTCGGCAGTATTGCAGTCGTAATGCTAGAACCTCTGTGCGGTGTGATCTCGGTGATAGTTGTATCTCAGTGCGTTGCTTCACAGCCCGTAGATGCGATGGGGCTTCTACGCGGTTAATCAATGAATAAGAGAAACTCCATTACGTTTTGCGATTTCAACATCAACGGGCTCGGCAGTCAGGGGAAGAGAATCAAATGCAAAGATTGGCTCTGGAACAAGGCAGACACTTCAGTAATCACTGACACAAGAATAGAAGCAGATCAAACTTTTGGACAGCGTACGCCTCTGAGAGATGCTTTTCGCTTCATGTACCCGCACAGGCGTGAATACACATACTCCAAGGCGAAAAAGATGAGCACCAGGTTCGACCGAGCGCTAATCTTGCAAAACCTGCAAAGCAAGTTGGTGGATGTCTGGCACGAGGAAATCACGAACAGGATGACTGGCCACTGGTACGCAGTGATGATGTCGCTGGAGTCAGCCGCATCCGTGGCTAGGGGTCCGGGAATCTAGAGACTACGTGGGAACCAGACAAAAAAGAGGGGGTTCAGAAAGAAGATCAAACGTTTCCTTAACGATGTGGCGGGGGATCTTGGCGCTGCGCTCCCTCGGCTGACGTCGTGCTTAAGGGCATGCGAGCGGCAGGAAAAGGAGCGAACGGAGGCGACCAGGGTGCATCTGTCCAGGGAAGTGGAGATATTTCGTTACTGGCTGATGCTGAACCTGAACTGCCAGCGTACGGCGGCCATTTTGCTGAAGAAGGAAGAGTTACTCTTGGCTTACAAAACAGTCACAAGGAGAAGCTGCAGACGTGGGCAAGTGTTACGGCAGAGCTGAATGGCGAATCTGCAACATCACAAAAACCCAATGCCAAGTTTGGACGAATTTTGATTTCAATTGTCTTCGCGTAAAAAAATCCGGATTCAATTTGGACCGACGGTTGGAGTCATTTGATAGGAGCTCCGAGACACATCTCGCGACAAGGTTTGGCTCAGTTCACGTTCCAATTTGGCACGCGTGCTTTTTCGGATGACAATCGGGCGCAATCCGTTTTGGTGCAAATTCGTGACCAAATTATTCAAAACTAAATTCTGTTTTTGTTCATTTTGGATATTTAGGATTTCAAAATTGCATTTATTATTGCGGTTTACCACAACCATTATTCAGCATTCTAGCATCAAGCAGTCTTAGCACCAGGTCAAAGAGCCTACGCACTGGCGGGCCTTAAAAGCGCCCGGTGGGAAGGGACGACATCTCCAAGGTCGCCATCGTCGATGAGGAACTTGTTCGGAAAGACGAACGCACCCATAGCCAGATCGTGGGGGATCCTCCACTCCATGACAACAAAGTGGATCATCTGTTTGACCTTTTCGCACCACTCCTCGTAGTCTGGCCTGTTCTGTTCCGGCTGGCTACCGATTCGCTTGTGACGCTTATCCTGCAGAAGGGGCCATTCGATCTGCAATGTGGTGTAGGGTTGGGTGGATGGTTTATGAGGAGGGTGGGTTACGGGTAAATGAGCCAACTGAAAGCGGTGATTCAGTCGTCACTATCTACGTAACTCCAAAGGCTTAATCGACCAGAGATTTAGCTGAAGTACAGGCAAGGGGTGAAAGGGAGGCCTATGCCGCTGTATGCTGCTGGCCTGAGGGTGGAGTTGATAGTTGACCTTGTTGAGGACAGGTGGTGGTTGAAGACTCCCATGGTTGACTTGTCATTGTGCAACCACAGCAGCTTCATTGCCTCGAGCCCTTCTGCAGACAAGTGGACAGAGAACGCGTCGAACACTTCCTCCGGTGCAGGGTAGTACTGTATTTTCTCCGGCGGGTTCAGAAACATGAGCTAAGAGCACACTAAGTAGGCTTTGTGCTGCGCAGGGGTGTAGGGTATACAACACGACATGGGAGAGAGAAACCAGCAGTTATGAGGGTGGCCGCGTGACCAGGGGATGGTGACTAGCAACACTGTGTGAACTTGCCACGTCACACCCTGCGCCATCCGCCACGTCCACCAACAACCCGCCCCACTTGCCACGTCACACCCCCCTACCACAAGCCACGTCACTGTCAGAATGTTATGTTTTGTCTAGCCTGCAGTGGGGTACTCAATAGTGAGTACAGCCCAATTTAGGGTTTGCTATATGTACTCAACTGCTTGCTAGTGAAACCTCTCTTTCCTCTTTTCTCATTTCTACATTCCTTTGGTTTCTAACAGTCACCCCCCACCCACCTGACACGCCTCGCTTCGTCATGCGCCGCTCACGTGTACCCTTTCAAACCGCCACGTCATCCCCAACCCTCACATTCCGCCACGTCACACCCTCCTGCATCCGCCACGTCATCCCCAACCCGCACCTTCCGCCAAGTCACCCTCCCCCACCCCAAGCCACGTCACCCCCCACCCACCTGACACGCCTCGCCTCGTCATGCGCTTCTCCCTTATACCCTCCAAAACTGCCACGTCATCCCCAACCCCGCCCTGGTTGCCACGTCAACCCCAACCCGCCCCATTTGGCCCGCCGCATACCGGGAATGGGTTTGTCTCCTGCAACACTAGCACTCATGCCTTGTCCACGGCACTCATCGGCGGCAGGGCACCTTTCATAGGCACTAGTGCGGACCCCCCGGCATAACTGGCAGGTGCTCCACGACGCAGGCCGAGCTGAGCAAACATGGCGTACATCTCAGACCATAGCGCCTGGAACTCCTCCCGTGTAACAAACTGCTCGTGCTCCGCACTTTCACCTAGGGCACCCAAGAGCGGGGGAAAAGGGTGTGATGAATCCCCCTTCTGGCCAAGGGGATCAACGTCTTCTGCAGCAGTCCCGTGTGCCCTCACACTATCATGCTGGCGGGAAAAGGGCAGCTCAGGGAAGGGATTGGCAGAAGTGCTTGGCCCTTGCCCACGCGAAGGACCGGCGAGGGGGGAGACGGCCTTGCCCCAGACAGGAGAAGCGTGGAGCTGCCGATATGGGTATGAGGGTGAGGCGAGTGGGGAGTGCGTGACGTGGCCTGGTGGAGGGGATTCGGATTCCTCTCCTCTTGGTGCGCTGGGTGCCCTGGCAGCGACTTTAGACGGGCCGGAGTATGGCGTGTAGAACCTTGGGGCTCCTGTGGATAGCGGGGTAACACTTGCTCTTCCGGCCCCCTTCGTTAGCTGCATCCGTTGCACGCTTACCGGTGGCCCAATGCATGTAACACGAGGGGCTGAGATTGATAGGGAGCAGGAGCACAAAATTAGAGTCGATTAGTTTCAATACACGGGCACACATGCTTGCGTACGATCAGCAGTTTGAATCTAAATCGGGTTATAACGGGTACTGTTTTGTTACAAGAGGACTTACCTTGCTTTGCAGATTCGTCGACCTTCTCCTTCCCTGCAGGGGAGAAACAATGTGAAGAAATGTATTAATTGGCACGGTTGAGCAGAGAGTTCAGCAGCCACGCCATGTGTATGGGCCACAGTGCTTACCTTTCAGCTGTCCCTTTGGTTTTTTTGCTGCCTGCGCCTTCTCGTTGCCACCTTTCCGCGGGGTGCTTTGGCGGCCGCTACGACATTTACCGGCTGGTTCTTTCTTGCCGGAACCCACTGGAACCCCTTTGGCGCGGCTGCCCTATCCTTCACCATCCCCTTTTGATCCCTGGCTCCCTTCCTTTTTACCAACCCCTTCGCTTTTGACCTTCACTTTACGCGTCTTCGGTTTGCCCGATGCTTCGCCACGCGGGGCGTCACCCGCCCCGCGTCTTCGGGAATGGCGAGTCCGGCCCCCCACCTTCCCTGTACTACTCCCCTGTCTGCCTCGCCCGCCCCGTCCTTTCACTGCCGCCACATCCTCCTCCTCCTCCTCCTCCTCCTCCTCCTCCTCCTCCTCCTCCTCCTCCTCCTCTTCCTCCTCCTCCTCCTCCTCCTCCTCCTCCTCCTCCTCATCCTCGTCGTCCCTCTCCTCCTCCTCCTCCTCCTCCTCCTCCTCCTCCTCCTCCTCCTCCTCCTCCTCCTCCTCCTCCTCCTCCTCATCCTTGTCGCCCCCCTCCTCGTCCTCCTCCTCCTCCTCTTCGTCCTCCTCGTCATCATTCTCATCTTTTACTTCCTCCCCAACATCCACGTCCTCCTCCTCCGCATCCTCTTCATCCTCCGCATCCTCCTCCTCATCAGCCTCCTCGTCCTCATCCCCCGCATCCCCCTCATCTTTCTTGCCCCTCCTTCCGCCAGATGTTCTCCTCGCTGCGGGTCGGCCCTTCTTGCGCAATGCATGACCCGTCGCCTTGCCACTTGCTTCCCTGGCGCCTCGCGTTGTCCCAACGTCCGCACCACCGGCGTCGTCAGCACCGCCTGTTGTCTGCCGCCTCTTCGACCGCGTATTGATGTCCCCGGGCACGGCGTTATCATACTCTTCTTCCCCATCACTCTTCCTCTGCCTATGCCTCCCACGTCCACCATAAGGAGGAGAGCCACCTACGTCGGCGATGCTGTGTTCCCCTGCCTTGGCCTTATCCACCATGGCAGCAGAAATTTCGACCACGGTCGGCTGGAGCAGCGTCAGTCCGTGTTGGGATGCCTCCCCCTCGGACTCCTGGGTTGCGGCATGCTCGGCGCGGGGAGCGTCACCGTGATTTCCCCCTGTCGCCGACCCCTCTCTCTCCGCCGACGGGACTGCAAGACTCACGCTCCCTCGCCCCGGATCTTCTTTGCCCCCGATGGTGCCGTCGTTAGTCGGACCGGGATTGGTTCTACCAGAGGCAACATCCGCATCTTTTTTCACGGTAGAAACACGCTTACGTGGCGTTGGTTGCTTCCTCTTCTCTTCCGCCTTCTTGCCGCACTTCTCCTGTCCAAACGCGGCCTTTTTTCCCGCCAGTTTTTTCAGCCCTCCGCCACGCGCGGCGGACGCATTAGTACCTTTAGAGCCGCCACCACCCTCCCTATCGGTCTGTTGAGACAGCCTCCTTGTCGCATGACGTCCGGCCTGTTCCTCCTCCCTTTCTTTTTGCCGTGCTGCACGTGTCATGGTTGTATTACGAATGCGAATTTCTACAAGGCAGAACGGTGAAATTGTTATCATTTGCATTCACGTCTGTTTGCCTCCCATCATATGTTCGTGTGTTGCATGCGTGGTGTGAGCGTGTGCAAGAATTTATGTTTGGTGTTGTTTGGATTTTCTGAGTGTGTGTGAGTGTTATTTGCCTTGGGCAGATATCTAAAGTGCCTCCTCTGCTTGAGAGCTTTCCGACGAATCGAGAATCGCCGCGATCGGAGCAAGAACGAGAAAGATATGATCATTCGAAGTTTTGATTGAGATGCAGCGACTATGGGAATTTGCGTGTTGACTCAATATGGGGTACAGACTTTTGGGGGTTGGGAAATTCGTCACCATCACTGTAGATGATGCCAAGTGGTTGGGAGAAGCCAAACCAAGTTGGCAAGTGTGGCCAAGTTGGGTGAGGTGGATGGCATGAGTTGGGAAAGTGACAAATGTCAAAGTTGGGGTGCCTATAGAGAGGGGAATTGTGTGGTATGGGGTTTCCTTGGTTGGGAACTCCCTTGGGACCTTCCCTCACGTCCTTCTCATCCCCTCCTACCTGGTTCAATTGCTACTTCAACTTTCTTGTGTGAACTTGTGAGACACCTTTGTGATTGAGTTAAGTTTCTATGGCAGCATACCCCCTAGTGCGCCGAAATTCATAACTCAAGCTATAATCCATATTTTGATATTATTCAAATTGGGAAAGATAGCCACGGTCAAGGGCTACAACATCCTCGACGAATTCTAACGGTGAGTTTTTTGTCGACGACGTTTCTTGTGACGACGAAGTTTCTGTCAAGAATTATAGTTGACGATTTTGAGATATTTCGGCCCTTAATCTTCATAGACTCCGTCCTTAGTCTCTAACAGAATAATAGTCACTAAGAGCTACGGCCCATGACTTAGTCGACTGGTGAGTCACGGGCGATCTGGAAACGCCTGTGTCAAACAGCGAGCAGCGTCAAAGTTGTGGGCTAGAGGGTGACGGAAGCAGGTGGGTGGGGCACGAGGGTATTTGGGGTGGCTTGCGCGACTAGAGAGATTACTGTAATCAGATCAGGCTAGATCGGACGGTGTACGTGTAGCCACCCAATCATAAACCCACCCACCGCTCGATCACGGCCGCTCAATGGCGGAAGTACCGCTTGGCGGGTGCTTGTGTTGCGGGAGGGGTCGTTTGAGATGCGTCGGCCAATCAGTGTTGCCAACGGATCAATCAATTGAGCAGTTTTTGTCATGGTATGGTGTTGGATTGGGCTCAATTCTTGCATGGACCTTATAAAAGGTGCGTAAAGGGTGTGGTATGAAGCACAGGGGTAACGCACAAGCGGTGATGCATTATCGATAGCCATGTTTAGACAGGGCGACGCTGCATCGTTCAGGCCCATGTTTTGCGCAACATGGTGAAACCGTTGTGGTATGGTGTTGGATTGGGCTCAATTCTTGCATGGAACTTATACAAGGTGCATAAAGGGAGTGGTATGAAGCACAGGGCTAACGCACAAGCGGTGATGCGTTATCGATAGCCATGCTTATACAGGGCGACGCTGCATCGTTCACTCCCATGTGTTGCATGTCATGGTGAAACCGTTGTGGTATTGCATCCGACGTTGAAACCATTGTAATATTGTATAAGATTGGGCTCCATTCTTGCATGTTAATTCAGCACGGTGCTTTGAGGTCCCCAAAACCTCTTGTGAAGTGACGATACACATATTCGGTACATGCAACAATCTTACGGAAACACACTGAGTTCATGGGTGATACCCGTATGTTTCCATACCACACTAGAGAACTAGGAGGGTTTACAAACACTACCGTTGTCAATTAGGGGTTGTTTTTGTGCAGGCCCATAAGTATGTTTGTATAATACTAATTATAATTGAATCGAGTGTCTATGTAAAATGTAACTGTATATTGTCATTACCTGGTTTGGATTAAGTCTCTAGAGGTGCGCACCACTTTGGGCTCACCTACGTGATTGCGATTTCCCCCCTATAGCTACTCTTGAAAGAATCACAGCACCAAACGGATCTCTTCCCTCTCTTCCTCATCCCCCTCGACTCTCATGCACGATTCAAAAACCCAAGTTTTGAATCAAGAGGCACGTACTTCTCACCGTGCTCGCGACGCACACTCACGACCAAGCGTGCTAAACTCCAGTGCATATGGCCCTGCTCACGTCGTGCAGAGATACAAGCCGCTATGGAGAGTTCGCGCTTTGGCGATGACCGTGTTGCAGTCATAGCCTTCGTTGACGGTGTATTTGATGCGTTCACAAACTTCAAACAGGCTAGTTGCTTCATAGGCCATTTCTCCATTCTTAGACGGATCCGTAACACATGGGCTCTTTGCCAGGCGTTGTCTGCAAGTTCTGCAACAGATGGTTCCCCAACGCCCAAGTTTATGGCGGTCATAAGTCACGGCGGACCCCTTGTCACGACATTCTCTCGGACGCTCCCGCTGCTCCCGCTTCACCTACCGCGTCTAACGTATCCAACACCGTCAATGTGAGCGGTCCTCCTCGCGTGCCTAAAGCTGACGAGGACGAAACACCCTCGGCTGTTAACGAGGGGGCTCCGGAAGATGAACATCAACCACCACCAAGAACACCTGCAGCTGACACGAGTGAGCATCCTGAGAGCCAGCCTGAAGGGAGTCAAGCCTCGCCGCCTACAAGCATCTCCGGACAGAGCGATGCCACGCCCCTCAATCCGCTCGCGTTGAAGCTGCTTCATTTCGTTCGGTGCGTGAATGGCGGAATGGGAATGCCGGAGGTTGACATCAATGGCTTGCTTCAGCTCGTGGTAGAGCCCGGCCTTGCGCCTCTTGTGACCTCGGAGCTCCGGAACTGCAAGGATCTGGAGCGGATCGAGATGGAGCGCTTGGCATGGCTCAATCGCGGATGGTCGGTGGCGACATTCGAGATTGACGGTCATCCGCCTCAGCGCCTGCCATTCCAAAACTCACCTCAAGTAAGCCGACTCTGAATCCTTGGCAGTGAAATGCTGATGCGGCAACCTTGTGGTGCTTGTATGAAGTTATATTCGTTCTCCTTGTATGAGATCGGACCCACCAATCAACGCATCTGACCATGCCCCTCTTCTCTACTGCCTTCGCCACCGTAAACCAGGCATTCGCTGAACTATTTGGGCATACCAACAACGTGCCCAGCTTCAAGCTCAAGGCGCGGGTCGATGAGAACCCTGACACAGGCGACCGTTGCTATACCACGCCGGAAACAGGAACGTGGTGGAATGATGCTCAGGTATGGATACACCCCGTTGCCACCCAAAACCGGATCCGTGCTCATGCCTCCGTTGCTGCGCTGATGTGTCTGGTGCATGATGAGTGTGTCATGTTCGATGAACATGCTATAAAGGTCGTTTAACCCACCTCGACCAGTTACCTTGGTGGTGTTTGACCGTGTGTCCATTGCCGCCTTGTCGTGCATTGCAAGAACACTTTGGATGGACCAAAGTCGTGGGGGGAATCATCCTATATTCGGATGTGACGCACATGAGCAACAACGGCCGGAAGAAGGCGTGGCCGCTCATGATGACGCTTGCCAACATCTCCCAGGCCAAACGATGGGGGAAATCCGGCCACACGCTACTTGCCCTCCTTCCTATCCCCCCTTCTGCAATGTCTGCCGTGGAGAAGGTGATGCTCTTCCAGCGATGCGTCACCACCGTGCTGCAGCCACTTCTCGATGGCATGGAAAGGTCCGTACCTGGTGTTGCATCTTGCTATGTCGTCACCCAATCACCTGCATACTATGCAGGGCGTCACGATATGTAGCAGTCCCCTTTCCCCCTCTTTGTCCATGCACAAATCATGTCCTCCCAATTCCTGATACCACTCTACCTGTTCCTTGCAGCGGGTTCCGTCTTAGGGACCCTTTCGGTGATTGGCAAACCGTGCGTCCCCAGCTGTAAGCCTTGTGAGAATAACAAGGAATGAATAAACTAGGAAGAAGGTGGGTACAAGTAGCAAACACAAAAGTGTTGTACCCTCTAAGGACTACCCCACTACAGCCTAAACAGACTATAGCATATATAAGTTTGACACACCCCCATAGGCAAAGTGGGGGAGAACAAGAGGTCACAAGACCAGTCAAGAAAGGCAAAGCAAGCTCAGGGTGGATCACAAAGTCACCACGCAGTCTGAGCACAAGCAAATAGCCACAAGGCCAGTTCACATGCAGAGTTATGTAAAGGATAACAAACAATACAATGAACACAATCTAGCAAGTGTAAGCATGCAGGTATATGTATAAAGAGTACAGTACAGGCAGAGTCAAGAAGAAAGCAAGTGAGGCACAGTATGTACAAGGCCTAACACAGTACAGAAACGCTGATGATCACAAGGCTGAAGTGCCTTGGTGAAAACATCAGCAGTGTTGGCCTGAGAGGTCACGTAAGCAAGACGAAGCTGGCCACGCTGCTGCAACTCTCGAGCAAGGAAGTAGCGCAGAGCAATGTGCTTCGTTCTGTGCTCCAGTCTGTGCTCCTGACACAAGGCTAGCATGGCCTTGTTGTCGACGTACAGAACTGGAGGAGAACGAGGCGCCTCTCCCAAGTCGGTCAGCAGAAAGGTGAGCCAGCGTAGCTCCTGTGCAGCCATGGCCCCAGCGTAGATCTCAGCCTCACAACTGGAGCTGAGAATAGAAGAAGAGCAGGTAGACCGCCAAGAGACAGAACCGGAGCCAAGACTGAAGGTGTAACCCTGTGACGACCGCTGCGTAGCCAAGTCGTCAACCCAGGAGGCGTCAGCGTGACCAGTGAGGACAACTCGAGCCCGTCCTCCAAGCACGAGCCCCATGCCCGATGTACTGCACAAGTAGCGCAACACCCTCTTCGCAGCATCCCAGTGCACCTTTCGGTGCCTGCCGGGAGCCACGTAGCGAGCCAAAAGGCTGAGATGGTATGCGAGGTCAGGTCGTGTGCAAGTCATCAGGTACATGAGGCAGCCCACAAGCTCTGGATACGGGCCACTTGGCTCTACGGACTCGTCCGAAGGTGGAGCTGAGAGCGAGTGACCGGTAGGCAGAGGAGTGGACTGTGGCGAGGAGTACGTGAAGCCGAAGCGCTGAAGGACCTGCTGCACCATGTGTGACTGAGTCAAGGTAATGGTGCGCTGTGCTCCGTCCCGGGTGATCCGCAAGCCAAGATAGCTTGTGAGCTCACCCAGGTCTGTGCACGTGTGTCTCTTCTGCAGCTCGGACTTCACGTGGGCGAGTGCCTCCGTGTCAGCAGTAGCAAAGACGAGGTCGTCTACGTACACGAGAACGTAGAACGGCGGCAGAGTAGCGTCAGTGCGTAGAAACAGAGAAGGGTCAGCAGTGGAAGGAGCAAAACCAAGAGAAGCAAGAGTCGTCCTGAGCGTGTCGTGCCAATCACGGGGTGCCTGGCGGAGAGCGTAGACTGGCCGCCGGAGGCTCCACTGGGTACCAGCAGGAAACGACCCAGTGAAGCCAGGTGGGCGGCGCAGCCAGATCTCCTCGTGCAGGCTGCCCTGTAGGAAGGCTGTGCTGAAGTCAAGCGAGTGGAGCTCGTAGTCACGCCGAGCAGCAACGTGCAGCAGTACCCGAAGAGTGGTCATCTTCGGGGTAGGGGAGAAGGTCTGAAAGAAGTCAACTCCCTGTCGCTGACTGAAGCCACGTGCAACGTAACGCGCCTTGAAGGCAGGCGGAGAACCCGGCGGCCGCTTCACCCTGAAGATCCACATGCCACTGACGATGTTCGCCCCAGGTGGGGGAACCTCGTCGACGTAGGTGCGTGTGGACTTCCAGGAAGCCATCTCTGCGTCCATGGCTGCCTGCCACTGAGTGGAGTAGGGACCCTCTATCGCCTCTGCGTAAGAGCGCGGGGTCGGGATATCTAGTGCATCCGGGTCTCCCTCAGGGGCCAGCAGCATGGACACGAGATGAGGTACAGAAGCAGCAAAGCACTCGAACTCCTCCTGTCTGTCCTCAAGAACGTCCGTGCCAAGAGCACACTCACCCCCGACGAACGGAGGACAGACAGACACAGACGCCGACGCAGCAACAAGACTAGCGGCGTAGTCTAGGCGACAGGCGGCAGCAAAGTCAGCGAGCTCAGCAACAAGAGCAGACGAAGCAGAGGACTCAAACAGAGGGTCAGTGACAGCAGTGGCTAGAAAGCGCGCAACAGTATGGCTAGCAGCACGAAGGGAGTCAGACTCCGGGTCCGGACAGGCAGGAAGAGAGGACGCAGGAGGAGACGGCAGAGGGACACGCTGTGGAGCAGTAGAAGGACGCAGTGTCATAGAGTGAGTGCCTGGGGCAGGAGGGAGACGCGGACGCGAAACACGACCAGTGCGAACAGCACGGACAGGTGACGCAGAACGAGACGCAGGCGACACAGGACGAGACTCAGGCTCACGACGCTCCGTAAGGCCTCCTGTCGGTCCAGAGTAAGGACCGGGCAGTGGAGAGGCCGGCTGCAACTGCGACTGGAACTGGACAGGCGGCGGACTCAGGAAAGGAGGAGGACCAGGAGAAGGCGGGGAGCTAAGAACCTGCTGAAGGAGCGGAACGTAGTATGGCCGCGGCCGCGCAGCGCCTCCAGAGACAGCAGAGACAGAACCGGTACCCTCAGCCCCAGGGTCTCCAGTCCCAGCAGCACCTCCAGCACCTCCAGCAGCACCTCTAGCACCAGCAGTACCTCCAGCAGCTCCAGCAGCAGCAGCACCTCCAGCACCAGCAGCACCTCCAGCAGCAGCAGCACCAGCACCAGCAGCACCTCCAGCAGTGCCAGCACCTCCAGTAGCTCCAGTAGCACCTCCACCACCAGCAGCACCACCAATAGCTCCAGCAGCAGCAGCACCGCCAGCACCAGCAGCACCTCCAGCAGCAGCAGCAACTCCAGTAGCACCAGCACCTCGAGCACCAGCAGCAACTCCAGTAGCTCCAGCAGCACCTCCAGTAGCTCCAGCAGCACCTCCAGTAGCTCCAGCAGCACCTCGACAGCGCCGAGAGTACCACTCACGAAGCCGCTGTGGAGAGAGGGGCTCCCGCCGCAACGGGACACCTAGAGAACCTCCAGACTCAACACGCGCAGGCTCAGCACCTCCAGACGCAGTACCCTCAGGCTCCACACTAGGCTCAGCACCCCCAGGCTCAGCACCCCCAGACTCAGCACCCCCAGTCCCCGCACCCGCAAGCTCAGCACCCCTAGACTCAGCACCTGAGTCGACAGCTACCTCGACCGGCTCGGCAGGGTCTACCTGGGACACACCTGAGGGGGCAGGACCCTGGGAGGGGAGGGGGTCTACCGGGGGAGTACCTGGTGCCAGGAAGAGTGGCGGGGGGGGAGGAGAGGCAGTGCGGTAGGGAAAAAGACGGTAGTAAGACACGGACTCGTCAAACGTGACGTCCTGAGAGGACAGAACACGACGCGAGGTGGGGTGGTAGAACTGCCACCCGGGTGCGTCAGGAGGGAAGCCAAGGAAGACGCAGGGAACGGCACGGGAGGACAGCTTGTCCGCTGTAGTATCGCGGACAAAAGCTCGAGATCCCCAGACACGGAACGCGGACGCATCGCCAACCTTCCCCGTCCACCGCAGAGTAGGTGTGGTCTCCGGCAAGGAGACACGAGGCTGAAGGTTGATCTGATGCGCAGCGTACTGAACCGCAAACGGCCACAGAAAATGGGGAGCAGCCGCATGGATCATGGACGTACGAGCAACATCCATGACCATGCCAATGCGGCGCTCAGCAATCCCATTTTGCTGCGGGGAGGCCGGAAGCGTGAACGTCTGGCGGATGCCCTCAGAACGACAGAAGGCTCTCAGGAGGTCGGAGGAAAACTCCTCGCCTCTGTCTGAGTGCAGACGCAGAACAGGAAGGTCTGAGCCGAAACTCTCACTAAGCTGGCGACGAGCACCGCGGATCCAGTCGATCAACACCTCAAGGACCTCACCCTTGCTGCGCAAGGGGAAGACTGTGGTGTAACGCGAGTAGTCGTCAACGACCAGCAGGAAGTAATGCTCGTGACCCTGTCCACGGACGCGGGCTGGGCCCCACATGTCCATGTGAAGAGTCTGCAGAGGGGCCTCAGTTGGAGGGAACGAGGAGGAGTGAGGAGCGGCACGCTGCCGGCCCTCGACACAAGGAACACAGGTGGGGGCAGGCCCTGGAGGAAGGGGAGGGAGGGACCTGGGGAGTCCAGAGACAAGAGCACGGGAGGCCATACCTCGAAGACGAGGTAGGGAGGGGTGACCAAGGCGGTGGTGCCAAAGGAGAGTCTCGTGCGCCAGAGGACGACACGAGCAGGGGGCAGACGCAGGACTAGACCTGGACGCGGCAGCAAACACCTGACTGGACGCAGCTACCTGACCAGACGCAGGGACAGGAGGAGGCGCAGTAGTCAGTGTGTACAGACTCGACCCTGGCCGACGGGTGAACGTGGCCAGGTGGCGGCCCGTCCGAGAGCAAGTGCAGTGGGTCACACGCTGACATCCAGGGGTGAACTGGTCAACCCACGTGTCCTGGAGGTCAGCTCCACTCACCAAGTTCGTAGAGAACGAGGGGAGGTGGAGTCCCGATAGCAAGCCCGACGGGGCCGCAGGACACGGTAGAACCGTGGAGGAGTGTGCAAGGACTGGGCCCCCGGAGGGGTCAATAAGGGAGACCGCAACATGCCGACTGAGCGGCGTGAGCGTGGTGCTGTCTCTAAAGAAAGAGCGCGAAGCACCAGAGTCAAGTGTGAAAGTGTGCAAGGACTCAGTAGGTGCAGTACCAGACAGAGTAGACGTACCAGCACCTGGAGCAGCAGACGCACTAGCACCTAGAGCAGCAGCCGCACTAGCACCTAGAGCAGCAGCCGCAGTGCTCGGGTCGGGCGGGACACTCAGGTAACAGTCACCCTCAGTAATATCAGCAAGAGCATACATGGCAGCAAGGATAGCATCAAAATCTAGATCAAAGATAGGCACATTCTGCAAAAGCAGATCATGCCAGCGAGGGAGATCAACAGCGTCAGGAAAGTGGGTACGCCAAGCGTCAGTCAAGCGACCGAAGCAGCGCTGTGTGGTGTGTGGGAGCCCACACACCTCCCCACTATGAGTGCCGGAGCGAAGAACGTAAGTGCAGGGACCTGCACCCCCAGACCTCCCACGCCCAGCGTACCACTCACGAAGCTGTTGGGCCGACGGGGTCTCACGGGAGCGCGGCTGCTGCTGACACTGGCTACCACCAGCGCCTCCACGCTGCGCGGCTGCACCTCGACCAGCACCACCGCCGCCGCCACCTCCACCACCGCTGCCGCTGCCTCCACCACCCCCGCCGCTGCCTCCACCACCTCCACTGCCGCCACTGAAGCCCCCACTCCCGGTACCACCCCCACCTCCACCGCCACCCCCTCCACCTCCTCCACCACCACCCCTGCCGCCCCCTCCACCACCTCTGCTCCCCTTGCCCCTGCTGTTGCGGCGTCTCTCACTAGGGGCAGACGCAGCTCCAACCTCCTCAGTGCCAACGAGGTCGACAGCAGCAGCAGAAGCAACAGAGGGGAGAAGGGGGACAGGGGAACACCCCTCAAAGAAAGGGGTGCGACGGTCGCCGCGAGAAGCACCTACAGCTAAGATACTCTTCTCAGCTGCAGTAAGGCGCTCCTCTAGCAGGTCGACAGTCAGCTCGGTGGGGCAAAGGGAGAGGAAGTGATCCCTGACTGAGGAAAGTGAGTCAGGGAGGCGGGTGACTAGGTAGTAAAGGGTGATGTACATGGGGGGGGGGTTCTGGGCACAGAACTCAGTGGGAAGGGCAGCACGGTAGCGGGCGTCACTAGTGCGAAGGTGAGCAACTAGGTCAGCGACTGTGGCAAAGGCGGCAAGGTCAGGGAAAAGGTACAGCAGCATGAGGCGGCTGAGGGCAGCAGTGGAAGGGGAGGAGTAGCGTGCAACTACAGCGTTGTACAAAGACTGAGCAGTCTTGTACTGGCCAAAGTGTGCGCGCTCAGCAGGCGGCAAGTGACTACGAACAGCAAGACGAGCAACGGCGTTATGAGTGGTCCACTGAGAGCGAACAGTACTGTCAGCAGTGGCAGCAGGAGCAGTGGAAACACCGGACGTGTGATCGAAAAGAGATACCCCATCCCTAGAATCACACTGAAGAAACAGCTGTAGATCGTCAATCCACACGTCAAAGCCAACTGCACGTCCCTCAGCATCAAAGGTGAGAACGGTAGGACTAGCCATAGCAGCAGTAGGAGCAGCAGCAGTGCAAAGCAGTGGTAGCAGCAGTAGCAGCAGTAGCAGCAGTAGAAGTAGTAGTAGCAGTCGAAGCAGTAGCAGCAGTGCTGCTCGGCAGGGCAGTGCGGCTCGGTGGGGGCGGCGCGGCTCGGCTGAGCGGCACGGCTCGGCTGGGCGGCGCGGCTCGGCTGGGCGGCGCGGCTCGGCTGGGCGGCGCGGCTCGGCTACCGGCGGCGCGACTCGGCTCCCAGCGGCGCAGCGCAGCAGGGAGGGGGGAGGGGGGGGGGGGGGGGGGGGAGCGCGAGTGCTTACCAGGGGAGGTTTCAGGGAGGGCCGCTGTTTGGGCGGCAGCAGGGCAGGGCCAGGCCGACGGGCGGCGGGCCAGCGACGGGCGGCAGGTCAGCGACTGGCGGCTGATCAGGGACGGGCGGCAGGTCGGCGACGGGCGGCTGGTCAGGGACGGGCGGCAGGACGGCGACGGGCGGCTGGTCAGGGACGGGCGGCAGGTCGGCGACGGGCGGCTGGTCAGGGACGGGCGGCTGGTCAGGGACGGGCGGCGGGTCGGCGACGGGCGGCTGGTCAGGGACGGGCGGCAGGTCGGCGACGGGCTGCTGGTCAGCGACTGGCGGCGGTCCAGCGGCGGGCGACGGCCGGCAAAGGGCGGCAATGGGCTGGCGACGGGCGGCAGTGGGCCAGCGACGGGCCAGGTACGGGCGGCAGCGGGCGTCTAAGGGACGCAAGGGGGGCCGCTACAGGCCGCGAAGGGGCCGCTACGGGACACGAAGGGGCCGCTACGGGCCGCAAAGGGGCCGCTACGGGCCGCGAAGGGGCCGCTACGGGACGTAAAGGGGCCGCTACGGGCCGCGAAGGGGCCGCTACGGGACTCGAAGGGGGCCGCTACGGGACTTGAAGGGGCCGCTACGGGCCGCGAAGGGGCCGCTACAGGACTTGAAGGGGCCGCTACGGGCCGCGAAGGGGCCGCTACGGGACGCGAAGGGGCCGTTACGGGCCGCAAAGGGGCCGCTACGGGCCGCAAAGGGGCCGCTACGGGCCGCGAAGGGGCCGCTACGGGACGTGAAGGGGCCGCTACGGGCCGCGAAGGGCCTCGAAGGGCAGGCGCGACGCGCGCGTCGGGCAGGTAAGGAAAAAAAAGAATAATCTTAGTGGTGGGCCCTAAAAACAGTTCCACTAGGGAACCTGCTCTATACCATGTGAGAATAACAAGGAATGAATGAACTAGGAAGAAGGTGGGTACAAGTAGCAAACACAAAAGTGTTGTACCCTCTAAGGACTACCCCACTACAGCCTAAACAGACTATAGCATATATAAGTTTGACAAGCCTGGGTGTGCGACTACCCCGAGAGCGGCAAGATCAGTTGCACACTCTTGCATGGATCGCGGATGTCGTGCAGCATCTGCTATGCTGCAAAGGTGAGCTTTCATGCCAAAGACATTGTCGTTTGAATGTCGCCTTATACAACCCATGAACTCACCACCCTTACCTTTGTATCCCATCTCACACCCCCGTGCGACAACAGGAGCATCAAGTTGCTGTCAAGGCACGGAACACGCCGCGCACGCCCGAACAGCAGCAGTGGATCGTTAACGAGGCGGCTGGGATGACAACTAACCAGGACAACCCCTGCAAGACCTACTCGACCTACCCTGTTGAGGTAAGCGACCTGTTGCCCGGGCCACTGTGCAGTCTATGCACTCCTACTAAACCCTGAGGAATGGTCAAATGTGCTGTGCCCCATTCAAATCACCAGGAATTTTGTTTACGTTGGCTGCCCGGGTCTCACAAGTACAGATCTCCTCCATTCCCCACCACATCCCCAGTTTCCAGTGTGTGCTCTGGAAGTGGGATGTCCCAGGGACCGCGTGGGGCAATCCCTACCTCGTTGTCATGCCTGGCATCATGCACCAAGCGAACTTGGGCATCATGAGCCACATTGTGGCTATCGTGCGCAAGATGAAGAAGCAGCGCGTGAAGCAGATGGACAGGTCAGTGTTTTGGGGGATTGGATTCGTTTCTCTTGGTCACAAAAACTCAAAGCAAAACTACTGTGCTCATACTTACATGTTTCTGGATTTGTGCCACCGTTAAACTGATGTGTATGGACAGGCGCCTGTCACTCATTCGCGACCGCACACAACTGAATCACATGCGCATGCCAGAGAGCGCCTACTTCGAGACCGGAGCATGTGTCGTGGCCTATGAGCACAGGGCCGTCATGCAGGTATGAAAGCCTTGATTTTTATCATTGTGTGCGATAGGCTGCGCCCTAACCATACAGCATGCTGCTGCCTGCCCCCTCCTCCATTCCCTGTTGCTTGTCCCCACCGCCCCTCAACCCGTCTGCTCATGCTGCCACTCTTTGTCCCCACTCCTCACACCATCTGTGCTAACCCTCCCCTTTGCTGCTATCCCCGAATTCTGCAGGTCATGGTGTTTGTTTTTGCCGGCCTACTTCGCCAGCCCCAGATGGATGCAGTCCGTGCCTATCTTGGATGGTACCTCCTGTGCTCCCAGCCATAGGGGCACACTGAGCGGTCCCTCCGGGAGCTGAAGAAGATGATGTCCCGGTACTAATACCATGCATGTAAACCCCTATGAATGGGATAAATGCTTGGCTACTATAAATGTGCTCTTGTAGTAGGCAATCTGGTGAGGATGTTGCTGCTAAACTTTTATAGGAAAGGATCTGGAATAGGAAAGCCATATGAATAAGTAGACTCTGGTGTGTTTGCACGTGTTGTCATTCCCCACTCCCATCAGGCTGGTTGAGCAGTTGCAGGCTGTCTTTCCAAAGCAGCCATCCTCTTGGTGCCTTGTGAAAACCCATCTCATGTCGCATTACGTCGACTCCATTCGTCGAGCGGGTCATGTGACCGAATTCAGCACCAACATGTTTGAGCACTTGCACGGACCGTCGGTAAAGAGGATCTACCGTCGGTCCAACAAGCGCAATGTAGATGGGCAGATCATGAAGTTCCATGCTAGGTGCATTCCGGATGTGGTGCCGGTGGACGATCCTGCTGGCCGGGACACAGCCATGCGGCAGGTAAACATGTTTAGTACTTGAATTGCATGGATATGAATGCAGAATGTAATAAAAGGAGTCATACTTCCTCCTTGTGGAGTTACCAGAAGAACCCACCTCCACCAACTGGTTTGCAAGGAAGTGGGCCAAGCAACACCCTGGTGCCCAAGCTGCCCTCAATGATGCGTTAATACGTTATGTCGGATGCGTCACCAAGATTCGAGTAAGTACTTGAATGTTTCTGCAATCAACCATCATTTGACTGGCCAGTATCAGTGATGACTACCACCAATTGTTATGCAGACCCATGCATCGCTGGCAATCCCTGTGGCAGACGACGCGAGCTTCTCAAGAGTTTCTCACTTTGTTCGAGCGGCTCCTGACTATTTTGAGAGGCCATGGTACTCGGATGTTGCAGTGGAGGGTGTAAGGTATGGTCGGAGAGAGGAGTGGTATGCAAGGTTGCTTCTGTTGTTCCATACAAAAATACGTAAAGAGAGGGAGGAGCTGGCGTACATTAGATATTGGAATGCAAGTGGAGAGGATGCTACAACAGGAAGCCTTCGCCTCAAGTGGACAACAAGAATGTATGCATACTCCGTGATTCCGATTGAAGCGCTGCTCCGCCACGTCCATGTGGTGAAGGCATTCCATCTGGACAGTACCTATCTCCTTAATAAGTATCAAATGTGATGCATGTATCTTGTAATAAGATGGCCAGCATATTTTCCAGCAGTCACATTCTACAGAAGTCAAAGCTAAGAAAACCAATTACAAATTTACAACCAATTTGGCACGCTCCAAATAAACGACAATGTACCGGAGTCGCGAATTCGATTTCGGCTCCGAGAAACAAAAGCGTTCCGATTTCATCCCGTGATTGGTCGTGTTTTTGTTTCGGAACTTTGCCAACCAAAACACCTGAATTGTACCCCCCTTCGAACCCCTTCAAAAACCAATGTTTTTTTTTTATGAACCGGCTTCCTATCTGCCAAGATCAAGGTGTGGAAGGCGAAAACGGACATTAAGGAGGTAAACTACAAAGGGTTCCGTTACAAAGGGTTGAAGGAGGTGCTTACGGCGACAACCGACTTCTTCAAAACTGCCTTCAATGCTGCTGAGCCACCAGAGGAAGAGGTCGCTGCTCCCAAAAAGCTGGCGTGGACGCTGAAAGAGAGCAGTGTTGTGCCAATGCACTATAGTGGCACGGTCATCGCACTCCCATTCAGCCTACAAGCCTTCTCAGCTTCTGGAATTTTGTGGGGAGGTGCTTCAACATGTGTTCTTCAAACCCTCAAAGGTTCAGATTCTTTTAAGCAGATTACAACGCATGGCAACATTTTTAGTTTCAAGACTTAAGGCATCCCGGAAGTGTGTGTTACTCTTTTTTGGTAACACCCGAGTTCACCATTTCGGCTGCTGACTCATCTACCAAGCTCCGATTGGTCTGAAAAATGGTACAACAGTCCTTTGCCGCGTTGTGCAGGTGGTGACAAAGTTTCATGACAACCCAGCATCGGAGCAGTGCGTGACACTCGTCGAAAGTCACTGTTTCGTGGTCATGCTGCACTGTTGGCAGCATTTCCCTTGCCACCCTTTCATTGTTGTTATGGCAATGATGCAGGTCAATTAGGACTCTGCCACCCTCATTTTGAGAAGTGTGGTCTTCCTGGAAGCAGCTTGCAAGAGGGTGCAAGTGGGAAGACAAGGTGACTCATGGTTGGCTTGACTCACTATTGGTAGACTTGAGTACAGCTCTGAACATCCAAGTGTGGTTGGCCTTGCTGACCTAGCTATGACATTTACCATCCTTATCTAGACTTACTCCCCTAGGACTCAACCTTCTCTGAGTTCCCACGATGATCCCAACCCCTTAAGAGTCCCCTAGGCAAAGTAGTACTCACCTCTTCCTTGCATCAATGAAACTACACGTTTTCAGCCGAGCTTACGTTTTTGTTTGCTGCGTAGCACATACACTTCTGATGAAAGCAAGCAATATACCGTTGGAAAGCAGACACCTGAAGCTAACGTATATCCAAGTTTCAGCGTCGTATGTTATTGGAGCTGATCGTGGCGGCGTTTTGAACAGAGGCGGTTCGAAGTCATCAGATTCTGCTTAGACGGTTTCATGGGCATCCGCGACCCCTAAGTGGACTCTAGACTATAACAAGCAGTAGGGAGGCGCTCAAGGCACCGTGAACAGAGGCAGAGGTGAAGATCGCGGTGAAGGAGTTGGCATTGGGGAAGTCGTCGGGGCAAGACAGCCTCCCCAAGGAGCTTCTCGAGCACAACTGGGACCTGCTTGGCCCGGCCCTGATGGGCTTCATAGCTGATTTCGCGCGCACAAGGAAGCTGCCGCGGAGCGTGAGTACGGCGGTTACAATACTTCTGCACAAAAACAGGAAGCAAGGAGGAGCTCAGCAACTATAGGCCTATAACACTGCTAAGCACGATATAAAAAGTGGTGGCAAAGGTGCTGGCTAGCAGGCTCAAGTTGGTACTCCACGAGGTGGTGTCTGAGGATCAAGTCGGCTTCTTACCCAGGAGGAAGCTGGCAGACGCGATAGCAGTGGTGGCGGATGCCATTGAAGCTAGGGCGAGTGGCAAGGAGGACTGGTTGCTGCTCATGGTTGACTTCCACAAGGCTTTTGACTCAATATCGAGGGGTTTCTCTTCCGGACGATGAGAAGCATGGGTATGCTAGAGGAGTTCATGTCCTGGACGGATGGCTTGCACAGTGAAGCAAGAACAAAAATCCATGTTAATGGCTGGACCGGTGAAACAGTGGCGATGAACAGGGGGGTGCGGCAAGGGTGTCCACTTGCACCATACTTTTTCCTCTGTGCGGTGGAGCCTCTCTGCTAGGATATTGCGAGATCGGGAAGCCGGGGCTGGGCAAGCTGGCGTACCTGGGATACGCAGACGACACGTCCTTGTTACCGAAAGGGAAAGAACGGCTGGATGCGGCAGCGGAGGCGCTTGAGAACTTCGGTGCAGAGTCAGGCCTGAAGGTTTTCCCGCTCTGGAAGAACAGGGGTTGTCAACCACCGCCCGGCCTGTAGTACAAGTGGGCAGACGAAGGGGAGCCGGAGAGATTACTGGGAATCTGGATAACGCCAAACGGTGACCCACTGCTGTCCTGGGAAAAGGCGCTGGACAGGGCAAGAGTTGAGCTGTCTAAATGGGAAGCCCACCACCTAACGACCTCGGCGAGGGTGACGATAATCAACGGATACATCACTCCGATTTTCCTCTTCCAAGCGCAAGTATACCCGCTGCCGGACAAGATATGGGCAAAAGTCAAGCAGATCTGTCACAACTTTGTCTCCGGTGGTGAGATGGTGGAAGGCAGAGGTTTCATCCTCTTGAATTATGACTTAATCTGCGCGTAAAGAAAGGAGGGTGGACTGGGGATGATCTGTCCCAAGAAAATCTTCGACAGCATTGCGATACACAATGTGGGGCGACTGGTATTGCAGCCGAATCCAGTAAAGAAGTGGTTGGCTACAGCAGCAGTGGCGATGCCGTTGGGTATGGACACAATCTTCGTGCACAAATCCTTGCTCGAGCACTGGGGAGGGGGCAGGAGGAGATGGATGGAGATGATGCAGGTCTTCTGGGACTCTCCTTTCAGCAAGCCGCCGGAATAAAAAACACGTTGGGATGCAGAGCGGGAACGATTGGCTTTCAACCGCCGTATACCTTTCAGAGGAACCAGCCCGTTTGGAAACCAACAGGGTTCAGCCTGCCTACATGACCTGACGATGGGAGATGTGGTCTGGCGTAAATCTGACGATGGGTGTGAGCTGAAAAGCCCATAGATGTTGCACAGGGAGCTGGGCAGCAAGTAGGCAGCAAAGTGGGCGCTCAATGCCTTTGCAGCAGCCCCAGCGGAATGGAAAGATCTGCTGCTGAAGGATCTATCGTGTGGGGAGGTGGCGGCTGAAGTGCCCATGTTGCAAACGCAAGGGAGAGCGCCCGCTTTTTTTTACTAGAGGTTTAGCGGCACGGAGGGCTCGAAATTGGTGTGACGTTTATGCGGCATGGACGATGCTGGTTCTTTTGGCGTGTGTGAAGGCGATAACTTAATAATCAACTTCGACCCACAGAGAGGCGTGCCGATGGCGGTACAAGGCACATGGGTGCTCGGTCCGATGGGAGAGGCAGGAACAAAGCTACTGCAGTCATAGCTATGCAAGGATGAGGTGATTGCGCTGCTGAGGGAGATCAGGAGAATTTTGTCGAGCTCGGCTGACACAGTGAAAGCGCAGAGGAGATGGGTGGGGCAGAACTCAGTGATTGACTGGAAGGTGGTCATCGAGCAAAGGGACTCCCTCGCCACACCTGCCCGCGCGCGTGACGTCCTGCTGCGGTTGCACTGTAGAAACCTGCAGGTGGGGATGAGGCTGCAGTTTATGAAAAGCAAGGTGGACTGCCCGCACTGCAAAAGGGAGGAGACACCGGAGCACTGCTTGCTAGGCTGCCCGACAATTCAGAAGGTGGTGAACTTCCTGAAGCAGGGGTTGGTGTCAAGATACTAAGCACCTAGGAAAGTAGGTTTAGGCTTAGGATGCATAGCTTAGTGTCGAGAGAGTTGAGGCAAGGAGAGAAGTCGAGAAAAAGATGGGGTTCACTATAGAAAGTTGGAAACATATATGCAAAGGAAAGAGAGGTGCACCACCAAACAAGTTTAGAACTACATTAATTCTACACTACAGGCAGTTATAATATAATGCAAGTAATTATATTCCGACAGTTGGAAGTGATGTGTCCGGGGAAGCAGTGGCGAGACCTGGAGGACCTGCTGTTCATGCAAAGCATGAAGTCGGGGTTTCTGGAAAGCTCCTTCATCACCACCACACTTCACCAAATCTGGTTGGCGCGATGCGATGCGAACCTGCACAATGCCCGATTTCAGACAAAGAAGGTGCTACGGCGTGTGGTGGTAAATTTTGTTGCTCATGCACGGGTATACAGCCTGGCACGTGAAGTTGCTACTAGAAAGCGAGGGAATTTGTCATGCGATAACGAACGGGCACTCCTGGAAGCTGACGAGGTAGTAGTGATGAAGAGGATCTGCAGCAAGGCTGCAACGCTAGGATATGTTTCAGCTCCCTCTGGGACAACCCGAAGCTGACACATCTACCGCCATAGGCTGTCCAGGGGGATCCGTGGTAACTGTTACCGTGGGCCTCCCCCGACTATGCAGTTACGATTGACAATGTTCTTAACGCATTCTTGTAATGTTTTGAAGCCAAAAAAAAAAAAAAAAAAAAAACGTTCTTCTTTAGCAAGCCGAACTAGTCATGAGTCTTCTGCTGCTCACCAAACTCCTCGCGAAACGCGTCGTCGAGGCTGTAGAAGCAGCAAGCCTCAGTGTGTCCCAGCCGGCTGCAGACCTCTCCAGGGCGGCCCGTGCGCCAGCGGTACTAGCAGCGAGCTCCACCACCAGAGGTGCCTCTCTGGGCAACCCACTTACGAAGTTGCTGCGGTGAGAGAGGCTCCTGCCGACGCGGATGCTGCTGCTGTCCACCCCCAGAACCTCCGCCTCTACCAGCTTCAACCCTAGACGCATCTCCCTAGCCACTACCCCCGCTAGCTTCACCTTGAACGCCACCCAAGCCCCCTCCGCCACCCCCAGTGCCTCCACCACCCCTGCCACCTCCACCCCCACTACCACCTCCACGTCCCCCGCCACCGCCACCACCCCCGCCACCGCCACCGCCGCCACCACCTCCACCACTCCCACCACCCTTACCCTTCTAACACCCACTCTTGTTGTGCCTCCCGCTAGGAGCGGACGCCGCACCGGCCCTCTCAGCACCGAGGAAGTCAACAGCAGCAACAGAAGCAACAGAAGGCGCGAGGAGGGAAGGGGAACACCCCTCAAAGAAGGAGGGGAAAGGAGTACCACGGGAGTCTCACCCTCGAGGAGACGAGACTTAAACGAGGCAAGGGTGAGCTCGGTGGGGTCTAGGGAGAGGAAGTGGTCTCTGATGGCGCGAAGAGAGTCAGGGAGGCGAGTAGCGAGGAATTAGAGAGTGATGTACATCGGGGGGCGGTTCTCAACCAGAAAGTCTGGCTGGAAAGCATCATGGTAGCGAGTGTCAAGGGAGCGCGGTGGGTCATGAAGTCAGTGACAGTGGGGTACTCGGACAGCTCAGGAAAGAGAAACAGCAGCAGAAGACGGCCTAGGTTGGCAGAAGCTAGGGAGGAGTAGCGCTTCAATACATCGTGTCACGCAATTAATATTCATAAGATAGAGGGGGCAAGAGTAGGCTTGAATTATATAATTGCTTAGACATAATAGAATAGCGAGGCAAAATTTAGCAAGATAGTCAATGCATGCATCAAGTAGGGCAGGCCGCAGGAAACTAGGCAAAAGACGAGCGAGTCGAAGCAGTGCATCACAACGGTAACCGAACCAAGTACTTCAGAATGGGAAACATTGTGCTGTCTGTTTGCTTGTGTGTTTCTTCACATCGTCCAATTTCAAACACCTATCATGTTTAGGCCTAGAGGAGCCAAGCAAGTACAACGAGTCAGCCGAGCATAGTGAATCCTCCTGCTAGTGTGATGCCAAGAGATTTTCACAAACAAACAAAAAGCTGAGTAGATGGCGCAACCCCTAGAACTAAGGTCGGAAAACAGCTATGCAAGGGTAGAGAACGAGACGGTGCAGTCGACTCCTAGCCGGCGAGCTGAGATAAGGACAAGGGAAGGCGTGTTAGCCGCGTCGAACGACAGGACACATCGCCGGTGTATAGGACACCGCAGCAGTGCGGTAGAGGACCCACGGGAGGCAGGACACAAGGATCTCAGAAGGTCACTTCAGATCCGGGAACCGTGCCATCTGACTGGCGGTGGGCCCAAGCAGCGCGAGAACGATGGAGGGCGCGGGAAGAGCCGGATTCTTCGATACCCATGCCCGGCATGAACAAGGAACCCCAAACGGTGAACAGCCCATGGACGAGAGACCGGTTGACAGGACAGGCAGAGGTGCGGCGGCAACAAGAGTTGGTCGTTAGCGGAGTAGCAGAAGGAGAGTTGGCGCCAGAAACCGGAGCGGCGCCGCACGCCCGCAGGTGGAACGCAGCGGCGCTGCCGAAGGTCGAAGTGGCAGAGCGGTACACGGGCATACCCGGAGTAGGCCCATCGCTGAAGAATTATGTGATGCAGCTAGAGACTGCAGAATACGACCCGCAAGAGTTCTTCAGGAAGATGGATACGACCCTGGCGGGAGAAGTCGAGACGTTCTACCACATGGTGCAGACAGAGATCCTAGAAGAAGTGGCAGACGGAAGAACGGAGAATCCCACGAAGCGTTTCATGGAGCTGTTGAAGAAGGAGTTCGTCGGGCTAACCCGCGCGCAGATGGAGGAGTTCAAGGAGTTCCGACGTAAGAAAGACGAATCCTTGCTGGCGTACTATAATCGGCTGAAAGAGCTGGCGGAAGATCTCGAGCAGCAGGACGAGCGAGTGTTGGTGCGGAAATTTCTGAGAGGACTAGACGAGGAGCTGAGAGCAGTGGTCCGGATGGCGGTGTAAGGCATTGAGGCGGATGTGACCTTGCGTGAAGTCTACGGACTGGCCAAGCGAACGGAACACGCGCAACGGTTGCTTGACCTGGAAGATGGAGAAGGCAAGCCACGGGCAAGGACTAGCTGGGCAGCCGATGCAATACAGGAGACAGAGAGGAGACTGGTGGAGAGGGGAGATCCTCGGCACTGTCACACGTGCGGAGAATTGGGGCATCTGAAGCAGGATTGCCCATCGAATTCGACACGTGAGCACTTTGGGAGGAAGGGACATCGAGCAAAGGAATGTTATTCGTGGAGGGATGGCAAGTCAGAACCGACGACCGAGGACCTGAGAGCGGAGATTCAGAAGCTGAAGCTTCAGCTCGAGAAAGGCGGCAAGCAGCAAGCAGGCACCAAGGCCATGCTGGGGATAGACGAAGAGGAAGAGGAACTGATGGAGAGGGAGTTAGTAAGGGAGTACTCGCTGATGGCGCATCCGAGGGAACATACTGACCTGGATCTAAGACTGAGATCAGCCGCGTCGGAAGTGACTAGTACGTCATCCAGCCGGCCCACGTGTCAAGCCGCGAGGGAGGAGTCCAGCAATAGCGACATGCAGCGCCATCCGAACGAACGCCTGGCGCGCCAAGCCTCCGAAATCATAGAGGAGAAGGGAAGCTTGACGGTCGGCAAGCTTCCCGTGGCGCAGGCAATCATAGACACGGGAGCCCACCACGTGATCATCGGGAAGGGACTGGCGAAGCAATTAAATATAGACTTGCCGGAGCGGCTCGTGGAAAGGGGAACATTGATAAAGACGGCGGAAGGCGGGGCACCTAAGTGGATGCCGAGCACGAAGTGCCCCGTGGAGATCGTGCTGCAGCTGGGGACGGAAAAGGAGTGCTGTATTGGAGTGCAATTCGTAGTGTCACAATCGGAGGACTACAACGTATTGGTCGGGATGGAGCTGATTTATAAGGTGGGGGCGACGATCTGCACATGGCAAGAGAAGATGCTCTACTGGGTGCAGTACTGGGACCCAGAAAGCGCGGTGGGGATACTGCCAATGCAGTCCATGAAGCAAGAACCAAAGGCAGCCTACCGGGCCGAGAAGACAGACCTGTCTGAAGAGCTGGACGACTGGTCGTGGGAAGGCTACGGAGAGGGGTTCGCTAAGAGGGTAGAGGAACATGAGGAGAAGGGAGTGGTGCCGCCACTCAAGGATCGGATCAGCCGGGTATGGTGCGTGGAAGGCGCCTTATGTATTCTAGAGCTCTACGGAGGCATTGGAACGGGTTTGGCAGCGGCATTGAAGTCGGTATGCTTCGTCAGGAAATGGATTCATGTCGAGAAGGATCCCTCCAATACCACGGGATCCTCCGTGAGACAGAAAGGCAATGGAGGGCGGACCTAGGAGAGCCATGGATCTGAACGTCATGACATGGCTGATCGAGACGATCGGGATGCACCTGAAGACAAAAGAGAAAGAGCGAGATATCGCGCTCTGTGAAAGGCATCAGGAAGAGGGAGAGGTCAGGCGGAGGAAGGGGCAGCTGGTTATGATCAAGGAGCAATTGGAGGGTCAGATAAAAGAAGGATGGGCCTTCATGGTGGCAGAACGAGGGGAGGTAGAAGGAGAGATCCAGGAACTGGGGGCACTGCCCGGGAATCCGTCGGGAAAAGGAGAAGGGAGAAGGGAAGCGGCCGAGAAGCAAGTTGTTGGAAGGGCAAAGAAGCCGACCGAGCCGGGGGCACAAGGGGGAGAAGGTAGCACACCGCCAGGAGAGGAATGGCAGATAGGAGAAGGGATGGGAGATTCAACGACTGGGGCATTTCGAGACGTACTGAGACAACACCGAAGGACCTTCGTACACTTCGTGAGCGAGCTTGGGGTGTGCAAGGTTCAAGAGATGAGAATTCAAATGAACAGTGAGATACCTGTGTATCATCGAAGACGCCGGATGAGCCCGGGAGACGTGGACGTGTGTATCGAGAAGTGCAAGGAGCTTCTAGAGGCGGGGTTGATCCGGAGGTCGGAGAGTGAATATGCGGCTGCCACGCTAGTAGCGTCCAGGAAGGATATCACAGGCGAGGTGTCAGCGAAGCGAATGTGCGGAGACTATCGGGTGCTGAACAAAGTGACAGTGCCGGACCGGTACCCCATGCAGTCGGCCGAAGAAATATTCGACAAGCTGCACGGGGCTGTGGTGTTTTTGACGTTGGACCTGAGCCAGGGGTTCAACCAAATACCAATCAGGGAGGAAGACAAGAAGAAGACCGCGTTCTACGGCCCGGATGGCCAGTACGAATGGAACACCATGCCTTTTGGGATGATGAATGTGCCAGTCCTATTCCAGCGGACCATGGACGGAGTGCTGAGGGGAATACCGGCCGTAGCATGTTTTATTGACGACGTGGTGGTGTTCAGTGAATCGGAGGAGCAACACGTCCAAGACGTGAGGAGGACCCCGGACGCCACCTGAGATGCGGGATTAACCTGTCACCCGAAGAAGGGCAGGTTCGGGAGCAAGACAGTGCAGTACCTGGGATTCGAGATCAGAGGAGGGAAGCTGGGAGTGCAGCATGCAAAGGTGGAGGTGCTAGACAGGGTCCCCGCACGGAAGGACCGTTCCTCCTTGAGGGCCGTGCTCGGGTTCCTCAGCTATTACCGCCGGTTCGTCCCTAACTTCAGCAAGACCGCGGCGGTACTGAACCGGCTGCTTCGAGAAGAACAGGCCTGGCAATGGGGAGAAGAAGAAAAAGGGGCGCTGGCAGCCTCGGCCAGGGCCGTGAAGACGGCCACAGTGCTATTATTGCCAAGCAAAGAGGATCCGTTTGTACTGTACACGGATTGGAGCAGTGCGGGGATGGGAGCAATCCTGTGTCAAGAGCAACGGGGAGAGGAGAATGTGGTCACGTTCGCCAGCCGGAGTTGCAACCCATCTGAGGCGAACTACAGCTCGTACGAAGGCGAGGGCCTAGCAGCCGTGTGGGCCATAACTCATTTCCGCGTGTACTTGCAGGGACGGCCGTTCACGTTGGTCACTGACAATCAACCCTTGACGTGGCTCATGACTAACCAAGCACTAACGGGACAGAACGCTAGATGGGTCCTGTGGCTTCAAGAATACGACTTCGTTATCTGGCACCGCCCGGGAAAAAGCATGCAGCACGTGGATGGGCTGCCACGCAACCCAGCAGTGGAAAGGTCGACTGCATGCCTAGTGGCTTTAGCACGAGGGATAGACGCGGAAGGGGCGAAGAAGGGAAGCGCTAAGGGGCCCGAAGACGTATGGGAGGATGAAGAGGTGATGCGGTGGGTGCAAGGCAAAACCAAGGAAGCGGAGCGTACCTCGGAGTGAGCGAGAGCGAGAGGTGTACATTACCGGTGGTATCAAGACCAGCTGTAAGTGAATACCAAGGACGGATGGAAGATGGTTCCAGCTCTAGAACAGAGGGAGGAATTCATGGGGAAAGTACACAGGCAACTCGGGCACTACGGGGCGGCCTGGACCTTGCAGCTATTGGGGACTACCTGGTGGTGGGCAGGAATGAGGAGGCAGGTGAAGCATTGGGTAGAAGGTTGTGAGTTATGCACGTCGAACCGAGCGGAGCTAGAGAGGGGAAGAAAGGAACTGTGGTCGCTACCAGTGAGAGGATTGGGCTTCCGTTAGTAATTGGATCTAGCGGGAGAGATGCCCTTGAGCCGGCGGGGAAAGAGATACATATTGGTCATGATCGAGCACGGAAGCAAGTGGGTGGAGGTGAAGGCTCTGCCCAGCAAGAATTCGGCACGGATCGCGGAGGCGTTCGAGGAGCAAGTGTTGACGAGGTTCGTAGCCTGTGGGGAGGTATTGACAGATCAAGGAACGGAGTTCCAAGGACAGTTCACAGGGAGGCGAGTAGCGAGGCGAGTAGCGAGGAATTAGATAGCGATGTACATCGCGGGGCGGTTCTCAGCCAGGAAGTTTGGCTGGAAAGCAGCATGGTAGCGAGTTTCAAGGGAGCGTGGTGGGTCATGAGGTCGGCGACAGTGGGGGAGTCGGACAGCTCAGGAGAGAGAAACGGCAGCAGAAGGCGGCCTAGGTTGGCAGAGGCTAGGGAGGAGTAGCGCTTCAATACAGTTTCATAGAGTGCTTTGGCCATTTTCAGCTGGCGAAAATGGGGCCTCTGGTCGGGCGGGAGGTGGTTGCGGACTGCAAGCGCGGAAGTGGCGTCGTGCGCTAACCACTGTGTACTAGCTACGCGGTCAGCTTTATACTGCTGCTGTGCGTCTGCTGGCGCAGTAGAGGCAGGTGCAGTCGCAGTGGGCGGGGCCGGAAGGGACCCCGACGTGTGCTAAAAAAGCGAGACGTCGTCCTTGGTAACGCTAAGCAGGTACAGTGGTGTCAGAATGTGATGTTTGTGTAGCCTGCAGTGGGGTACTCTATAGCGAGTACAGCCCGAATTAGGGTTTGCTATATGTACTGAACTGCATGCTAGTGAAATCCTCGTTTCTGCTTCTTAACTTTTGCCTACGATTCTAACATGCTATCAAAGCAGGTCGACCCTTTTGGGTCGATCCTGTGGGTGGGTCCCACCCGATGCTTCCGCTGCTCTACTGCTTGTAGCGCGCCCCGGGCGCGTGCCGTTTCCTGCCTGCCGCGCGCTCCGAGCGCGCAGCGATTTTTCTTCCCGCCGCGCGCCCTGAGGCGCGCGGCGGTTTTCTGCCCCGTCGAACCGTCGCGTCGCCCCCCGTCGCCCGACGCGGCCCGCGCGACCTGCGCCAGGCCCGCGCGCGGCCCGTACGGGCTGCGCCAGGCCCACGCGCGACCCGTACGGGCTGCGCCTGGCCCGCACGCGGCCAGTACAGCCCGCGCGCGGCCGGTACGGGCTGCGCCAGGCCCGCGCGCGGCCTGTACGGCCTGCGCCAGCCCAGCGCGCGGCTCGTACGGGCTGCGCCAGGCCCACGCGTGGCTCAGGCAGCCCGCGCGCGGTTCGTACGGGCTGCACCAGGCCCGTGAGCGGCCCGTACTGTCTCCCCCCTTGCCGCACGCCGTCCCCCGAGCTCCTGACTGCGCCCCACCCCCGCTGCTGCCTGCGTTCCTGTGTTAGGGTTTGGGGGTGGAGAGTATGGGGGTGCCGTGTGTGTGAGCCGTCCCCTTCTCCTCCTCCTCCTCCGTCTCCCACTGCTGCAGCTGCCGCTGAGGGGGGTGGATGTGTTGGAGCCGTCGGAGTCGTTCGAGGGGGGTGGCGAGTGAGCAGTGCTAGAGGTGCAGCAGGGAGTGTGTGAACGGGGTGTGGGACAGTTGGGGGAGGTTGACCGGAGGTAGTCGACTTGTCGTCTGCAGCGCCTGAAGTCCAGAGAGCCACGACCCCCTGTAGCCTGAGTAGTCCGGGGCTCTGCGCCCGGTAGCCACAGTGTGAGCACTCCTGGTAATCCAGAGAGCCACGACCCCCTGTGGCCTGAGTAGTCCGGGGCTCTGCGCCCGGTAGCCACAGTGTGTGCACTCCTGGGAGCACAGTGAGCCAGCTGCGCCTGTCGCCGTGTAGTCCTGGTTTAGCCTGGTAGCGACAGTGCTGCGCACTCCTGCTGCCTGTGTGTCTGCAGCTTCAACCGTCGCCTCCCATCTTCTCGCCCTCACAGTTTCTCCTCCTCCTCACTTGCCCTCTGTGACTGCCTCTAGCTTTGCTTATACTTGTGAACTACTGCTTTGCCTGCTTGTTGTTTTGATTGTACCCCACTTTGACTATGGGGGTGTGTCAGAATGTGATGTTCGTGTAGCCTGCAGTGGGGTACTCTATAGCGAGTACAGCCCGAATTAGGGTTTGCTATATGTACTGAACTACATGCTAGTGAAATCCTCTTTTCTGTTTCTTAACTTTTGCCTACGATTCTAACAAGTGGGTGTCGCCATAGGGAGCAGTGCGGCCTAGCGGCAGTGACGAAAGGGCAGTAGTAGTAGCAGTGCTAGGAACGAGGTGGCAGTGCTGGACCCGGGCGGTGTGGCTTGGCAGGGCGGCTCGACAGGGCGGCTCAGCGGCACGGCGGCGCGGTTCGACAGGACGGCTCGGTTCAGCAGTGCGGGGCAGCGCGGGCTGCAGCGCGTATCAGCATGGGCGGCAGCACGGGCGGCAGCAGTGCGCAGCGCGAGCGGCAGCAAAGGTGGGACAGAGCGGGCGGTTGCTGGCGGCAGCGCTAGCAACAGCGCAGGGCAGTGCTGGCGGCAGCGTGGGGCAGCACAGCAACGCGCGCGGGACAGCACTTGGTAGCGCGGGTGGGGCAGGGCGGTGGTGCAGCGCGCGTGGGGCAGCGTGCGTGGGGCCGTGCGGCAGGGCAGGGTGCGTGGGGAAGCGCAGGCAGTGCGTGCTGGGTCGCGGCAGGGCAGGGTGCGCAAGGAAGCGCGGTCAGGCAGAACAGCGGCTGCGCAGAAGGGTAGCGCGGGCGGCGGCTAGGTAGCGCAACAGCGCGCGGGGCAGAGCAGGGCAGCGCGACAGCACGCGGGCTGGGCAGGGCACGGCGCTAGCACAGGGCAGAGCAGCGCGACAGCGCGAGGCAGGGCAGGGCAGCGCGCGACGGCAGCAGCACCTGGGGCAGAGCTAACGGTGGGCCAAAAAAAAAAACCGGTCCTGCATCGGGACCTGCTCTGAAACCATGTTAAAACTGGAACAGCGGAATGGATTGCATTGAGAAAATGTTGGTACATATGCCTAACCCTAAAAGGGTCATACCCCTTAGAGGGGGCTCAAAATTGAAGGATATGGTAGATGTTGAATAGAAAAGTCCCACTCAAGGTAAAAAACAGTTTTCCTCCATATTGAAAGCCTACTACCGACTAGGTTTCTCAGGTTCAGAACAGAAAAACGATTTACACCGCAAGCTCAAGCCCATAGAGAGTAACCCAAATGGTTATATTGTCTACACTAAAATACAGACATGATGAGCCTGAGATACAGCCTACAAAGCAAAGCCCACTTTTATTTAGAAAAGCAGTGGCGTGCACCCACGTAACAGAATTCTTGTTATCGAGAAAGTAGCACCCAACAAAGTCTTGATGAAGAGCCTGCTGAATTTCAAGGATATGGTGTTGCTACCCGGCCTTACCTTATCCGGCCCTTAGCTGGTGCCCCTTCTGCCTCTGCACCAAAAGGGAAAGAGTAGAGGAATAGGATGAAAACACAACGGGCAGATGGTCCTAGCATGTCTGCTCAAGAAAGATGGGGAAAGAGCAAGGAGCCAGGGTGGCATAATATGTGGCTTGCGGTTACCTGCAGATATCTGCAGGCGGTTGGGAACATTGACACACAAACTCACCATTCTTGCTGAATCGACAAACCCCCCATGCGGCGAGTTTGACTGATTGTGCGCTCCTGAGGCAAGCCAATCTGGGGCAATCCGATGCAGCTGTTGCTCCTCATCACGTATCCGTTCTTGCAGCGACACATAGGCGTGCCGGCCACCACTGCACACTCGGCGTTGCGGGGGCAGTTGGGCTTGCACACGGCTGCAAAACAGAAATAGGGAGGTTACAGGAGAGAAGAGGGGGGAAAGTGCAGAGTGTTGAGGTGACTCAAAACACCCCTCAGACGTGACATAAGAGGAGTGCAAAAGGGGAAAGACTGAAGAAGAGCGGACACGATGCAAGGGCATTGAGTCAAGGCGGTTGTGAGAGCGGGTTAGGGGTACAATGGAAGTGCGAATCGTGTAAAATGTCAACAAGCACAAGTAAGACAACTCTGATTAAGCTGAATATTGCCCACCCCTTACCAGTGCAGAGGCCGTTCTTCTTGACGTAGCCAGGGCTACACTTGCAGCTCCCTGTACCGTTCTTAACCGCGCAAAACGCATTCGACGGACACGTAATTGTTGTACAGGGATCCCTGGCTGCCATGGAGTCTGTGGGGAGAAGCAAGAGAGGGAGAAGCAAAAACAAGAGAAGAGAAACACGAGTGAGGCGAGAGAGTTACAAGGAAGAGTGAGAGAGTCACAAGTATTTGCCGCACAGGAGTTCGGGTCTGGCAGGGGGTCTGAGGGGGAGATGAAAGGGAGTGACAAGCAAGGGCATGAGGAGGAAGTGGTAGAGAAGAGTGAAAGGCGAGTGTCTGGCAAGCAAGCGGGTGAGGAGGAGGGAGAGAAGGAAGAGGAAGGAAAGGAGTGAACCGGTGGAGGAAAGAGATAGGCAGAGAATCAAGGGTTGAAAAGGTTGTAAAGCCGGATGGGTGACTGCAGAGTGGCTGGGCGGCCTTCGCATGTGTTGGCAGCGCCGCTAGAAGGGAGGGGCACACGCACTGCAGCAACGAGGGGAGAGAAATAACAAAACAAACATCCACTTCAGAATGCTTCATTCCTAGAATACCGCCATTGGAAGTGCCTCCCTTATAAGTGCACAGAATACTGTGCACTTACCTTCGTTAATGGAGGCCGGGCCATCAAGGCAGCGCCTGGCCTTCACATCGAAGACAAGAGACCCAGGGCACACGCACTCGTCCTTGCTGTTCCGCACAATGCACCTAGCAGCGGACCCGCAGTCGGCAGCGCAGCCTGTTGGGAGGAGCATGGGGCGCAGAGGCAGGGAGCAGGGACAGAAGTGGGAAGAATAGAGATGAATTTAAACCTGACGCCGAAGACGAGAGAACCAGGGCACAAGGGTTCGCCCTTGAGGCTCCTCACGCTGCACTGGCAGTGGACCCGCAGTCGGCAGCGTAGCGTTTGGCCCAAAGGACAAGCCGCATGGGGGGCTCTTAGAGGAAAGGGGGAGGTGGACAATAGTGGGAAGGCAGGAGGAGAAGAATGAGACAGCGAAGTACATACATGGTTCAATCCAAACCGTTCAGATCCGTCAGAGTCGATTTGACACTTGCCCGCTGGCACGGGAGAACAGTGGCCGCATGCAATTGACAAGGCAATCATTTGCAGCAGCACAAAGAGTCATGTGGTGGCTGATGCATGAGAGGGATGCCGTGTGGGATGCCGATGAAGCTAAAAGTCGACCTTCTAGCTGGAGATTGCACACCACAGTACACCGCACCGTACCATGCACACCGCACCGCACCATGCACCAAGCTCTGAGTAGTCATAGTAGGCGCGGTGCAGAGCAGTAGAGGCGTAGGCGGGCCTTCGCACGAAAATTGCCCTTACCATGGGCAAGCGTGTCAAACCTTGCAAGTCAATCTCGCAACTTACCCTCCTCGCATCTCGCTGACGCTGGCAAGTCAGCGGCAGAGAGCATCCTGAAAGCAAAAGAAGCCATGGTGGCGGCAGGGTATCACAGGGGAGCAGAAGAAGCGATGAGATCTGATACAAGCCGAGATTTAACTCCTCAAGCAACAGAAGCGAATGCATTAAACTGATAAATCTGAACCGATTGAATTGAACCGTTGAGGAGGAAGATTTGAGGTGTGGGCTCACCACGTGGTGGGAACGTGAGTGATGTTCCACGGAGGGCGCAGGTACGTCATGTAGGGGCGTCCCGCGCATCCCGGCGCGGAGTGGAAGGAGATGCTGCTGCACTTGCGGTCCGCGCGCTCGAAACCGTCCCACGCGATCTCCGCGCTGACTTTACTCCCATTCGCGAACACGCTGCGATCCACGTCGTCGCACACCGCGTTGTAGAAAATCAGGCTGGCGTTATCCGTTGTTCTCATTGGGCCTTTGAATGCGACCACGGAGTCGTACACGACAGAGGCGCTGGCTTCTGCGGAAGGGAGGAGAAAGACTGCGGCAATGAGGGCGGCAGCCGCGAGGATTGCGGCGAGGCCGGCTTGAAGCGCGGGACGAGACGCCCGGCGCGGCGCCATGGCGACGAGAGACGGGATTGGCGAGGGAAGCTGAGGCTGCGGCGCGCTGCACCGATGTGACCACGTGTTGAAGTCCGCAGTAGGCTAGCCCGACGGTGGACTGCAGAAGCGGCGGCGGGTTTCAGGATCCTGAATAAGTCTCGAGAAGGAGAGGAATTCGTGTGGAATGGCGCGTGCTACTACTATTTGTTTGAGTTTGAGAGAGCGAGAAGGAGAGGAATTCGTGTGGAATGGCGAGGTATGGTGAACACAGGGTAGGGGAGAAATATGTAAGCAGCTATCGCCGCCGCGATAGCTGAGGGAGGGACGAGAATGGGAGCGGGAAGGGAGCGTGAACGAGGCACCGAGGGGAAGCCAATTCCGAATGTGATGGCGGTATCGAAGTACATAAGATTTGTCCCAACGCGATACTGGAACGCGGTACCTCTTGGGCGCCAATCGCAGCCAAGAACTTCTGGCGAATTGCATTATTGCTAGGGAAGGTTCGCAAAATGTGCTTGACTAGAATTTGAATTCCGCCAATGTCTCGTTTTGTGACCCTGTTTCGCGAAAATTGCAGTTCTCCCCACGTTGACTGGTATGATAGACCTCCGACGATATGACTTGGTTACACAGCACAGTCGCCAATATGCACTTGACGATTCCTCCAGTACTCGTTTTTCCACTTCGATACAATTCAGAAACCCAATTTCGGCGAACTAGTTGGAAAGCATGTATGAATACTCTTACGAGTTGTAAAACAGAGTTGCGCGGAATAACGAATAACGAGGCTCCGACAATATGGACTGACGATGCACTGAATAACGCAAGATAAAATAGCAGGAAAACACATATCATCTGGAACCTCGGGAAATCGAGGTTGGTGCAGGTCAAGCAGCAAAAAGCCGAAAGCGACGCCTCTGTAATAATGACATCGACTAAATGTGGGAAAACCCTTCTCTACCCCCTTCTAAAGAAATGTAGTAAATATCGGCGACACGCTTACAGGCGATATAGTCTCGAAGCAGCAAAAGAAGGGCTGGCGTTTGAAAAGGAAAGGAAAGAAAGAAATAAAGAAAGCAAGAAGGAAAGAAAAACATTTTGTTTTTTGTTTTCCCCATATTTTTTTTTCTTAGTCTCAGAAATCGGTACATGATTTCTCAGGTGTAAGAAGAATGAACGAGAATGAATGAACTATGAAACAATTTGATATAAGTACTAACCCTAATTGGGTTGTACCCCTTATGGGCTACCCCACTATAGCCTACACAACGTAAGCAATATAACATTCTGACACACCCCCATAGGCAAAATGGGGGAGAACAAGGGGTCACAAGACCAGTCAAGAAGAGCAAAGCAAGCTCAGGGTGGATCACAAAGTCACCACACATTCTGAGCACAAGCAAATGGCCACAAGGTCAGTTCACATGCAGAGTTATATAAAAGAGAACAAACAATACAGTGATCATACCCTAGCAAGTTTAAGCATACAGGTATATATATAGATCACAGTACAAGCAAAGTCACGCAGTGAGCAAGTGAGGCAAAGTAGGCACAAGGCCTCAAACAGTAGAGAAGCGCTGATGATCACCAGACTGAAGTGCCTTGGTGAATATATCAGCAGTGTTGGCCCTAGTAGCCACGTACGCAGGACGAAGCTGACCACGCTGCTGCAACTCTCGAGCAAGGAAGTATCGCAGAGCGATGTGCTTCGTTTTGTGCTCCAGTCTGTGCTCCTGACACAATGCAATCATGGCCTTGTTGTCTATGTACAGAACTGGAGGCGAACAAGGCTGCTCTCCCAAGTCAGACAGCAGGTAGGTGAGCCAGCGTAAATCCTGTGCAGCCATGGCCCCTGCGTAGATCTCAGGAGGCTGAGAGGGTACGCGAGGTCAGGTCGTGTGCACGTCATCACGTACATGAGGCAACCCACAAGCTCTAGGTATGGACCACTCGGCTCCTCGGACTCGTCCGAAGGTGGAGCTGAGAGCGAGTGACCGGTAGACGGAGGAGTGGGCTGTGGTAAGGAGAACTGGAAGCCGGAGCGCTGAAGGACCTGGTGCACCATGTGTGATTGAGTCAGGGTGATGGTGCGCCGTGCTCTGTCCCGGGTAATCTGCAACCCAAGATAGCTGCGCAGTTCACCCAGGTCAGTGCAGGTGTGTCTCTTCTGCAGCTCTGACTTCACAAGGGTCAGTGCCTCAGTGTCAGCAGTGGCAAAGACCAGGTCGTCTACGTACACGAGGACGTAGAACGGCGGCAGCGACGTGTCGGTGCGTAGAAACAGCGACGGGTCAGCAGTAGAACGAGTAAACCCCAGAGCCGCAACTGTAGTCCTCAGTGTGTCGTGCCACTCGCGAGGCGCCTGGCGGAGACCGTAGACTGGCCGCCGGAGGCTCCACTAGGTACCTGCAGGAAACCACCTAGTGAAGCCAGGTGGGCGGCGCAGCCAGATCTCCTTGTGTAGGTTGCCCTGCAAGAAAGCTGTACTGAAGTCCTGAGAGTGCAACTCGTAGTCACGCTGAGCAGCGACGTGCAGCAACACCCGAAGAGTGGTCATCTTCGGGGTGGGGGAGAAGGTATGGAAGTAGTCGACCCCCTGTCGCTGACTGAAGCCTCGAGCAACGTAACGCGCCTTGAAGGCAGGCAGAGAACCCAGCGGCCGCTTCACCCTGAAAATCCACATGCCATCGAAAATGTTCGCCCGAGACGGGGGAACTGCGTCAACGTAGGTGCCTGTGGACCTCCACGATGCCATCTTGGCGTCCATGGCTGTCTGCCACTGAGAGGAGTAAGGACCCGTAATCGCCTCTGCGTAAGAGCGCGAGGTCGGGATGTGTGGTGCATCCGGGTCTCCCTCAGGGGCAAGTAGCATGGACACGAGATGAGGTAAAGCAGCTGCAAGACACTCAAACTCCTCGTGCCTGACCTTAAGGACTTCCGTGCAGAGAGCACACTCACCCCCGATGGACGGAGGACCGGCAGGCTCAAACTCAGCAACAAGAGCAGTGGCGTAGTCTAGACGACAGGCAGCAGCACAATCAACTAGCTCAGCAACGAGGGCAGACGCAGCAGTGGTCTCAAAAGAAGGGTCAGTGACAGCAGTGGCGAGGAGACGAGAGACAGCGGGACTGGCAGCACGAGCGAGGTCAGACTCAGGGTCAGGGACTGGAGGAAGAGAGGACTTAGGAGGAGGCCGCAAAGGAACACGCAGTGGAACAGAGGAAGGACGAAGTGTCATAGCGTGGGTGCCGGAGACAGGAGGAGGACGCGGACGAGGAACCCGACGACCAGTGCAAACAGCGCGAACAGGCGATGCAAGACGAGACTCAGGCTCTCGACGCTCTGTAAGACCTCCGGTCCGCTCAGTCTAAGGAGAAGGAGCAGGCAAAGGGGAGGCTGGCTGTAACGGCGGCTGCGACTGGTCCGGCGGTGGACACAGTAAGGGAGGAGTAAGGCCAGTAGAAGACTGAAGACCAAGAGCCTGCTGAAGTAGGGGAATGAAGTACGGTCGCGGCGGCACAGTTCCTCCAGCACGAGTACCGCCAGACACAGCACCCCCAGCTCCAGCACCTCCAGCTCCAGGGTCAACAGCTCCAGTGTCTCCAGCTCCTCCAGCTCTAGCGCCACCAGCGCCAGTGCCTCAAGCTCCAGCGCCAACAGCTCAAGGGTCTCCAGCTCCAGCTCCTCCAGCTCGAGCGCAACTAGCGCCAGTGCCTCCAGCTCCAGCCCCTCCAGCCCCAGCACTTCCAGGCTCCGCAGGGTCTCCAGCTCCAGCTCCTCCAGCTCCAGCGCCCCCAACACTACCAGACCCGGCAGCTCTAGTACCCCTGGTACGATCACCTCCAAGACTAACAGCTGCAGCACCTCCAGTACCACTAGATCCAGTAGTAACTCCTGTACCTCCAAGACGAGTAGCTCCAACACCTCCAGCTCCAGTGTCTCCATCGGTAGAGTCTCTAGCTCCGGCAGCCCCGCTCCAAAGGCGTGTGCGCTGAGCAAACCACTCGCGCAGCTGCTGCGGGGAGAGAGGCTCCGGCCGGGGAGACAGTCGTGGCGAAGCACCCGCAGGACCTCCAGAAGAAGCAGTACCCCAAGGCTCAGCACCCCCAGACTCCGCACCCTAACACTCAGCACCCCCAGTCTCCACACCCTCAGGCTCAGAACCTCCAGGCTCCACACCCGCTGGCTCAGCACCCCCAGGCTCCGCACCCCCAGGCTCAGCACCCCCAGACCCGGCACCCTCAGACCCAACACCCCCAGGCTCCGCATCCCCAGGCTCCGCACCCCTAGACGCAGCACCCCCAGACGCAGCACCTCAAGCAACACCTGAGTCGTCAGCTACCTCAACAGGCACAGGACCACTAAGAGGGTCTACCTGACACACACCTGAGGGAGGAGGACCCTGAGGGGGGAGGGGGTCTACCGGAGGGGGACCTGGAGCAAGGAAGAGCAGCGGGGGTGGGGGAGGGGCAGAGCAATAGGGGAAGAGACGGTAAAAGGGAACCGACTCGTCAAACGTGACGTCCTGAGAGAGGAAGACACGCCGCGAGGTGGGGTGGTAAACTGCCAGCCAGGCGCGTCAGGGGGAAAGCCAAGGAAGACGCAGGGAATAGCGCGGGCGGAGAGCTTGTCCGCGAACGTGTTGCGAACAGAGGCGCGAGAACCCCAGACCCGGAACACCGACGCATCGCCAACATCCACCATCCAACGCAGTGTAGGCGAGGTCTCCGGCAAGGAGTCACGGGGCCTGAGGTTGAGCTAATGCGCAGCATACCGGACCGCAAACGGCCACAGAAAATGGGGAGCAGCCGCATGGATCATGGAGGTATGAGCGACCTCCATGACTAAGCCAATGCGGTGCTCGGCAATCCCATTTTGCTGAGGGGAGGCCGGAAGCGTGATTGACTGGAGAATGCCCTCCCCATGACAAAAGTCCTGCAAGAGGTCGGAGGAGAACTCACCACCTCTGTCAGAGTGCAGACGCAGGACAGGAAGGTCCTGGCCGAACCGCTCGCGGAGCTGGAGACGGACTGCGCGGATCAAGGGATCAAGACATCAGGGACCTCACCCTTGCTGCGCAAGGGGAAGACCGTGGTATAACGCGTGTAGTCGTCGACAACCAGCAGAAATTAGCGCTCGCCGCCCTGTCCACTGACGCGGGCTGGGCCCCACACGTCCATGTGGAGAGTCTCCAGGGGAACAGTCGTCGGGGGAAACGAGGAGGAGTGAGGAGCGGCGCGCTGCCGCCCCTCGATGCAAGGAAGGCAGGGCGGGGCAGGCGAGGGCGGGAGGGGAGGCAGAGACCTGGGAAGACCAGAGACAAGGAGGTGGAAGTGCATGCCACGAAGGCGTGGCAGGGAGGGGTGACCAAGGCGGTGGTGCCACAGGAGAGTCTGGTGCGACAGGAGGCGAGACGAGCAAGGGGGTGCTACCGGACCTGACGCGGACACTTGGGCAGACGTAGCTACCTAAGGAGGCTCGATAGCTAGTGTGTACAGACTCGACCCAGGCCGAAGAGTGAACGTGGCCAGGTGACGGCCCGTCCGTGTACACGTGCAGATCGACACACGCTGACCCCTAGGAGTGGTGGTAGTGACCATCGCATCCTGGAGGGCAGCGGTACTCACCAAGTTTGTAGGGAACGAGGAGAGGTGAGGACCTGACAGTGAGCCGGACGGAACCGCCGGACACGGGAGAACAGTGGAGGAATGGGCAAGGACTGGGCCCCCGGAGGGGTCAACCAGTCTGACCGATACAGGTGCAGAGAGAGGAGTGAGGGTGGTGCTGTTGCGAAAGAAACAGTGTGAAGCACCTGAGTCAAGTGTGAAGGTGTGGAAGGCCTCAGCAGGCGCAGTACCAGGGAGAACAGACTCACTAGCACCTAGAGGAGCAGCCTCTACACCTGGGTCAGGCGGCACACGCAGGTAACAGTCACTCTCAGCACTAACACACAAGGCCTCCATAGCAGCAAGGATATCATCATAGTCAAGGTCAAAGATAGCAACTCCAGACCGTAGCAGCTCTTCCTAGCAGGGCCGCTCGGCCTCGTCACCAAACTCTGCGCACCAAGCGTCGTCTAGGCAGGAGAAGCAGCAATGCCGAGTGTGAGGCTTCCCGAATGTCTAACGAGCACGGTCACCCGTGCGAATGACATACGGGCAGCTACCACTACCCCCAGACGCCCCAGGCTAAGCAAACCACTCACGAAGCTGCTGGGGCGACGGGGTCTCGCTCCGATGCTACTGTTGCTCCCTCTGGCCACCGCCTGAACCTCCCCGCTGAGTAGCTCCAGCCCGACTGCCACCACTCCCACTGCCACCACCACCACCACCCCCACCGTTGCCACCACCGCCGCCACCAAAGCCCCCACTCCTGCCACCACTCCCACCACTGCCACCACCTCCACTGCCTCCACCACCTGCATTGCTGCCCCCACCACCAACCCCGCTGCCACCGCCACCACCCGTGCGGTGGTGCCCTCGCTGCAGGGGCGGCGAGAGGGCCGCAAGGGGTGGCGCGCGGGGCTGCAGGGGCGGCTAGCAGGGCAGCAGGGGCGGCGTGCGGGGCCTAGGGGCGACGGGCGAGCCGCAAGAGGCTCCACTGGGTACCTGCAGGAAACGACCCAGTGAAGCCAGGTGGGCGGCGCAGCCAGATCTCCTTGTGCAAGCTGCCCTGTAGGAAAGCTGTGCTGAAGTCAAGAGACTGTAACTCGTAGTCACGCTGAGCAGCGACGTGCAGCAACACCCGAAGAGTGGTCATCTTCGGGGTGGGGGAGAAGGTCTGGAAGTAGTCAACCCCCTGTCGCTGACTGAAGCCTCGAGCAACGTAACACGCCTTGAAGGCAGGCGGAGAACCCGGCCGTCGCTTCACCCTGAAAATCCACATGCCATCGACTATGTTCGCCCAAGGTGGGGGAACTGCGTGGACGTAGGTGCCTGTGGACTTCCAGGATGCCATCTCGGCATCCATGGCTGCCTGCCACTTAGAGGAGTAAGGACCCGTAATCGCCTCAGCGTAAGAGCGCGGGGTCGGGATGTCTGGTGCATCCGGGTCTCCCTCAGGGGCAAGCAGCATGGAAGCGAAACGAGGTACAGCAGCTGCAAGACACTCAAAGTCCTCATGCCTGTCCTCAAGGACGTCCGTGCCCAGAGCACACTCACCCTCGACGGACGGAGGACTGGCAGACGCAGACTCAGCAACAAGAGCAGTGGCGTAGTCTAGACGACAGGCAGCAGCAAAGTCAAGTAGCTAAGCAACGAGGGCAGACGCAGCAGCAGACTCAAAGGAAGGGTCAGTGACAACAGTGGCGAGGAGACGAGAGACAGTGGGACTGGTAGCACGAGCGCAGTCAGACTCAGGGTCAGGGACCTCAGGAAGAGAGGACTCATCTTTTGCGCGCGGAAATCAACAGCCTACCCTCCTTTGGACGGGGGAGGTCGGCGATGCATCTGTGTTTCAGGTCTGGGGTTCGCTTACCCTTGTCTGCGATCCTACCGCGAGCAAGCTCTTATTGCACACTATTTGCTGCGTCTTCCTTGGTTTTCCCACTCACACCCCTCATTGGCATTTTTACCACCCAACCACTCACCACGTCCTGTCCTCCCGCAGCGTCACCTTTGACGAGTCGGTTTGCTGCTACCGTTTCTACCACCACCGCGGTTCCCCCGTGCCTCCCCCCCTCCCCCCCCACCCCGCCCCTCTTCTCGGTTCCAGGTCCCCCCCAGGTAGACCCCCTACCCCCCCCCTCGTCCTGCTCCCTTATTTGTGCCTCAGGTCACCCCACTCCCCTCGGTTGTGTCTTAGAGGTCTCCTCAGACCCCTCTGGCCCGGCTGAAGGGGGTGAACCTGCTGCTGACAACACAGCGGCCTCTCGCTGCTCACTGCGCTTGGAGACACTTCCTGGTATTCCGCCTCGGCCGAATTCACCTCCTCTGCAGCCTGACGATGTCGATTCTGGTGTTGTTGGGGGTGGTGACTCTGGAGGTGCGGGTTTTGGGGGTGTTGGTTCTGAGGGTACTGACCCTGAGGGTGCTGTCTCAGTGGGTGCTTAGCATCCTTGTATTGGTGGAGTCGAGGGTACTGCTGCTGGAGGTTCTGGAGCTGGAGGTGCTGGAGGTTCTGGAGGTTTCGGAGCTGGATGTTAACGGGAGTTGGGTGTTGGCCCCGTCCTCGATTGGGCGGAGCCGACTTCGTGGTCGGGTATGCGGGAGATGCAGCCGACCAACTGCAGTGGGCGACGCAGACTTGGGCGCGCAAGTCGCCAGACTTGGTCGACCTGCACGGGCCCACTGCGAAGCCGCCGACCACGGGAAGCCGGTGGCCGACTTCCGGCTGGTGGTCGACGTCGGACTCGTCGACCTGGGAGGGGAGCCGACTTGGGAGGGCGCCAACCTTGGGAGGCTGACGACTTGGCGAAGTCGGCGGTGAGCCTCGCTGTGGTCGACACAAAGGTGGTCGACCTGCTGTGTGGCTGACTTGGTGAAGTCGCTTGGTGGTGGTCGTCGACCTGGGCAGTGGGCACATGGAGCAGCATTTGGTTGACGTGGTTGCTTGGTCAACCAAGTTACCCGCGAGACGTGGTTTTGCGGGGGTGCGCGACAGTCGCCCAGGAGATTCTGGCGAAGCCAACCTTAGAGTGGTATCCCGAGGTCGACATGGCTCATCAGGCGCTGCCAACAGCACGTGGCCGACTTGGCACCTGCGCTGTGCAGGTGATGGTGCACGTCGCGCCAACCGACTATGGGCACCTTCGAAATAGGTGCGCTGCTGTCATCTACGGGTGCAACGCTAGATAGCCGCCTTGCTGCAGCGCTGGCACGCCGTCGACTTGCAGCGTTGGCAAGCCGCCGTTCTGCAGCGCTGGAGCAGTGCGGACTTGCAGTGCTGGCAGGTCGTCAACTTTGCGGTGCTGGAGGTCGACCTGCCTATCTCCTAGGGAACCTTGCATTCGATGTAGTCATTGTTAACAATGTTGTTCCTACCATTGTGTAATTCTCTTGCTAGTGAAACTCTAGCTGTTTTGCCCTGTTAACACGCAAGTGCTAGAGAACACAAAGAGAGCTACGATCACTCACACAACGTGCCTTCCCCATAGTTTAGATCCCGTAGTCTAGCTCCCCACTCCCCTTAGTTGTGCCTTTAGAGGTCTCCTCAGACCGCCTTGGCCCGTCTGAGGGGGGTGACCCTTCTGCTGACGACACAGCGGCCTCTCGCCGCTCATCGCGCTTGGAGACACTTCCTGGTCTTCCGCCTCGGCCAAATTCACCTCCTCTGCAGCCTGTTGCTGTCGACCCTAGCGCTGTTGGGGGTGGTGACTCTGGAGGTGCGGGCTCTGGGGGTACTAGTTCTGGGGGGGGCTGACCCTGGAGGTGTGGGCTCTGGGGTTCTCCCTCTGGGGGTACTGACCCTAAGGGTGCTGTCTCAGGGTGTGTTGAGCGTCCTTGTGTTGGTGGAGTTGAGGGTATTGCTACTGGAGGTTCTGGAGCTGGAGGTGCAGGAGGTTCTAGAGGTGGAGGTATTGGAGATTCTCGAGCTGGAGGTACTGGAGCTGGAGGTGCTGGAGGTAATGGAGCTGGAGGTGCTGGAGGTTCTGGTGCTGGAGGTAATGGAGCTGGAGGTGTTGGAGTTTTTGGTCCTGGAGGTTTTGGAGCTGGAGGTGAAGGATGTTCTGGTATTGGAGATACTGGAGCTGGAGGTGCTACCACCGAGGGTGTTTGGTCGAGCTGGACCTGGAGGTGTTCGTGGTGCTAGTACTAGAGGAGCTAATCTGGTGGTGCAGCCGCCACAGTCGACGCCGCCCCTACCTAGGTCGGCCTTCACCTCCTTCTCAGTCTTTCGCCTGCCTCTACAGAGCCAAATACCACTTGTACTACTCCTCCTCTACTGTTTCTGTTGCCTGACCTGTCTCAAACACAATTACCGACTGGCTCTCCTCTACCTGTTCCTCCTCGTTACTCTCCGTTGACAGACTTCCTGACCGAGCGTCGAGAGCCTGCGTCTCGTGCTACCTCACCAGTTGTTCGTGTTCGTTGTGCTCGACGTGTTCGCCCTCCTCCTGTTCCTAGTACTCACAACATGACACTTCGTCCTTCCTCTATTTCATAGTCCGTTGTCCTGTCATTACCTCCCTCGTCGTCTCTTCTTGACGTTCCTGACCATGTGCTTGACTGTGCCAGTGGTGCCAGTCCGACTGCCACTCGTTGTCTTGCCATGCTTATGACAGACCCTATATTTTCATCTGTTGCTACGTCTGCCTTGGTCGCTGAGCTCAGTGACTATGCTGCTACTTGCCCCTTCACTACGTCACGAGTCTCATTTTTTACTCTGCCTAATCTGCGTCCGTTGGGGGTGAGCTTGCCCTTGGCTATGACATCCTTGAGGATAGGCAATTTAAGCTAGATTACATCGCGGCTGCTGTACCTCATCTCCTTGCCATGCTGCTTGCCCCCAGGGAAGAACCGAATGCATTGGACATCCCGACCCCGCGCTCTTACACAGAGGCGATCACGAGTTCTTACTCCTCTTAGTGGCATACAGCTATGGAAGCAAACATGGCATCCTAGAAGTCCACTGGCACCTACATCGACTCAGTTCCTGTCAAACATATATGCTATAGTCTGTCTAGGTACAAGGTACAACACTTTTAGGTTTCCTATTTGTACCCACCTGCTTGCTAATTCAGTCATTCCTTTCTTCACTATTCTGACATGGTATTCTGAGCAGGTTCCCTCGAGAGAACGTTTTTTTTAGGGCCCATCACGATATTTTTTTCCTGCCCTTCCCGAAGCGCGCCTCACGCCTGCCTCACCTGCGCCGTCGCGCGCCCTGCCCTAGAGCTGTTATGTGATGCTATCATTTGCATTCACGTCTGTCGGCCTCCCATCATATGTTCGTGTGTTGCATGCGTGGTGTGAGCGTGTGCAAGAATTTGTGTTTGGTGTTGTTTGGATTTTCTGAGTGTGTGTGAATGTTATTTGGCTTGAGCAGATATCTGAAGTGACTCCTCTACTCAAGAGCTTCCCGACGAACCGAGAATCGCGGCGATTGGAGTAAGAACGAGAAAGATATGATCGTTCGAAGTTTTGATTGAGATGCGGCGACTATGGGAATTTGTGGGTTGACTCAATATGGGGTACAGATTTTTGGGGGTTGGGAAATTCGATACCATCACTGTAGATGATGCCAAGTGGTTGGGAGAAGCCAAACCAGGTTGGCAAGTGTGGCCAAGTTGGGTGAGGTGGATGGCATGAGTTGGGAAAGTGACAAATATCAAAGTTGGGGTGCCTATAGAGAAGGGAATTGTGTGGTATGGGGTTTCCTTGGTTGGGGACTCCCTTGGGACCTTCCCTCTCGTCCTCCTCATCCCCTCCTACCTGGTTCTATTGCTACTCCAACTTTTTTGTGTGAACTTGTGAGATAATTGTGATTGAGTTACGTTTTCTATGGCAGCATACCCCCTAGTGCGCCGAAGTTCATAACTCGAGTTATACTCCATATTTTGATACTATTCAAATTGGGAAAGATCGCCACGGTCAAGGGCTACAATATACTTGAGTTTAATCATCGACGACGTTTCTTGTGACGACGACTTTTCTGTCCAGAATTGTAGTTGACGATTTTGAGATATTTCAGCCCCTAATCTTCATAGACTTTGTCCTTAGTCTATAACAAGTGGTATCAGAGCTGATTAATGACTTTGTGGAGAGTCTACTGAAGTGTGAAGATCCTCCTAGACCCACCATGGCCTGTGGGCGTGCCTAAGTGGAGTTATGGAGGTTGCATGTGACTTCCGCTAAGGGGAAACTCTGCCGAAATTTTGTTGGCGCCGACACTTGTGGAAATTGAGTGGGACTTTGGTGTGGACAGCAAAGGGGGAGCTGGAACCTGTGTTTGGGAGCAGAGGAAATGAGTCAAGGGAGTGGAGATGCAGCTGAGAAGAGAAATGAGCCGCCACCATCCAAGATCGAGGCATTGGATGGCTCAAACTATGAGGAATGGAGCGGGCGGATGCGGAGTGCATTCAAGCGCTACAAGCTGCTGAAACTTGCGATGGGTGAAGAGAAGATGCCGGAGGAAGGAGATGCCCGCGTTCGGTGGATTGAGAAGAGTGCGGTGCTGTACGACCTAATCCTTCAATCGGTCAACAACAATATGTTCCAACACATCAAGGATTTGGTGGAGTTGGATGATTCCGGACCAAAGACGTGGAAGCTACTGCGCGACGTGATTCAGCCCAACACGCTGCCGATGGTGATTGTGTTGGAGAAGGAGCTGGCTGCCCTCTCCATGCGACCGGGCGATGATGTGAAGCCGGTCCTTGACAAGATCAAGGACACCTATGCGAGGATGGCAGCGGTGGGCAGCAATGTGTCGCAGATGCAGCAGTGCACCAAGATCATCTCGGTGCTCGACAACTCGTGGGACAACCTCATCCCCACCCTCAACACTCAGCAGGACCAGTGGACACCTGAGTGGCTACGGCAGCAGATTCTGCAGGAGGACTTCCGCAGGCGCCACACGGGTGGTGGTGCTGCCAACAAAACTGCTGAGGGGTATGGAGTTGCAGGAGGCAACAGAGGAAGAGGGGGAGGGAGAGGCCGAGGCCGTGGGAGAGGCTTTGGCAGAGGGAGAGGCTGAGGTGACTACAATGAGGGGCATGGGAGCTCTGGTGGCAGGGGGAGCACCCGAATGGAGGGTGCGTGCTGGTACTGCAAGAAGGCTGGACACTTGTGGTTCAAGTGTTTCAGCCGACCTGAGGGATGGGCGCCTCCAGGCATGAAGCCGCCAAGTGGTGAACGTGCACGAGGTGGCGCTGTGCAAGGTTCAGGTGCACAAGGTGATGGTGCACAAGGTAAAGCCAACCCTGGGATGTTTCTCATGGTTGAGGATGTGAAAGGGAGTGAGGGTGATGTGGGCTCAGTTGGAAAGGTTGTGATGCACCCCCTCACTCACTGGGTGATAGATTCAGGTTGCACAAGTCACATGACCCCACGGGCAGATTTGCTTGACGAGGTAAAGCCCCCCGGAAAGATTAAGTTTGTGGCTGCTGCTTCAGGTGCTTTGCTCCCTGTGATTGGTGTTGGGAATGCCAAGATAATGGGAGCCAATGGGAGGCTTGTGGGGCTGGGGAATGTGTTGTTGGTTGAAGGCTTGTCCGCTAACCACCTTTCTCGCTTGCATTCAGTACCTCTCGCTCGCCCAGGGCCTCTCATCCCTCTGCCTCTCTCCCCGCACCCCACTTCAGAATTGCCGAGCAAGCTATCAGCATCACGCACTGTAGCTAGACTCACCCTGTTCGCTGTCGCTGCTGATTTTCGTAAGACATGGTGCTCGATGCTACTTTTTATGCGTTGCTGGCCTGTTTTTGTGTGTGTGTGTGTGTGTGTGTGTGTTCTTTTTTTTTTCCTTGTTCAGCTCATCCTGTTGTTTGCCTGTTTTTCTTTTATGTCAGCCCGTTAGGCGCTCGACGCGAAGCGTTAGTCGGCATTGTCTTTGCCAATCGTGGTAGCTAGTTCATGTAGTTTCTGATTGTATGTCTTGTTACTTGCAGGTCGCATGTTTTTTCTTGCATGTCGCAGGGATTTTTTCTTGTAGGTCACCTGTTTGCCTTGCAGGTCATCTCCTTTTTAAAGCTCACAATGAGTGTTGCTGCTGGTAAGATGTTATCTCTTTCTGTTTCTGTTTTTTTCCTTATCCATTGACATTCAGTTTCATTTGTCATAATAGTGAACAAATGAATGACTGAACTAGAAGCAGGTGGGTACAAGTGGGAAACCTAAAAGTGTTGTACCCTATATGAACTACCCCACTACAGCCTAAACGGACTATAGCATATAAGTTTGACACACCCCCATAGGCAAAGTGGGGGAGATCAAGAGGTCACAAGACCAGTCAAGAAAGGCAAAGCAAGCTCAGGGTGGATCACAAAGTCACCACACATTTTGAGCACAAGCAAATGGCCACAAGGCCAGTTCACATGCAGAGTTATATATAAAGGAGAACAAGCAATACAGTGATCACAACCTAGCAAGTGTAAGCATGCAGGTATATGTATAGAGATCGCAGTACAAGCAGAGTCAAGAAGTTAGCAAGTGAGGCACAGTAGGTACAAGGACTAGAACAGTACAGAAACGCTGATGATCACAAGGCTGAAGTGCCTTGGTGAAAACATCAGCTGTGTTGGCCCGAGAGGCCACGTAAGCAAGACGAAGCTGACCACGCTGCTGCAACTCTCGAGCAAGGAAGTAGCGCAGAGCAATGTGCTTCGTTCTGTGCTCCAGTCTGTGCTCCTGACACAAGGCAAGCATGGCCTTGTTGTCGACGTACAGAACTGGAGGAGAACTAGGCGCCTCTCCCAAGTCGGTCAGCAGGTAGGTGAGCCAGCGTAACTCCTGTGCAGCCATGGCCCCTACGTAGATCTCAACCTCACAACTGGAGCTGAGAACAGAAGACGAGCGGGTAGACCGCCAAGAGACAGAACCGGAGCCAAGACTGAAGGTGTAACCCTGTGACGACCGCTGCGTAGCCAAGTCGTCAACCCAGGAGGCGTCAGCGTGACCAGTGAGGACAACTCGAGCCCGTCCTCCAAGCACGAGCCCCATGCCCGATGTACTGCACAAGTAGCGCAACACCCTCTTCGCAGCATCCCAGTGCACCTTTCGGTGCCTGCCGGGAGCCACGTAGCGAGCCAGAAGGCTGAGAGGGTACGCGAGGTCAGGTCGTGTGCAAGTCATCAGGTACATGAGGCAGCCCACAAGCTCTGGATACGGGCCACTCGGCTCTACGGACTCGTCCGAAGATGGAGCTGAGAGCGAGTGACCGGTAGGCAGAGGAGTGGACTGTGGCGAGGAGTACGTGAAGCCGAAGCGCTGAAGGACCTGCTGCACCATGTGTGACTGAGTCAAGGTAATGGTGCGCTGTGCTCTGTCCCGGGTGATCCGCAAGCCAAGATAGCTTGTCAGTTCACCCAGGTCTGTGCACGTGTGTCTCTTCTATAGCTCCGACTTCACGTGGGCGAGTGCCTCAGTGTCAGCAATAGCGAAGACCAAGTCGTCTACGTACACGAGAACGTAGAACGGCGGCAGAGTGGTGTCGGTGCGTAGAGAAACAGCGACGGGTCAGCAGTGGAAGGAGCAAAACCAAGAGCAGCAAGAGTCGTCCTCGATGTTTCGTGCCACTCACGGGGTGCGTGGCGGAGACCGAAGACTGGCCGCCGGAGGCTCCACTGGGTACCAGCAGGAAACGACCCAGTGAAGCCAGGTGGGCGGCGCAGCCAGATCTCCTCGTGCGAGTGCCCTGTAGGAAAGCAGTGCTGAAGTCAAGGGAGTGAAGCTCGTAGTCACGCTGAGCAGCAACGTGCATCAGAACCCGAAGAGTGGTCATCTTCGGGGTCGGGGAGAAGGTCTAAAAGTAGTCAACTCCCTGCCGCTGACTGAAGCCTCGAGCCACGTAACGCGCCTTGAAGACAGGCGGAGAACCCGGCGGCCGCTTCACCCTGAAAATCCACATGCCACTGACGATGTTCGCCCCAGGTGGGGGAACCTTGTCGACGTAGGTGCCTGTGGACTTCCAGGAAGCCATCTCTGCGTCCATGGCTGCCTGCCACTGAGAGGAGTAAGGACCCTCTATCGCCTCTGCGTAAGAGCGCGGGGTCGGGATGTCTGGTGCATTCGGGTCTCCCTCAGGGGCAAGCAGCGTGAACACGAGATGAGGTAAAGCAGCAGCAAAACACTGGAACTCCTCCTGTCAGTCCTCAAGGACGTCCGTGCTAAGAGCACACTCACCCCCGACGGACGGAGGACAGACAGACGCAGACTCAGCAACAAGACTAGCGGCGTAGTCTAGACGACAGTGAGCAACGAAGTCGACAAGCTCGGTAACTAAGGCAGACGCAGCAGTGGACTCAAAGGAAGGGTTAGTGACAACAGTGGCTAGGAAACGCGTGACAGTAGGACTGGCAGCACGAAGGGAGTCAGACGCCGGGTCAGCAAGAGCAGGAAGAGAGGACTCTGGAGGAGACGGCAAAGGGACACGCTGTGGCGCAGTGGAAGGACGCAGTGCCATCTGATGCGTGCCCGGGACTGCAGGAGGACGCGGACGTGGAACACGACGACTAGTGCGAGCAGTGCGAACAGGCGACGCAGGACGCGACTCAGGGTCACGACGCTCAGCAAGACCTCCAGTAGGACCAGCGTAGGGAGAAGGAGCAGGCAGAGGGGAGACCAGCTGTAACTGTGACTCGGACTGGACAGGCGGAGGACACTCTAAGGAAGGAGCAGGACTAGGAGAAGGCGGAAGACCAAGAACCTGCTCAAGGAGCGGAACGAAGTACGGCCGCGGCCGCGCAGCACCTCCAGAACCAGCAGGGACAACACCAGTACCCCCAACGTCAGCTCCAACTCCAGCAGCACCACCAGCTCCAGTACCTCCAGCAGCTCCAGCTCCAGCAGGACCACCGGCAGACACAGCAGCTCCGGCTCCAGTACCTCCAGTAGCACCCACTCCAGCAGCACCGCCAGCTCCAGCTCCAGCAGGACCACCAGCAGACACAGCCGCTCCGGCTCCAGTACCTCCAGTAGCACCCACTCCAGCAGCACCACCAGCTCCAGCTCCACCAGTAGCTCCAGCACCAGGAGCACTACCAGGCCCAGCAGCTCCAGTACCTCCAGTACGAGCACCTCCGGGACCCGTGGCTCCAGCACCCCCAACAGAAGCAGAACCTCCAGGACTGGCTCCAGCAGCACCTCCAGCTCCAGAAACTCCAGCAGCAGCAGAACCTCCAGCACCGGCAGCACCTCCAGCTCCAGCAGCACGGCTCCAGCGGCGAGCAAACCACTCGCGCAGCTCCAGTGGAGAGGGAAGCTCCCGCCGGGACAAAGCACCCGAAGGACCGCCAGGTCCAGCACCGACAGGCTCCACACCCCCACTCCCAGCAGCCCCAGGCTCAGCACCCCCAGAAGCAGCACCCCCAGGCCCCTCACGCTCAGGCTCAGCACCCCCAGACCCAGCACCCCCAGGCTCCGCATGCTAAGGCTCAGCACCCCCAGATGCACCAGAGTCAGCAGCTACCTCGACAGGCTTGAATGCATCTACCTGGGACCAACTGAGGGGGCAGGACCCTGAGGGGGGAGGGGGTCTACCGGGGGGGGACCGGGAGCGAGGAAGAGCGGCGGGGGGGGGAGGGGGGCAGTGCGATAGGGGAAGAGACGGTAGTACGGAACCGACTCGTCAAACGTGACGTCCAGGGAGGACAGAACACGACGCGAGGTGGGGTGGTAAAACTGCCAACCAGGCGCGTCAGGGGGAAAGCCGAGGAAGACGCAAGGAACAGCACGGGAGGACAGCTTGTCCGCAGACAAGTCTCGGACGAAAGCTCGAGATCCCCAGACACGGAACGCAGACGCATCACCAACCTTCCCCGTCCACCGCAGTGTAGGGGAGGTCTCCGGCAGGGAGACCCGAGGCTGAAGGTTGATCTGATGCGCCGCGTACTGAACCGCGAACGGCCACAGAAAATGGGGAGCAGCCGCATGGATCATGGACGTACGAGCGACATCCATGACCATGCCAATGCGGCACTCAGCAATCCCATTTTGCTGTGGAGAGGCCGGAAGCGTGAACGTCTGGCGGATGCCCTCCGCACGACAGAAGGCTCGCAGAAGGTCGGAGGAAAACTCTCCGCCTCTGTCGGAGTGCAGACGCAGAACAGGAAAGTCCGAGGCGAAACGCTCTCTGAGCTGGAGACGAGCAACGCGGATCCAGTCGATCAACACCTCAGTGACCTCACCCTTGCTGCGCAAGGGGAAGACAGTGGTGTAACGCGAGTAGTCGTCAACCACCAGCAGGAAGTAACGCTCGTGACCCTGTCCACGGACGCGGGCGGGGCCCCACACGTCCATGTGAAGAGTCTGCAGCGGAGCCTCTGTCGGGGGAAACTCGGAGGAGTGAGGAGCGGCGCGCTGCCGCCCCTCGACGCAGGGAACGCAGGTAGGGGCAGGCCCCGGGGGAAGGGGAGGGACGGACCGGGGGAGACCAGAGACAAGGACACGGGAGGCCATGCCTCGGAGACGAGGCAAGGAGGGGTGACCAAGGCGGTGGTGCCAGAGGAGGGTCTGGTGGGACAGGAGGCGACACGAGCAGGGGGCAGACTCAGGACCTGACCGAGACGCTGCAGCAAACACCTGACTCGACGCAGCTACCTGACCAGACGCAGCAACCGGAGGAGACTCTGTGGTCAGTGTGTACAGGCTCGACCCCGGTCGACGGGTAAACGAGGCCAAGTGGCGGCCCGTCTGAGCACACGTGCAGTGGGTCACTCGCTGACCTGCAGGAGTGAACTGGTCAACTCCGGCATCCTGAAGGTCAGCACCACTCACCAAGTTCGTGGAGAACGAGGGGAGGTAGAGACCAGACAGGGAGCCTGACGGGGCCGCCGGACACGGGAGGACAGTGGAGTAGCGAGCAAGGACAGGACCCCCAGAGGGGTCTGCCAGGGAGACCGCAACCGGCCGACTGAGCGGCGTAAGGGTGGTGCGGTCTCGAAAGAAGGAGCGGGAAGCACCCGAGTCGAGGGTGAAAGTGTGAAAGACCTGAGCCGACTCGGTACCTGAGAGAGCAGACTCACCAGCACCTAGAGTAGCAGACTCACGAGTACCTGGGGCAGCAGACTCACTAGCACCTAGAGCAGCAGCCTCAATACCAGGGTCAGGCGGAACACACACGTAACAGTCACCCTCATCACTAATAGACACAGCATACATGGCAGCAAGAATAGCATCAAAGTCAAGATCAAAGATAGCTACCCCCGACCTGAGCAGATCTCCCCAACGAGGGATCTCGGTGGCGTCCGGGAACTGGGCACGCCAGGCGTCCGTCAGGCGACCGAAGCAGCGCTGGGTGGCGTGCAGGCCGCCACACTGCTCTCCAGTGCGGTCACCGGTGTGCAGGACGTAAGTACAGGGACCAGCACCCCCAGACCCCTGGCGCCCGGCGTACCACTCACGAAGCTGCTTGGGCGAAGGGGTCTCATGAGAGCGCTGCTGCTGCTGGGGTCCCCGCTGCACAGCTCCGCCTCTGCCAGCTCCACCTCCGCCGCCGCCGACTCCGCCGCCTCCACCCCTCCCGCCACCGCCACCGCCGCCTCCACCTCCACCGCCGCCACCGAAGCCCCCACCTCTACCACCACCCCCACCCCCACCCCCTCCTCCGCCTCCACCGCCACTATCGCCGCCCCCACCACCTCCTCTAGCTCCCTTGCCCCGCTTGCCCTTGCTGATGCGGCGCCTCTCACTAGGAGCAGACGCAGCGCTGACCGACTCGGTGCCAACAAGGTCGACAGCAGCAGCAGAGGCAACAGAGGGCAAAAGAGGAACGGGGGAGCACCCCTCAAAGAAAGGGGTACGGGGGTCACCACGAGAGGCGCCTACAGCGGTGATACTAGTCTCTGCTGCTAGGAGGCGCTCCTCGAGGAGGTCGACAGTGAGGGTGGTAGGGCAAAGAGAGAGGAAGTGGTCCCTGACCGAGCGGAGAGTGTCAGGGAGTCGAGTGACTAGGTAGTAGAGGGTGATGTACATGGGGGGGGGGTTCTGGGCGCAGAACTCAGCAGGAAGCGCAGCGCGGTAGCGAGTGTCACTAGTGCGGAGGTGCGTAATGAGGTCAGTGACTGTGGCAAAAGCAGCGAGGTCAGGGAACAGGTACGGTAGCATGAGGCGGCTAAGCGCAGCAGTGGCAGGGGAAGAGTAGCGTGCAACTACAGCGTCGTACAGAGTCTTAGCACTCTTATACTGACTAAAGTGCGCGCGCTCAGTAGACGGTAGGTGACTACGAACAGCAAGGCGGGCAGCAGCATCGCGCGTGAGCCACTGCGAGCGAACGGTACTGTCAGCATCAGCAGCAGGGGCAGTAGAGGCGCCCGACGTAAGATCAAACAGGGAGAGACCATCCTTGCTATCGCACTGAAGGAAAAGCTGCAGATCATCTAGCCAGACATCAAAGTCAACAGCTCGACCCTCAGCATCAAAGGTGAGAAGACTAGGACTAGCCATGATAGAAGCAGCAGCAGACTAGCAGCGGCAGCAGTGCAATTGAGCGAGGCAGGACAGTGCGACTCGGCAGGGCGACTCGGCAAAGCAGTGCGGCTCGGCCGCGCGGCTCGGCCCGGCTAGGCTCTTACCAGAGGCGGAGCCGACAGGTCCGGGACTGGGTCGGGGCTGTGACAGGGCCGGGACAGGGTCGGGGCCGAGCAGGGTCCGGGACGGGGCAGCAACGGGGCCGGGACAGGGTCAGGGCCGAGGCAGGTCCGGGACAGGGTCGGGGCCGAGCAGGGTCCGGGACGGGGCAGCAACGGGGCCGGGACAGGGTCGGGGCCGGGGCAGGTCCGGGACGGGGTCGGGGCCGAGTAGGTCAACAGTGAGGGCTGTGGTGTCATGTGCGAGAAAGTGGTCCCTGACAGCATGAAGAGAGTCAGGGAGGCAAGTGACTATAAAGTAGAGAGTGATGTACATCGGGGGCGGGATCTTGTCAAGGAACTCTGCTAGGAGGGCAGCGCAGTAGCGAGCGTCGCAAGTGCGAAGTTGGGTAACGAGGTCCTCTACTCTGGCAAAGGCGGACAGCTTGGGAAACAGGTAGGGCAGTAAAAGACGGCCTAGAGCAGCAGTGGCAGGCGAGGAGTAACGGGCGACTACAGCGTCGTACAATGCCTGTGAAGTCCTGTGCTGTCCGAAGTGAGCGCATTCGGATAACGACAGGTGGTTGCGAATGGCTAAGCGAGCAGCAGCGTCACGAGTAAGCCACTGTGTGCGAGTCGCACTGTCAGCTGTGGTGGGAGGGGCGGGAGAGGCTCCAGACATGTGGTCAAACAACGAAACGCTGTCTCTATAGTCGCTCAGTAGGTACAGCTGCAAGTCGTCGAGCCACGTGTCGAACTGGATCGGACGACCCTCATGATCAAACGCGAGTACGCGGAGAGAAGCCATAGCAGCGCAGCACGCAGGGCGGGCAGGAGCTGGGCAGCGCAGGTAGCGGGGCTGCAGGGGCGGCGAGAGGGCCGCAAGGGGTGGCGCGCGGGGCTGCAGGGGCGGCTAGCAGGGCAGCAGGGACGGCGCGCGGGGCCTAGGGGCGACGGGCGAGCCGCAAGAGGCTCCACTGGGTACCTGCAGGAAACGACCCAGTGAAGCCAGGTGGGTGGCGCAGCCAGATCTCCTTGTGCAGGCTGCCCTGTAGGAAAGCTGTGCTGAAGTCAAGAGACTGTAACTCGTAGTCACGCTGAGCAGCGACGTGCAGCAACACCCGAAGAGTGGTCATCTTCGGGGTGGGGGAGAAGGTCTGGAAGTAGTCAACCCCCTGTCGCTGACTGAAGCCTCGAGCAACGTAACACGCCTTGAAGGCAGGCGGAGAACCCGGCCGTCGCTTCACCCTGAAAATCCACATGCCATCGACTATGTTCGCCCAAGGTGGGGGAACTGCGTGGACGTAGGTGCCTGTGGACTTCCAGGATGCCATCTCGGCATCCATGGCTGCCTGCCACTTAGAGGAGTAAGGACCCGTAATCGCCTCAGCGTAAGAGCGCGGGGTCGGGATGTCTGGTGCATCCGGGTCTCCCTCAGGGGCAAGCAGCATGGAAGCGAAACGAGGTACAGCAGCTGCAAGACACTCAAAGTCCTCCTGCCTGTCCTCAAGGACGTCCGTGCCAAGAGCACACTCACCCTCGACGGACGGAGGACTGGCAGACGCAGACTCAGCAACAAGAGCAGTGGCGTAGTCTAGACGACAGGCAGCAGCAAAGTCAAGTAGCTCAGCAACGAGGGCAGACGCAGCAGCAGACTCAAAGGAAGGGTCAGTGACAACAGTGGCGAGGAGACGAGAGACAGTGGGACTGGAAGCACGAGCGCAGTCAGACTCAGGGTCAGGGACCTCAGGAAGAGAGGACTCATCTTTTGCGCGCGGAAATCAACAGCCTACCCTCCTTTGGACGGGGGAGGTCGGCGATGCATCTGTGTTTCAGGTCTGGGGTTCGCTTACCCTTGTCTGCGATCCTACCGCGAGCAAGCTCTTATTGCACACTATTTGCTGCGTCTTCCTTGGTTTTCCCACTCACACCCCTCATTGGCATTTTTACCACCCAACCACTCACCACGTCCTGTCCTCCCGCAGCGTCACCTTTGACGAGTCGGTTTGCTGCTACCGTTTCTACCACCACCGCGGTTCCCCCGTGCCTCCCCCCCTCCCCCCCCACCCCGCCCCTCTTCTCGGTTCCAGGTCCCCCCCAGGTAGACCCCCTACCCCCCCCCTCGTCCTGCTCCCTTATTTGTGCCTCAGGTCACCCCACTCCCCTCGGTTGTGTCTTAGAGGTCTCCTCAGACCCCTCTGGCCCGGCTGAAGGGGGTGAACCTGCTGCTGACAACACAGCGGCCTCTCGCTGCTCACTGCGCTTGGAGACACTTCCTGGTATTCCGCCTCGGCCGAATTCACCTCCTCTGCAGCCTGACGATGTCGATTCTGGTGTTGTTGGGGGTGGTGACTCTGGAGGTGCGGGTTTTGGGGGTGTTGGTTCTGAGGGTACTGACCCTGAGGGTGCTGTCTCAGTGGGTGCTTAGCATCCTTGTATTGGTGGAGTCGAGGGTACTGCTGCTGGAGGTTCTGGAGCTGGAGGTGCTGGAGGTTCTGGAGGTTTCGGAGCTGGATGTTAACGGGAGTTGGGTGTTGGCCCCGTCCTCGATTGGGCGGAGCCGACTTCGTGGTCGGGTATGCGGGAGATGCAGCCGACCAACTGCAGTGGGCGACGCAGACTTGGGCGCGCAAGTCGCCAGACTTGGTCGACCTGCACGGGCCCACTGCGAAGCCGCCGACCACGGGAAGCCGGTGGCCGACTTCCGGCTGGTGGTCGACGTCGGACTCGTCGACCTGGGAGGGGAGCCGACTTGGGAGGGCGCCAACCTTGGGAGGCTGACGACTTGGCGAAGTCGGCGGTGAGCCTCGCTGTGGTCGACACAAAGGTGGTCGACCTGCTGTGTGGCTGACTTGGTGAAGTCGCTTGGTGGTGGTCGCCGACCTGGGCAGTGGGCACATGGAGCAGCATTTGGTTGACGTGGTTGCTTGGTCAACCAAGTTACCCGCGAGACGTGGTTTTGCGGGGGTGCGCGACAGTCGCCCAGGAGATTCTGGCGAAGCCAACCTTAGAGTGGTATCCCGAGGTCGACATGGCTCATCAGGCGCTGCCAACAGCACGTGGCCGACTTGGCACCTGCGCTGTGCAGGTGATGGTGCACGTCGCGCCAACCGACTATGGGCACCTTCGAAATAGGTGCGCTGCTGTCATCTACGGGTGCAACGCTAGATAGCCGCCTTGCTGCAGCGCTGGCACGCCGTCGACTTGCAGCGTTGGCAAGCCGCCGTTCTGCAGCGCTGGAGCAGTGCGGACTTGCAGTGCTGGCAGGTCGTCAACTTTGCGGTGCTGGAGGTCGACCTGCCTATCTCCTAGGGAACCTTGCATTCGATGTAGTCATTGTTAACAATGTTGTTCCTACCATTGTGTAATTCTCTTGCTAGTGAAACTCTAGCTGTTTTGCCCTGTTAACACGCAAGTGCTAGAGAACACAAAGAGAGCTACGATCACTCACACAACGTGCCTTCCCCATAGTTTAGATCCCGTAGTCTAGCTCCCCACTCCCCTTAGTTGTGCCTTTAGAGGTCTCCTCAGACCGCCTTGGCCCGTCTGAGGGGGGTGACCCTTCTGCTGACGACACAGCAGCCTCTCGCCGCTCATCGCGCTTGGAGACACTTCCTGGTCTTCCGCCTCGGCCAAATTCACCTCCTCTGCAGCCTGTTGCTGTCGACCCTAGCGCTGTTGGGGGTGGTGACTCTGGAGGTGCGGGCTCTGGGGGTACTAGTTCTGGGGGGGGCTGACCCTGGAGGTGTGGGCTCTGGGGTTCTCCCTCTGGGGGTACTGACCCTAAGGGTGCTGTCTCAGGGTGTGTTGAGCGTCCTTGTGTTGGTGGAGTTGAGGGTATTGCTACTGGAGGTTCTGGAGCTGGAGGTGCAGGAGGTTCTAGAGGTGGAGGTATTGGAGATTCTCGAGCTGGAGGTACTGGAGCTGGAGGTGTTGGAGGTAATGGAGCTGGAGGTGCTGGAGGTTCTGGTGCTGGAGGTAATGGAGCTGGAGGTGTTGGAGTTTTTGGTCCTGGAGGTTTTGGAGCTGGAGGTGAAGGATGTTCTGGTATTGGAGATACTGGAGCTGGAGGTGCTACCACCGAGGGTGTTTGGTCGAGCTGGACCTGGAGGTGTTCGTGGTGCTAGTACTAGAGGAGCTAATCTGGTGGTGCAGCCGCCACAGTCGACGCCGCCCCTACCTAGGTCGGCCTTCACCTCCTTCTCAGTCTTTCGCCTGCCTCTACAGAGCCAAATACCACTTGTACTACTCCTCCTCTACTGTTTCTGTTGCCTGACCTGTCTCAAACACAATTACCGACTAGCTCTCCTCTACCTGTTCCTCCTCGTTACTCTCCGTTGACAGACTTCCTGACCGAGCGTCGAGAGCCTGCGTCTCGTGCTACCTCACCAGTTGTTCGTGTTCGTTGTGCTCGATGTGTTCGCCCTCCTCCTGTTCCTAGTACTCACAACATGACACTTCGTCCTTCCTCTATTTCATAGTCCGTTGTCCTGTCATTACCTCCCTCGTCGTCTCTTCTTGACGTTCCTGACCATGTGCTTGACTGTGCCAGTGCTGCCAGTCCGACTGCCACTCGTTGTCTTGCCATGCTTATGACAGACCCTATATTTTCATCTGCTGCTACGTCTGCCTTGGTCGCTGAGCTCAGTGACTATGCTGCTACTTGCCCCTTCACTACGTCACGAGTCTCGTTTTTTACTCTGCCTAATCTGCGTCCATTGGGGGTGAGCTTGCCCTTGGCTATGAAATCCTCGAGGATAGGCAATTTAAGCTAGATTACATCGCGGCTGCTGTACCTCATCTCCTTGCCATGCTGCTTACCCCCGGGGAAGAACCGAATGCATTGGACATCCCGACCCCGCGCTCTTACACAGAGGCGATCACGAGTTCTTACTCCTCTTAGTGGCATACAGCTATGGAAGCAAACATGGCATCCTAGAAGTCCACTGGCACCTACATCGACTCAGTTCCTGTCAAACATATATGCTATAGTCTGTCTAGGCTGTAGTGGGGTAGTTCATATAAGGTACAACACTTTTAGGTTTCCTACTTGTACCCACTTGCTTGCTAATTCAGTCATTCCTTTCTTCACTATTCTGACATGGTATTCTGAGCAGGTTCCCTCGAGAGAACGTTTTTTTTAGGGCCCACCACGATATTTTTTTCCTGCCCTTCCCGAAGCGCGCCTCGCGCCTGCCTCACCTGCGCCGTCGCGCGCCCTGCCCTAGAGCTGTTATGTGATGCTATCATTTGCATTCACGTCTGTCGGCCTCCCATCATATGTTCGTGTGTTGCATGCGTGGTGTGAGCGTGTGCAAGAATTTGTGTTTGGTGTTGTTTGGATTTTCTGAGTGTGTGTGAATGTTATTTGGCTTGAGCAGATATCTGAAGTGACTCCTCTACTCAAGAGCTTCCCGACGAACCGAGAATCGTGGCGATTGGAGTAAGAACGAGAAAGATATGATCGTTCGAAGTTTTGATTGAGATGCGGCGACTATGGGAATTTGTGGGTTGACTCAATATGGGGTACAGATTTTTGGGGGTTGGGAAATTCGATACCATCACTGTAGATGATGCCAAGTGGTTGCGAGAAGCCAAACCAGGTTGGCAAATGTGGCCAAGTTGGGTGAGGTGGATGGCATGAGTTGGGAAAGTGACAAATATCAAAGTTGGGGTGCCTATAGAGAAGGGAATTGTGTGGTATGGGGTTTCCTTGGTTGGGGACTCCCTTGGGACCTTCCCTCTCGTCCTCCTCATCCCCTCCTACCTGGTTCTATTGCTACTCCAACTTTTTTGTGTGAACTTGTGAGATAATTGTGATTGAGTTACGTTTTCTATGGCAGCATACCCCCTAGAGCGCCGAAGTTCATAACTCGAGTTATACTCCATATTTTGATACTATTCAAATTGGGAAAGATAGCCACGGTCAAGGGCTACAATATACTTGAGTTTAATCATCGACGACTTTTTTTGTGACGACGACTTTTCTGTCCAGAATTGTAGTTGACGATTTTGAGATACTTCAGCCCCTAATCTTCATAGACTTTGTTCTTAGTCTATAACAAGTGGTATCAGAGCTGATTAATGACTTTGTGGAGAGTCTACTGAAGTGTGAAGATCCTCCTAGACCCACCATGGCCTGTGGGCGTGCCTAAGTGGAGTTATGGAGGTTGCATGTGACTTCCGCTAAGGGGAAACTCTGCCGAAATTTTGTTGGCGCCGACACTTGTGGAAATTGAGTGGGACTTTGGTGTGGACAGCAAAGGGGGAGCTGGAACCTGTGTTTGGGAGCAGAGGAAATGAGTCAAGGGAGTAGAGATGCAGCTGAGAAGAGAAATGAGCCGCCACCATCCAAGATCGAGGCATTGGATGGCTCAAACTATGAGGAATGGAGCGGGCGGATGCGGAGTGCATTCAAGCGCTACAAGCTGCTGAAACTTGCGATGGGTGAAGAGAAGATGCCGGAGGAAGGAGATGCCCGCGTTCGGTGAATTGAGAAGAGTGCGGTGCTGTACGACCTAATCCTTCAATCGGTCAACAACAATATGTTCCAACACATCAAGGATTTGGTGGAGTTGGATGATTCCGGACCAAAGGCGTGGAAGCTACTGCGCGACGTGATTCAGCCCAACACGCTGCCGATGGTGATTGTGTTGGAGAAGGAGCTGGCTGCCCTCTCCATGCGACCGGGCGATGATGTGAAGCCGGTCCTTGACAAGATCAAGGACACCTATGCGAGGATGGCAGCGGTGGGCAGCAATGTGTCGCAGATGCAGCAGTGCACCAAGATCATCTCGGTGCTCGACAACTCGTGGGACAACCTCATCCCCACCCTCAACACTCAGCAGGACCAGTGGACACCTGAGTGGCTACGGCAGCAGATTCTGCAGGAGGACTTCCGCAGGCGCCACACGGGTGGTGGTGCTGCCAACAAAACTGCTGAGGGGTATGGAGTTGCAGGAGGCAACAGAGGAAGAGGGGGAGGGAGAGGCCGAGGCCGTGGGAGAGGCTTTGGCAGAGGGAGAGGCTGAGGTGACTACAATGAGGGGCATGGGAGCTCTGGTGGCAGGGGGAGCACCCGAATGGAGGGTGCGTGCTGGTACTGCAAGAAGGCTGGACACTTGTGGTTCAAGTGTTTCAGCCGACCTGAGGGATGGGCGCCTCCAGGCATGAAGCCGCCAAGTGGTGAACGTGCACGAGGTGGCGCTGTGCAAGGTTCAGGTGCACAAGGTGATGGTGCACAAGGTAAAGCCAACCCTGGGATGTTTCTCATGGTTGAGGATGTGCAAGGGAGTGAGGGTGATGTGGGCTCAGTTGGAAAGGTTGTGATGCACCCCCTCACTCACTGGGTGATAGATTCAGGTTGCACAAGTCACATGACCCCACGGGCAGATTTGCTTGACGAGGTAAAGCCCCCCGGAAAGATTAAGTTTGTGGCTGCTGCTTCAGGTGCTTTGCTCCCTGTGATTGGTGTTGGGAATGCCAAGATAATGGGAGCCAATGGGGGGCTTGTGGGGCTGGGGAATGTGTTGTTGGTTGAAGGCTTGTCCGCTAACCACCTTTCTCGCTTGCATTCAGTACCTCTCGCTCGCCCAGGGCCTCTCATCCCTCTGCCTCTCTCCCCGCACCCCACTTCAGAATCGCCGAGCAAGCTATCAGCATCACGCACTGTAGCTAGACTCACCCTGTTCGCTGTCGCTGCTGATTTTTGTAAGACATGGTGCTCGATGCTACTTTTTATGCGTTGCTGGCCTGTTTTTGTGTGTGTGTGTGTGTGTGTTCTTTCTTTTTTCCTTGTTCAGCTCATCCTGTTGTTTGCCTGTTTTTCTTTTATGTCAGCCCGTTAGGCGCTCGACGCGAAGCGTCAGTCGGCATTGTCTTTGCCAATCGTGGTAGCTAGTTCATATAGTTTCTGATTGTATGTCTTGTTACTTGCAGGTCGCATGTTTTTTCTTGCATGTCGCAGGGATTTTTTCTTGTAGGTCACCTGTTTGCCTTGCAGGTCTTCTCCTTTTTAAAGCTCACAATGAGTGTTGCTGCTGGTAAGATGTTATCTCTTTCTGTTTCTGTTTTTTTCCTTATCCATTGACATTCAGTTTCATTTGTCATAATAGTGAACAAATGAATGACTGAACTAGAAAGCAGGTGGGTACAAGTGGGAAACCTAAAAGTGTTGTACCCTATATGAACTACCCCACTATAGCCTAAACAGACTATAGCATATAAATTTGACACACCCCCATAGGCAAAGTGGGGGAGATCAAGAGGTCACAAGACCAGTCAAGAAAGGCAAAGCAAGCTCAGGGTGGATCACAAAGTCACCACACATTTTGAGCACAAGCAAATGGCCACAAGGCCAGTTCACATGCAGAGTTATATATAAAGGAGAACAAGCAATACAGTGATCACAACCTAGCAAGTGTAAGCATGAAGGTATATGTATAGAGATCGCAGTACAAGCAGAGTCAAGAAGTTAGCAAGTGAGGCACAGTAGGTACAAGGCCTAGAACAGTACAGAAACGCTGATGATCACAAGGCTGAAGTGCCTTGGTGAAAACATCAGCTGTGTTGGCCCGAGAGGCCACGTAAGCAAGACGAAGCTGACCACGCTGCTGCAACTCTCGAGCAAGGAAGTAGCGCAGAGCAATGTGCTTCGTTCTGTGCTCCAGTCTGTGCTCCTAACACAAGGCAAGCATGGCCTTGTTGTCGACGTACAGAACTGGAGGAGAACTAGGCGCCTCTCCCAAGTCGGTCAGCAGGTAGGTGAGCCAGTGTAACTCCTGTGCAGCCATGGCCCCTACGTAGATCTCAACCTCACAACTGGAGCTGAGAACAGAAGACGAGCGGGTAGACCACCAAGAGACAGAACCGGAGCCAAGACTGAAGGTGTAACCCTGTGACGACCGCTGCGTAGCCAAGTCGTCAACCCAGGAAGCGTCTGCATGACCAGTGAGGACAAGTCAAGCCCGTCCTCCAAGCACGAGCCCCATGCCGGACGTACTGCGCAAGTAGCGCAACACCCTCTTCGCAGCATCCCAGTGCACCTTTCGGTGCCTGCCGGGAGCCACGTAGCGAGCCAGAAGGCTGAGAGGGTACGCAAGGTCAGGTCGTGTGCAAGTCATCAGGTACATGAGGCAGCCCACAAGCTCTGGATACGGGCCACTCGGCTCTACGGACTCGTCCGAAGATGGAGCTGAGAGCGAGTGACCGGTAGGCAGAGGAGTGGACTGTGGCGAGGAGTAGGTGAAGCCGAAGCGCTGAAGGACCTGCTGCACCATGTGTGACTGAGTCAAGGTAATGGTGCGCTGTGCTCTGTCCCGGGTGATCCGAAAGCCAAGATAGCTTGTCAGTTCACCCAGGTCTGTGCACGTGTGTCTCTTCTGCAGCTCCGACTTCACGTGGGCGAGTGCCTCAGTGTCAGCAATAGCAAAGACCAAGTCGTCTACGTACACGAGAACGTAGAACGGCGGCAGAGTGGTGTCGGTGCGTAGAGAAACAGCGACGGGTCAGCAGTGGAAGGAGCAAAACCAAGAGCAGCAAGAGTCGTCCTCGATGTTTCGTGCCACTCACGGGGTGCCTGGCGGAGACCGAAGACTGGCCGCCGGAGGCTCCACTGGGTACCAGCAGGAAACGACCCAGTGAAGCCAGGTGGGCGGCGCAGCCAGATCTCCTCGTGCAGGCTGCCCTGTAGGAAGGCTGTGCTGAAGTCAAGCGAGTATAGCTCGTAGTCACGCTGAGTGGCGACGTGCAGCAACACCCAAAGAGTGGTCATCTTCGGGGTGGGGAAGAAGGTCTGGAAGAAGTCAACTCCCTGTCGCTGACTGAAGCCACGTGCAACGTAACGCGCCTTGAAGACAGGCGGAGAACCCGGCGGCCGCTTCACCCTGAAAATCCACATGCCACTGACGATGTTCGCCCCAGGCGGGGGAACCTCGTCGACGTAGGTGCCTGTGGACTTCCAGGATGCCATCTCGGCATCCATGGCTGCCTGCCACTGAGAGGAGTAAGGACCCTCTATCGCCTCTGCGTAAGAGCGCGGGGTCGGGATGTCTGGTGCATCCGGGTCTCCCTCAGGGGCAAGCAGCATTGACACGAGAGGAGGTACAGCAGCGGCAAAGCACTCAAACTCCTCCTGTCTGTCCTCAAGGACGTCCGTGCCAAGAGCACACTCACCCCCGACGGACGGAGGACAGACAGACGGAGACTCAGACTCAGCAACAAGACTAGCGGCGTAGTCTAGACGACAGTGAGCAGCAAAGTCGACAAGCTCAGCAACTAAGGCAGACGCAGCAGTGGACTCAAAGGAAGGGTCAGTGACAACAGTGGCCAGGAGACGCATGACAGTAGGACTAGCAGTACGAAGTGAGTCAGACTCAAGGTCAGCAAGGGCAGGAAGAGAGGACGCAGGAGGAGACGGCAGAGGGACACGCTGTGGAGCAGTGCAACGACGCAGAGTCATAGAGTGAGTGCCGGGGACAGGAGGAGGACGCTGACGCGCAACACGACGACCAGTGCGAACAGGCAACTCAGGACAAGACTCAGGTGACGCAGGACGAGAGTCAGGCAACGCAGGACGAGACTCAGGTTCACGACGCTCCGTAAGACCACTAGTCGGTCCAGAGTAAGGAGAAGGACCAGGCAGTGGAGAGGCTGGCTGTAACTGCAACTGTGACTGGACAGGCGGTGGACTCAGTAAGGGAGGAGGAGGACCAGTAGAAGGCTGGAGACCAAGAACCTGCTGAAGGAGCGGAACGTAGTACGGCCGCGGCCGCGCAGTGCCTCCACTAACAGCAGAGACAGCGCCAGTACCCTCAGCTCCAGGGTCTCCAGCTACAACTCCCGCAGCACCACCAGCTCCAGTACCTCCAGCAGCTCCAGCTCCAGCAGCACCTCCAGTAGCAACAGCTCCAACACCTACAGCTCCAACTCCTGCAGCACTACCAGCCCCAGCAGCTCCAGTACCTCCAGTACGAGCACCTCCTGGACCAGCTGCTCCAGCACCTCTAGCAGCTCCAACACCAGCAGGACCTCCAACAGCGCTAGTACCTCCAGCACCAGTGGCTCCAGCAGCTCCAGCTCCAGAAGCACCTCCAGCACCAGCAGTACCTCCAGCACCAGCACCTCCAGGACCAACGGCTCTAGCAGCCCCAGCTCCAGCAGCACCTCCAGCAGCTCCAGAAGCACCTCCAACAGCTGCAGCACCAGCAGCACCTCCAGCAGCTCGGCGACAGCGCCGAGTGTACCACTCACGAAGCTGCTGCGGAGAGAGGGGCTCCGGCCGCGATGGGACACCCGGAGGACCGCCAGACTCAGCACGCTCAGGCTCAGCACCCCCAGGCTCAGCACCCCCAGACTCAGCACCCCCAGACTCAGCACTCTCAAGCTCAGCACCCCCAGGCTCAGCACCCCCAGACTCAGCACCCCCAGACTCAGCACCCCCAGACTCAGCACTCTCAAGCTCAGCACCCGCAGGCTCAGCACCCCTAGCAGCACCTGAGTCGACAGCTACCTCGACAGGCTCGACAGGGTCTACCTGGGACACACCTGAGGGGGCAGGACCTTGAGGGGGGAGGGGGTCTACCAGAGGAGCACCTGGTGCTAGGAAGAGTGGCAGGGGGGGAGGAGAGGGGCAGTGCGGTAGGGAAAGAGACGGTAGTAAGATACCAAGTCGTCAAACGTGACGTCCTGAGAGGACAGAACACGACGCGAGGTGGGGTGGTAAAACTGCCACCCAGGTGCGTCAGGGGGGAAGCCAAGGAAGACGCAGGGAACGGCACGGGAGGACAGCTAGTCCGCGGAAGCATCGCGGACAAAAGCTCGAGATCCCCAGACACGGAACACAGACGCATCGCCAACCTTCCCTGTCCACCGCAGAGTAGGTGTGGTCTCCGGCAAGGAGACACGAGGCTGAAGGTTGATCTGATGCGCAGTGTACTGAACTGCAAACGGCCACAGAAAATGGGGAGCAGCCGCATGGATCATGGACGTACGAGCGACATCCATGACCATGCCAATGCGGCGCTCAGCAATCCCATTTTGCTGTGGGGAGGCCGGAAGCGTGAACGTCTGGCGGATGCCCTCCGAACGACAGAAGGCCCTCAGAAGGTCGGAGGAAAACTCACCACCCCTGTCTGAGTGCAGACGCAGAACAGGAAGGTCCGAGCCGAAACTCTCGCTGAGCTGGCGACGGGCACCGCGGATCCAGTCGATCAACATCTCAGTGACCTCACCCTTGCTGCGCAAGGGGAAGACTGTGGTGTAACGCGAGTAGTCGTCAACGACCAGCAGGAAGTAACGCTCGTGACCCTGTCCACGGACGCGGGCTGGGCCCCACACGTCCATGTGAAGAGTCTGCAGGGGAGCCTCTGTCAGAGGGAACGTGGAGCAGTGAGGAGCGGCGCGCTGCCGGCCCTTGACACAGGGAACACAGGTAGGGGGAGGCCCTGGAGGAAGGGGAGGGAGGGACCGGGGGAGACCAGAGACAAGGGTACGGGAGGCCATACCTCGAAGACGAGGCAGGGAGGGGTGACCAAGGCGTTGGTGCCAAAGGAGATTCTCGTGTGACAGAGGACGACACAAGCACGGGGCCGACGCTGGACTAGACCTGGACGAGGCAGAAAACACCTGACCAGACTCGGCTACCTGACCAGACGCAGTAACCGGAGGAGACTCAGTAGTCGGTGTGTACAGACTTGACCCAGGCCGACGGGTGAACGTGGCCAGGTGGCGGCCCGACCGAGAGCAAGTGCAGTGGGTCACACACTGACCTCCAGGGGTGAACTGGTCAACCCACGCGTCCTGGAGGTCAGTTCCACTCACCAAGTTCGTAGAGAATGAGGGGAGGTGGAGTCCCGACAGCAAGCCCGACGGGGCCGCGGGACACGGTAGAACCGTGGAGGAGTGCGCAAGGACTGGGCCCCCAGAGGGGTCAGCCAGGGAGACTGCGACAGGCCGAGTGAGCGGCGTGAGTGTGGTGCTGTCGCGAAAGAAGGAGCGTGAAGCACCAGAGTCAAGTGTGAAAGTGTGCAAGGCCTCAGTAGGTGCAGTAATAGAGAGAGCAGACTCACCGGCACCTGGAACAGTAGACTCACTAGTACCTGGAGCAGCAGACTCACTAATACCTGGAGCAGCAGACTCACTAGCACCTAGAGCAGCAAACTCAATGCCCGGGTCAGGCGGAACACACAAGTAACAGTCACCCTCAGCACTATCAGTCACAGCATACATGGCAGCAAGGATAGCATCGAAATCAAGATCAAAGATAGCAACGTTCTGCTTAAGCAGATCACCCCAGCGAGGGAGCTCAACAGCGTCAGGAAACTGGGCGCGCCAGGCGTCAGTCTGGCGACCGAAGCGGCGCTGCTCAGTGTGTGGCAGCCCGCACATCTCCCCACAACGCCGGCCGGTGCGAAGAACATAAGTGCAGGGACCAACACCCCCAGACCTCCCACGCCCAGCGTACAACTCACGAGGCTGCTGGGCCGACGGGGTCTCACGGGAACGCGGCTGCTGCCGGCGCTGGCTACCACCAAAGCCTCCACGCTGCGCGGCTCCACCTCAACCAGCACCACCGCCGCCGCCACCTCCACCACCGCTGCCGCTGCCGCTGCCTCCACCACCCCCATCGCCGCCACCGAAGCCCCCACTCCCGCCACCACCCCCATCTCCACCGCCACCCCCTCCGCCTCCTCCACCGCCTCCACCGCCGCCCCCACCGTCCCCTCCACCACCCTTGCCCCCCTTGCCCTTCAAGTTGCGGCGCCTCCCACTAGGATCAGACGCAGCCCCGACCTCCGCAGTGCCAACGAGGTCGACAGCAGCAGCAGAAGCAACAGAGGGGAGAAGGGGGACAGGGGAACACCCCTCAAAGAAAGGGGCGCGAGGGTCGCCGTGAGAAGCACCTACAGCTAAGATACTCTTCTCAGCTGCAGTGAGGCACTCCTCTAGCAGGTCAATAGTGAGCTCGGTGGGGCAAAGGGAGAGAAAGTGGTCCCTGACTAAAGCAAGGGAGTCAGGGAGGCGGGTGACTAGGTAGTAAAGGGTGATGTACATGGGGGGGGGGGGGGGTCTTGGCACAGAACTCAGTGGGAAGTGCAGCTCGGTAGCGGGCGTCACTAGTGCGGAGGTGAGTAATGAGGTCAGCGACTGTGGCAAAAGCGGCAAGGTCAGGGAATAGGTACGGTAGCATGAGGCGGCTGAGGGCAGCAGTGGAAGGGGAGGAGTAGCGCGCTACTACAGCGTCGTACAAAGACTGAGCAGTCTTGTACTACCCAAAGTGCGCACGCTCAACCGTACTGTCAGCAGTGGCAGCAGGTGCAGTAGAGACACCGGACGTGTGATCGAAAAGGGATACCCCGTCCCTAGAGTCACACTGAAGAAAGAGCTGCAGGTCGTCAACCCACACGTCAAAGTCAACTGCACGCCCCTCAACATCAAAGGTAAGAACAGTAGGGCTAGCCATAGCGGCAATAGCAAAAGTAGCAGCAGTAGCAGCAGTAGCAGCAGGAGCAGTGCAGGCAGGGCAGTGCGGCTCAGTAGGGCGGCGCGGCTCGGTAGCGTGGCGCGGCTCGGCAGGGCGGCGCGGCTCGGCTGGGCGGCGCGGCTCGGCTGGGCGGCGCGGCTTGGCTGGGCGGCGCGGCTTGGCTGGGCGGCGTGGCTCAGCTCCTGGTGGCGCGGCGCGGCAGGGCAGCGCGTGTGCTTACCAGGGGCGAGTGCAGGGCAGGGCCGCAGCCGGCGGTTTAGGTCAGGGCCGCGACTGGGGCGGCAGCAGGTCAGGGCCGTGACAGGGCGGCTGCATGGCAGGGCCGCGACGGGCGGCGAAGGCAGGGCCGAAACTGGGGCGGCAGCAGGGTAGGGCTACGACAGGGCGGCAAAGGCAGGGCCGCGACGAGCGGGGACGGGCCAGCAACAGGCGGCGAAAGGCAGGGCCGCGACAGGGCGGCTGCAGGGAAGGGCCGCAGTGGGCGGCGAAAGCAGGGCCGTGACGAGCGGCTACGGGCCAGCGACGGGCGGCGACGGGCCGGGACGGACCGGGACGGGCCAGCGACGGGCGGCGAAGGCAGGGCCGCGACGGGCCAGCTAAGGCAGGGCCGCGACGAGCCGTAATAGGGCAGGGTGCGAGACGCGCTTTGGGCAGGGCGCGAGGCGCGCTTCGGGCAGGGCAGGAAAAAAAAATCATGGTGGGCCCTAAAAAAACGTTCCCACTAGGGAACCTGCTCAGAATACCATGTCAGAATAGTGAACGAATGAATGACTGAACTAGAAAGCAGGTGGGTACAAGTGGGAAACCTAAAAGTGTTGTACCCTATATGAACTACCCCACTACAACCTAAACAGACTATAGCATATAAGTTTGACATCATTGTCCAGGTCCCGTAGTTAAATCATTCGAGCAGCGGGTAGTCTTCCTTGCAAATATGTGTGCTAGAGCAGTCTGAGTATTTAATTGCTTTCATGTTCTTTAAATTGTTTCTTATGTATCATGCCACTGGTTGTGAATATATATATTGCTTATTATTCAATCCATGGATGCTTTAGAACACTCGAGGATAAGCAGGAAACATTATGACAGAGCTGTGCTTCATTAGAAATTGTTAAATAAGCAGCCTTGAAAAATACCGAATTTCAGCTATTGATTAATTAATAAAGTATATTACATTAGTTTTGAAGAATTGATTCTATACTAGTATACATTTTTAGAGATAACGCTACTACAGTTTTGATAAAGTGTATTTGCATTCTATACATATTATTGTTAGACGCGCCTCGAGCATAGACCAATAGGGTCAGTTCCAACAGATTCGGAACCCCAATGACCCAAATCGCCAAACCAAACGAACTGAGTACTCGGCCAATCAGAGTGATTTCCGAACCAAATAATCGGCTCTCGATGATTGGTTCCGAAAGTATTGGGAGACTAGTGTTGGAGTGGTTCCGCGAACCACACTAACGACGGATGGAAAAAGCGGACCGACAGCGGTGGCGTGTTGAAAGCTTTTAATGAAAGAGCAAGGAAGCTATGACGTTGCTTAAAGGCCAAACCTCGAATTAGACAACAAATTCAACGTGGAATTTGCAGGTTCGGGACTAGTAGTGCCGCCCTGAGATTATTATTTTCTAGGCACTGCCCCTTACCTAGCCTTGGGGGTATATCAATGTACACATATATATGTGTATATGGTTGGACTACAAAGGGTGTTGGATGTTACTTATAACCCCCTTGTATGCCCTCATGAGTCATTCATTCTGTTCTTGACAGTCACTGAACAGAGGCTAAGAGCAGATGCAGTAGCGGGCATAATTTTTTCCTTGCATGTTGGGAGTTGTCTGTGTCACATCAATCGAGCAACTTTGGAGTCTAAATGTTGGTGCAACCCCATGGTTTGCACTCGGCTTGTTGTCCTTGTGCGTGCATGCGTGTATGCATGGAATGGTACGAGGGCATGAAATAATATATATTTCATGATTATAATAGTGGGTAAATGATGAGTCATGATGTCGAATATGTGTGTCAAGTCAATAGCGCGTTATTGCTATTCGCGTATCACGTCGTCGTTTGTGTGTCGTGCGTGTTTTTCTATTTTGTCGTGTGTCGAACGTTTGGCGTGTCGCAGATTGTCAAAACATTATAGCTTATACATTTGTGTAGGCTCTAGTGGGGTAGCCCATAAGGGGTACAACCCAATTAGGGTTAGTACTTGTACCCAACTGTTTGCTAGTTCATTCATTCTCATTTGTTACTTTGATATGGAATCAGAGCAGGTTCCTTGGGCCCACCACCTGCTACGCTGCTAGTACCCCCCCTAGGCCTGTCACCCCTAGGCCCTCTAGTCTACGCGCCCGGCCCGTTGCCCCTAGCCTACGCGGCTCATCGACCCCTAGCCCGCGACCCGTCGACCCCTAGCCCAGCGCCCGGCCCCGTTCCTAGCCCGCGCCCGGCCCAGTCGGCCCCTCGCCCCGCGCCCGGCCCCGTTCCTAGCCCGCACCCGGCCCCGTCAGCCCCTCGCCCCGCGCCCGGCCCCGTTCCTAGCCCGCGCCCGGCCCCGTTGGCCCCTAGCCCCGCGCCAGGCCCCGTCTCTAGCCCACGCCTGGCCCCGTCCCTAGCCCGCGCCCGGCCCCGTACCTAGCTCGCGCCCGGCCCAGTACCTAGCCCACGCCCGGCCCCGTATCTAGCCCGCGGCCCGTCGACCCCAGCGCCCGGCCCCGTCCCTAGCCCGCACACGGCCCCGTACCTAGCCCACGCCCGGCCCCGTACCTAGCCCGCGCCCGGCCTTGTACCTAGCCCGCGCCCGGCCCAGTACCTAGCCCGCGCCCGGCCATGTACCTGCCCAGCGCCCGGCCCCGTACCTAGCCCCGCGCCCGGCCCCGTTTCGCGCCCAGCGCCCGGCTCCATACCTTCCCAGCGCCCGGCCCCGTCCCTAGCACCGTGTCCGGCCCCGTACCTAGCCCCGCGCCCGGCCCACTCCCTAGCCCAGCGCCCGGCCCCGTACCTAGCCCGCGCCCGGCCCCGTACCTGCCCAGCGCCCGGCCCCGTCCCTAGCCCAGCGCCCGGCCCCGTTCCTAGCCCGCGCCCGGCCCCGTACCTAGCCCCGCGCCCGGCCCCGTTTCGCGCCCAGCGCCCGGCCCCGTACCTTCCCAGCGCCCGGCCACGCCCCTAGCACCGCGTCCGGCCCCGTACCTAGCCCCGCGCCCGGCCCAGTCCCTAGCCCAGCGCCCGGCCCCGTACCTAGCCCGCGCCCGGCCCCATCCCTAGCCTGCGCCCGGCCCCGTACCTGCCCAGCGCCCGGCCCCGTCCCTAGACCAGCGCCCGGCCCCGTACCTAGCCCGCGCCCGGCCCCGTCCCTAGCCCGCGCCCGCCCCCCCCCCCCTCCCCCCCCCACTGTCACTGCTGCTACTGCTACAGCTGCTGCTGCTGCTGCTGCTACTGCTACCCTGCGTGCTACACAGCTATGGCTTCGCTTCGGGTTCTCGCGTTTGATCATGAGGGCAGACAGATCCAGTTTGACACGTGGCTAGATGACCTGCAGCTGTACCTACTGAGCGATTCTAAGGACAGTGTCTCGCTGTTTGACCTAGCGTCAGGAGCTGCTACTGCCCCTCCCGCCACAGCTGACAGTTCGACTCGCTCACAGTGGCTTACTCGCGACGCTGCTGCCCGTTTAGCCATTCGCAACCACCTGCCATAAGCTGAATGCGCTCACTTCGGACAGCACAGGAGAGCACAGGCGCTGTACGACGCTGTAGTCGCCCGCTACTCCTCCCCTGCCACTGCTGCTCTAGGCCGCCTCCTACTGCCCTACCTGTTCCCCGAGCTGTCCGCCTTTGCCACAGTCGAGGACCTGGTTTCCCACCTTCGCGCTAGTGACGCTCGCTACCGCGCTGCCGTTCCTGCTGAGTTCCTTGACAGGAACCCGCCCCCGATGTACATCACTCTCTACTTTATAGTCACCCGCCTCCCTGACTCTCTTCGCTCTGTAAGGGACCACTTCCTCTCTCTTGACCCCACCTCCCTCACTGTTGACCTCTTCGAGCAGCATCTCCTCGCAGCTGAGACTAGTGCAGTTGCTGTAGGTGCTGCTCGTGGCACTCCGCGCCCGCCCTTCTTTGAGGGGTGTTCCCCCTCCCCCCTTGCCCCCTCCTACGCCTCTGCTGCTGTTGCAGACGTCTCTATTCCTGAGGACGTCGGGGTTGCTTCTGCTAGTGTGAAGCGCCGCAGCAGCAAGGGCAAGGGTGGCCGGGGTGGTGGAGGTGGCAGCGGGAGTGGTGGTGGGGGCAGCAGTGGAGGTGGTGGCGGCGGTGGGACTGTTGGTGGGAGTGGGGGCTCTGGTGGCGGTGGTGGAGGCAGCGGTGGGAGTGGCGGCAGTGGAGGTGGTGGGACTGGTGGCGGTGGGACTGAAGCTTGGCGTGTCGGTTCTGGGGGTGGCGAGCGTCAGCAGCAGCAGCGTCGGGGCGAGACCCCGTCTCCCCAGCAGCTTCGTGAGTGGTTTCTGTCAGAATAGTGGTTTTTGTCAGGAAGCCATCTCTGTGTCCATGGCTGTCTGCCACTGAGAGGAGTAGGGACCCTCTATCGCCTCTGCGTACGAGCGCGGGGTCGGGATGTCTGGTGCATCCGGGTCTCCCTCAGGGGAAAGCAACATGGACACGAGATGAGGTAAAGCAGCGGCAAAGCAGTCAAACTCCTCCTGTCTGTCCTCAAGGACGTCCGTGCCAAGAGTACACTCACCCCCGACGGACGGAGGACATGTTATAGTCACAATAGGCTTGGATGTGCCTAAAACGAAAGATAGAGTGCACAGACGGATTTCTGCACAGCGGCTTCAAACGTTGATAGCGTTCTTCTCACAGCTGCAAATGACTTGATTCAAATTGGATCTGGAGCGTCTTTACGTCGTCTACAATAGTCAATTTAGATTGCACGATTGCATAAAGAATTGACGACACAGCGTTGGTTTGAATGAACGGTAGTATGGCAGCCACTATAGTCTTAGAACACAAATTAGGAAGAGTTTCGAGTTGGGAATGACTCCCAGCTCCTACAAACCCCAAGAGCCAAGGTACAGTGATGTGGAACAGTGCCACACTGTCCCCAATCACGAAGGGTCTCGAAACTACCCTCCACAAGGGCCTACACCAAGAGAAATGTTACACTACAAAAAGTAATGCAACGATTCTCACTATCTTGAAGTTCACCCTTTTTGGAGAGCTTCGAAATCACTTGATTCTTGAAACCAAGGCTCTGGTTCTTCAAGATAAATTCCTCCTTGAGTTCTTGGAAGTCTGCTGCGCACACCTGCGACACGCCGAACGTTCCACACACGACAAAATAGAAAACCGCACACGACACGCAAACAACGACGTCACACGCAACTAGCGATAACTCGCTATTGACTCGACACACAAATTAAAAAACATGCCTCATCATTCACACACTATTGTAAGCATGAAATATATATTATTTCATGCCCTCATACCATTCCATGCACACACGCATGCACGCACACGGACAACAAGCCAAATGCAAACCGTAGGGTTGCACCAACAGGACAGACAGATGCAGACTCAGACTCAGCGACAAGACTAGCGGCGTAGTCTAGACGACAGGCGGCAGCAAAGTCAACAAGCTCAGCAACTAGAGCAGACGCAACAGTGGACTCAAACGAAGGGTCAGTGACAACGGTGGCCAGAAAACGCGTGACAGTAGGATAAGCAGCACGAAGGAGGTAAGACTCCTGGTTCGGATCGTAAGGAAGAGAGGACGCAGGAGGAGACGGCTGAGGGACACGCTGTGGAGCAGTGGAAGGACGCAGAGTCATAGAGTGAGTGCCGGGGACAGGAGGAGGACGCTGACGCGGAACACGTCGACCAGTGCGAACAGTGTAAACAGGCGACCCAGGACGAGACTCAGGTGACGCAGGACGAGACCTCTAGTCGGTCTAGAGTAAGGAGAAGGACCAGGGAGTGGAGAGGCTGGCTGTAAGTGCGACTGTGACTGGACAGGCGAAGGACTCAGTAAGGGAGGAGTAGGACCAGTAAAAGGCGGGATACCAAGAACCTGCTGAAGGAGCGGAACGTAGTACGGCCGCGGCCGCGCAGCGCCTCCAGAAATAGTAGAGACAGCACCAGTACCCTCAGCTCTAGGGTCTCCAGCTACAGCTCCCGCAGCACCACCAGCTCCTGTACCTCCAGCAGCTCCAGCACCTACAGCTCCAACTCCTGCAGCACCACCAGCCCCAGCAGCTCCAGTACCTCCAGTATGAGCACCTCCGAGACCAGCTGCTTCAGTACCTCCAGCAGCTCCAACACCAGTAGGACCTCCAACAGCGCTAGTACCTCCAGCACCAACACCTCCAGGACCAGCGGCTCCAGCAGCTCCAGCACCAGCAGCACCTCCAGCAGCTCCAGCTCCGAAAGCACCTCCAGCAGCAGGCCCCGTAGCTCCAGCAGCACGGATGCAGCGCCGAGCGTACCACTCACGTAGCCGCTGCGGAGAGAGGGGCTCTCGCCGTGACGGGACACCCGGAGGACCTCCAGACTCAGCACGCTCAGGCTCTGCTCCCTCAGGCTCAGCACCCCCAGACTCAGCACCCCCAGGCTCAGCACCCCCAGGCTCCTCACGCGCAGGCTCAGCACCCCCAGGCTCCGCACCCTCAGACTCAGCGACCCCAGGCTCAGCACCCCCAGGCCCCGCACCCGCAGGCTCAGCACCCATAGCAGCACCAGAGTCGACAGCAACCTCGACAGGCTCGACATGGTCTACCTGGGACACACCTGACGAGGCAGGACCCTGAGGGGGGAGGTGGTCTACCGGAGGAGCACCTGGTGCTAGGAAGAGTGGCGGGGGGGGGAGAGGGGCAGTGCGGTAGGGAAAGAGACGGTAGTAAGATAACGACTCATCAAACATGACGTCCTGAGAGGACAGAACACGACACGAGGTGGGGTGGTAAAACTTCCACCCAGGTGCGTCAGGGGGGAAGCCAAGGAAGACGCAGGGAACGGCACGGGAGGACAGCTTGTCCGCGGAAGTATCACGGACAAAAGCTCGAGATCCCCAGACACGGAACACAGACGCATCGCCAACCTTCCCTGTCCACCGCAGAGTAGGTGTGGTCTCCGGCAAGGAGACACGAGGCTGAAGGTTGATCTGATGCGCAGTGTACTGAACTGCAAACGGCCACAGAAAATGGGGAGCAGCCGCATGGATCATGGACGTACGAGCGACGTCCATGACCATGCCAATGCGGCGCTCAGCAATCCCATTTTGCTGTGGGGAGGCCGGAAGCGTGAACGTCTAGCGGATGCCCTCCGCACGACAGAAAGCCCTCAGGAGGTCGGAGGAAAACTCACCACCCCTGTCTGAGTGCAGACGCGGAACAGGAAGGTCCGAGCCGAAACTCTCGCTGAGCTGGCGACGGGCACCGCGGATCCAGTCGATCAACACCTCAGTGATCTCACCCTTGCGGCGCAAGGGGAAGACTGTGGTGTAACGCGAGTAGTCATCAACGACCAGCAGGAAGTAACTCTCGTGACCCTGTCCACGGACGCGGGCTGGGCCCCACACGTCCATGTGGAGAGTCTGCAGGGGAGCCTCTGTCAGAGGGAACTCGGAGGAAAGAGGAGCGGCGCGCTGCCGGCCCTCGACACAAGGAACACAGGTAGGGGCAGGCCCCGGAGGAAGGGGAGGGAGGGACCGGGGGAGACCAGAGACAAGGGTACGGGAGGCCATACCTCAAAGATGAGGCAGGGAGGGGTGACCAAGGCGGTGGTGCCAAAGGAGAGTCTCGTGTGACAGAGGACGACACGAGCAGGGGGCAGACGTTGGACTAGACCTGGACGCGGCAGCAAACACCTGACTAGACGCGGCTACCTGACCAGACGCAGTAACCGGAGGAGGCGCAGTAGTCAGTGTGTACAGACTCGACCCAGGCCAACGCGTGAACGTGGCCAGGTGGCGGCCAGTCCGAGAGCAAGTGCAGTGGGTCACACGCTGACCTCCAGGGGTGAACTGGTCAACCCACTCGTCCTGGAGGTAAGCTCCTCTCACCAATTTTGTAGAGAACGAGGAGAGGTGGAGTCCCGACAGCAAGCCCGACGAGGCCGCAGGACACGGTAGAACCGTGGAAGAGTACGCAAGGACTGGGCCCCCAGAGGGGTCAGCCAGGGAGACTGCGACAGGCCGACTGAGCGGTGTGAGTGTGGTGCTGTCGCGAAAGAAGGAGCGCGAAGCACCAGAGTCAAGTGTGAAAGTGTGCAAGGCCTCGGTAGGTGCAGTACCAGAGAGAGCAGACTCACCAGCACCTGGAGCAGCAGACTCCCCAGTACCTGGAGCAGCAGACTCACTAGTGCCTGGAGCAGAAGACTCACTAGCACCTAGAGCAGCAGCCTCAATGCCCGGGTCGGGCGGAACACACACGTAACAGACACCCTCAGCACTATCAGTTCCAGCATACATGGCAGCAAGGATAGCATCGAAATCAAGATCAAAGATAGCAACATTTTGCTTAAGCAGATCACCCCAGCGAGGGAGCTCAACAGCGTCAGGAAACTGGGCGCGCCAGGCGTCAGTCAGGCGACCGAAGCAGCGCTGCGTAGTGTGTGGCAGCCCGCACGTCTCCCCACGGCGCTCGCCGGTGCGAAGAACATAAGTGCAGGGACCAACACCCCCAGATCCCCCACGCCCGGCGTACCACTCACGAAGCTGCTGGGCCGACGGGGTCTCACGGGAACGCGGCTGCTGCTGGCGCTGGCTACCACCAAAGCCTCCACGCTGCGCGGCTCCACCTCGACCAGCACCACCGCCGCCGCCACCTCCACCACCGCTGCCGCTGCCTCCACCGCCGCTGCCGCTGCCTCCACCACCCCCACCGCCGCCACCAAAGCCCCCACTCCCTCCACCACCCCCACCTCCACCGCCACCCCCTCCGCCTCCTCCACCGCCTCCACCGCCGCCCCCATCGTCCCCTCCACCACCCTTGCCCCCCTTGCCCTTGCTGTTGCGGTCCCTCCCACCAGTAGCAGACGCAGCCCCGACCTCCTCAGTGCCAACGAGGTCGACAGCAGCAGCAGAAGCAACAGAGGGGAGAAGGGGGACAGGGGAACACCCCTCAAAGAAAGGGGCGCGAGGGTCGCCGTGAGAAGCACCTACAGCAACGATACTCTTCTCAGCTGCAGTGAGGCGCTCCTCTAGCAGGTCGACGGTGAGCTCGGTGGGGCAAAGGGAGAGAAAGTGGTCCGTGACTGACGCAAGGGAGTCAGGGAGGCGGGTGAATAGGTAGTAAAGGGTGATGTACATGGGGGGGGGGTGGGGTTCTTGGCACAGAACTCAGTGGGAAGTGCAGCGCGGTAGCGGGCGTCACTAGTGCGGAGGTGAGTAATGAGGTCAGCAACTGTGGCAAAGGCGGCAAGGTCAGGGAAAAGGTACGGCAGCATGAGGCGGCTGAGGGCAGCAGTGGCAGGGGAGGAGTAGCGTGCTACAACAGCGTCATACAAAGACTTCGCAGTCTTGTACTGGCCAAAGTGCGCGCGCTCAGCAGGCGGCAGGTGACTACGAACAGCAACGCGAGCACTGCGTCAGCAGTGGTCCACTGCGAGCGAACCGTGCTATCAGCAGTGGCAGCAGGTGCAGGAGAGACACCGGACGTGTGATCGAAAAGGGATACTCCGTCCTTAGAGTCACACTGAAGAAAGAGCTGCAGGTCGTCAACCCACACGTCAAAGTCAACCGCACGCCCCTTAGCATCAAAGGTAAGAACATTAGGGCTAGCCATAGTGGCAGTCGCAGTAGTAGCAGAAGAAACAGCAGTAGCAGCAGGAGCAGCGCGGGCAGGGCAGTGCGGCTCAGTAGGGCGGCGCAGCTCGGCAGGGCAGCGCGGCTCGGTAGGGCGGCACGGCTCGGCTGGGCGGTGCGGCTCGGCTCCTGGCGGCGCGGCGCGGCAGGGCGGCGCGGATTGGAGGAGCGGCGCGGCTCGGCTGGGCGGCGCGGGTGCTTACTAGGGGCGGGTGCAGGGCAGGGCCGCAGCTGGCGGTTAGGTCAGGGCCGCGACTGGGGTGGCAGCAGGGCAGGGCCGCTACTTGGCGGCAGTAGAGCAGGGCCGCGAGTGGGGCGGCTGAAGGGCAGGGCCGCGACGTGTCGACGGCAGCGCAGGGCCGCGACAGGGCGGCGGCATGGCAGGGCCGCGGCTGGACGGCAGGGTAGGGCAGGGGCTCGACGAGCAGCGGCAGGGTAGGGCCGCGATAGGCGGCTAGGGTAGGCTGCGACGGGCGGCAAGGCAGGGCCGCGGATGGCGGCAGGGCAGGGCCGCGACAAGGCGGCTAAGTTGGGGCCGCGACGAGGCGGCGAGAGGGCAAGGCCGCGACGGGCCGAGAAAGCAGGGGGCCGCGACGGGCCGTTAGGGCAGGGCCGCGACGAGCCGAGAAGGCAGGGCCGCGACGGGCGGCACTAGAGCAGGGCGCGCGACGGTGCAGGTGAGGCAGGCGCGAGGCGCGCTTTGGGCAGGGCAGGAAAAAAAATGTTATCGTGGTGGGCCCTAAAAAAAAACGTTCCCACGAGGGAACCTGCGCAGAATACCATGTCAGAATAGTGAAGGAAGGAAATGGCTGAACTTGCAAGCAGGTGGGTACAAGTAGGAAACCTAAAAGTGTTGTACCCTATATGAACTACCCCACTACAGCCTAGACAGACAATAGCATATAAGTTTGATAGTTTCTGCGTGGGGCGTCTGGGGGTAGTTGCCCGTATGTCATTCGCACGGGTGACCGTGCTGGTCAGAATCGCGGGAGGCTCCACACTCAGCACCGCTGCTTCTCCCGCCTCGACAACGCTTGGCGTGCTGAGTTTGGTGACGACGTCGAGCTCCCTCGCTGGGCAGATCTGATTAAGTCTAGGATTGCTGTCTTTGACCTAGACTTTGATGCTATTCTCTCTGCTATGTATGCTTTGTCTGTTAGTGCTGGGGGTGACTGTTACCGGTGTGTGCCGCCTGACCCAGGTATAGCCGCTGCTGCTCAAGGTGCTAGTGAGTCTGGTACTCTCCTTGGTACTGCACCTGCTGAGGCCTTGCACACCTTCACATTGGACTCAGGCGCCTCGCGCTGTTTCTTTCGTGACAGCACCACCCTCACCCCTCGTCCTGCACGTGTCCCGATCAGACTGGCTGACCCCTCCGGGGAACCGGTCATGGCCCATTCCTCCACTGTCCTTCCGTGTCCGGCGGTTCCAACCGGTTCACTGTCGGGTCTTCACCTCCCCTCGTTCTCCACAAACTTGGTGAGTACCGCTGCCCTCCAGGATGCGATGATCACTATCACGACTCCTGGGGGTCAGCGTGTGTCGATCTGCACGTGCACATGGACGGGCCGTCACCTGGCCACGTTCACTCGTCGGCCAGGGTCGAGTCTGTACACTCTCGCTACCGAGCCTTCTCAGGTAGCTGCGTCTGCTCAGGTGTCCGCGCCAGGTCACGTAGCTGCCTCTTGCTCGTGTCGCCTCCTGTCGCACCAGACTCTTTTGTGGCACCACCGCTTGGGTCACTCCTCCCTGCCTCACCATAGGGCATGCACTCTCGTCTTCTTGTCTCTGGTCTACCCAGGTCTCTGCCTCCCCTGCCGCCCTTGCCTGCCTCGCCCTGCCTTCCTTGTGTTGAGGGGCGGCAGCGCGCAGATTCTCACTCCTCCTCGTTTCCCCCGACGCCTGCTCCCCAGTAGACTCTCCAGATGGACGTGTGGGGCCCAGCCCGCGTCAGTGGACAGAGCCGCGAGCGCTACTTTCTGCTGGTAGTTGACGACTACACGCGGTACACCACGGTCTTCCCCTTGCGCAGCAAGGGTCAGGTCGTTGATGTCTTGATCCCTTGGATCCGCACAGTCCGTCTCCAGCTCCGCGAGCGGAACGGCCAGGACCTTCCTGTCCTGCGTCTGCACTCTGACAAAGGTGGTGAGTTCTCCTCCGACCTCTTGCGGGACTTTTGTCGTGGGGAGGGCATTCTCCAGTCATCCACGCTTCCGGACTCCACTCGGCAAAATGGGATTGCTGAGCACCGCATTGGCTTAGTCATGGAGGTCGCTCGTACCTCCATGATCCATGCGGCTGCTCCCCATTTTCTGTGGCAGTTTGCGGTCCAGTACGCTGCGCATCAGCTCAACCTCTGGCCCCTCGCCTCGTTGCCGGAGACCTCGCCCACACTGCGTTGGACGGGGGAGGTTGGCGATGCGTCGGTGTTCCGGGTCTGGGGATCACGTGCCTTTGTTCGCGATACGTCAGCGGACAACCTCTCCCCCCGTGCTATCCCCTGCGTCGTCCTTGGCTTTGTCCCCGACGCGCCTGGCTGGCAGTTTTACCACCCCACCTCGCGCCGTGTCTTCCCTTCTCGGGACGTCACGTTTAACGAGTCGGTTCCCTTTTACCGTCTCTTCCCCTACCGCTCTGCCCCTCCCCCACCCCCGCCGCTCTTCCTTGCTCTCGGTCCCCCTCCGGTAGACCCCCTCCCGCCCCAGGGTCCTGCTCCCTCAGGTGTGTCTCAGGTAGACCCTCTCCTTGGTCCTGCGCCTGTTCAGGTAGCTGTCGACTCAGGTGCTGCTCAAGGTGCTGCGTCTGGGGGTGCTGCATCTGGGGGTGCGGAGCCTGGGGGTGCGGAGTCTGAGGGTGCTGAGACTAGGGGTGCTGAGCCTGGGGGTGTTTAGACTGGGGGTGCTGAGCCTGGGGGTGTTGCGACTAGGGGTGGTGAGCCTGATGGTGCTGAGCTTGAGGGTGTTGAGCCTGGGGGTGCTGCGTCGGAGGGTGCAGAGTCTGCAGGTGCAGAGCCTCAGGGTGCTGCTTCGTCTGGAGGTTCTGGTGGTGCTTCGCCGAGCCTGTCTCCGCAGCAGTTGCGTGAGTGGCTTGTTCGGCGTACGCAACTTCGGAGTGGAGCTTCTTGAGCTTGAGGTGCTGGCCCTGCTGGAGGTGGAGGTGCTGGAGTTACTGCAGAAGTTGGTGTTATTGGAGGTACTGCGACCACTCGTCCTGGAGGTGCTCGTACCCGGGGGAACTGGAGCTGCCGGGACTGGTGGTGTTGAGGGTACTGGAGCTGGAGACCTTGCGGAGTTTGGTACTACTGGCGCTGGTGGCGCTGGAGCTGGACGAGATGGAGTTGGTGGCCCTGGCGTAGGAGGCGCTGGAGTTGGAGGCCCTGGTGTTGGAAGTGCTGGAGCTGGAGGAGCTGGAGCTGTTGACCCTGGTGGCGCTGTGCGGCCGTGACCGTACTTCGTTCCCCTGCTCCAGCAGGTTCTTGGTACCCCGCCTTCTGCTGCCCTTAGTCCTCCCCTCCTGTGTCCCCCGCCTGACCAGTCACAGCCGCTGTTACAGCCGGCCTCTCCTCTGCCTGCTCCTTCTCCTTACACTGAGCAATCCGGCGGTCTTACAAAGCGTCGTGAGCCTGCGTCTCGTCCTGTCTTGCCTGTTCGCACTGCTCGTCGCGTTCCTCATTCGTGTCCTCCTCCTGTCCCTGGCACACACGCTATGACACTTCGTCCTTCCTCTGTTCCACTGCGTGTTCCTTTGCCTACTCCTCCTGAGTCCTCTCTTCCCGAGGTCCCTGACCCTGAGTCTGACCGCGCTCGTGCTGCCAGTCCCACTGTCTCTCATCTCCTCGCCACTGCTCTCACTGACCCTTCTTTTGAGTCTGCTGCTGCGTCTGCTCTAGTTGCTGAGCTGCTTGAATTTGCTGCTGCGTGCAGTCTAGACTACACCATTGCTCTCGTTGCTGAGTCTTCCTTATGCCAGTCCTCCGTTCGTCGGGGGTGAGTGTGCACTTGGCGCGGACGTCCTTGAGGACAGGCAGGAGGACTTTGAGTATCTTGCAGCTGCTGTACCTCGTTTCGCTTCCATGCTGCTTGCCCCTGAGGGAGACCCGGATGCACCAGACATCCCGACCCCGCGCTCTTACGCAGAGGCGATTACGGGTCCTTACTCCTCCCACTGGCAGGCAGCCATGGATGTCGAGATGGCATCCTGGAAGTCCACAGGCACCTACGTCGACGAGGTTCCCCCACCTGGGGCAAACATAGTCGATGGCATGTGGATCTTCAGGGTGTAGCGGCCGCCGGGTTCTCCGCCTGCCTTCAAGGTGCGTAACGTTGCTCGACGCTTCAGTCAGTGACAGGGAGTTGACTAATTCCAGACCTTCTCCCCCACCCCGAAGATGACTACTCTTCAGGTCTTGCTGCACGTCGCTGCTCAGCGTGACTACGAGTTGCACTCTCTGGACTTCAGCACAGCTTTCTTGCAGGGCAGCCTGAACGAGGAGATCTCATTCATTCTCGTTTGATACTTTCATACAGGTGGGTGCAGCAGACTTTCAAGAACTTGTTGTAGTCACAAAAGGCTTGAATGTGCCTAAAACGAACGATAGAGTGCACAGTCGGATTTCTGCACAGCGGATTTAAACGTTCATAGCGTTCTGTTCACAGCTGCAAATGACCTGATTCAACTTGGATCTGGAGCGTCATAATGTCGCCTACAATAGGCAATTCAGATCGCACGATTTCATTAAGAAAGGACGACACAACGTTGGTTTGGACGAACGGCACTATGGCAGTCACTATAGAATTAGAACACCAATTAGGAAGAGTTACGAGTTGGGAATGACTCCCAGCTCCTACAAACCCCAAGAGCCAAGGTACAGTGATGTGGAATAGTGCCAGACTGTCCCCAACCATGAAGGGTCTCGAAACTACCCTCCACAAGGGCCTACACCAAGACAAATGTTACACTACACATTGTAATGTAACTATTCTCACTATCTTGAAGTTTACCCTTTTGGAGAGCTTCGAAATCACTGTAATATTGAAATCATGGCTCTGGTTATTCAAGAAAAATTCTTCCTTGGGTTCTTGGAAGTTTGCTGCGCACACCTGCAACACGCCGAACGTTCCACACACGACAAAATAGAAAACCGCACACGACACGGAAACGACGACGTGACACGCGACTAGTGATAACTCGCTATTGACTCGACACACACATTCAAAATCATGCCTCATCATTCACACACTATTGTAAGCATGAAATATATATTATCTCATGCCCTCATACCATTCCATGCACACACTCATGCACGCACATGGACAACAAGCCGAATGCAAACCGTAGGGTTGCACCAACAAACTCCCCCTCGGATTGTTGGCCTTAGGATCTTGCTCTCTCAGTTCAAAGCCATCCCAGCCAGCTTGCAACACTTCCAATGCTGCTGCTCCACTAGACTCTTGGTCATCATGTCAGCTGGCTGCCTCGTCGTCTTCACTTAGCGCAACTCAACTTCACCCGCAGCCACCATGGTCCTCGTCCAATGCCACTTCACCCTCATGTGCTTCGTGAGGCCATGCAACACAGGGTTCTTAGCAAGAGCAATGGCACCCTGGCTGTCAGAGTAGATTGGGGTAGGTCCTTGCTGCTCCTCCCCCACTTCAGCCAACAAACGCCGCTGCCACACAATCTCCCGTACGGCAGGAAGAGTGCCATGTACTCGGACTCCACCGAGCTCAATGCTTGATCCACCTGCTTCTTGCTCTCCCAGGCAGTTGGGCCTCCACCAACACAACAAATCAACCCTCCAACACTTGTCATATCCTCTGGTTCCGATGCATAAGAAGCATCCGAGAATGCGGTGAGGAACAAACGCACAGGTTCAACACCATCCGCACCCTTTTGGCGCCTTTGCGCCGCCGCCGAGTATTGGAGCCCAACGGTCGGTGTTTAACCAAGATACTTCCCCACCCTCATTCCATCTGCTACTTGCTCCTCATTAGGGCATTGAACAACCCTAGCCAACTCTCCGGTTGCAAAGGCGAAGTCCGGTCGGGTGTTTACCGCCGCGTACATGAGGCTGCTCACCAACAAGTGAAAATGACGCCTCTCCTCTTCACCAACGCTCTCATCCTCTGATCCCTTCACACAATTGAACCCAGAGAGAAAGGGTGTAGCCACATGGACTTCACTCTGCCCAAAGTTGGAAGCCAATGCCTCCAAGTACTTCCGTTGATGCACCCGCATGCACTGCTTCTCCACATCTCGTTCGATGTGGAGCCAGAGGTAGAAGCTCACGTCACCAAGGGCCTTGCACTTGAACTTGTCTTGAAGCTTCAGCATCACCTCCTTCACAAGGTCAGAGGAGGGTGAGAAAATGAGGATTTCATCCACATAAACCACCATGAATCTCCTTTGCTCCCCCTCGCCAAGCATGAACGAGGAATGATCGGCGGATGAGAGAGTGAACCCGATCTCCTCCAAGACTTCACGCACCTTCATGTACCTAGGGGCTTGCTTGAGCCCATAGAGCGCCTTCTTCAGCTTCCACACTCTGCCACTACCATCATCAAACCCCTCTGGCTGCGCCATGAAAATGTATTCTTCGAGAATGCCGTTGAGGAACGCGGTTGTCACGTCCATTTGTTTCACCACCCATCCTTTGATGGCAGCACCCGCGAGTAGGGTTCTCAGCGTCATCGGCTTCACCACAAGAGCAAGCAGTTCCTTGAAGTCCACCTTCTCCTTCTGCTTGTACCCCTTGGCTACAAGCCTAGACTTGTAGCACTCGATTTTGCCGTCGCCGTCGGACTTGATCTTGAAGAGCCACTTGGACGTAATCGCCTTACGCCCCTCCAGTAGCTCCACCAATTCCCACGTGCCGTTCTCCTCAATGCTCTTCAGCTCACTCTCCATTGCTTTCTTCCACTCCTCAGCATCACTACTCTCCAAGGCCTCCTTGAGAGTTGCTGGTTCCCCTGGCATCTCCACCGAAGAGAAGAACACGAAGGCACACTCCTCGTAGTCACTCTCCTCGTCATCTCCAACCATAAGTGCCGCTCCGGCCAGAGCTGACTTGGCTGGCTTTCCCAGCGCATCATAGGTCAGCCTATTAGGGCTTGAATTCTCCTCTTGCCCCTTCCTTTCTCCTCAGCTGCAGGGACATGAAGGCCTTGGCGTTGCTGCGGGGTGACTCGGATCTGTGGAGCACTCGTAGTGAGAAAAGGAAGTGTCGGTGCACGCTCGCTCACTTGCTGCACCTCCTCCTCTTCTTCCTCTGCATCCTTGGCCTCCTCTCCCCCATTAACAAGGGTAGATTGCCTTGTGGTGGTGCTGCTGCTGCTCAGCTCCAAGGGCAGCTCCACATGCTCCAAACCGGAACTCTTCACCTCCCCAAACCGCACACCTATCTTCGCCTCATTCTCCGCCTTCCAATCCTTATACACCAGGTTCTCCATGAATTTGCAGTCCCTACTCACCAAGAATTTCTTGGTGAATGGGTCCCAAAAAGCCACCCCTTCTTGTTCTGAACCATGCCCAAGTGCACAGCCCATATTGCCTTGGCACCGAGCTTGTTGTGCTGAAGATACTTAGGTACGAGTGCCATGCACATGCACCCGAACACCGGAAGCATATCCACCTTTGGCTTCCTTCCAATCCACTCCACATAGGGCACCCATTTGTCTGCTCCCACATGAGTCAAAGCTCTGTTCTTGACCACACATGCACTCCGCACCGCATCAGGCCAGAAGTAGTCGGGTAGCCCGGCTTCAATGAGCAACCCGCGTGCCGTCTCCGTGATTGTGCGGTTTGCTCGCTCGGCGATGCCGTTCATTGCAGGGGAGTATAGCATGGTAAGGGAGTGCCTTATGCCATTCTTCCACAGCCATAATCCAAACTCCTTGCTCAAGAACTCCCCCCCTCAATCGGTGCGGATTGACTTGACTAGCCAGCCTTGTTGCCGCTCCACCATCGGCAACCAATCGGTCTTCACCGTTTCAGCCACGTCGCTCTTCTTGGACAGCACGTACACCCAGGTCACGCGCGTGTAGACATCCACAATGGTGAGGAAATACTCAGCTCCAGCAGCTCCAAGTTTCAGGGGGCCCACCACGTCCATCACCACCTCATCAAGCGATGCCTTAGCCATTGCCTCCGAACTAGAGAACGGAAAACGGGTGAACTTGGCTTGCATGCACGTCGGGCAGCCAAGTACCTTGGTGGGCTCCCCCTTCACACATATGCCAGAAACAATCTCTCCTTTTACTAGCTGCTGCAAAATGGGCAGGGTCACATGCCCCATTTGCCGCTGCAAGGTCAACCAATCACACTCCCTCGTAGCCGAAGTCGGATTGGAGAATGCCGCACTCGCAATAGTGCCCCACATGCTCTCTCCGTACTCCTCCTCCGCTACTGCCTTGGGGTTCTCCTCACTCTTGTGCTGCTTCTTGGCTGCTGCACCACTCTCCTCGTGTTCACCGAGCTTGCTAGTCCCTCCAAGATTGCACTTCTTGGACTCAATCTCCTTAGCGCGACCGTTCGCGCCATCGCCGCTAGCAACCGCTTCACCCTTGGTGCTGATGCTTGCTGCCACTTGCCTCTCCTTAGGCATGGGGACAACATGGATCTGCCACATATCGTTGAAGACATCCCTATCCTCGTGAAGGTCCCAAAGGATCCGCTCGCCAAGCCTTGCGGTGTAAGTCTTAGCACCCTTCGAGCTCGTGTCCATGCCGGCCTTTTGCAACCGCCGCACGGAAATCAGGCAGGCTGCAAGGTTGGGCACCCATAGCACATTCTTGAGGCTGACCATCTTCCCATCAGCACCCTTGAACATGGCCTTTCCCATGCCTTTCACCTCGGCTCGCTGCCCCAAAGCCGACGTGACATGCTTCACCGGTGACGGTTCAAGTTCGGTGAGCAAGTCCGCACGAGGTGTCATGCTATAGGTAGCGCCGCTATCAATCACCAAATAGTCCAGGGAGTGTAGGGTCACCTTCCCCACAGCAGCAGGCTCCTCAATGTTATGTGATGCTATCATTTGCATTCACGTCTGTCTACCTCCCATCATATGTTTGTGTGTTTCATGCGTGGTATGAGCGTGTGCAAGAATTTGTGTTCGGTGTTGTTTGGATTTTCTGAGTGTGTGTGAATGTTATTTGGCTTGAGCAGATATCTGAAGTGACTCCTCTGCTCAAGAGCTTCCCGACGAACCGAGAATCGCTGCGATCGAAGCAAGAACGAGAAAGATATGATCGTTTGAAGTTTTGATTGAGATGCGGCGACTATGGAAATTTGCGGGTTGACTCAATATGGGGTACAGACTTTTTGGGGTTGGGATATTCGTCACCATCACTGTAGATGATGCCAAGTGGTTGGGAGAAGCCAAACCAGGTTGGCAAGTGTGACCAAGTTGGGTGAGGTGGATGGCATGAGTTGGGAAAGTGACAAATGTCAAAGTTGGGGTGCCTATAGAGAGGGGAATTGTGTATTATGGGGTTTCCTTGGTTGGGGACTCCCTTGGGACCTTCCCTCGTCCTCCTCATCCCCTCCTACCTGGTTCCATTGCTACTCCAACTTTTTTTGTGTGAACTTGTGAGATAATTGTGATACGTTTTCTATGGCAGCATACCCCCTAGTGCGCCGAAATTCATAACTCGAGTTATACTTCATATTTTGAGACTATTCAAATTGAGAAAGATAGCCACGGTCAAGGGCTACAACATAATCCAGTTTGAGAGAATTCTAACTGTGTATTAATTGTCGACGACGTTTCTTGTGACGACGAATTTACTGTCCACAATTGTAGTTGACGATTTTGAGTTATTTCGGCCCCTAATCTTCATAGACTCCGTCCTTAGTCTCTAACACTCAAAGCTTTCATCCTTTTCTGGTGCAGCCGGTGCTTGCGTCGACACGAAGAAGAATTGACCCGGAAAGTGATTGTCCCTCGACTCGCTCTCCTTGTCACCGTTCTTCATATTTGCAGCACCACCTCCGCGACCGCCACGGCCTCCACGGCCTGTTTCTCTCCCTCTTCCTGCTCCTCTACCCTCTTGGCCTTGAGCAGGGGTCCATCCATCAGGGAGCTCGAAGCAATCGCGCCACATATGTCCGTTCCTTCCATCACCTCCAGCAGGTCATAGTGGTCAAATACATTCTCCATTCTGAAGGACCATTCAGCAAAGTTGTCGCCATTGAACTTATCAAGCCCAAACACCCTAGGCTCATCCCTAGGTGGGCCAAGACTTGGTTGCACGGGCGCCATGGCTGAATCACGGGGTTGGCCTTGAGCTTGGGCTTCTCCTCTGCCACCAGCACCTCTGCCACCCCTTTCCTCAGGTCCAGCCATTGTCGGAACTGCTCCAAGGGGCTCTGATACCAGTTGTTATCGTCACAATAGGCTTGAATGTGCCTAAAACGAAAGATAGAGTGCACAGTCGGATTTCTGCACAGCGGCTTCAAACGTGGATAGCGTTCTAGTCACAGCTGCAAATGACTTGCTTCAAATTGTATCTGGAGCGTATTGACGTCGCCTACATTAGGCAATTTTTTATTGCACGATTTCATTAAGAATTGACGACACAACGTTGGTTTGAACGAACGGTATTATGGCAGCCACTATAGTCTTAGAACACAAGATAGGAAGAGTTACGAGTTGGGAATGACAACCAGCTCCTACAAACCTTAAGAGCCGAGGTACAGTGATGTGTAACATTGCCACAATGTCCCCAACCACGAAGGGTCTCGAAAATACCCTCCATAAGGGCCTACACTAAGAGAAATGTTACACAACACAGTAATGTAACTATTCTCACTATGTTGGAATTTACCCTTTTGGAGTGCTTCGAAATCACTTGAATCTTGAAACCAAGGCTCTGGTTCTTCAAGATAAATTCTTCCTTGAGTTCTTAGAAGTCTGCTGCACACACCTGCGACATGCCGAACGTTCCACATGCAACAAAATAGAAAAACCGCACACGACACGCAAACGACGACGTGAGACGCGACTAGCGATAACTCGCTATTGACTCAACACACACATTCAAAAAATCATGCCTCATCATTCACACACTATTGTACACATGAAATAAATATTATCTCATGCTCTCATATCATTCCATGCACACACGCATGCACGCACACGGACAACAAGCCGAGTGCAAACCGTAGGGTTGCACCAACAGCAAGTGCGTGGAAGGTTCTGTCAAGGCCTGGTCGTTGGTAGTCTGTCTCCTCTGGGTGACTTAATGTTGGTGGTGACGGATGCCCAGGCGGATCAAGGACGAGGATGCAGTCTCTATTATCGGTGTTTCTGGGTGAGTCGAAGTTAAGTACGAACACTCCGCTCTCGTTCTTCGTTTTTCCAAGAAGTTTGCCATCGTATATTAAGCGCAGGTCGACGCCGCACTTCATCAGCTGGGCAGCTGATAGAAGGTTGAACTGGAGTTCCGGCACGACAAGGACATCGCTGACGTGGATGCAGTATCTCGTGTCATTCGACTCCAGCTGAATCTGCCCATGACTCCTCGTGTAAATCTTCTGGTTATTGGCAACGGTTATCTCAACTTCATTGAAGAGCTCTTCATTGTTGAGGATGAATATGCTCGACGAGACCATGCGTTGACAGCAGCAACTATCCATGTACCACTTCTTAACCTCTTTCTTAGCCTTGGCGAGGTTTGCGAGTTTCGGATTCAGGTGATGATCCATGTCGTGATCGTTTTCGTAATAGTATCCTTCGTCATCGTATGCAATGCGTGTAGGTGGTGATTCTTGGATCCATTGCGGCGCCTCCCAGTCATACAGCCTACGCCCGACCATCAGCTCGTCGTAGGTGGGGTTGTTATCCTCTTCTTCCTTGACCGAGCCTGCAGGTCTTTCTTGAGGTGGGTCTTGCCACATGTCTTCCCATGAACGGGAGAATCGGTTGGGTCGGGGAGGTCCGTGACGCACCATGCAAGTTAACACTTTGTTTTTCCCTTTGTCGTTTGCAGAGATGTGCACAGGAGCCTGAGAAGTACTGGCGATGGCGGGCGATGGTTTGGTTGCGCGCTGCTTATTGATTAGGCGCTCCTCCATGTTGCCTGAAGTTGTCATTGTTGTTCCTGTTGTTGTTGCCGTTCAGCTTCCAGCATTCCTTGATCGTGTGTCCCGTCTTCTTGTTGGGTGGTCCTTCTGTGCATTGTCAGAAGAATGAACGAGAATGAATGAACTATGAAACTGTTAGGTATAAGTGCTAACCCTAATTGGGTTGTACTCCTTATGGGCTACCCCACTATAGCCTACACAAATGTAAGCACTATAACATTCAGACACACCCCCATAGGCAAAGTGGGGGAGAACAAGTGGTCACAAGACCAGTCAAGAAAGCAAAGCAAGCTCAGGGTGGATCACAAAGTCACCACACAGTCCGAGCACAAGCAACGGGCCACAAGGCCAGTTCACATGCAGAGTTATATAGAAAGAACAAACAAAACAGTGATCATACCCTAGCAAGTGCGAGCATGCAGGTATATATATAGATCACAGTACAAGCAGAGTCAAGCAGTAAGCAAGTGAGGCAAAGTAGGCACAAGGACAACTGGACCCCGTCCTCCAAGCACGAGCCCCATGCCCGATGTACTGCACAAGTAACACACTACCCTCTTTGCAGCATCCCAGTGCACCTTTCGGTGCCTACCGGGAGCCATGTAGCGAGCCAGAAGGCTGAGAGGGTACGCAAGGTCAGGTCGTGTGCACGTCATCAGGTACATGAGGCAACCCACAAGCTCTGGGTACGGACCACTCGACTCTACGGACTCGTCCGAAGGTGGAGCTGAGAGCGAGTGGCTGGTAGACAGAGGAGTGGGCTGTGGCGAGGAGAACTGGAAGCCGAAGCGCTGAAGGGCTTGGTGCACCATGTGTGACTAGGTACAGTAGGTACAGCTGCAGGTCGTCGAGCCACGTGTCAAACTGAATCGGTCTGCCCTCATGATCGAATGCGAGAACGCGAAGCTAAGGCATAGCGGTTCAGCACCCAGAGCGGGGAGAAGTAGGGCAGCGCAGAGCATAGGGCAGGCAGCAGCAAGAGGCGGTGGTAGGGCCGCAATGGGCAGCTAGCAGAGCAGCAGGGGTGGCTAGAGGGCCACCAGAGGCGGCGCGCGGGGCTGCAAGGGAGGCTTGCGAGCTGCTGGGTAGAGGGGCGGGCCAAAAGGGGCGGCTCGCGGGGCCTGGGGTCGAGTGTCGGGCCGGGGCCTAGGAGCGACGGGCCTAGGGGTGATGGGCCGAGGCATAGGGGATTCGGGCCTAGGGGCGTCGGGCCGGGGCATAGGGGAGTCGGGCGACGGGCCGGGGCTAGGGGCAATGGGCGCGGGCTTAGGGGCGTCGGGCGATGGGTCGGGGCGTAGGGGCGTCAGTCACGGGCGTAGGGGCGTCGGGCGACGGGCCGGGGCGCGCGGGCTAGGGGCGTCGGGCTGGGTTAGGGGCGACGGGCCGGCCTAGGGGCGACGGGCCTAGAGGCGACGGGCCTAGGGGCGACGGGCCGGGGCGACGGGCCTACGGGCCGTGCTAGGGGCGACGGGCTGGCCTAGGGGCGACGGGCCTAGGGGCGCGGGCCTAGGGGTGACAGGCTCGGGCCTAGGGGCGACTGGCAACGGGCCGGGGCGTAGGGAAGTTGGGCGACGAGCCGGGGCTAGGGGCGACGGGCGCGGGCCTAGGGGCGTCGGGCGACGGGCTGGGGCGTAGGGGCGTCAGTCGTGGGCGTAGGGGCGTCGGGCGACGGGCCGGGGCGCGTGGGCTAGGGGCGATGGGCCGGGCTAGGGGCGACGCGCCTACGGGCTGGGCTAGGGGTGACGGGCCGGCCTAGGGGCGACGGGCCAGGCGACGGGCCTACGGGCGACGGGCCGGGACGACGGGCCTAGCAGCGACGGGCCGGGCTAGGGGCGACGGGCCGGTCTAGGGGCGACGGGCCTAGGGGCGATGGGCCGGGGTGACAGGCCTAGGGGCGACACGAGGGTCGCTAGGGGCGGCTAGTGGGGCAGCGCAGTGGTGGGCCCAAGGAAAAAAAACGGTCCTAGCGGAGGACCTGCTCTGAAACCATGTCAGAAGAATGAACGAGAATGAATGAACTATGAAACAGTTGGGTACAAGTACTAACCCTAATTGGGTTGTACCCTTTATGGGCTACCCCACTATAGCCTACACAAATGTAAGCACTGTAACATTCTGACATGCTTGTGTAAAACACAATCTTTTCCTTGTTGCCTCTCTCATTGTAGAAGCCGATCTCTTGTTGTTCGGAGAGGAATAAAGCGCAGTGAAGTTTCGCTGAGCGTGCCTTGGGTGCGAAGGACTGATTTGCATTGGCGCAAGTCCGGACTCAATCCAGCGAGGATGATGGTGACGAACATGTTGTCAAGGAAGTTGCCACTGCTGTTCTTGAATTGATCTCTCAAGTTTCTGCAACGGCTGATGTATGGCCCGGCCTTTTCTTCGGGGAACATCTTCACATTGTTCAGTTGGTTGTGCAGACGACTAAGTGTCACCAAGTTTGTTGCCATGTGTCAGGTGCGCAAGTGTTCCCAGGATTGCTGCACGGGCGCCCACTCGTTCTTGAAGGAGCGGATGCTGAGCTGCTCCTCGGGTGTCAGGTTCCGGATCAGAACGGTGAAGGTGGGCAACGAGTCGTTATAATACTGAGTCTTCCCTTGAGGTGAGCCATTGGTCGGGAAATGTAGTACATCCAGATCTGCGCACTTTGTGCTAGGAGTTCGAATTTGAAGCTCTCGGTGTAGAAATCCTTCTCGTCGAAGAGCTTGGTCGTTATGAGCTTCAATGTTGAAAGGAACTTGCTTTGTATTGATGCCACTGATTTGTAATGTGCCTGTTGTGCTTGCGCAGATGCTTGTCGATGCATATAATCCAAACAGGCTCTCATACCATGTTAGAATAAGGATCCTTGGACATGATATGTATGCTTTAAGAGAAATGGTAGCGGAAGTCCTTGTGGTAGGAACCTTGTGCATAGTGGATGTAGATGACAAGATTGATTAAAATATAAAATTACACACAATAAGTAGATCTAGCTAGCCATGTACTCTAAGGGGTACATTCCTTTATTATAGTTCTATTATAGGCATCTCTACAGTAATTCTGACTCTTGCTCTCCTCCTGCTATCGGGTCGCTGCGTGTAACTGTGTGGGCAGTTACGCCTGTTGCCGTTCTTCGCTGGTAACCGTTCGGTCCAGATGGTCAACAGTCGCGATAGTTGACTTGCGTCGGTTGACCTTCCTGCCCTTTATGGGCTGATCCGATACTGCTGTTGTTGTTGCTTCGGTAGAGGCGGGTGCGATACAGCTGCACCTTTGGGAATTGTACAGTTAATTCCCGCTTACTCCAACATAGCTATAGTGTAGTTATTTATTTTCTTGTTGGTGGTGTACCTAATTGTGCCTCTCTCTTGCTATATCTTATACTTGCAACTATCATCGAAGCCCTCTTTGGCCATTGTTAAAGGTCCACTAGTGATCCCCGATTGATCATAGGGAAGGGTTACAGGCTCGCTGGCTTAGGGGGTTATGGGCGCACTGACCCGCTACTTAACAAGCCCTTTTATCCCAATGGTCTAGTGGTTGGGATTCTGACATGGTATCAGAGCGAAGGTCTCGGGTTCGAATCCCAGTGTGTGCACTTCAAGCATCCCAGTGCGGGGGGGTGTTAAAGGTCCACTGGTGATCCCCGATTGATCATAGGGAAGGGTTACAGGCTCGCTGGCTCGGGGGGTTATGGGCGCACTGACCCGCTACTTAACAAGCCCTTTTATCCCAATGGTCTAGTGGTTGGGATTCTGACAGCCATTGTTCCTTGCTTTTGCTACTCTTTCTCCATGCATCACGCTAAAACTAAGTTATTTCTAAGTTACGTTGTTTGACAGTTTTTGTTTAGTGATTTTGTACATGCTTAACTTACGTAGTCAATGTGAGGAAAAGTAAGCTCTTTGTCATGGGTGAGATATAATGCTTTTATGTATGAGTTTTAGAGAATCGCCTGGTGCACTGGATACACGAACGTCCTGCGTATGATGGATTTGAATATCTGCTACAAGGTATGGCGTTGAAGCAGCGAAACTGGCGACTCTACGGATTGGTGACTTCACCCCGCGATATGTCGTGCATGTCATGAATGTTTTCGCAAAATCCCTTTGTGGCACGCATGCATGTTAAAGCTGCGGTCTACATTTTAAAAGGGGTTTTTTGGGGGCATTTTTAGTGCTAACCCTATGGCGTGTATTCATTGGATGCGAAGTGAGCATATCACTCAAACACTAGTGCGATGGACTCGAACAAGGATGGCGAGTCCCCCCGATTTTGTGAGCGGGTTGGGTTGGGGGAAAGAATGGCGGACGAGGATGGAATAGCAGCGCGTAACCTAACACTCCAAGTTCTAAACGCCAATTTCATAATATCACGCCATCCTCACTGCTCTCTACTTACCTAGAAAACACGTGGTGACAAGCCTAACACAGCACGATCCGCGACTATTTTCTCTGTGAGTCACTACGTGAGGGAAGTTGTCTCTGAGGTTGGGCCCTCATGGTCGCCAGACGCTTGGTTTACAAACTCACCCGCGAAGTGGATCAAGTTCCAAACTCGCGGAATCGCTCCCGCTGTTGGTTTGGGAACCCCACCCCCCTCCCGAAACCTTCCGCCGCGATTCTCCGTTTCTCCGCAGAGGGGTATTTGTGGAGGAAGGGTTACCTTGTTTTCAAGTGATAAACCTTTGCCCCCCGCTCGAAGTATGTAGACCGCAGCTTTAACGACGATACTATTTCACGTAGCCTCAAATGTTTTGAGGGCATGTCCCATGAGTTCATTTTGGGAGAAACCCTTTATTTTTAGGAAACTTCGAGTCAGCAAGAAAGTGTATGTTGGAATAACCTAAAGGTTACAGTAACATTCCCGAAGGCTCTCCACTCGCGCGTCACTCCATAACGAAGCTACGCACCTGTATCATTATCGCAATAGCTCATATAGAGCATGCGGAAGGTCGAGGGTCACCCGAAGGTCAACAGTCGAAGACAGTCAACGGTCGTGACCCTTGACTTCCCAGTAACCGCACTTGGAAGTTACGCGATGCAACATGGTAACTGTCAAGAATAGCAATAGTCGTGGTTACTGTAGCAAAGCAATTCAGTTAATAAGGGAATGTACCCCTCAGAGTACATGGCTAGCTAGGATAGCTATTTATATCTTTGTACCACTATCCTTTAATCATCTTGTTCTCTTTCAACTTATTAACAAGGTCATTACAAATACTTCATTTGTCTTATCTCATACTTGACAGACTTATCCTATCCACTACGATCCTTCACATATAACAGCTTGGTATCAGAGCTAGAGTGGATTATAAGGCCTGTTAAGCTCTTGTTCTTTCTAGAACAACTTCTTTATAAATCACTCTTTAATATATTACAAACTCTGCATCTCTATGGCTCCCGAAGGAAAAGCCACTGTAGATTCTCCGGGCCCACCACCAGCAACACCTACTGCACCATCAGCGGTGCTCTCGTTGAGCAGCTGGTCGCTCGCATCAATGCGCTTGAGAGCCATCAAGCTATGAGCATCGATGGCTCAAGCTACGCACGTGGAGTTGCTGGACTCCCTCCCTGGAGAAGACCACCGCGTCAACTCCAAGAGGTCATTTACCTTTGACAACCATCAAGCTTCAGTGCCTGCGCAAGACAGTCAACATCGCACACATTCAGAAACAGTTGCGACAATGCAAACAAAGTTCGTTCTGACTTCAAAGCTGAATACATCAGTTCCCTTCTACGGCAAGGACTTCTGCACGCGGAGCTTCGAGTTCGAGCTCCTCGCGACAACTACGCAAATCTGGATGCACTACGATAGAAGCAAACCGTTTCCGACGGAAGGCACCATCCAAGAGAAGAACCAATACTACGATGAGTCTCTTCTCGTGTACACCACTCTTCTCCGAAACCTCTCCCCCTCCGAGCAGCTTGGCATTTGCTCCTACAAGTCGGAGTGGGCACCCGCGTACGCTTCTTGGGAGCACCTGCGCAACTCATACATGGCAACAGATCTTGTTACAATGAGTCGCCTACTCAGCCAACTTACATCGGTTGAAATGCAGCAAGGGGAGAAAGCGGGACCGTATATCAATCGGTGTCCCAATCTGCGCGACCACATTAAGAAGTCTGGCGGAACCGTTCCCGATGACATGTTCATCTCCATGGTTCTTTCCAGCCTTAAACCCGATTGGCGACAATGCCAATCATTGCTCCGTGCTCGAGCAACCATCTCCGAGTCCGCTCTGTGCACCACGCTTCTCTCAGAGCAGAAGGAGATCGACTTGTATAATGAGAAGAACAACAAACGGGAGAAATTAGTGTTCTTCATTGGAGCGTCTGAAGGGGAGCGGCATGGAAAGAAAGGGACATTCTGCAAATACTGCAAGAAGCCTGAGCACACTATCGATCGGTGCTACAAGCGTAAGGCCGAAGACGAAAGGTGCACCAACACCTCCAGCCTGCAGCCTTCGGCACCCTCAGCTTCCCCTGCTGCAACAACGACTGTCTCGCCACCCTCCGTCGCGAGCACTTCGCAAAATCTTGCACGCATCACGGTCAAGGACAAGGGGAAGGGGTCAATCATGAGCTGCATGGCGCGACGACGCAAAGGCTTGCGATACTACGACAACATCGAATACCCGCCCATCAAGCCCATCAACTATCAGAAAGAGTGAACGAGAATGAATGAACTATGAAAGATTTGGGTACAATTACAAACCCTAATTGGGTTGTACCCCTTATGGGCTACCCCACTACAGCCTACACAATGTAAGCTATATATAAGTTTTTCACACCCCCATAGGCAATGTGGGGGAGAACAAGTGGTCACAAGACCAGTCAAGAAAAGCAAAGCAAGCTCAGGGTGGATCACAAAGTCACCACACAGTCCGAGCACAAGCAAAGGGCCACAAGGCCAGTTCACATGCAGAGTTATATAAAAGAGAACAACAATACAGTGATCATACCCTAGCAAGTGCAAGCATGCAGGTATATGTATAGAGTAAAGCAGTAAGCAAGTGAGGCAAACTAGGCACAAGGCCTAACACACTAGCGAAGCGTTGATGATCACCAGGCGTGAAAACATCAGTAGTGTTGGCCCTAATGGTCACGTACGCAAGACGAAGCTGGCCACGCTGCTGCAACTCTCGAGCAAAGAAGTATCGCAGAGCGATGTGCTTCGTTCTGTGCTCCAGTATGTGCTCCTGACACAAGGCAATCGTGGCCTTGTTGTCTATGTACAGAACTGGAGGTAGGTGAGCCAGCGTAGCTCCTGTGCAGCCATGGCCCCGGAATAGATCTCAGCCTCACAGCTGGAGCTGAGAACCGAAGACAAGCGGGTAGACCGCCAGGAAACAGAGCCAAAGCCAAGGCTGAAGGTGTAACCTTGTGACGACCGCTGCGTAGCTGAGTCGTCAACCCAGGAAGCGTCTGCGTGACCGGTGAGAACAACTGGACCCCGTCCTCCAAGCACGAGCCCCATGCCCGACGTACTGCACAAGTAATGCAGTACCCTCTTTGCAGCATCCCAGTGCACCTTTCGGTGCATGCCGAGAGCCACGTAGCGAGCCAGGAGGCTGAGAGGGTACGCAAGGTCAGGTCGAGTGCACATCATCAGGTACATGAGGCAACCCACAAGCTCTGGGTACGGACCACTCGACTCTACGGACTTGTCCGAAGGTGGAGCTGAGAGCGAGTGGCTGGTAGAAAGAGGAGTGGGCTGTGGCGAGGAGAACTGGAAGCCGAAGCGCTGAAGGACCTGGTGCACCATGTGTGACTGAGTCAGGGTAATGGTGCGCCGAGCTCTGTCCCGGGTGATCTGCAAGCCAAGATAGCTCCGCAGTTCACCCAGGTCAGTGCAGGTGTGTCTCTTCTGCAGCTCCGACTTCACAAGGGTCAGTGCCTCAGTGTCAGCAGTGGCAAAGACGAGGTCGTCGACGTAGACGAGGACGTAGAACGGCGGCAGCGAGGTGACGGTGCGTAGAAACAGCGACGGCTCAGCAGTAGCAGGAGCAAACCCAAGAGCCGCAAGTGTAGTCCTCAGTGTGTCGTGCCACTCGCGAGGCGCCTAGCGGAGACCGTAGACTGGCCGCCGAAGACTCCACAGAGTACCCGCAAGAAAAGACTCAGTGAAGCCAGGTGGGCGGCGCAGCCAAATCTCCTCGTGCAGGCTGCCCTGCAGGAAAGCTGTGCTGAAGTCCAGAGAGTGCAACTCCTAGTCACGTTGAGCAGCGACGTGCAGCAACACCTGAAGAGTAGTCATCTTGGGGCTGGGGGAGAAGGTCTGGAAGTAGTCAACTCCCTGTCGCTGACTGAAGCCTCGAGCAACGTAACGCGCCTTGAAGGCACGCGGAGAACCCGGCGGCCGCATCACCCTGAAGATACACATGCCATCGACTATGTTCGCCCCTGGTAGGGGAACCTCGTCGACGTAGGTGCCTGTGGACTTCCAAGATGCCCTCTCGGCATCCATGGCTGCCTGCCATTGAGAGGAGTAAGGACCCGGAATCGCCTCTGCATAAGAGCGCGGGGTCGGGATGTCTGGAGCATCCAGGTCTCCCTCAGGGGCAAGCAGCATGGAAGCGAAACGAGGTACAGCAGCTGCAAGACACTCAAAGTCCTCCTGCCTGTCCTCAAGGACGTCCGTTCCAAGAGCACACTCACCCCTGACGGACGGAGGACTGGCAGGCACAGACTAAGCAACGAGAGCAGTGGCGTAGTCGAAACGGCAGGCAGCAGCAAAGTCAAGTAGCTCAGCAACGAGAGCAGACGCAGCAGCAGACTCAAAGTACGGGTCAGTGACAGCAGTGGCAAGGAGACGAGCGACAGTGGGACTAGCAGCACGCGCTCGGTCAGACTCAGGGTCAGGGACCTCAGGAAGAGAGGACTCAGGAGGAGCAGGCAGAGGAACACGCAGTGGAACAGAGGAAGGACGGAGTGCCATAGCGTGCATGCCGCGGACAGGAGGAGGACGCGAACGAGGAGTGCGACGAGCAGTTCGAACAGGCGAGACAGGACGAGACGTAGGCTCACGACGCTCTGTAAGACCGCCGGACTGCTCGGTGTAAGGAGAGGGACCAAGCAGTGGGGAGGCTGGCTGTAACAGCGGCTGCGACTGGTCTTGCGGGGGACACAGTAAGGGAGGAGTAAGGCCAGTAGAAGACGGGACACCAAGAACCTGCTGAAGCAGGGGAACAAAGTACGGTCGCGGCCGCACAGTGCCACCAGCACCTCCAGCTCCAGGGTCAACAGCTCCAGCTCCTGCGGCTCCCGCCCCAGTGCCCCCAACTCCAGCTACTCCAACTCCAGCGCCTCCAGCGCCAGCAGTAACTCCAGCACCTCCAGCTCCAGTGTCTCCAGCGCCTCCAGCTCCGGGAGCTCCACTCCGACGGCGTGCGCGCCGAAGAAGCCACTCACGCAGCTGCTGTGGAGACAGTCGCGGCGAAGCACCAGCAGGACCTCCAGACGAAGCAGCACCCCGAGGCTCAGCACCCCCAGACTCCGCACCCTCCGACTCAGCACCCCCAGGCTCCTCACCCCCAGGCTCAGCACCCCCAGACCCAGCACCCTCCGACCCCGCACCCTCCGGCTCCGCACCTCCAGACGCAGCACCCCCAGACGCAGCACCTGGAGCAGCACCTGACCCGACTGCTACCTTGACAGGCGCAGTACCTTGGAGAGGGTCTACGTGAGACACACCGGAGGGAGTAGGACCCTGGGGCGGGAGGGGGTCTACCGGAGGGGGACCGGGAGCAAGGAAGAGCGGCGGGGGCAGGGGAGGGGCAGAGCGGTAGGGGAAGAGACGGTAGAAGGGAACCGACTCGTCGAACGTGACGTCCTGAGACGGGAGGACCCCTCAAAGAAGGGCGGGCGCGGAGTGCCACGAGCAGCACTTACAGCAACTGCACTAGTCTCAGCTGCGAGGAGATGCTGCTCGAGGAGGTCAACAGTGAGGGAGGTGGGGTCAAGAGAGAGAAAGTGGTCCCTGACAGAGCGAAGAGAGTCAGGGAGGCGAGTGACTATGAAGTAGAGGGTGATGAGCATCGGGGGCTGGTTCCTGTCAAGGAACTCAGCAGGGACGGTAGCGCGGTAGCGAGCGTCGCTAGATGCGCAAGTGGGAAACCAGGTTCTCTACTGTGGCAAAGGCTGACAGCTCGGGGAACAGGTAGTGCAGAAGCAGGCGGCCTAGAGCAGCAGTGGCAGGTGAGGAGTAGCGGGCGACTACTGCAGTGTACAGTGCGTGTGCCGTCCTGTGCTGTCCGAAGTGAGCGCATTCGGCTAACGGTAGGTGGTTGCGAATGGCCAAGCGGGCAGCAGCGTCGCGAGTAAGCCATTGTGAGCAAGTTGCACTGTCAGCTGTGGCGGGAGGGGCAGGAGTGGCGCCTGACGCAAGGTCAAACAGCGAAACACTGTCCTTAGAATTGCTCAGTAGGTAGAGCTGCAGGTCGTTGAGCCACGTGTCAAACTGAACCAGTCTGCCCTCATGATCGAACGCTAGAACCCTAAGCGAAGCTATAGCTGTGCAGCACTCAGGAGCAGCAGTAGCAGTAGTAGCAGCAGTAGCAGCTGTAGCAGTAGCAGTAGTAGTAGCAGTAGGGACAGAGAGGCCAAGGGGCCGAGGGGCCTGGGGCCTAGGGGCCGAGGGGCCGAGGGGTGGGGCCGAGGGGCCTAGGGGCCGAGGGGCCAAACACGAGTGGTGGGGGGGGGGAGGGAGGGGGGGCTATGAGCCTCGGGGCCAAGGGGCCTCGGGGCCAAGGGGCCGAGGGGTGGGGCCAAGGGGCCTAGGGGTCGAGGGGCCAAACACGAGTGGTGGGGGGGAGGGGGGGGGGGGGGGGCTAGGGGCCGAGGGGCCGAGGGGCCTAGGGGCCAAGGGGTCGCGAGGGGCCAAGGGGGGGGGGGGGGCGTGGGTCCGTGGGGCCTAGGGGCCTAGGGGCCGTGGGTCGCGGGGCCTAGGGGCCGTGGGTCACAGGTCGTGGGTTGCGGGGCCGTGGGTCGCGAGCCATGGGTTGCGGGGCCTAGGGGCCTTGGGGCCGTGGTATCGCGAGGAGCCGTGGGGCCTGGACTGGGCGACGGGGCTACGGGGCGACGGGGCGACGGGGTGACGGGCGACGGGGCGACTGGGCGACGGGGCAACGGGGCGACGCGTCGCTAGGGGCCTAGGGTCGCGAGGGGTCATGGGTCACGACGGGGCGATGGGGCCGCGGGTCGCTAGGGGCCGTGGGTCGCTAGGGGCCAAGGGTTGCGAGGGGCCGTGGGGCCACGAGTCAACGGGCCGCGGGGCCTGGACCTACGCTAGGGGTCGCGAGGCTAGGGGCGACGGGTCAATGGGCCGCGGGGCCTGGACCTACGCTAGGGGCGACGAGTCGCTAGGGGCCGAGGGGCCGAGGCTAGGGGCGACGGGCGACGCCAAGGGGCGACGGGCCGGGCTAGCGGTGGCAACGGGCCGGGACCTAGGTTCGAGTGGCTAGCAGGGCAGCAGGTGGTGGGCCCAAAAGAAAGCGGTCCTAGGAGGGGACCTGCTCTGAAACCATATCAGAAAGAGTGAACGAGAATGAATGAACTATGAAATAGTTGGGTACAAGTACTAACCCTAATTGGGTTGTACCCCTTATGAGCTACACCACTACAGCCTACACAAGTAAGCTATATATAAGTTTGACATCAACCCCATCACACCCAGTCCGAACAACGATCCTACTATTCACAGCTAGATCGACCGCCCAACAAACATCCCACCTGATTTTGAGTTGCCTCCACCGACCCCAGAGTCTCCTCCCAGCATTTCCGCGAGGCGATATATTTACCTTTCGCCGTACACCGGAGACTTAGACCGCGTCGTAACTCCGAAGATTGCCGGGATCGAACGACGAAATCGCGAAAACTACAACACCTGGTACCTCGATAGCTGCTGCGGACAACACATGGTGGGGTCACCAATGTTTATCAGCAACTCAAAGCACATGCGACGACCATGCGAAATCACCGTCGCCAACAACGGACGCCTCAAGGCTTACGACATTGGAGAAATCTGTCTCGAAGCCGAAGACACTCGCTTCACCATTCACATCGGCGACGTGCTGGTTGTTCCTGATCTGCAGTACAACCTACTTTCTTCGGCACAGCTCATGCGGTGCGGAGTCGACATTCGCAGCAACTGCCAAGAGAAGACCTTTGAAATGTATTATAAAAACACTTACATCGGCAAGGCTGACGATGATGACGGGGTCTTCGTCTTCAATTTCTCAGCTCAAGGCACCACTGGCGATTCTGAACGAACGCTTCTTCTGAAGACAACTCCCACAGAGCCATTGGCTTGGTCACACCCCGACGAGATGGATCTTGAACGACCCGATTCGGATGGTCTTCTACGACTGCGCGCCGTCCCAACCACCTCAACCTCCAATCCAGGAGATGAGAAAAGTAGAAGGAGGATGAATGAACTATGAATGAAGTGAGTACATATGGGAAACCCTAATTGGGTTGTACCCCCTATGGGATACCCCACTATAGCCTACACAACAGCATAAGCTATATATATGTTCTGACACACCCCCATAGGCAAAGTGGGGGAGAACAAGGGGTCACAAGACCAGTCAAGCAAAGCAGAGCAAGCTCAGGGTGGATCACAAAGTCACCACACAGTCCGAGCACAACGACAGGGCAACAGGGCCAGTTCACATGCAGGAGTACACATATATATATAGAGCTAGACAAGCAAGAGCAGGTATATATATGTGACAGTACAAGCAAGGTCAAGAAGAGAGCAAGTGAGGCAAGACAGGTACAAGACCCAGCTGGGTGCAGAAGCGCTGATGGTCACAAGGCGCAAGTGCCTTGGTGAACACATCAGCAGTGTTGGCCTCAGAGGCCACGTACGCAAGTCGCAACTGACCACGCTGCTGCAGCTCACGAGCAAGAAAGTAACGGAGAGCAATGTGCTTCGTTCTGTGCTCCAAGCGCTGCTCTCGACACAAGGCCAGCATGGCCTTGTTGTCTACGTACAACACTGGAGGAGAACGAGGCGGCTCTCCAAGGTCAGTCAGCAGGTAGGTGAGCCAGCGAAGCTCCTGTGCAGCCATGGCCCCGGCGTAGATCTCAGCCTCACAACTGGAGCTGAGAACAGAGGACGAGCGAGTAGCCCGCCACGAGACAGAGCCGGAACCAAGACTGAAGGTGTAACCCTGCGACGACCGCTGTGTAGCCTGGTCGTCTGCCCAAGAAGCGTCCGCGTGCCCAGTGAGGACCACTGGACTCCGCCCTCCAAGCACTAGCCCCATGCCCGACGTACTGCACAAGTAGCGCAACACCCTCTTCGCTGCAGCCATGTGCTCTGGTCGGTGTCTCCCAGGAGCAACATAGCGTGAAAGAATGCTAAGAGGGTATGCAAGGTCAGGTCGTGTGCAGGTCATCAGGTACATGAGGCAGCCAACAAGCTCTGGGTACAGGCCACTCGACTCTACGGACTCATCCGAAGGCAGAGCTGAGAGCGAGTGGCGAGTAGACAGAGGAGTGGCCTGAGGCGAGGAGTACGTGAAGCCGAAGCGCTGAAGGACCTGCTGCACCATGTGTGACTGAGTCAAGGTAATGGTGCGGCGTGCTCTGTCCCGAGTGATCTGCAAGCCAAGGTAGCTGCGCAGTTCACCCAGGTCTGTGCACGTGTGTCTCTTCTGCAGCTCGGACTTCACGTAGGCTAGTCCAGCAGTGTCAGCTGTGGCAAAGACCAAGTCGTCGACGTACACGAGGACGTAGAACGGCGGCAAAGAAGTGTCGGTGCGCAGAAACAACGACGGGTCAGCAGTAGAGGGAGCAAACCCAAGAGCCGCAAGCGTAGTCCTCAGTGTGTCGTGCCACTCACGCGGTGCCTGGCGGAGACCGTAGACTGGCCGTCGGAGGCTCCACTGGGTGCCAGGAGGAAAAGTCCCAGTGAAGCCAGGTGGACGGCGCAGCCAGATCTCCTCGTGCAGGCTACCCTGCAAGAAAGCAGTACTGAAGTCAAGAGAGTGGAGCTCGTAGTCGCGCTGAGCGGCTATGTGCAGCAGCACCCGAAGAGTGGTCATCTTCGGGGTGGGAGAGAAGGTCTGAAAGTAGTCAACTCCCTGCCGCTGACTGAAGCCACGAGCGACGTACCGCGCCTTGAAGACAGGTGGAGAGCCCGGCGGCCGCTTCACCCTGAAGATCCACATGCCACTGACGATGTTCGCCCCAGGAGGGGGAACCGCGTCAACGTAGGTGCCTGTGGACTTCCAGGACGCCATCTCTGCATCCATAGCTGCCTGCCACTGAGAGGAGTAGGGACCCTCTACGGCCTCCGCGTAAGAGCGCGGAGTCGGGATGTCTAGTGCATCCGGGTCTCCCTCAGGGGCAAGTAGTACGGACGCGAGATGAGGTGAAGCAGCAGCCAGACACCGGAACTCCTCCTGCCTGTCCTCAAGGACGTCCGTGCCAAGAGCACACTCACCCCCGACGGACGGAGGACAGACAGACGCAGACTCAGCAACAAGACCGGCCGCGTAGTCTAGACGACAGCGAGCAGCAAAGTCGACGAGCTCAGCAACAAGTGCAGACGCAGCAGTGGACTCAAAAGAGGGGTCAGTGACGACAGTAGCAAGGAGACGTGTGACAGCAGGACTGGCAGCACGAAGAGAGTCCGACTCCGGGTCAGGAAGAGCAGGAAGAGAGGACTCAGGAGGAGAAGGCAAAGGGGCACGCAGAGGAGCAGTGGACGGACGCAGAGACATCCGGTGCGTGCCAGGGACAGGAGGAGGACGCTGACGTGAACCACGACCACTAGTGCGAGCAGCACGGACAGGCGACGCAGGGCGAGACGCAGGCTCACGACGCTCAGCAAGACCTCCAGTAGGACCAGTGTAGGGAGAAGGGGCGGGCAGTGGGGAGGCCGGCTGGAACTGTAACTGTGACAGGACAGGCTGTGGACACTCAAAGGGAGGAGGAGGACCAGTAGAAGGCGGGAGACCAAGAACCTGCTGAAGGAGCGGAACGAAGTACGGTCTAGGCCGCGCGGCGACTCCAGACACAGCAGGGACAGCACCAGTACCCCCAGCGGCAGCACCAGCGCCAGCAGCACCTCCAGCTCCAGGACCTCCAGCAGCACCAGTAGCACCCCCAGCAGGACCGCCTCCAGGACCGACAGCAGTAGCCTCAGCGCCAACGCCCTCAGCAGATCCAGCTCCAGCACCTCCGGGACCCGCGGCACCAACACCCTCAGCAGCCGAAGAACCTCCAGCTCCAGCAGCACGCCTCCAGCGCCGGGCAAACCACTCGCGCAGCTCCTGTGGAGAGAGGGGCTCCCGCCAAGGCGAAGCACCCGGAGAACCGCCAGGTCCCGCACCGCCAGACGCCACAAGGGGAGGTCCAGTGGCCGCAGGCTCCGCAGCTCCAGGCTCAGCACCTCCAGACGCAGCACCCCCTGGCTCAGCACCCCCAGTAGCAGCACCCCACGGCTCAGCACCCCCAGACTCCGCACCCCCAGGCTCAGCACCCCCAGTCGCAGCACCCCCAGGCTCAGCACTCCCAGACTCCGCACCCCCAGGCTCAGCACCCCCAGTCGCAGTACCCCCAGGCTCAGCACCCCCAGACTCAGCACCCCCAGGCTCAGCACCCGCAGCAGGACCAGAGTCACCAGCAACCTCGACCGGCTCGACTGCGTCTACCTGGGACACACCTGAAGGGGCAGGACCCTGAGGGGGAAGGGGGTCTACCGGGGGGGGACCTGGCACAAGGAAGTGCGGTGGCGGGGGGAGGGAAGGAGTGCGGTAGGGGAAGAGGCGGTAGAAGGGGACTGACTCGTCGAACGTGACGTCCTGGGAGGACAGAACACGACGAGAGGAGGGGTGGTAGAACTGCCACCCTGGAGCGTCAGGGGGGAAGCCGAGGAAGACACAGGGAGCAGCACGAGGGGACAGCTTGTCCGCAGACAAGTCGCGGACAAACGCCCGAGATCCCCAGACACGGAACGCAGACGCATCGCCGACCTTCCCCGTCCACAGCAGAGCTGGGGAGGTCTCCGGCCGGGAGACCCTGGGGTGAAGGTTGATCTGATGCGCCGCGTACCGAACCGCAAACGGCCACAGAAAATGGGGGGCAGCCGCATGCATCATGGACGTACGAGCGACGTCCATGACCATGCCAATGCGGCGCTCAGCAATCCCATTTTGCTGTGGAGAGTCCGGAAGCGTAAAGGTCTGGCGGATGCCTCGTGCACGACAGTAGGCTCGCAGAAGGCCAGAGGAGAACTCTCCACCTCGGTCAGAGTGCAGACGCAGAACAGGAAAGTCCGAGCCGAAGCTCCTCCTGAGCTGGAGACGAGCTGCGCGGATCCAGTCGATCAACACCTCAGTGACATCACCCTTGCTGCACAAGGGGAAGACTGTGGTGTAACGCGAGTAGTCGTCAACCACCAGCAGGAAGTAGCGCTCGTGACCCTGCCCACGGACGCGGGCGGGGCCCCACACGTCCATGTGAAGCGTCTGCAGAGGAGCCTCTGTCGGGGGAAACTGGGAGGAGTGAGGGGCAGCCCGGAGCCGCCCCTCGACACAGGGGACACAAGAAGGTCCGGGTCCCGAAGGAAGGGGAGGGAGAGACCGGGGAAGACCAGAGACAAGGACACGGGAAGCCATGCCCCGAAGACGAAGCAAGGAGGGGTGGCCAAGACGGTGGTGCCACAGGAGAGTCTCGTGAGACAGGCGGCGACACGAGCAGGGGGCAGACTCAGGACCAGACCTGGACGCAGCAGCAAACACCTGACCCGACGCAGCTACCTGGCCAGACGTAGGGACAGGAGGAGACGCAGTGGTCAGTGTGTAGAGACTCGACCCTGGCCGACGCGAGAACGTGGCCAGGTGTCGGCCTGTGCGGGCATCCGAGCAGTGGGTCACCCGCTGACTCGCAGGAGTAAACTGGTGAACCCCCGCATCCTGCAGGTCAGCACCACTCACCAAGTTCGTCGAGAACGAGGGGAGGTACAGACCAGACAAGGTGCCCGAGGGGGCAGCCGGACACGGGAGGACAGTGGAGAAGTGAGAGAGGACAGGACCCCCAGAGGGGTCAGCCAGGGAGACTGCAACCGGCCGGCCAAGCGGCGTGAGTGTGGTGCGGTCTCGAAAGAAGGAGCGAGAAGCCCCTGAGTCAAGTGTGAAGGTGAGGGAGGCCGAAGCCGACGCAGTACCTGAGAGCGCAGCCTCACCAGTACCTGAGAGTGCAGACGCACTGGCACCTAGAGCAGCAGCCGCAGAAGTACCTGGCGCAGCAGTACCAATGCCCGGGTCGGGCGGGAGACACTGGTAACAGTCACCCTCCTCACTAATAGTCACAGCATACATGGCAGCAAGGATAGCATCAAAGTCAAGATCAAAGACAGCTACGCCAGCCCTAGACAGCTCTCCCCAACGGGGAATCTCACTGGCCTCGGGGAACTGCTGACGCCAAGCGTCCGTCAGGCGGGCAAAGCAGCGCTGGGTGGTGTGGGCACCCCCACACTGCTCACCCGCGCGGTCGCCGGAACGAAGGACGTAGGTGCACGGACCAAAACCCCCACCCCGCTGACGCTGCGTGTACCACTCACGGAGCTGCTGGGGCGGGGGGATGTCCCGCGAACGCTGCTGCTGCTGCTGCTACTGCTGACGCTGGCCACCACCAGGGCCGCTACGCTGCGGGGCACCACCCCGACCAGCTCCACCCCCTCCGCCACCGCTGCCTCCACCTCCACCACCACCGCTGCCTCCGCTCCCACCGCTGCCGCCACCGCCGCCTCCTCCTCCGCTGCTGCCACCTCCACCACCGCCCCCGCCACCACTCCCACCGCCACCCCCACTCCCTCCTCCGCCTCCACCGCCTCCTCCACCGCCCCCGCCAGCTCCACCCGCGCCCTTGCCCCCCTTGCCCCTGCCAGGGCGGCGTCTCCCGCTAGGGGCAGACGCCGCGCAGACCGACTCAAGACCAAGCAGGTCGGCAGCAGCAGCAGAGGCAACAGAGGGCAGCAGGGGGGAAGGAGAACACCCCTCAAAGATGGGGGTGCGAGGGTCACCACGAGAGGCTCCTACAGCGACGATGCTCTTCTCCGCCGCCAGGAGGGACTTCTCGAGGAGGTCGACAGTGAGAGTGGTGGGACAGACCGAGAGGTAGTGGTCCCTGACTACGCGAAGGGAGTCAGGGAGGCGTGTGACGATGTAATAGAGAGTGATGTACATGGGGGGGGGGTTCTTGGCGCAGAACTCAGCAGGAAGGGCGGCGCGGTAGCGAGTGTCACTAGTGCGGAGGTGCGTAATGAGGTCAGCGACAGTGGGAAAGGCAGCAAGGTCAGGAAAGAGGTACGGTAGCATGAGGCGGCTCAGGGCAGCAGTGGCAGGGGAAGAGTAGCACGCAACTACAGCGTCGTACAAGGTCTGAGCACTCTTGTACTGACTAAAGTGCGCGCGCTCAGTGGTAGGCAGGTGGCGACGTACAGCAAGACGTGCAGCAGCATCGCGGGTGGCCCACTGAGAGCGAACAGTGGGGTCAGCATCAGTAGCAGGGGCAGGAGAGGCGCCAGAGGTGAGGTCAAAGAGGGAAAGACCGTCCGCCCTATCGCACTGTAAGAACAGCTGCAGGTCGTCGACCCAGACCTCAAAGTCAATGGCTCGACCCTCAGCGTCAAAAGCGAGGACACTAGGGGTAGCCATGACGACGACAGACGAGCAGTGCAAGCAGTAGGGGAAGGGCACGCAGTGACAGTGGGGCTGTGCTCACCGGACAGGGCAGGTCGGGCGGCCCGGCAGTAGGGCGGCTCGGCTGCTCAGCGGCTCGGCGGCAGTGCGGCTCGGCGCCCGGGCGGCTCGGCGGCAGGGCGGCTCGGCTCCCGGGCGGCTCGGCGGCAGGGCGGCTCGGCTCCCGGGCGGCTCGGCGGCAGGGCGGCTCGGCTCCCGGGCGGCTCGGCGGCAGGGCGGCTCGGCTCCCGGCGGTTCTGCTGCTAGGCGGCTCCCGCAGGTAGGGCGGCGGTTGGGCCGCAGGTAGGGCGGCGGTCGGGCCGTAGGTAGGGCAGCGGGCTGGCCGCAGGTAGGGTGGCGGGCGGGCCGCAGGCAGGGCGGCGGTAGGGCCGCAAGTAGGGCGGCGGGCGGGCCGCAGTTAGGGCGGCGGGCGAGCCGCAGGTAGGGCGGCGAGTAGGCCGCAGGTAGGGCGGCGTGGGGCCGGGACGGGCGGCGCGCGGGCGTCGAGGGGCCGGGACGGGCGGCGCGCGGGCGTCGAGGGGCCGGGACGGGCGGCGCGCGGGCGTCTAGGGGTCGGGCCGGGTGGCGCGCGGGCGTCTAGGGGCCGGGACGGGCGGCGCGTGGGCGTCGAGGGGCCGGGACGGGCGGCGCGCGGGCGTCTAGGGGCCGGGACGGGCGGCGCGCGGGCGTCTAGGGGCCGGGACGGGCGGCTCACGGGCGGCGAGGGGCCGGGACGGGCGGCGCGCGGGCGTCGAGGGGCCGGGACGGGCGGCGCGCGGGCGTCGAGGGGCCGGGACGGGCGGCGCGCGGGCGTCTAGGGGCCGGGACGGGCGGCGCGCGGGCGTCTAGGGGCCGGGACGGGCGGCGCGCGGGCGTCTAGGGGCCGGGCCGGGTGGCGCACTGGCGTCTAGGGGCCGGGACGGGCGGCGCGCGGGCGTCTAAGGGGCCGGGACGGGCGGCGCGCGGGCGTCTAAGGGCCGTGACGGGCGGCTAAAGGGGCCACTAGGGGCCAAGAGAGAGGGGAGCGCGACTCGGGTAGGGGCAGAGTGCGCTCCAGGCAGGAAAAAAAACGGTGGGCCCTAGGAACAGTTCCCACGAGGGAACCTGCTCGATACCATGAGAAAAGTAGGAGGATGAATGAACTATGAATGAAGTGAGTACATATGGGAAACCCTAATTGGGTTGTACCCCCTATGGGATACCCCACTATAGCCTACACAACAGCATAAGCTATATATATGTTCTGACAGGAGATACTGACACTGCAATAATGGAAGAGGAAGCAGACAGTAGCAAGTCAGCGCCCGCTGCACCAGACAACGAAGAACGCACAACAAACCCAGCATCTGGAACTGGTTAGGGAGATCCCTGTCCCGCAGTCGGCCCGTGGGGAGAAATTCTGACATCTGAAGAAGCAGCCACGATCGGCGGCGGCTAGGGGGACATCGGCGCTACTGGCAGAGCAGGCTAGGGACAGCTAACTCCCGCCTACCCCAAAGTGTCAGAAAGAACGAACGAGAATGAATAAACTATGAAACAGTTGGGTACAAGTACTAACCCTGATTGGGTTGTACCCCTTATGGGCCGACACAAATGTAAGGACTATAATGTTATGGCACAACCCCATAGGCAAAGTGGGGGAGAACAAGCGGTCACAAGACCAGTCAAGAAAAGCAAAGCAAGCTCAGGGTGGATCACAAAGTCACCACACAGTCCGAGCACAAGCAAAGGGCCACAAGGCCAGTTCACGAGCAGAGATATATAAAAGAGAACAAACAATACAATGATCATACAACAGCAAGTGCAAGCATGCAGGTATACATATAGATCAAAGTACAAGCAAAGTCACGCAGTAAGCAAGTGAGACAAAGTAGGCACAAGGCCTAACACAGTAGAGAAGCGCTGATGATCACCAGGCGGAAGTGCCTTGGTAAATATATCAGCGGTGTTGGCCCTAGTGGCCACGTACGCAAGACGAAGCTGGCCACGCTGCTGCAACTCTCGAGCAAGGAAGTATCACAGAGCGATATGCTTCGTTATGTGCTCCAGTCTGTGCGACTGACACAAGGCAATCATGGCCTTGTTGTCTACGTACTGAACTGGAGGCGAACGAGGCTGCTCTCCCAAGTCAGTCAGCAGGTAGGTGAGCCAGCGTAGCTCCTGTGCAGCCATGGCCCCTGCGTAGATCTCAGCCTCACAACTGGAGGTGAGAACCGAAGACGAGCGGGTAGACCGCCAGGAAACAGAGCCAAAGCCAAGGCTGAAGGTGTAACCCTATGACGACCGCTGCATAGCTGAGTCGTCAACCCAGGAAGCGTCAACCCAGGACAACTGGACCCCGTCCTCCAAGCACGAGCCCCATGCCCGACGTACTGCACATGTAATGCAGTACCCTCTTCGCATCATCCCAGTGCACCTTTCGGTGCCTACCGGGAGCCACGTAGCGAGCCAAGAGGCTAAGAGGGTACGCGAGGTCAGGTCGTGTGCACGTCATCAGGTACATGAGGCAACCCACAAGCTCTGGGTACAGACCACTCGGCTCTACGGACTCGTCCGAAGGTGGAGCTGAGAGCGAGTGGCTGGTAGACAAATGAGTGGGCTGTGGCGAGGGGAACTGGAAGCCGAAGCGCTGAAGGACCTGGTGCACCATGTGTGACTAAGTCAGGGTGATGGTGCACCGTGCTCTGTCCCGGGTGATCTGCAGGCCAAGATAGCTGCGCAGTTCACCCAGGTCAGTGCATGTGTGTCTCTTCTGCTGCTCCGAGTTCACAAGGGTCAGTGCCTCAGTGTCAGCAGTGGCAAAGACGAGGTCGTCTACGTACACGAGGACGTAGAACGGCGGCAGCGAGGTGTCAGTGCAGAGAAACAGCGACGGGTCAGCAGTAGAAGGAGCAAACCCAAGAGCCGCAAGTGTAGTCTTCAGCGTGTAGTGCCACTCGCGAGGCGCCTGGCGGAGACCGTAGACTGGCCGTCGGAGGCTCCACTAGGTACCTGCAGGAAACGACCCAGTGAAGCCAGGTGGGCGGCGCAGCCAGATCTCCTCGTGCAGGCTGCCCTGCAAGAAAGCTATGTTGAAGTCAAGAGAGTGCAACTCGTAGTCACGCTGAGCAGCGACGTGCAGCAACACCCGAAGAGTAGTCATCTTCGGGGTGGGGGAGAAGGTCTGGAAGTAGTCAACTCCCTGTCGCTGACTGAAGCCTCGAGCAACGTAATGCGCCTTGAAGGCAGGCGGAGAACCCGGCAGCCGCTTCACCCTGAAGATCCACATGCCATCGACTATGTTTGCCCCAGGTGGGGGAACCTCGTCGACGTAGGTGCCTGTGGACTTCGAGGAGGCCATCTCGGCATCCATGGCTGCCTACCACTGAGAGGAGTAAGGACCCGTAATCGCCTCTGCGTAAGAGCGCGGGGTCGGGATGTCTGGTGCATCCGGGTCTCCCTCAGAGGCAAGTAGCATGGAAGCGAAACTAGGTACAGCAGCTGCAAGACACTCAAAGTCCTCTTGCCAGTCCTCAAGGACGTCCATGCAAAGAGAACACTCACCCCCGACAGACGGAGGACTGGCAGACTCAGACTTAGCAACAAGATCAGTGGCGTAGTCTAGACGGCAGGCAGCAACAAAGTCAAGCAGCTCAGCAACAAGAGCAGACGCAGCAGCAGAATCAAAAGAAGGGTCAGTGACAGCAGTGGCGAGGAGATGAGAGACAGTGGGACTGGCAGCACGAGCGCGGTCAGACTCAAGGTGAGGGACCTCAGGAAGAGAAGATGCAGGAGGAGCAGGCAGAGGAACATGCAGTGGAACGGAGGAAGGACGGAGTGCCATAGCGTGCGTGCTAGGGACAGGAGGAGGACGCGAACGAGGAACGCAACGAGCAGTGCAAACAGGCAAGACAGGACGAGACGGAGGCTCACGACGCTCTGTAAGACAGCCGGACTGCGCAGTGTAAGAAGGAGCAGGCAGTGGGGAGGCTGACAGTAACGGCGGCTGCGACTGGTCGGGCGGTGGACACAGGAGGGGAGGAGTAAGGCTAGTAGAAGACGGGACACCAAGAACCTGCTGAAGCAGGGGAACGAAGTACGGTCGCGACCGCACAGTGCCTCCAGCACCTCCAGCTCCAGGGTCAACAGCTCCAGCTCCCGCAGCTCCAGCGCCTCCCGCGCCAGTGCCTCCATCTCCAGCTCCTCCAGCTCCAGCGCCACCAGCGCAAGAGCCTCCAGCTCCAGCAGCTCTAGGCTCCGTAGGGTCTCCAGCTCCAGCACCCCCAACACCACCATCCTGGCAGCTCCAGCACCCCCGGTACAAGCACCTCCAGGACAGCTGCTGCAGTACCTCCAGTACCACCAGCTCCAGCAGTAACTCTAGCACCTCCAGCTCCAGCGTCTCCAGCGTCTCCAACTCCGGTAGCTCCACTCCGAAGGCATGCGCGCCGAACAAGCCACTCACGCAGCTGCTGCGGAGACAACCGTGGCGAAGCAACTGCAGGACCTCCAGACGAAGCAGCACCCCGAGGCTCAGCACCCCCAGACTCCGCACCCTCCGTCTCAGCAACCCCAGGCTCAACACCCTCAGGCTCAGCACCCCCAGGCTCCTCACCCCCAGGCTCAGCACCCCCAGACTCAGCACCCTCAGACCCCACACCCCCCGGCTCCGCACCCCCAGACGCAGCACCCCCGGACGCAGCACCTCGAGCAGCACCTGAGCCCACAGCTACCTCGACAGGCGCAGTACCAGGGAGAGGGTCTACCTGAGACACAACGGAGGGAGCAGGACCCTGGGGTGGGAGGGGGTCTACCGGAGGGGGACCGGGAGCAAGGAAGAGCGGTGGGGGCGGGGGAGGGGCAGAGCGGTAGGGGAAGAGATGGTAAAAGGGAACCGACTCGTCAAACGTGACGTCCTAAGAAGGGTGGACACGGCGCGAGGTGGGGTGGTAAAACTGCCTGCCAGGCGCGTCAGGGACAAAGCCAAGGAAGACGCAGAGGATAGCACGGGCGGAGAGCTTGTCCGCTGACGTATCGCGAACAAAGGCACGAGAACCCCAGACCCGAAACACCGACGCTTCACGAACCTCCCCCGTCCAACGCAGTGTGGGCGAGGTCTCCGACAAGGAGACACGGAGCCAGAGGCTGAGCTGATGCGTAGCATACCGGACCGCAAACGGCCACAGAAAATGGGGAGCAGCCGCATGGATCATGGAGGTACGAGCGACCTCCATGACTAAGCCAATGCGGCGCTCAGCAATCCCATTTTGCTGAGGGGAGTCCGGAAGCGTGAATGACTGGAGAATGCCCTACCCACAACAAAAGTCCCGCAAGAGGGTGGAGGAGAACTCACCACCCCTATCAGAGTGCAGACGCAGGACAGGAAGGTCCTGGCCGAACCGCTCACGGAGCTGCAGACGGACTGTGCGGATCCAAGGCATCAAGACATCAACAACCTCACCATTGCTGCACAAGGGGAAGACCGTGGTGTACCACGTGTAGTCGTCAACTACTAGCAGAAAGTAGCGCTCGCGGCCTTGTCCACTGACGCGGGCTGGGCCCCACACGTCCATGTGGAGAGTCTGCAGGGGAGCAGTCGTCGGGGGAAACGAGGAGGAGTGAGGAGCGGCGCGCTGCCGCCCCTCGACGCAAGGAAGGCAGGGCGGGGCAGGCGAGGGTGGGAGGGGAGGCAGAGACCTGGGTAGACCAAAGAAAAGAAGACGGGATTGCATGCCACGAAGGCGTGGCAGGGAGGGGTGACCCAGGCGGTTGTGCCACAGAAGAGTCTGGTGCGACAGGAGGCGACACGAGCAAGAGGCGGCTACCTGACCTGAAGCGGACACCTGAGCAGACGCAGCGACCTGAGGAGGCTCGGTAACCAGCGTGTACAGACTCGACCATGGCCGACGAGTGAACGTAGCCAGGTGACGCCCCGTCCGTGTGCATGTGCAGATCGACACACGCTGACCCCCAGGAGTGGTGGTAGTGACCATCGCATCCTGGAGGGCAGCGGTGCTCGCCAAGTTTGTAGAGAACGAGGGGAGGTGAAGGCCTGACAGTGAGCCGGACGGAACCGCCGGACACGGGAGGACAGTGGAGGAACGGGCAACGATCGGGCCCCCAAAGGGGTCAGCCAGTCTTATCGGGACAAGTGCAGGGAGAGGAGTGAGTGTGGTGCTGTCACGAAAGAAACAGCGCGAGGCGCCTGAGTCCAACGTGAAGGTGTGCAAGGCCTGAGCAGGCGCAGTACCAGGGAGAGTACCAGACTCACTAGCACCTAGAGCAGCTGCAGCTATACCTAGGTCAGGCGGCACACACCGGTAATAGTCACCCTCAGCACTAACAGACAAAGCATACATAGCAGAAAGAATAGCATCAAAGTCTAGGTCAAAGATAGCAATCCTAGACCTAAGCAGATCTGGCCAGCGAGGGAGCTCGACATCGTCACCAAACTCAGCACGCCAAGCGTTGTCAAGGCGGGAGAAGCAGCGGTGCTGAGTGTGAAGCTTCCGCATGTCTGACCAGCACGGACACCCGTGCGAATGACATACGGGCAGCTATCACTACCCCCAGACGTCCCACGCTGAAACAACCATTCACGGAGGTGCTGGGGCGACTGGGTCTCGCTCCGACGCTGCTGCTGCTGCCGCTGGCCACCACCAGTGCCTCCATGCCTAGGTCCAGCCCTACCGCCTCCAGTCCCACCGCCTCCACTGCCGCCACTCCCACCGCTGCCTCCACCGCCGCCACCAGAGCCCCGACTCCCGCCACCAGTCCCACCGCCGCCACCACCTCCACTGCCTCCACTACCTCCGCTGCTGCCCCCACCACCACTCCCGCTGCCACCTCCACCACCACCGCTGCCACCTCCACCACCCCTGGCTAAGCGGCCAGCAGCGTCGCGAGTAAGCCACTGTGAGCGAGTCGCACTATCAGCTGTGGCGGGAGGGGCAGTAGCAGCACCTGATGCTAGGTCAAACAGCGAAACACTGTCCTTAGAATCGCTCAGTAGGTACAGCTGCAGATCATCAAGACACATGTCAAACTGAATCGTTCTGCCCTCATGATCAAACGCTAGAACTCGAAGCGAAGCCATCGGGGCACAGTACGTAGGAGCAGCAGTGGCAGCAGTAGCAGTAGCAGCAGTAGCAGTAGCAGCAGCAGCAGTAGTAAGAGTAGCAGCTGGGGCCGAGGGGCCGAGGGGCCTAGGGGCCAAGGGGCCGAGGTGCCGGGGGCCTAGGGGTCAGGGGCCGAGGGGCCAGGGGGGCCGAGGGGCCAGGGGGCCGAGGGGGCCGAGGGGCCGAGGGCCTAGGGGGGACGGGGCCGCGGGGCCAGGGACGAAGGGGCCGAGGGGCCTGGGGTCTAGGGGCCGAGGGGCCAAACACGAAGGGGGGCCGAGGGGCCGAGGGGCCAAGGGTCCGAGGGGCCTGGGGCCTAGGGGCCAAGGGGCCGAGGGGCAGAGGTCGAAGGGGCCGAGGGGCCGAGTAGCCTAGGGGCCGAGGGGCCTAGGGGCCTTGGGGCCAAACACGAAGGGGGGGGGGGGGGGGGGGGGAGGCCGAGGGGCCAAACACGAAGGGGGAGCCGAGGGGCCAAGGGGCCGAGGGGCCCAAGGGGCGGGCCTAGGGGCCAAGGGGCCGAGGGGCCTAGGGGCCGAGGGGCCAAACACGAAGGGGGGGGCCGAGGGGCCAAGGGGCCGAGGGGCCCAAGGGGGGGGCCAAGGGGCCAAGAGGCCGAGGGGCCGAGGTGCCGGGGGCCTAGGGGCCGAGGCTAGGGGCGACGGGGCAGAGGGGCCGAGGCTAGGGGCGACAGGTCGCGAGGGGCCGCGGTTAGGGGGGACGGGGCGACGGGACGACGGGTCGCGAGGGGCCGAAGCTAGGGGCGACGGGGCGCCGGGGCCGCGGCTAGGGGCGACGGGTCGCGAGGGGCTGAGGCTAGGGGCGACGGGGCAACGGGTCGCGAGGGGCCGCAACTAGAGGCGACGGGGCCGAGGGGCCAGGGGGGGCGACGGGGCCAAGGGGCCGCGGCTAGGGGCGACGGGGCGACGGGTCGCGAGGGGCCACGGGGCCGAGGCTAGGGGTGATGGGGCTACAAGGGGCCGGGCTAGGGGCGACCGGCGAAGCCAAGGGGCGTCGGGCCTAAGGGCGACGGGTCGGGCTAGGAGCGGCGACGGGTCGGGGCCTAGGGGGGGCCTACGGGTCGCGAGGGTGGCTAGCAGGGCAGTAGGTGGTGGGCCCAAAAAACGGTCCTAGAAGGGACCTGCTCTGAAACCATATCAGAAAGAACGAACGAGAATGAATGAACTATGAAACAGTTGGGTACAAGTACTAACCCTAATTGGGTTGTACCCCTTATGGGCTACCCCACTATAGCCTACACAAATGTAAGGACTATAATGTTCTGACACGAAGCTCCAAGTCTCCCTCCTGCGGATGTTGCGGCTATTGATCCTTACTGGGAAACCCGCGGTACCAACTGGGGCGGACCTCCTCTTCCAGACCAATACGCTCTTGACACACCTGAACATGTGCAAGAATTAGAAGAAGAAGTGACCTATGAGTTCTTCAATAAGGCAGCAGAACTTCCCGAACCTATCGAGAAAGCGCCGCCGCCAGAACAAGGACCACAGCTGATCTCGGTCACCGGCGGCGAATCCCGATGGAAGGAATTCCCACATCTGAGTGGCCCGAAGCAGCGTCCTTCCCGCAACCGCTCATCACCGGCGACGCAGTACATTCTGGCGACACTGATGACATCGCCAAATTCCCAAAAGAGGCCCTGGAGCACCTCTCTGTTCGAGCCTTCGCAGCAGACGCCGATGCCGCCGCCGACAAGGAACCTGAAAAGAAGAAGAACGACGAAGCACAAAGGCACAAATGTTATCAGAAAACTATCGGATATCGTGCAGAACCAGAAACATGGCATCAGCGACTTGGGCACCCCTCACACACCACGCTCAAGAACTCCCTTGGGGCCGGTGTTTTCGACGACGACGCACTAATTCTTCCTCGAGGAGGATCTCTCACAGCAGAATCAGTTGATCCACCATGCACCGTGTGCCCAACTGCATCACTCGCCCACAAGCCATTTCCCGACTTACCTCCTGTCTACGAACGCTACAAGCTGCTCGATAAAGTCTACAGTGACTTCATGATTCTCAGTCAAGAAGGGCTCAACGGCGAGTACTACACGCTTACCTTCATCGACGCATGCACCCGCTACGTATGGGCCATCAACACCGACTGCCACTCCCTGGCCTTCGAGTGCTTTGTGGCATGGATGAAACCGGCTGAACGTCAATTGGGACTGAAGCTGAAAACCTACCAGACAGACGGGGGCTTGGAGTGCTTCTCAAGTGGTTTCAAATAACTCTTCAAGCAGAAGGGGATTGAGCACATGATGTCCCTGCCCTACGCTCACGAGCATCAAGGAGTAGCAGAACGGACAAACAGGAGCCTCGCTACCAGGATGAGGGCCCTGATGAAGCAGTCAGCCGTCCCAACCAAGTATTGGCCATTTTCAATGAACCACGCTGTCCGAAAGCACAACTTGCTGTCGTCCCGAAGCCTCGAGAACAACTCTCCCTAAAGGGCTTGGATAGGCAGAAAGGCAGACACATGTCTGCTTTGGGTGTTTGGCTGCATGGTACAGTACAGGCCACACACAGCAAGGACCGGAAAATTTGCTGACCGGGCACGCTGGGGCATTCACCTCGGGATCGAAAAGGAATACAAGGCGTGGATCGTGCTGGACTACGCGACACATGAAGTCACAAAATCACATGACTGCATCTTCTATGAGAACCTGACTCTGTCACTGTTCAAGGAGCACCGCGAAGCTGACAAAGCACCGGAAAGGATTTTCGAGGGACATCGTAGCTTCGCCACGTCACATGATAAAGCAGACCTGGCGGAGGACGCTGACGCAGCAGACAACACACCAACGAATCCATATCCCAATATCCCCCTTACAAGCCCACTCTAGACTCCAACATGCATACCCGTTCATCAATTCGATCCTGCCGATACACTTCGCGAAGCCCACAATTACAACAATGAAGTGCGCCGATCTTTGGATGCCGCGTTACCACCACCGAACACCTCGCAAGACACCCTCCGCCTCGGCAACGACAGTGACGACGACGTCGTCGAAGTAACCAGCTTCCACGACTACGACCGCCTTCACTACGAAAAGACCAACGAAACTGGTCTATGCATCCTTGGGCTCGCCGTAGCTGTTCGCCACACCTCCCCCAAGGAACCCACCACCGTTCGCCAGGCCTTGTCCGGCCCTGACAGTGAGAAATGGAAGGCAGCCATGGCCACAGAAGTCGCAGCACTAAAGAGCCACGGAACGTGGAAACTGGTTCCACGATCATCGGCAAAGGGGAGAAAAATTCTCAGTGGAAAATGGGTTTTCCGCATCAAAACACTCGCAGATGGCTCCACTGACAAATACAAGGCAAGATGGGTGGTGCGCGGGTTCGAGCAACTCACATGGTGGACTTCGACCTCACCTATGCGCCTGTCGGACGGCACACCTCGGTACGCATCCTCATCTGCATCGCACCCGTCAAACAGCGGCCAAATGGTCAAATTGACCTCGGCAGTGCATTCCTGTACGCTCCCGTCGACGCCATCATCTTTGTTGAGCAGCCGCATGCCTTCGAGGAGCGCGAGGGCGCCGTCTGCCTTCTTAAAAAAATCCTCGATGGGATTAAACAGGCGCCCCAAGTGTGGCAGCAGTACATGCACACCGTCCTCACGGAGCTCGGATTCAAACAACTACCACATGACCTTGAGATGTACCGGAAGGAGTCGCGCGGCAAGTTCATCCTTCTCGTCGCCTACGTCTACGATCTACTCTACACTGGCGACTATTAACAGGAGTGAAGTGTTGGCCCCGCCCTCGCTTGGGCAACGCCGACGACTTGGTCGGATGTACGGGAGTAGCAGCCGGCCGTCCTTAGTGGGAGAGCTGCTCGATAGGCTTCGTCGAGCTGCAGGGGACCGCTATGGTGTTGCTGTCGACCAGGGAGCTCGACAGCTGCAACTGACTGGTCTGGGCGACGGGTGTGCCATCGACCAGGAGGGGCTGTTCGACCGGGAGGTCGACGGAACAGTCCGTCGACCTGAGAAGTGAGCACCGGTCGACGAGGGGAGCTCGTCGACAACAGCTGATAGTTCCGGTCGACGGAAGGGGTCCGTCGACCAAAGGGGTAGCTCGACGGGAGTTGTGGTCGACCAAGGGCACCTGGTGGTCGACCAGAGGGACCCGATGGTCGACCAGAGGCACTTGGGGTTGTCCAGGTCGACCGGGTAACCTGCTCGACGAGTTCTGCGGAGGCATGCAAACGTCGCCGAGGTCGCGATGGGAAAGGGCGACTCCGGGCTGGTATCCCGAAGTCGATGTGGCACGTCAGGCGCAGACAACAGTGCAAGTCGGGCCAATCGTGCGCATCTGCGAGCGTGCGCACTGCTGTCTTCTACGAGGCAACGCTGGACAGCCGCTCTGCTACAGCGTTGGCACACCGTCGACCTGCTGTGTTGGCAGGTCGCCTTTCTTCAGTGCTGGCGCGGCTCCTCTACGCAACGCTGGCAGGCTGTCGACCATGCTGTACTGTCGGTCGACCAGGCTAGCTGCAGAGTTGCTAGGTGCCTGATGTAGTCATTCTTGTCATTCCTTGTTCAACATTGAAAAATTCAAACTTTGCTAGTGGAAACTCTTGCCAATTTCTCCCGTGATTGTGCAAGCACTAAGGAACAAGGCAAAGCTACGATCACTAATAGTAGTTCGTGCCAACCCCGTAGTCTTGCTCACTACCGTTGTAGAGTGAATCTCCTCATGGTGCGGTGAGCGTGGAACGAACACGCGACCTTCAGATAGGAGCCGGCTTCTGCACCTACTAAGTCGTTCATAGGCCGGCAGCAGCGATAGTCACCATGGTTGACCCCGTAGCTAATGCAGGCGTATCGGACACCTTGGAGGCACGTTTGGCTGATGCGAGGAAACGCCACACGGATGGCGAGTACGGGACGATCCCCTTGCTGATCGTCGAGTTGGGCATCCGGTCGCAGTGGGCGACGGAACACCCTTCCCGTCCTGATTCTCCTCGACCGGTGCGAAACGAAGGTGGCGTCGACGACGAGGTCGACGGCGGTGCACGAGTCAGCGGCAACAATGGCACGAAGCAGAGAGGAGTGATCAAGGTTGACGGTGGCATCGACAGGAGTCAGTCGCGAGTGCAGCAGTCGATGACAGCTGCAGGTAGCTCGCGGGCCGACGTCGATGGTCGACGTCGCTCTCCCCTACGAAGCGGTGGAGGGCTCTCGGCGATGACGCATGTGACGACGGGCGGGATTGCACCGACCTATGGCTACTTCAAGTTCTCGCCGGATCGGATCACCGTCGCACCTCTGCAAGGTCGACGGGACCTCATCACCTAGAGGGAGTCGATAGAACCTCAGCTTCGCCGATGGCACAGTGCCCATTCCGCCCGTGGACGATGTCGGGCTACGCGGGGAGTTTCGTGCGGCTCACTTGCTCACCTTCATGGTCATCTCAAGGTGCTGCTCGCCGGTGGTGCAGCTGGCGCTCAGGAGCTGTCGAGAGCGTCTGGATGCTGGTCACCAGGCATGGCACTTTATCCTGTCGACGTACCAGGTCAGGGACGACCTGTACATCGCACAGCAGGAGGAGAAGATGACCCACATTCGGATGGGCGAGCAAGAGTCCGCAACGGACTACTGCAACCGTGCTCGACGGATTCTGGCTGAGATGCGGATGGCGGGCGCCGAATACTCGACGGCGTCCTACATCTCCCACATCGTCAAGGGCCTGCTGCGCGGCTACAACCTCATGAAGAGGATGATGATGGTACCCGGCACGCGTGAGTCCCTCGACGAGGACTCTATCACCAGCTATATTCTTCAAGACGAGGCGATGCAGGAGGCCGAACAGCCCACAGAGCTCCTTCCTCAGGCAAACTACGCTGCACCGACGAAGCTGAATCAGCAGCAAGGGCAGCGCAGGAATCCAGGCGGAGGTGGTAGCGGAGGTGGGCGGTCGACAATGGACATCGACGAAAAGAGGTCGACGCGGGACAAGGGCCGTGGAGGTGGTGGTCGACGGCGGGAGTGTTGGATCTGTCACGATCCCGACCACCTTTCCTACGAGTGTCCCGACCGCGATGATAGCGACGAGGACGACACCAAGGGAGGCCGTGGTCGATCGACCAGCCGTCGCCCACGTCGAGATGCGAAGCTGCGCAAGGAGAAGCAGACGTCGAAGAAGACGTCGTCGACGAAGGGCGTCGACAACTCCAGCGGTAAGAGCTGAGGCGACGGGGAGGCGTCCTGCTCTATGGTCGGCGTAGTGGAGCCGACGGTCTCGCTGGCGCCGGAGGCTGGCGATGACTTCCAGGCGATGGCGGCAGCTGTGCAAGCCAACCCGATGGCGGTGCTACTCGACAGCGGCTGTTCCCACCACCTGATGGGGACGAAGTCGGTCTTCGTCGACATGGCGCCGAGCGACAGCGTGAAGCACGTGCGTGGATTCAACGGGGCACTACAGCCTGTTGAGGGCCGCGGAACCGTCGCTCTACAAGGGGAGGCCGGAAGGTGGGTCCTCATCCACGACGTGCTCTACGTTCCGGGCGTACAGGCGAACCTACTATCTGCTGGCCAGCTGAAGGAGAGCGGAGTGCAGTTGCAGGGCGACGGCGACGAGATGATGCTCGACGCTGCGACCAGGGAGGTGCTCGGTCGAGCTCGCTACAACGGACGAGTCCTCTGTACCGACCTTCGCCCCTGCTCGACGCGATCGCAGTCGACCGAGGTAGTGGCTCTGCGGACGATCGTCTCGGAGATGAAGTTGACCCCTGACCGGTTGCATGCGAGGCTCGCGCACGTCAACGTCGACACGGTCAAGAGCTCGGCAAAACATAACGTTGCTACTGGGCTCGACATCACTCTGTCGACCGGAGCAGACCCACCATGTGTCTCGTGCGTCGGAGGAAAGCTGGCGCGGCACACCTTCCCCGACAAAGGCTCGGACGCCAAGGAGGCGTTGGCTGTCGTGCACATTGACTTGTGCGGGCCATTTCGGGTTGTTGCCAAGGATGGCAGCTTGTTCTTCCTGCTACTGAAGGATCGCCACACTCGATTTGTGTGGGTGATGCCGGTCGCCAAGAAGAGCGACGTGCTACCGGAGTTCCATAAGTGGCTGGTGTTGGTGGAACGGCAGACGAAGAAGTCAGTGCTAATGCTCCGCACGGACCGGGGAGGGGAGTTCCTCGGGAAGGGCATCGTCCACGACCAGACGTGCCCTTACACTCCGCAGCAGAACGGCATGGCTGAGCAAGAGATGCGCACGACCGTAGAGTCCATGAGGACGACGCTGCTGCATATGGGCGTGCAGCACCACTGGTGGCACCTCGCTCTACGACAAGCTGTCTGGGTGCGCAACTGCTTGGAGCGGTTGACGACGCCGCCGGGGACGACTCCGTACCAGCTGCTGACCGGGAAAAAGCCTGACCTCACGCTGGCACGGGTGTGGGGCTGCATGGTGCAGTTCATGGTTCCAGAGAAGCAGCGCGGTGGGAAGCCGGCGCCGAAAGCTCGCTGGGGGCTCCACCTGGGCGTGTCGCCGGAGAGCAAGGGCTGGGAGGTGCTCGACTTGACCGACAACAAGGTGGTCACATCGGTCGAGGTGATCTTCTACGAGACGCTGTCGCTGGTGGTATGGAAGGCGAAGTTTGGGCCGGCGTCGGGGCGGCCGCAGACACACCCGCCGACGGACACCTCGACGGCGACGATTCCTTTGCTCATCGAAGTCGATGAGCCTGCTGATGAGGATGTTGTGGAGGTTCTACCACCTCCCCAGGTTCTTACTCCTCCCTTCCCTGTCGCAGATCGGCCTGCGTCGACACCTGTGTCGGCCACCGGCGATGAGGGGAGCCTTGAGGCGTCTCCTGATGCGCCGGCCAGTGGCATCATTGGCGGTCGACAAGGCGCCAAGCTCGTCGACCAGGATGGGAAGCCGTCGACGACAGGGGAACAGCAGACAGGAAAGCCGGTCGAACAAGAGGCAGCAGTAGGGGTGCAGTCGACAGGGGAGCTGCCGAAGTCAGTTGGAGGTGAGCAGCTGGTCGAAGGTTCGACGCAGCTGGTCGACGACTTGGCCGTCGACGAAGAAGGGGAGCTGTTGGCAGGAGAAGAGTCCACCGACAGCGACGTGGTGGAGGTGCCGATCTCGAAGCTTGAGCTGCGACGCACAGGTCAAGCTCGACGGCCGCCGGAGCGGCTGAGCTTCCACGCCTGCCTATAGCCAGCTGCCTTTACCGCTGGGTACGACGAGGTCGACGATGACCTGTTGTACGACGACGCCGAGAAGGATGAAGAACTGCCGGAGCTCGACCCCGACATGCACGCAGACCCTGAACACCACTGGGACATCGCCAAGATGACGGTAAAGGAGGCGCTGGCAAGCTGGAAGGGTGAGGCGGTGAAGGCCGCCATGGAAGAAGAGATCCGCAGCCTCGTCGGCATGGGCACTTGGGAGCTGGTCAAACGCCCACGCGGGGTGAACATCATGAAGAATCGGTGGGTGCTGACGACCAAGTACCGCCTTGACGACACCGTCGAGCGCGAGAAGGCGAGGCTGGTCGTGAAGGGCTTCACGCAGGTGTGCGGTGCCGACTACGACGAGACGTACTCGCCGGTGAGCAGTTACGTCACGCTGAGGATTTTCCTCAGCATCGTCGCCGTCTTCAACCTCAACCTGATGCAGCTCGACATGAAAAACGCTTTCCTGCAGAGCAAGCTCGACAGGGTGCTCTACATGTACCAGCCGGACTACTTCGATGATGGGACTGGCCGGGTGTGTAAGTTGTTGAAGAGCCTCTAGGGGCTGAAACAATCGCCGCTGCTGTGGTACAGGGCACTCAACGGTGTGCTGCTGGGCGCTGGCTGGAAGAAGAGCCAGGTCGACGAGGCGCTCTACTTCAAGGCCAGCGACAATGGAGTGACCTGCTGGGTGCTGGTCTACGTCGAGGACCTGCTCGCTGCCAGCAGCAGCCCCGCGATGTTGAAGGAGCTAAAGCAGCTGTTGGAGGATGCCTTCGAGCTGCGTGAGATTTCGCCGGTCGTCAAGTACCTCGGGCTGGAGATCGTGCTGCTTCACCAGCACGGCTACGCCGACAAGCTGCGCAGGTGCTTCATCGACGAGGAGCAGGGCGGTCGAGTCCCGAAGACGCCGGTCTCGGTCGATGCCTACGCCAAGCTGACATTCGACGACGAGGAGGCGCAGGAGCACGAGGAGGAGGAGTACCGGCAGAAGGTTGGCTCACTGCAGTTTGCGGCGACGACGACGAGGCCGGACATCGCGTTCGCCTGCAGCAAGCTGGGGAGCGGCCTCACGGTGAGAAGCGACCAGCATTGGCGCGAGGTCGACCGCTGCCTCGCCTACCTTGCTGACACCCGCGACACCGCCTTGGAGTTCGGCGGTGGACCAAAGTCGCTGGAGCTGATCGGCTACGTGGACGCCGACGACGCGGGCGACAAGCAGGAGCGGATGAGCACGAGCGGCTACATGTTCGTCTATGGCGGGGCCGCTGTCTTCTGGTCGAGCTCGCGCATCAAGTGTGCGACATTGTCGTCGACAGAGTCGGAGTACGTTGCGGCCATGAATGCAGGCAAGGAGGGACGCCGACTTCGCTTCCTTCTTGCGGAATTCAAGCTGCTCGATGCTGGGAAGCCAACCATCCTCCGCGTCGACAAAAAGTCAGCAATTACGGTTGCTGAGGGCTTGGGACTGACGGGAAACTTCAAGCACATGGAGCGACGCTATGCCTGGCTGCAGCACATGGTGAGGCGCGGGAAGTTCGTACTGAATTGCATCCCGACCACCGAGCAGCCGGCAGACTTCCTGACGAAGGCGCTGCATTTTCCGGCTTTCAACCGGTGCTCTATCGCCATCGGCCAAGTTCGTCTGGCCGATGTCGGCGACGGCGACGATGATGTGCAGCAGTAGGTGCCGTGCCCTTCTGCACGGCTGGTGCGGTGACGGCGTGCTGTGTGTGTGGTGCACACCAAGGACGATCTTTCTCCGTAGTGTGCTGCCGTGTGCGCCGGGGGCCCAAGCGTGAACGCGGCAGGGGAGTATTAACGGGAGTGAAGTGTTGGCCCCGCCCTCGCTTGGGCAACGCCGACGACTTGGTTGGATGTACGGGAGTAGCAGCCGACCATCCATAGTGGGAGAGCTGCTCGATAGGCTTCGTCGAGCTGCAGGGGACCGCTATGGTGTTGCTCTCGACCAGGGAGCTCGACAGCTGCAACTGACTGGTCTGGGCGACGGGTGTGCCGTCGACCAGGAGGGGCTGTTCGACCGGGAGGTCGACGGAACAGTCCGTCGACCTGAGAAGTGAGCAGCGGTCGACGAGAGGAGCTCGTCGACAACAGCTCATAGTTTTGGTCGACGGAAGGGGTCCGTCGACCAAAGGGGTAGCTCGACGGGAGCTGTGGTCGACCAAGGGCACCTGGTGGTCGACCAGAGAGATCCGGTGGTCCACCAGAGGCACTTGGGGTTGTCCAGGTCGACCGGGTAACCTGCTCGACGAGTTCTGCGGAGGCATGCAAACGTCGCCGAGGTCGCAATGGCAAAGGCGACTCCGGGCTGGTATCCCGAAGTCGATGTGGCACGTCAGGCGCAGACAACAGCCGACGGATGCACAACAGTGCAAGTCGGGCCAATCGTTTGCGCGCATCTGCGAGCGTGCGCACTGCTGTCTTCTACGAGGCAACGCTGGACAGCCGCTCTGCTACAGCGTTGGCACACCGTCGACCTGCTGTGTTGGCAGGTCGCCTTTCTGCAGTGCTGGCGCGGCTCCTCTACGCAACGCTGGCAGGCTGTCGACCATGCTGTACTGTCGGTCGACCAGGCTAGCTGCAGAGTTGCTAGGTGCCTGATGTAGTCATTCTTGTCATTCCTTGTTCAACATTGAAAATTTCCAACTTTTCTGGTGGAAACTCTTGCCAATTTCTCCCGTGATTGTGCAAGCACTAAGGAACAAGGCAAATCTACGATCACTAATAGTAGTTCGTGCCAACCCCGTACTCTTGCTCACTACCGTTGTAGAGTGAATCTCCTCAGCGACGACATGGAGCTGCTGGACCATTTTGAGGTAGACATCAAAGAGAAGCTAGAAGTGACAACCAACCACAACGTCACACAATTCCTGGGCCTCAACATAACTCCGTCCACCACCTTTATTCACCTTTCCACCGCCAAGTATGCGGAAACACTCGCGAAGAAATTCGTTGTCGCGCCGATTCATCTCACCACTCCCTACCGCACTCCTCCTAATCACAAACCAGATACCACACCGCTCTCCATCGACGATCATCAGCTCTATCAACAGCAGCTGGGGTGTCTCCTGTTCGCCGCCGTCACGTGCCGGCCTGATCTCTCCTACGTCGAAAGCCAGCTCGCACAGTACCTGAAGCGACCTGAAGGGGAGAATTTACTGGATCTACGCCGAGCACTTCAATACTTCGTCTCCACTCCTGACGTCGGCCTCACCTACGAAGCTAATGTAACTGCTACCATGCAGCTCCATGGCTACGTAGACGCAGACCACGCAAGAGACATTGACAACAGACGCTCTCGCACAGGATTCATTTTTCAACTCCAACCTACTGGGCTCATCTCTTGGAAATCTCAAAAACAGGAATTCATCGCCCTTTCATAAGCCGAAGCTGAGGCCAGCGCAGCTGTTCGCGAAGGACTGTACCTGATGGAGCTCCTGCAGGAAGCGAAAGTGACGATGAACGAGCACTTCACGTTACTCTGCGACAACCAAAGCACGATAAAAATCGCGAACAAGCCCGGCTTCGTGAACCGCACGAAACACATCGCACTCCGTTACTTCTTCGTTAAAGACGAAATCGACAAAGGGAAGGTCAAACTCACATACTGCCCAACTGGTGACATGGCAGCAGACTTCTTGACCAAGAAGCTGCCCCGTCAGAAGTTTGAGCACTGCACCGACCTCTGCGGGATCTCGAAGAAATCCCTCATGGCTCACCTTCAGGAATAAAGGGGAGTGTTGGAATAACCTAAAGGTTACAGTAACATTCTCGAAGGCTCTCCACTCGCGCGTCACTCCATAACGCAGCTACGCGCCTGTATCATTATTGCAATAGCTCATATAGAGCATGCGGAAGGTCGAGGGTCACCCGAAGGTCAACAGTCGAAGACAGTCAACGGTCGTGACCCTTGACTGCCCAGTAACCGCACTTGGAAGTTACGCGATGCAACACGGTAACTGTCAAGAATAGCAATAGTCATGGTTACTGTAGCAATGCAATTCAGTTAATAAGGGAATGTACCCCTCACAGTACATGGCTAGCTAGGATTGCTATTTATATCTTTGTACCGCTGTCCTTTAATCATCTAATTCTCTTTCGACTTATTAACAAGGTCATTACAAAGACTGTCAGAATAACTGTGCATGAATGATTGGATTAGCAAGATTTGGGGTACAAGTACTAACCCTAGAAGTGCTGTACCCCATAAGGAGTGCCCCACTATAGCCTACAAGTAAGATTGTACTTTGACACACCTCCATAGGCTAAGTGGGGGACAACAAGACGGTCACAAGACCAGTCAAGCAAGACAACAGCGCAAAGCAAAGCAAAGCTCATGGTGGATCTCAAGGACACCACACAATCCGAGCACAAGCAAGCGGCCACAAGGCCAGTTCACATGCAGAGTTATAATAGCAAGGCAGTACATGTCAAACTATAATGATAAAGTTTGTATTGTTCTAGTCTAGGTGCATTTACTTTGTCCTAGGTTTGGGGTTAGGGCTGACATATATCTTGCTTGTTTGTTCATTTGCTACTCACATTTTTTTCTCATATTCAAACATGGTATAGAGCTATTTTTCCCTAACTAGGTTTCCCCTAGCATTTTTTCACTCGATAGACTAAGGGCCCACCTAATTCGCTAGCGCGCGCCTCGTACCAACGCGCGCCCCGTCGTAATGTGCGCCTCGTACTAACGCGCGCCCCGTCGTAATGCGCGCCTCGTAGACCGTCCCCCGCCGCCCGGAGCACGCCCAAGCCAGTACCCACCCCGTTGCCCGTCAATTTCTCATCGCCCGTCGGTTTTTCCCCTCCCGTCGCCCGTCGCCCGTCGATTTTTCCCCTCCCATCGCCCTTCACCCGTTGATTTTTCCCCTCCCGTCGCCCGTCGCCCGTCTCCCGTCGACCGTAGGAACAGGCCCCGTGGCCCCTTTTTTGTTTGCTAGCGGGCCCCGCGGCCCTTTCTATAGCGGGCCCCGCGGCCTTTTCAATAGCGAGCCCCGCGGCCCCTTCGATAGCGGGCCCCGCGGCCCTTTTCGATAGCGGGCCCCATGGCCCCGTTGTCAGTCGCACGCACGCACAGCAGCAGCCGCGCGCACGTGCAGCTCGCTGCCTTACCCGCTGCCCCATCTCTTAGCCGCCGCCCCACCTGTCACCCGCCCCCCCTCCACGAGTTGAAACCCGCCGCCCCGCCTGACACCCGCTGCCCCACGAGCTGCCTAACCCACCGCCCCACAAGTTAGCCTCAGCCCCACCAACTAGCCATACCTAGAAACCATAGTCTACCACCCGTTCCCGCTGAACCGCACAGAACCGTACAGAACCGCACAGATAGCACAGAACTGCACAGTATTGCACTCCACTCGTACTAGCTCCCCTGGAACTGCACAGAACCACATTCCACCCATGCTACCCCCCCCTTAGAATCGCACAGAACCGCACTCCACCGCCCTAGACCGTTCTTCACCGCTCCCAACCACACTGAACTGCCCTCCATCGCTCCCAACCGCATCCGACCGCACTGAACCCCTCCCACAAGCACTCATCCGCATTCCACCACACCAGGCCACTCCTAGCCCCACCTGACCGTCCAACACCGTTCCCAACCGCTCTCAACTCCACCCAACCGTTCACCACCGCACTAAACTGCCATCAGTTGCACCATCAGCGGTATAGGCTGCCCCCCCCAGCGCACCAGCAGCAGCTTAGGCTGCCACCAGTAGCACCAGCAGCACCTTAGACTACCGCCAGCGTACCCCTCCCCCCCACCCCCCCCGTTCTAGCTTGCCATGTCATTGTGGCAACAGCCGCAGCAACAGTAGTGGTCTTAGCAGCAGCACTGGCAGCGGCAGCAGCACAGGTGGCCGCAACTGCAGCAGTGGCGGGTTCAGCTGCAGTGCCTGCATCAACCTCCACAGCGGGGCCCTGACGGACCCGGGCAGTACACACACCGGTACGTGGGAGCTGCAACTGCTATTGAGCCTTGTGTTTCCAGTCTTGATGCGTGTGTAGTTTCCAGTCCAGGTGCCTCAGAGGTTCTTAGTGTGGGAGCTAAAGCCACCGCTAGACTAGTACTAGCCTTTTTCGCTGGCTCGGGTGCGACGTCACCGACTGCACGGCTTTCCTTCACCCTAGACTCTGGAGCGTCCAGCTGTTTCTTTTGCGACTGCGCCGACCTCACGCCACTGCACACTCCAGTCACTGTCGCCTTGGCTGACCCCTCCATAGGATCTGTAGTTGCCGAGAGCACCACCACTCTCCTGTGTCTAGCGGCTCCCTCTGGGTTTCTTACAGGTTACTACACCCCCTCGTTCTCTAGGAACCTGGTAGGTGTTAGTCACCTCCACGACCTCGGAGTTTTCACTACTTTCCCACTATACGAGCCTGTTGCCTCCTGCACAGTCGGTGCCACTGGGGCACCTCTAGCCACTTTCCACAGAGAGCCAGGCTCTGGTCTGTACTCACTACACACTAGGTCCCACCACACTGGGTCAGGTCAGGTCAGGTCAGGTCATGTCAGGTAGCTGCTGTGTCGTGCGACTGTCGGTCACTCACCCACCCGTCGGTCCTTTGGTACCACCGTCTCGGTCACCCGTCTTTCCCACGTCTTAGTTGTTATAGTCACAATAGGCTTGAATGTGCCTAAAACGAAAGATAGAGTGCACAATTGGATTTCTGCACAGCGGCTTCATAAAGAATTGACGACACAGCGTCGGTTTGAACGAATAGTACTATGGCAACCACTATAGTCTTAGAACACAAATTAGGAAGAGTTACGAGTTGGGAATGACTCCCAGCTCCTACAAACCCCAAGAGCCAAGGTACAGTGATGTGGAACAGTGCCACACTGTCCCCAACCACGAAGGGTCTCGAAACTACCCTCCACAAGGGCCTACACCAAGAGAAATGTTACACTACACAAAGTAATGTAACTATTCTCATTATCTTGAAGTTTACCCTTTTGGAGAGCTTCAAAATCACTTGAATCTTGAAACCAAGGCTCTGGTTCTTCAAGATAAATTCTTCCTTGAGTTCTTGGAAGTCTGCTGCGCACACCTGCGACACGCCGAACGTTCCACACACGACAAAATGGAAAAACGCACATGACACGCAAACGACGACGTGACACGCGACTAGCGATAACTCGCTATTGACTCGACACACACATTCAAAATCATGCCTCATCATTCACACACTATTGTAAGCATCAAATATATATTATCTCATGCCCTCATACCATTCCATGCACACACGCATGCACGCACACGGACAACAAGCTGAATGCAAACCGTAGGGTTGCACCAACATCCGTAGGATGGTACGTCACCGTCTGGTCTCAGGTCTCCCAGAGTCGCTTGCCCTACTTCCTCGCTCGCCTGCGCCGCCGTGCACTCCCTGCGCCGAGGGTTGGCAGCGCGCGGCCCCTCACTCCTCCTCGTTCCCCCCCACCACGGCTCCCTTACAGACCCTGCACTTGGACGTCTGGGGCCCTTCCGCGGTCCTTGGCTCACGTCAGGAGCGCTACTTCCTGATTGTGGTGGACGAATACTCCCGCTACACCACGGTTTTCCCCTTGCGACGGAAGGCCGACGTGCCTACCGTCCTTGAGCCGTGGCTACTAGCAAGGGGTGGCGTCTAGGACCTATGTGGGCTCAGGACCTATGTGGGCTCCGCCTGCACTCGAACTGTGGTGGTGAGTTTTCTTCCACTCGCCTGGAGACGTTCTGTCAGGGCTGGGGGATCATCCAGTCTTACACGCTACCAGACTCGCCGCAGCAGAACGGGGTAGCCGAGCGACGCATCGGCCTGTTCATGGAGGTTGCCCGGACCTCCATGTGCCATGCCGGTGCCCCCCCAGTTCTTGTGGCCTTAGGCAGTCCGCTACGCCGCGCACCAGCTGAACCTGTGGCCTAGTGATGCACGGCCACGGGTGACGCCGATCTTCCTTTGGACAGGTTTTGCGGGCGTAGCAGATAACTACCGCGTCTGGGGTTGTCTGGCTCACGTTTGCGCCCCTGGCGCGAACAAGTTGTCTGCGCACACCCGTGCCTGCGTCTTTCTCGGCTTCCCACTCGACGCCTCAGGCTGGGTGTTCTACGACCCAGTCACCCACCAGTTCTTTGCCTCTCAGGACGTCACTTTCGACGAGTCGGTCAGTTACTACAGGAGTCGCCCCCACCGAGGTTCTGAGGCCTTTCCCCCCCCGCTGTTCCTCACCCTTGAGCCCCCCCCGGTCGCCCCGATAGCTCTACCCCCTTCGCGTCCTGCCCCGTCAGGTGTGTCGCACGTCACTCCGTAGTCTTCCCCCCCACAGCGTCTAGTCCCTGTCGTGTCTGGGGGTGCTGGAGGTGCAGTTGCGGAGGGTGAGGGTACTGGGGCTGCTGGAGCCCGTCGTGCCAGCTCTGGGGGTGCCGGGGGTGTGAGAGTGGAGACCACTCTTGAGGAGGACACGGCTGTCTCGACTCAGCAGCCTCGCCCCGCCTCACCCCCTGGCTTTCCGTCTGTTCCGCAGTTCCCTCCTAGTTTGCCTCCGTGGCCGGTCGCTGCGAAGCCTGGGGGTGTTCCTGTAGGAGGCACTGGAGTCCTTGGGGGTTCTGGCTGTGGGGGTGCTGGCGCCGGAGACACGAGCACTGCAACGCCTACGTCGCGCACTATACGTTTTCTGACCCGAGTGCAGAGTTTAGACAGGTTGGAGAGGGAGGAGCGAGAGCGGTTTGAGAGGGCACGGCAGCAGCAGCAGCAGCAACAGCAGCAGTCTTAGTCGGAGCATCAAGAGAGAGTAGAGGAAGATTCGCCTTAGCAGCAGCAGCACTCTCAGTCAGTGCGTCAGGAGAGAGTAGAGGAGGAGTCGCAGCAGCAGCAGCAGCAGTCTCAGTCAGAGCGTCAGGAGAGAGTAGAGGAGGAGTCACAGTAGCAGCAGCAGCAGCAGGAGCAGAAGCAGCAGCAGTCTCAATCGGAGCGTCAGGAGAGAGTAGAGGAGGAGTTGCGGCAGCAGCAGCACCAGCAGCAGCAGGAGTCTCACTTGGAGCGTCAGGAGAGGGTAGAGGAGGAGTCACAGCAGTAGCACCAGCACCAGCACCAGCAGCAGCAGCAGCAGCAGCAGTCTCAGTCGGAGCGTCAGAAGAGAGTAGAGGAGGAGTCACGGCAGCAGCAGCACCAGCACCAGCACCAGCAGCAGCAGCAGCAGCAGCAGCAGTCTCAGTCGGGGCATCAGGAGAGAGTAGAGGAGGAGTCACGGCAGCAGCAGCACCAGCACCAGCACCAGCAGCAGCAGCAGCAGCAGCAGCAGCACTATCAGTCGGAGCATCAGGAGAGAGTAGAGGAGGATTGTAGAGTAGCACTCTCAATCGGAGCGTCAGCAGCAGGGGCAGGTACTGTCGCAGCAGACGCCAGAGGAGGCGGAGCGGCAGCGATTGCGACTGCACGAACTGCCCGACCCAGCACCTGCACGCTTGGTTCATGGTCCTCTACCGTCCCCTCCTGTTCCCCCCGCCCAGTCCCTGTCCTCGTCCCAGTGGACTCGTCGTTCTCCCCTTAGTTGTGCTGTGTCTCCAGAGCCCCGTCGGTCTCGTTACCGTGCAGACGGTCCGTTTCACCTTGTTCTCCGCTCTCGTGTTCCATCTCCTCCAGTCCTTCCACAGCCTCCTGAGTCGTCCCTCACTGTACTTCACGACCCGTTGTCCGACTACCTCCGTGCCTCCCGCCCTGTCGTCTCCCGTGTTTTGTCCGCGTTGGTCACTCACCTGACAGCACCCCTGTCGTCTGTCTCAGCTCTTGTTACCACTGTCGCTGGCTTTGCCTCTTCCCACCGCCTTGACTACGCCGCTCACTTGGTCAGTGGCCCCGCTCGTTCTCCGTCCTCTGGGGGTGCTCTTGTCTTTCCCTTGGAGGTCCTGGAGGACAGGCAGTTCGAGCTTGGTTTCCTTGCATACGCTGTTTCTCATCTCTGCGCCATGCTGCTTGCCCTTGAGGGGGATCCAGACGCCCTTGACATCCTCATCCCTCGCACTCACGCTGAGGCGGTCTCGGGACCCTGGGATTCATACTGGATAGCAGCTGAGGAGGCAGAGATGGCATCTTATAGGTCCACAGGCACCTACGTCGACGCCGTCCCACCACCTGGGGCGAACGTTGTCAGTGGCATGTGGCTCTACAAGGTGAAGCGGCCGCCTGGAGCACCACCAGTGTTCAAGGCACGCTACGTGGCGAGGGGCTTCAGTCAGCGAGAGGGGGTAGACTTCTTCCAGAACTTCGCTCCCACCCCGAAGATGACCACTCTTCGGGTGTTGCTGCATATTGCAGCCCAGCGCGACCACGAGTTGCACTCCTTGGACTTCTCCACTGCGTTTCTTCAGGGGAGTCTGCACGAGCAGATCTGGCTGCATTGTCCGCCTGGCTTCATTGGCACTTTCCCTCCTGGGACCCAGTGGCAGCTGCGTCGATCGGTCTACGGCCTGCGCCAGGTCCCCCGCGAGTGGCACGACACGCTACGTACGACTCTTGCAGTGCTTGAATTCTTTCCGTCGTCTGCTAACCCGTCGCTGTTCGTCCGCCGTGGCTCGACCCCGTTCTTTGTTTTGGTCTACGTTGACGACCTGGTCTTCGTCACTCCCGACCGACGTGCACTGGCCTCCGTGAAGGAGGAACTGCAGAGGAGACACACTTGCACTGACCTTGGTGAGCTGGAGCGCTACCTCGGCCTGCAGATCACCAGGGACAGGACAGCTCGCACCATTACGCTGACCCAGTCGCATATGGTCGAGCAGATCCTCACGCGGTTTCGCTACCCGTTCTCCAAGGTACAACCCACCCCTCTTTCTGTGGATCATGGGCTCACGGCTCCACCTTCGGACGAGCCATTTGAGTCCAGCGGTTCATATCCTGAGCTGGTGGGTTGTCTCATGTACCTGATGACTTGTACTCGCCCAGACCTAGCTTACCCTCTTAGCGTCCTTGCACGCTTTGTTGCGCCTGGGAGACACCGACCTTCCCACTGGTACACCGCTAAGAGGGTGGCGAAGTATGTGGCGAGTACATCAGGCATGGGACTTATCCTTGGAGGGAAGCAGCCAGTTACACTTACAGGTTACTTGGACTCGTCGTGGGCTGACGACGCAGAGTCGCTACAGTCTACACAGGGTTACTGCTTCAGTCTTGGGACCGGAGCTGTTTCGTGGAGGTCGACTCGGGCGTCGTCAGTCTCTAGTTCCAGCTGTGAGGCAGAGGTGTATGCTGCGGCCAGGGCTGCTCAGGAGCTTCGCTGGCTGTCTTTCCTCCTCACCGACCTTGGTGAGCAACCTCGCTCTCCCCCACTCTTGTTCGCCGACAACAGGTCTGCTGTCCTGTTGTGCGAGGAGCTCCGTCTGGTTGGGAAGGCGAAGCACATCCAGCTTTGTTACTTCCTTGTCCACGAGTTTCAGCAGCTTGGCCAGGCCCGCGTGGTACGTGTGGTCTCTAAGGCCAACACTGCAAATATCTTCACCAAGGCATTGCCGCCTTGTGCCCACCAGTGCTTCTGCACCCAGCTCGGCCTTGTGTCTACAGGCCCCCACTTGCTTGCGTAGAGATGCTTTGTCTTGTACCCGTGTATCTCTTCCTATATATCTCTGTGTCGATGCATGTGGACTGGCCTTGTGGCCCCTTGTTTGCCCTCAGACTTTGTGGTGACGTTGTGATCCACCATGAGTTGCATCGCTTGCTTGTTTCTTGTTGCAGACCGGTCTTGTGACCTTTCCTTGCTCTTGCTGACTGGTCCTATGACCCTTGCTCTCAGATTGTGTGGTGACTTCGTGATCCACCCTGAGATATATGTTGCTTTCCACTGGACTACTGTCACCTAGACTATGGGGGTGTGTCAAACTATAATGGTATAGTTTGTATTGTTCTAGTCTAGGTGCATTTACTTTGTCCTAGGTTTAGGGTTAGGGCTGACAAATATCTTGCTTGTTTGTTCATTTGCTACTCATATTTTTTCTCATATTCAAATAGTACATTGATCACAACCTAGCAAGAGTAAACAAGCAGGTATAAAGATATATATCACTGTACAACTAGAGCAAGTCAAGCAACCAGCAGGTGAGGCAGAGTGGGCACAAGCCCAAGAGCAGTGCAGAAACACTGATGATCACCAGACCCAAGGGCCTTGGTGAACACATCAGCAGTATTGGCCCGAGAGGCCATGTAGGAAAGGCGGAGCAAACGACGCTGCTGCAGCTCACGCGCAAGGAAGTAGCAAAGAGCAATGTGCTCCAGTCTATGCTCGTGACACAAGGCAAGCATTGCCTTATTGTCGACGTACAGAACTGGAGGAGAATGAGGCCGCTCCCCCAAGTCGGTCAGCAGGTAGGTCGGCCAGCGTAGCTCCTGTGTAGCCATGGCCCCAGCGTAGATCTCGGCCTCACAGCTGGAACTAAGCACAGAAGAAGAACGAGTGGACCTCCATGAGACAGAACTAGAGCCAAGACTGAAGGTGTAACCCTGTGACGAACGCTGAGTCGCCTGGTCGTCGGCCCAAGAAGCATTGGAGTGTCCTGTGAGTACCACTGAACCCTGTCCTCCAAGCACGAGCCCCATGCCCGATGTACTGCACTGGTAACGCAGTACCCTCTTCGCAGGAGCCACGTAGCAAGCCAGGAGGCTGAGAGGGTATCCGAGGTCAGGTCGTGTGCACGTCATCAGGTACATGAGGCAACCCACAAGCTCTGGGTATGGACCACTCGGCTCTACGGACTCGTCCGAAGGTGGAGCTGAGAGCGAGTGGCCGGTAGACAGAGGAGTAGGTTGTGGCGAGGAGAACTGGAAGCCAAAGCGCTGAAGGACCTGGTGCACCATGTCTGCCTGAGTCAGGGTGATGGTGTGCCGTGCTCTGTCCCGGGTGATCTGCAAGCCAAGATAGCTACGCAGCTCACCCAGGTCAGTGCAGATGTGTCTCTCCTGCAGGTCCGCCTTCACTAGGGCAAGCGCCTCAGTGTCAGCACGGTAGTGTCGATGCGTAGAAATAGTGACGAGTCAGCAGAGGAAGGAGCAAACCCAAGAGGAGCAAGTGTGGGCCGAGTGGGAAATGACCCAGTGAAGCCGGGTGGGCGGCGCAGCCAGATCTCCTCATGAAGGCTGCCCTGCAGGAAAGCTGTGGAGAAGTCGAGGGAGTGCAGCTCGTAATCACGCAGTGCTGCAACGTGCAGCAGCACCCAAAGAGTAGTCATCTTCGGGGTGGTGGAGGAGGTCTGGAAGAAGTCGACCCCCTATCGCTGTCTGAAGCCTCGAGCAACGTAACGCGCCTTGAAGGCAGGCGGAGAACCCGGCGGCTGCTTCACTCTGAAAATCCACATGCCATCGACTATGTTCACCCCATGAGGAGGAACCTCGTCGACGTAGGTGCCTGTGGACTTCCAAGAAGCTATCTTTGCGTCCATGGCTGTCTGCCACTGAGAGGAGTACTCACCCGCTATCGCCTCAGCGTAAGAGCGCGGGGTAGGGATGTCAAGTGCATCCGGGTCTCCCTCACGGCAAAGCAGTATGGATGCGAAACGAGGTAAAGCGGCCGCAAGACACTCAAGCTCAAACTTTATGTCCTCAAGTACGTCACTGCCAAGGGCAAGCTCACCCCCGACGGACGGAGGACAGACCGACTCAGACTCAGTGACAAGACTCGCGACGTAGTCGAGACGACTCCTAGTTGCAAAGTCGACTAGCTCAATGACTAGGGCAAACTCTGCCGTGGACTCAAGGTCAGGGTCAGTGACAACAGTAGCGAGGAGACGAATGAAAGTAGGACTGGCAGCACGAGCAAGGTCAGACTCAGGGTCAGGAACGATGAGCACGAACAGATGTGGAAGCACGAGTCGCAGGCTCACGACGCTCAGTCAGGGACTCAGTCACCTCAGTGTGAGGAGCGGGCGTAGGCAGCGGGGAGCCAGGCAGTAGCTGTGGCTGAGACTGGTTTGTCGGTGGACACAGGAGGGGTAGAGGGAGGCCAGTGGAAGAGGGGAGACTAAGAACCCGGCGAAGGACCGAGTCAGTCGGCGGCAAGGACGACTGCGGCTGCGGGTAGAAAAACGGTCTGCGCAGGGCAGTACCAGCAGCTCCAGCTCCTCCAGCACTAGTAGCACCAGCAGTACCTCCAGCACCTCCGGTGCCAGTACCTCCAGTAGCACCTCCAGCACCTCCAGCACCAGCAGCACCACCTGCTCCGGCAGCCCCAGCACCTCCAGCACCAGCAGTACCTCCAGTACCTCCACTGCCAGCAGCTCCAGTAGCACCTCCAGCACGAACAGCACCACTAGCTCCGGCAGCTCCAGCACCTCCAGTACGAGCACCTCCATGACCAGCAGCTCCAGCACCTCCAGTACCTCCAGCTCCAGCGCCTCCAGCACCAGCAGCACCTCCAGCACCTCCAGCACGAGCTGTACCTCCAGGACTACTAGGTCCAATACCTCCAGCACCAGTAGCACCTCTAGGACTAGTAGCTCCGGCACCTCCAGCACCAGCAGCACCTCTAGTACCTCCAGCACCAGCAGCACCTCCAGCAGTACCTCCAGTACCTCCAGCACCAGCAGTACCTCCAGGACTAGCAGCTCCTGCACCAGCAGGACCGTACCCTCCACCACCCGGACTGCCTCGCCGAACGATCCACGCACGAATCGCCTGCGGCGAGAGCGTCTCAAGTAGGTCAGGCTGCGGTGGCTGTGCAACTCCAGGACCTCCAGGAGGGTCACCCACAGCTCAACCGCCACTAGGACTCGCAAGACCCCCAGAGTCAGCACCCCTAGTCGCAGCACCCCAAGAACCAGCACCCCCTGTCGCAGCACCCCCAGAACCAGCACCCCCGGTCGCAGCACCCCTAGTCGCAGCACCCCCAGAACCCTCACCCTCTGACTCAGCATCCCCAGGCTCAGCACCAGCAGTCTCGGCTCCAGAGTCCACAGCAGCAGGCTGCGGAGGCGGCGAAGACGGCCAAGGCGGAAAACCAGGGGGGGGTCTCCAAGCGTGGAGAGCGGCGAGTGGCCGTCGTGTCGTCAGCGGCGGGGTCACCTCCCTCATCTAGGCCAGAGGAGTCAGAAGAGATCTCCAAAGGCTCAACTAAGGGGGGTGGGTCTACCTGAGACACACGTGAGGGAGCAGGACCCTGTGGGGGGAGGGGGTCTATCGGGGGGGGGGGGACTGGTACCAAGAAAAGAGGCGCTAGGGGGACCGGGTGGGACGCGTGCGGGTGTAGCCTTTAGTAACAGATAGACTCGTCAAAGGTGACGTCCTGGGAGGAGAAGACTCTACGCGAGTGCGGGTGGTAAAACTGCCACGGCGAGGTGTCGGTGGGGAAGCCAAGGAAGACGCAGCGGAGAGTGCGAGAGGAGAGCTTGCTCGCTTTGGCATCGCGAACAAGGGAGAGCGCGCCACAGACCCGAAACACCGACGCATCGCCAACCTTCCCCGTCCACCAGAGTGTGGGCGAGGTCTCTGGCTCAGAGACACGGGGCCAAAGGTTGAGCTGATGCGCAGCGTATCGGACCGCAAACGGCCACAGAAAATGGGGAGCAGCCACATGGATCATGGAGGTACGAGCAACCTCCATGATCAAGCCAATGCAACGCTCAGCAATCCCATTTTGCTGAGAGGCCAGAAGCGTGAACGACTGGACGATGCCTTCGTCTCGACAAAACTCCACAAGGAGGTCAGAAGAGAACTCACCGCCCCCGTCAGAGTGCAGACGCAGGACTGGGAAGTCCTGATTGAACCGCTCGCGCAGCTGGCGACTAGTAGCACGGATCCAAGGGATCAAAACACCGCTGACGTCCGCCTTGCGTCGCAAGGGGAAGACAGTGGTGTAACGTGTGTAGTCGTCAACAACCAGCAGGAAGTAGCGCTCCTGGTCCGTTCCACCGACGGGGGCTGGGCCCCAAACGTCCATGTGGAGAGTCTGCAGAGGAGCAGTGGTCGGAGGAAACTCGGAGGAGTGAGGAGCGGCGCGCTGCCAACTCTCGACGCAGGGAAGGGATCTGGGAAGGCCAGAGACAAGGAGACGGGAGTGCATACCGCGGAGACGCGGTAGGGAGGGGTGACCGAGGCGGTGGTGCCAGAGGAGAATCTGGTGGGAGAGTACCCGACACGAGCAAGACGTTGCAAGCTGACCAGACGCAGACACCTGACTAGACCCAGCCACCTGACCTGCCTCAGCCACCTATGCAGACGCAGTGGTCAGTGTGTACGGACTAGACCCAGGCCGTCGAGTGAACGTAGCCAGGTGACGGCCAGTCCGGGAGCACGTACAGATCGCCACACGCTGCACTCTAGGAATAAAGGTATCAACCCAGACATCCTGAATGGCAGCGTTGCTCACCAATTTCGTCAAGAACGTGGGGAGGTGGAGACCTGACAGAGAACCGGAGGGGACTGCTGGACACGGGAGGACAGTGGAGGCTCGTGCGACTACTGGGCCCCTAGTGAGGTCAGGCAATGAGACCGGTACCGGTGCAGCAAGTGGTGTGAGTGTGGTGCAGTCACGAAAGTAGCAACGTGACGCGCCTGAGTCAATTGTGAAAGTGTGCAAGGCCTCAGCTGAGGAAGGACCTGTGGCGGGAGACGCACGAGCACCTAAAGCTGCAGCAGACTCGCTAGCACCTAGTGCTGCGGCAGACTCACTAGCACCTAGTGCGGCAGCAGACTCACTAGCACCTAGTGCAGCTGCCTCGACAGAACCAGTGACACATCGCTGAGGAAACAACTCACTAAGCACCTGAGGGGAGAAGGTCTCCTGCTGACTCTGCTGCCGCCTCTGTGTAGTACGTAGAAAACCAAAGCCTCCACCACCTGGACGGGCTCGCTGAAGAACCCACTCGCGAAGCTGCTGAGGGGTGGGGTCGTCCGGGAGAGGCAGTGACCGTTGCTGTCCACCCCTAGGCGCTGCAACTGCCGTGATAGTGGCCATGACATGCAGTGACGGTCAGTAGTAGGTCCAGCACCTCCGGCACCAGCAGCACCTCCAGCACTCCCAGTCGCACCTCCAGCACCCCCAGCACCAACAGCACTCCCAGCACTCCCAGCAGCACCTCCACTAGCAGCAGTAGTAGCACGAGCAGCAGCAGCAGTAGTAGCAGCAGCAGCAGCAGCAGTAGTGGCAGCAGGGCGGCTCGGTGGGGCTGGTGATCAAGGTAGGGCGGCGCAGCTCGCGTTGGGCGGCGCGGCTCGGCCGGGCAGGGCGCACCGCGGGCTGCAGGGCAGGGCACGCGGTGGACAGGGCAACAGGGTGCGCGCTGTGCAGGGCAGCAGGGCGCGACGCGAGGGGCAGCAGAGCGCAACGCGCTAGCTCCAGCAGGGCACGACGCGCAGGGCAGCAGGGCGCGACGCGCTGGCTGCAGTAGGGCGCGACGCGCTGGCTGCAGCAGGGTGCGACGCGCAGGGCAGCAGGGCGCGACGTGCAGGCTGCAGCAGGGCGCGACGTGCAGGCTGCAGCAGGGCGTGAGGCGCGGAGCAGCAGAGTGCGATGCACGGGCTGGAGCAGGGCGCGACGTGCGGGGGGGGCAGGCAGTGCGAGTAGCTGCAGGCAGTGCGAGTAGCTGCAGGGCAGCGCGACACTGTGCGAGCAGGGCCAGAAAGCGCAAGGGCGCTTCGGGCAGAAACGTGCGAAACTATCGGTGGGCCCTAAAAACTTAACAGGTTTCCTGCTCTGAATACCATGTCAGAATCCCAACCACTAGACCAATGGGATAAAGGGCTTGTTAAGTAGCGGGTCAGTGCGCCTATAACCCCCCATGACAACGAGCCTGTAACCCTTCTCTAGGATCAATCGGGGATCACTAGTGGACCTCTGACACCCCCCGCACTGGGATGCCCGAAGTGCACACATTGGGATTCGAACCTCGAGACCTTCGCTCTAATACCATGTCAAAATAACTGTGCAGGAATGATTGGATTAGCAAGAGTTGGGGTACAAGTAAGATTGTACTTTGACAAAGACTTCATTTGTCTTCTCTCAGACTTGACAGACTTATCCTAGTGCACTCTGACGAAAAAAAGACGCACCACGCGGAGTTATAGCCCCACCCACACAAAACTCGTCTCCCGACTCACATTTGACATGGGCCGCGTGCGGTAACCCGCCCCAGTTGCGAATTGACCGGCCCAGAACTCAGAACGACGTACAGTATTTTTGCAATAGTGGGGGCTGGGCGCATGGCTGATTTTATCAGGGTAATTACCCTGATTTCAGGGTGATTTCAGGCTTCTCACCTTGTGATCCCTGTGAAATCAGGTTTTTCACATTTTGGTCCCTGATCCATTCAGAGTATTGATTTAGCGGAGCCTGAAATTCTCAATACACTCTCAGTGTAGTGTTTTCATGGACCCTGTCAATACAGAGTACGCGACCTGTGGACCCTGAAAGCGCACCTAGAATCATCATATTTACTGCCACGCGCACCGCGCAAATCACAATACGTGTCCCTCATTGGAGGGAGACACGTAGTGGCTGTCATCGCTGGCAGTGAAGCAGTCGTTCAATGTATTCGCCCTGCATGAAAGGCCGAATACAATGTCGGCTCGTTGTTTCGACCACCGCGCCATCAATTTCGTGGCGACGCGGTGGATTCTTGCTGACCCCACCTTCTCCCTCCATCTCTTGCTTCCCCCCTCCCACAGCCAGGGTCTTGTTGGTGCTACTGTTATGTTCCCTTTTTCCAATTCATTTCTCCGTTTCTCTCTCTCCCCATCTCTAGCTTCTCCCCGCCATGGAAGGCCAGCAGGCTGACGAGGACACGCCTCAGGCTGGCTCAGATGAGCCACCGTTACCGCCGAAAGCCACGGAGCCACGCTCGGGGCTTGATTTTCTTAGAGGTTCCGCTGCTCCTGTAACACCGGATCCACCTAGGTCTACCGTAGATGATTCTGCAGTTAAAGACACGCCCACGACCACACCTGAAGAGTCTCCCCGGGAGGCCGCCTTCACTATACCCCCGGCTGTTGCTTCTTGCAGCAAAGATCCCCAACCGACCGCGCCAAGTCCCACACCAAGCACCGTGCGGGTGTCCGTTGGTCCTCCGTCGGCTACCTCCACACCGAAGAGAGCGCGTTCAGGGAAGTGGGCGCAGCATACCCTGCTCGTCGGAGGCCGCCGACTTTTTGCTTCGAACACTCCGGCTGATCCACCACCTGCTGCATCTGCACCGCCAGAGGAAGATGTGTTCCCGATCCGCGCCTACACCAGCTCGCCCGCCCTCACCAAGGCGCAGCTGCGGGAGCAGATGTTCCTGGAGGCCAGCATCATGTACGATACGAGGTGGTCGGGACAGTTCTCCTGGCTTGTGTTCGGAAAAACCAAGGATGGGTTTCCCTATGTGAAGTGCAGTGTCTGCATGGCCTACGGGAAGGAGAACACGAGGTACGCAAGGCAGGGTGATTGTCACAGGATCGAATTTCCACTCGAGAATGTTGCACTAAAGGTGAGTACAAGGCGTATTTATACTCAGAAATACATAGAAACAACAGATAATCCGAACCTTCGGGAACGCGCTCTTCTAGAATAGATAATCACAAGTGCGCATAAGCACGCAAGCCCATTGGCACTTCGGATTATGGCGAGATTACGCCTTGTACACCACTGTCGGTGCTGTCGGTGCCGTATAATGTAAATGTCCGTGCCGAAAATACCAAATAAGTGAAATAATCGGAAAGCTCTAGAAAATAGAATAGTAGTCCGATTGAGGTGAAATAAAGTGCAAATAAAAGAGGAAAATAAGGAGAATAAGATGGAGTAAAAATATGGAAATGAGAAATATGTCGAACGTCAGCGTACTCTCACACTTCCCCCCCTCAAAGCTGGGTGGTAGATGTAACACCCTGCTTGACAAGATAGTCACGGAGAGAACGTCGGGCGTTACTCATGTCTTCTTCAGAGACCCAGCTGTCCTCAGAAGGATCATAGCCTTTCCAGCGTACGAAAAACTCCAGGGCGCCATGCCGACGACGACGATGTGCAAGCACAGATTCAACCTCGTACTCGGGTTCATCATTCACAAGGACTGGAGGCGGCGGCGGAGGTTGGCGTCCCGTGTACAGCTTATTTGGATATTGATAGGGTTTAAGAAGCTGCACGTGGAAGGCGTTATGAATCTTCCAAGAAGCTGGTAGGCGCAAGCGGAATGTGACTAGAGTGACCTGCTCTTCTACGAGGAAAGGTCCGCATAAGCGAGGTCGTAACTTGGATGGAAGGTGACCGAGGTTGAGGTTGCATGTGTCAAGAAGCACATGGTCACCAACCGCAATGGTATGATAACGTCGATGGCGACCGGCCAAGCATTTCTGTGAAGACTGTATGTCCTGTAGACGCTTGTGTGTCCGATCCCAAAGCTGCTGCATTGTGGTAACGAAGTCGTGCGCGGGTTGGACAGTTGCAGGTACTGTCGGCTGTTGTGGAGTTAGTGGATGTCGTCCGTAACAGAGGAAAAATGGGGTCTCTCCTGTTGCGGCATGCTTCGCATTATTGTAGGCGAACTCCAACACCGGCAAGTGCAAGTCCCACTTGTTAATGTCGTCCTTGCACGTTGCGCGCAAGAGTTGTTCCACAATTTGGTTCAAGCGCTCTGTCTGCCCATCAGTCTGGGGATGATGATATGCAGATGACATTGCTAGGCGTGTCCCCATGAGCGACATGAGCACTTTCCAGAACTTGCTAGTAAACTTGGGGTCCCTGTATGAGGGTTGTTGGGATCCCGTGCTGTGAGATGATGTGTTTGAGGAATAGCTGTGCCGTTTCCTCCGTGCGTGCGGTTGTATGTGTCGGAATGAAGTGTCCCATCTTTGAGAATTTGTCGATGACGACTAGGATGGCGTCATGCCCCGCGTTGGAAGGTGGTAAACCGGTGATGAAATCCAAGCTGACCACTTGCCAAGGCTGTTCCGGGACGGGTAAAGGCTGAAGAAGTCCTGCTTTCTTCTGCTTACTGCTTTTCATCCGCTGGCACGTGTCGCACGAAGTGACAAACTTTTGGACGTCGTTTGCCATGTGAGGCCAGTAGTAGACTTTCGCAATCCCGGCAAGAGTCTTGTTACTCCCGAAGTGTCCAGCGTAGAGCACGTCATGGAATTCTTCGAGAAGCAACTGCCAAAGAGGCGGGTAGTTGGGTACCCATATCTTTGTTGATCCTTTGCGTAGTGCGACGTCGTGGTCCCACTGCAACAATTTCTTTTTCTCTGCCAAGGGAATCTCGGGGTCGATGGTATACCCGTGCGTGAAGAGTCCCTTGAGTAGCGGATTCATCCCCTCAATCTGTATGGCGGCAACGTGTCCAGGCCGGCTCAGTGCGTCTGCCTTATTCTTGTGTCCCGGCTTGTACACGATGTCGTAGTCGAAGTGCGTCTCGAGGAAGTCAATCCACCTGACTTGTCGTCTGGAGAGGGTCGGCTGCGTCTTTAGGTACTTCAGGCTGCAATGGTCAGTGTAGACCGTGGTCTTTCTCCCTTCGAGGTAGCATCGCCATGTCTTGAATGCCGTGATGATCGCTAAGGCCTCTTTGTCGTGAATTGGGTAGTTGAGTTCTGCCCCGTGCAATTTCTTGCTGAGGTAAGCGATTGGTTGTAGTCCTTTCCCTTGGTCTTGCATCAAGACTGCTCCAACTGCTTGGTCGCTAGCGTCAGCTTCGATGACGTAGTCTTTTTCTGGATCTGGCAGGATCAGGACGGGTGCGGACGTGAGTGCGGTCTTCAACTGCTCCATGGCTTGCTGGTGCACATTCTCCCACATGAACGGTGTATTCTTCTTCAGTAGATTGGTGAGAGGTGTTGCAATCTTCGCATACTGTGGCACGAACCGATTACAGTAGTTCGCAAAGCCAAGGAATTGCTGAAGTTCCTTCACGTTCTCCGGTGTCTTCCACGTACGTACGGCTTCGATCTTCTTTGGGTCGACATGGACTCCTTGAGCGCTCACCATGTGTCCAAGGAACTGAACTTTCTTCAAGGCAAACTCGCTCTTGGATAGCTTGACGTAGAACTTCTCCCGTCGAAGTATCTCGAAGACACGTCGTAGGTGTTCGATGTGCTGCTTCATGTCCCTCGAGTAGATCCGGATGTCGTCCAGGTACACCACCACGCATTCGTCGAGTAGAGGCCTAAGAATATGGTTCATTTCGGCCTGGAATGTAGCGGGTGCGTTGGTGAGTCCGAACGGCATGACGAGGTACTCATAGGATCCGTATCGTGTCCAAAACGCTGTCTTATGGATGGAGTTATCCGCCATCCGGATCTGCCAATATCCCGATCTCAAATCGAGTTTTGAGAATACTGTGGCTCCATGAAGCTGGTCAAGTAGATCGTCGATCCGTGGAATCGGATACTTGTTCTTGATCGTCTGCTTGTTGAGGGCTCGGTAGTCGATGCACATGCGTAAGCTTCCGTCAGGTTTTGGTGTGAAAAGCATTGGTGCACCGTATGGTGATGTTGATGTTCGAATGAGTCCTTTGTCCAGAAGGTACTCGATCTGCTTCTTCATGTCGGCCAACTCGGTAGGGCTGAGTCGATATGGTGCTCGGAAGGTCGGTTTTGAACCAGGTTCTTCGATGATCTCGTGCTGGTGGGTCCGGTATGGCGGCAACTGGTATGGAAGGTCGTCAGGGAGAACGTCTTCGAACTCTTCTAGAAGTTTCTGGATTGCTGGTGGAAGCTCGAGCGTTTTTCTCTCTCCTTCGTCCTCGTTGGTAACCAGTGCAACAAACCCTGCCATGGTTCGCTTCACGTCCTTCTCGAAGCGTGCGAGAGTCTCCTCCGGAATATCTCCCGTGTTGCTCCAATTCGGAAGAGGAACTCTTCTGTCTTGATTGTAAATACTCGCCGTGCGGGTGACCCAGTTGATCTCGGGGTTGAACTTCTTCAGAAAATCTCTCCCAAGAATCAAGTCTAGCCCTTTGATGTTGGTGACGGGTAGGGTCGGTTTCCAGCGAAGAGGACCCATCTGCAGGTGTAACGCTGCTTCGCCGTAGACTTGTAATTTGCTTCCGTCAACCATCGTAGCTGTGAAGTTTGAAGGCGTGTACTTCTCATTGATGCGTTCGAGGGTTGCTTTGTCGCATACTGAATGGGATGTTCCACTGTCCACGAGTGCTTGGAGGCGTCGTCCATTGCAGATCACCTCGAGCAAAAGTGGTTGGCGTTGCTCGTTGTACCCGTTGATCGTCTCGTTGATTGGATCATAGGACATTTCCCATAGCTCTGTGTTTTCTCCTGGGGTGGCAGATGGCCGGTCCTGCCGTTCCCTATTGCCATGATTTTTTGTTGTCGTCGACGACGTGGTTCTCGAGCTCGTAGTAGAATTCATAGATGGGGTAGATATCGTAGATGTTTCAGATGTTGCAGATGCATCTGTAGAGGAGGTTTGAGGTCGTCGCAGCTTCATGTTGACCTCCAGCTCCCTCTTGAGCTGCTTCAGCGCCACCGACTTCTTCCGTGGGGACCGGTTGGTCGACGTGGGCTGGTTTTTCAGAGAGAGGACGATGTCGTTGTTGGAAGGTCGATCTTCCACGCTCCGTTGTTGGTTCCCCATGCGCAGCTGCAGTAGTTGTCGTTGTTATGTGATGCTATCATTTGCATTCACGTCTGTCTGCCTCCCATCATATGTTCGTGTGTTGCATGCGTGGTGTGAGCGTGTGCAAGAATGTGTGTTTGGTGTTGTTTTGATCTTCTGAGTGTGTGTGAATGTTATTTGGCTTGATCAGATATCTGAAGTGACTCCTCTGCTCAAGAGCTTCCCGACGAACCGAGAATCGCTGCGATCGAAGCAAGAACGAGAAAGATATGATCGTTCGAAGTTTTGATTGTGATGCGGCGACTATAGGAATTTGCGGGTTGACTCAATATGGGGTATAGACTTTTGGGGGTTGGGAAATTCGTCAACATCACTGTAGATGCTGCCAAGTGGTTGGGAGGTTCCAAACCAGGTTGGCAAGTGTGGCCAAGTTGGGTGAGGTGGATGGCATGAGTTGGGAAAGTGACAAATGTCAAAGTTGGGGTGCCTATAGAGAAGGGAATTGTGTGGTATGGGGTGTCCTTGGTTGGGGAATCCCTTGGGACCTTCCCTCTCGTCCTCCTCATCCCCTCCTACCTGGTTGTATTGCTACTCCAACTTTCTTGTGTGAACTTGTGAGATTAATTGTGATTGAGTTACGTTTTCTATGGCAGCATACCCCCTAGTGCGCCGAAGTTCATAACTCGAGTTATACTCCATATTTTGATACTATTCAAATTGGGAAAGATATCCACGGTCAAGGGCTACCACATACTCGAGTTTGAAAGAATTCTAACAGTGGACCTTTCGTCGACGACGTTTCTTGTGACGACGACTTTTCTGTCCAGAATTGTAGTTGACGATTTTGAGATATTTCAGCCCCTAATCTTCATAGACTCCGTCCTTAGTCTCTAACAAGTGGTATCAGAGCTGATTAAGGACTCTGTGGAGAGTCTACTGAAGTGTGAATACCCTCCTAGACCCACCATGGCCTGTGGGCGTGCCTAAGTGGAGTTATGGAGGTTGCATGTGACTTCCGCTAAGGGGAAACTCTGCCGAAATTTCGTTGGCGCCGACACTTGTGGAAATTGAGTGGGACTTCGGTGTGGACAGCAAGGGGGGAGCTGGAACATGTGCTTGGGAGCAGAGGAAATGAGTCAAGGGAGTGGAGATGCAGCTGAGAAGAGGAATGAGCCGCCACCATCCAAGATCGAGGCATTGGATGGCTCCAACTATGAGGAATGGAGCGGGCGGATGCGGAGTGCATTTAAGCGCTACAAGCTGCTGAAACTTGCGATGGGAGAAGAGAAGATGCCGGAGGAAGGCGACGCCCGCGATCGGTGGATTGAGAAAAGCGCGGTGCTGTACGACCTAAACCTTCAATCGGTCAACAACGACATGTTCCAACACATCAAGGATTTGGTGGAGTTGGATGATTCCGGACCAAAGGCGTGGAAGCTACTGCGCGACGTGATTCAGCCCAACACGCTGCCGATGGTGATTGTGTTGGAGAAGGATCTGGCTGCCCTCTCCATGCGACCGGGCGATGATGTGAAGCCGGTCCTTGACAAGATCAAGGACACCTATGCAAGGATGGCAGCGGCGGGCAGCAATGTGTCGCAGATGCAGCAGTGCACCAAGATTATCTCGGTGCTCGACAACTCATGGGACAACCTCATCCCCACCCTCAACACTCAGCAGGACCAGTGGACACCTGAGTGGCTACGGCAGCAGATTCTGCAGGATGACTTCCGCAGGCGCCACACGGGTGGTGGTGCTGCCAACAAAACTGCTGTGGGGTATGGAGCTGCAGGAGGCAACAGAGGAAGAGGGGGAGGGAGAGGCCGAGGCCGTGGGAGAGGCTTTGGCAGAGGGAGAGGCCGAGGTGACTACAATGAGGGGCATGGGAGCTCTGGTGGCAGGGGGAGCACCCGAATGGAGGGTGCGTGCTGGTACTGCAAGAAGGCTGGACACCCTTGGTTCAAGTGTTTCAGCCGGCCTGAGGGATGGGCGCCCCCAGGCATGAAGCCGCCAAGTGGTGAACGTGCACGAGGTGGCGCTGTGCAAGGTTCAGGTGCACAAGGTGATGGTGCACAAGGTAAAGCCAACCCTGGGATGTTCCTCATGGTTGAGGATGTGAAAGGGAGTGAGGGTGATGTGGGCTCAGTTGGGAAGGTTGTGATGCACCCCCTCACTCACTGGGTGATAGATTCAGGTTGCACAAGTCACATGACCCCATGGGCAGATTTGCTTGACGAGGTAAAGCCCCCTGGGAAGATCAAGTTTATGGCTGCCGCTTCAGGTGCTTTGCTCCCTGTGATTGGTGTTGGGAATGCTAAGGTAATGGGAGCCAATGGGGGCCTTGTGGGGCTGGGGAATGTACTGCTGGTTGAAGGTTTGTCCGCTAACCTCCTCTCTGTGCGCCGGCTGCAGAAAAGCAAGGCCAAAGTGACCTTCGGCCCAACCAGCTGCCGTGCAAAGCTTGGGAAATTGCTGCTGTGGGATTTGGAGGAGAAGAGCAGCTGCATCAAGGACCTATGGCAGCTGCCCATCATCCCTTGGAATGGGAAACCACCAGCAACGGCAGCGGCAGCAGCAACGGCTAAAACAACTGCAAGATGAGAGGAGATTGCACCAACTGATGGGGCCCTGGATGCAGTTAAGAAGGTGCAGCAGCCACAGCAGCCACATGGTGAGGTGCTTGCTGGTGTGGATGCGACAGCTGCATGGGCAAAGGCTTCATCTAGGAGTGGTGAGGCTGATTGGGAAAAGTGGCACGAAAGGCTGTGTCATGTGAATTTTCCTATGCTGCAGAAGTTGTTGAAGGATGGGAGCTTGAAGGGGTTGGAGGTGAAAGGGGCAGTGAACGAGATTGGGAGCTGCCCTACATGCCTTGAGACCAAGTTCACAAAGTTTCCCTTCAGCAGCGGCACGGGACCAGCCAAGGCCCCGCTCGCGCTTGTGCACATGGATGTAGTGGGCCCTACGAGGGCCCCTTCTCTCTCGGGCAGCCGCTACTTCTTAACCATTGTGGACGACCACACGCGTGCCGTGTGGGTGTACCCTCTCAAGACTAAGGGGGAAGTGGCAGCGGCTGTTCTTAAGGAGTGGATGCCGAGAGCTCAAAGGGAGAGCGGACACAAGGTGAAGGTGATCCGCACCGACAATGGGGGAGAGTTCATTGGTGCTGATTTTGAGTCGGTGCTGAAGAAGAAGGGGATCCAGCATCAGCTCACAGTGCCCTACAACCCTCAGCAGAACGGCGTGGCTGAGCGGTTCAACCGGACCCTGCAAGAAGGTGCTCGCACTCTCCTTGGGCGTGCAGGGCTGCCGGATCCGTTTTGGGTGACTGCACTGCGGCAGGTCGCCCTTGTGAAGAATAGGGTGTTGGCGACTGTGGGGGACAAGCAGTGGGTCCCCTACACCAAGTGGTATGGGAGTGCACCAGCAGTCAACATGCTGAGAGCCTACGGCTGCATGGTGGTGTTTCATGTGCCTAAGGAGAAGAGGGGAAAGTTGGAGGCTAGTGGGAGATGGGGAGTACACTTGGGGCTTGCTAAGGATCATAAGGGCTGGTTGATATGGGACTTGACCAGCCAGCAGCTGACTGTGTCAAGGGATGTGAAGTTCCTTGAGTCCTTGTACTACAAGGAGTGGAAGCAGCAGCAGCAGAAGCTTCCTACTACACCGCTGATCATTGAGGCCGATGAGGTGCAGCGGCCTTCGAGGCAAGTGCAGGTCACTGTCTCAGAGGAGGAGATTTCTGGGGTGACTGAGGATGGGGGAGAACCTGAGGTGGAGGAGCAGCAGCAGCAGCAGCAGCAGCAAGATGCTCCACAAGGTGCCGCACGTCCGGCTGACCGTCCTAGGAGGGATGTGCGCCCTCCTAACCGGCTGACCTATCCGAGCTTTGGCAAGCCAAAGGTGGTACGGGCTGGGAGTGTGGCTGAACAGTGTGATGAGGATGAGATAGCACACTGCTACTGGGCAACCGTCCCTGAGCTCAAGACGCTAGCTGAGGCCTTGAGTGGGCCCGATGCTGAGAAGTGGAAGCAGAGTGTGAAGGAGGAGTATGACTCTCTGCTGGAGAATGAAACGTTGGAGCTGTGTGAGCTGCCACCTGGGAAGAAGGCCATTTCTTCCAAGCTGATCTTCAGGCACAAGTACGGACCTGATGGGGAGCTGACCCGCTACAAGTCAAGGCTTGTGGCAAAGGGGTTTTAGCAGACAAAGGGGAAGGACTTTGACGAGATCTTTGCTCCTGTGGGGAAAGGGACTACACTAAGGGTGATGTTGGGAATGGCTGCAAACCGTGGATGGAGGATCAAGCAGATGGACATCACAACTGCTTTCCTCAATGGGATCATCCTAGAGGAGCTGTACATGCTGCAGCCTGAGGGGTTGGATGATGGGAGCGGCAGGGTGTGCAGGCTCAAGAAGGCCATCTATGGCCTTAAGCAGGCTCCTCGCGCATGGTACCACAAGTTGGAGGAGACACTGCTGGCTGGGGGTTTCAAGAAGAGTGAGTGTGATCACAGCTTGTTCCTACTGCAAGAGAAGGAGCAGTTCCTCATGCTCCTGGTGTATGTGGATGACATCCTTCTCTTCTCTGAGTCGGCTGCAATGATTGAGCGTGTGGAGGAGATGCTGGAGATGCAGTTCAAGTGCTCGAAGATGGGAGATGTCGAGTATTACCTTGGGATGCATGTGGAGAGAGAACTTGACAAGGGAGTGTTGAGGTTGCACCAGAGAAAGTATTGTGAGGGGCTGGCTGAGAAGTATGGGCTGCAAGATGGAGGAAAGCCAGCCACCCCACTGCCTTCGGGGTTCACTGTGGAGCCCTGTGCTGATGAGGAGGTGGTGGGTGAGAGTGACAGGAAGCTGTTTCATTCCATGGTAGGGGCACTCAACTATGCAGCTAACCACACGCGACCTGACATTGCCTTTGCTACATCCAGGCTTGCCAGTGTGGTCTCACACCCCAGTCATGAGCAGCTAGAAGCGGCCAAGAGGTTGGTCCGCTATGTGAGTGCTACAGCATCTGTGGGTTTGGAGTACAGTGCTGTGAGGCAAAGGCAGCAACGGGGTGCTGCTGATTTGGGCAAGGGGGAGATGCTCTTGACTTGCTACACCGACGCTAGCTTCAACTCTGTAAAGGCGGATGGCACCAGCATTGGAGGCTATGTGTGCCTGTTTGGAGGTGGTGCAGTGAGCTGGCGCAGCAAGAAGCAGAACGAGGTGGGGCTGTCCTCGTGTGAGACTGAGTACATGGCCCTTCATCATGGGGCTAAGGAGGTGGTGTGGCTGAGGCGTTTGTTGGAGGAGATCGGAGTGTGCCAGAAGGAGCCGACTGTGATTCTTTGTGATAATGAGTCGGCTGTGAAGCTTGCAAAGAATGCTTGTCTTCATGGCCTGACAAAGCACATCAGGCCAAAGTGGCACTGGGTGAGGAGGCTCCTGGACAAGGAGGTGCGGCTGGAGATTGTGAAGACCCATCAGCAGGCGGCTGACATTCTCACCAAGCGCCTGGCTGAATCTGAGCATTGGAAGGGCATGAAGCTTGCTGGGATGAGTGTGCATTGAGGGTGCATGCTTGAGCTATGACATGTGGGATGATAATTGGCAGCCAGAGGGGGAGTTTGTTATGTGATGCTATCATTTGCATTCACGTCTGTCTGCCTCCCATCATATGTTCGTGTGTTGCATGCGTGGTGTGAGCGTGTGCAAGAATATGTGTTTGGTGTTGTTTTGATTTTCTGTGTGTGTGTGACTGTTATTTGGCTTGATCAGATATCTGAAGTGACTCCTCTGCTCAAGAGCTTCCCGACGAACCGAGAATCGCTGCGATCGAAGCAAGAACGAGAAAGTTATGATCGTTCGAAGTTTTGATTGTGATGCGGCGACTATAGGAATTTGCGGGTTGACTCAATATGGGGTATAGACTTTTGGGGGTTGGGAAATTCGTCAACATCACTGTAGATGCTGCCAAGTGGTTGGGAGGTGCCAAACCAGGTTGGCAAGTGTGGCCAAGTTGGGTGAGGTGGATGGCATGAATTGGGAAAGTGACAAATGTCAAAGTTGGGGTGCCTATAGAGAAGGGAATTGTGTGGTATGGGGTGTCCTTGGTTGGGGAATCCCTTGGGACCTTCCCTCTCGTCCTCCTCATCCCCTCCTACCTGGTTCTATTGCTACTCCAACTTTCTTGTGTGAACTTGTGAGATTAATTGTGATTGAGTTACGTTTTCTATGGCAGCATACCCCCTAGTGCGCCGAAGTTCATAACTCGAGTTATACTCCATATTTTGATACTATTCAAATTGGGAAAGATATCCACGGTCAAGGGCTACCACATACTCGAGTTTGAAAGAATTCTAACAGTGGACCTTTTGTCGACGACGTTTCTTGTGACGATGACTTTTCTGTCCAGAATTGTAGTTGACGATTTTGAGATATTTCAGCCCCTAATCTTCATAGACTCCGTCCTTAGTCTCTAACAGTCGTACCGGTATATTCTTTTTCTTCTGGAGCCTCTCTCGTGATTTCACAAAGGCCGTAGACCCAAGGGAATTTTTTCCAAGTAAAGCATCCTTGTATGATATTTTGAAGGGGTGCTTACTTTTTACAGGGCCTTCTTGGAGTTGTCCGGGTCCAGCAGGGTCTTGTGTCGCGGAGATTTTATTTCCCTCGGCGATTTTCCCTGGTAGAGTCCGTTCGTGGTTTGAAAAATTCACTCCACGATCCTCCAATATTCGCATTAAATCTGCTCCACTGCTGCGGTCCCTAAGCGCTGAACGTGCAGTTTTCATTTCGTCACAATCGATGAGTCGATGTCCGGGCTTGCCGCAGAAAGAACACTTAGATTTGTTCTTCTTTGGTCTTGCCTTCGCGTCGATTCGATCGAGTTCCATCGGGTCGGCGTACGTGGGGTTAGCCAAGCGTCCTCCATGTCGTCTAGCTCGTCCATGAAGTCGTCGTGTTCCGATCGTGGTTACGTCGAAACGTTCCGCTGCCGAAACGACGTCGTTGTAGCTGCTCCAGTTTGCGGCCGCAACATGTTGTCGTGTTTCTTTTTTCAGCCCCGCGATGAATGCTCTTATTTTTTCGCCTTCTGTGACGTCGGGGATGCGGTTGAACAACTCCTCCATTTGTTGCGTGTAGTTCGCGACGCTCCCGATTTGTCGATGACGATGTATTTGTCAAACTTATATCTGCTATGGTCTATTTAGGCTGTAGTGGGGTAGCTCTTAGAGGGTACAACACTTATGTGTTTCCTATTTGTACCCATCTCATTTCCTAGTTTATTCATTCTTTCGTCAATCCTTCTCACATGGTATAGAGCTAGTTTGGAGAATTTTTAAAAAGGGCCCACCACTGAAATTCGTCACTGCCTGCTCGACGCGCGCGTCGCGCCTTCCCTTCGAGGCCCGTCGCGGCCCCTGCGCCTGCCCTTAGAGCCAGCGCCCGCCCCGTAAGGCCCCGAAAGGCCCCCTTTTTCCGGACCCGTAAGGCCCCTTAAGGCCCCGTTTACGGCCCCGTAAGGCCCCGTTAGGCCCCGTAAGGCCCCGTAAGGCCCCGTTTACGGCCCCCTTTTAAGGCCCCGTAAGGCCCCGTAAGGCCCCGTAAGGCCCCATTTACGGCCCCATTTAAGGCCCCGTAAGGCCCCGTAAGGCCCCGTAAGGCCCCGTCAGGCCCCATAAGGCCTCGTTTACGGCCCCGTTTAAGGCCCCGTAAGGCCCCATAAGGCCCCGTAAGGCCCCGTCAGGCCCCGTTTAAGGCCCCGTAAGGCCCCGTAAGGCCCCGTCAGGCCCCGTTTAAGGCCCCGTTAGGCCCCGTTAGAGGCTACGTACGGCCCCGTAAGGCCCCGTAAGGTCCCGTCAGGCCCCGTAAGGCCCCGTTTAAGGCCCCGTAAGGCCCCGTAAGGCCCCGTCAGGCCCCGTTTAAGGCCCCGTTAGGCCCCGTTAGAGGCCCCTTAAGGCCCCGTAAGGCCCCGTCAAGCCCCGTAAGGCCCTGTCAGGCCCCGTTAGAGGCCCCGTACGGCCCCGTCGGGCCCAGTTCTCGGCCCCGTCAGGCCCCGTCAGGCCCTGCGCCGGCCCTGCTGCAGCCCTGTCGCAGCTCTGCCCCGGCCCTGCTCCTGCACTGCCGCGGCCCGGCCCCGGCCCTGCCCCGGACCTGTCGCGGCCTCGCCCCGGCCCTGTCCCGGCCCTGCTCCGACCCTGCCCCGGCCCTGCCCAGGCCCTGCCCCGGCCCTGCCCCGGCCCTGCCCCGGCCCTGCCCCGGCCCTGCACCCTGCCCCGGCTCTGCCCCGGCCCTGCCCCGGCCCTGCTCCTGAACTGCCCCGGCCTTGCCCCGGCCCTGCCCCTGAACTGCCCCGGCCCTGGCCCGGCTCTGCCCCGGCCCTGCCCCGGCCCTGCCCCGGTTCTGCCCCGGCCCTGCCCCGGCCCTGCCCCGGCCCTGCTCCTTAACTGCCCCGGCCCTGCCCCGGCCCTGCCCCTGAACTGCCCCGGCCCTGGCCCGGCTCTGCCCCGGCCCTGCCCCGGCCCTGCCCCGGCTCTGCCCCGGCCCTGCCCCGGCCCTGCCCCGGCCCTGCTCCTGAACTGCCCCGGCCCTGCCCCGGCCCTGCTCCTGAACTGCCCCGGCCCTACCCCGGCCCTGCCCCAGCCTCTCCCCTGGTAAGAGCGCCGCGCTACCGAGCCACACCGCCCTGCCGAGCTGCGCCGCTCTGCCTAGCCTGCTTAGCCGAGTTGCACTGCTGCTGCTGCTAGCCTGCTGCTTCTCCTGTCATGGCTAGTCTCAATGTTCTTACCTTTGATGCTGAGGGTCGAGCTGTTGACTTTGAGGTCTGGCTAGATGATCTGCAGCTTTTCCTACAGTGCGATAGCAAGGATGGCCTCTCACTGTTCGATCTCACGTCTGGCGCCTCTAATGCCCCTACTGCTGATGCTGACAGTAATGTTCGCTCGCAGTGGCTCACGCGCGATGCTGCTGCTCATCTTGCTGTGCGCAATCACCTGCCGTCTACTGAGCACGCGCACTTTAGTCAGTACAAGAGTGCTAGGGCTCTGTACGACGCTGTAGTTGCACGCTACTCCTCCCCTACCAATGCTGCCCTCAGCCGCCTCATGCTGCCGTACCTTTTTCCTGACCTTGCCGCCTTTGCCACAGTTGCTGACCTAGTTGCTCACCTCCGCACTAGTGACGCTCGCTACCGCGCTGCCCTTCCCACTGAGTTTCTTCCCACGAACTCCCCCCCCATGTACATCACCCTTTACTACCTAGTCACCCGCCTCCCTGACTCTCTCTCCTCAGTCAGGGATCACTTTCTCTCCCTTTGCCCTACCGAGCTGACTGTCGACTTCCTAGAGGAGCGCCTTGCTGCAGCTGAGAAGAGTATCTTAGCTGTTGGGGCTTCTCGCGGCGACCGTCGCACCCCCTTCTTTAAGGGGTGTTCCCCTGTCCCCCTTCTCCCCTCTGTTGCCTCTACTGCTGCTGTCGACCTCGTTGGCACTGAGGAGGTCGGCGCTGCGTCTGCCCCTAGTGGGCAACGCCGCACAAGCAAGGGCAAGGGAAGCAAGGGTGGTGGAGGGGGCGGTGGAGGAAGCGGTGGAGGAGGTGGAGGTGGTGGTGGGGGTGGTCCCGGGGGTGGGGGCGTCGGTGGCGGCAGTGGAGGCCGTGGAGGTGGTGGCGGAGGCGGTGGAGGCGGCGGCAGCGGTGGTGGAGGTAGCGGAGGAGGTGGTGCTGGTCACGGTGCAGCCACGCAGCGTGGAGGCCTTGGTGGCGGCCAGCGTCAGCAGCAGCTGCGCACCCGTGAGACCCCGTCTGTTCAGCAGCTTCGTGAGTGGTACGCTGGGCGTGGGAGGTCTGGGGGTGCAGGTCCCTGCACGTACGTTCTTCGCACAGGCACTCGTAGTGGGGAGGTGTGTGGTCTCCCACACACCACACAGCGCTGCTTCGGCCGCCTGACTGACACTTGGCGTACCCAGTTTCCTGACGCTGTTGAGCTTCCTCGTTGGCATGATCTGCTTCTGCAGAATGTGCCCATCTTTGATCTAGACTTTGATGCTATCCTTGCTGCCATGTATGCTCTTGCTGATATTACTGAGGGTGACCGTTACCTGCGTGTCCCGCCCGACCCGGGCACTGTGGCTGCTGCTCTAGGTGCTAGTGCGGCTGCTGCTCTAGGTGCTAGTGCGTCTGCTGCTCCAGGTGCTGGTACGTCTCCTCTCTCAGGTACTGCACCTACTGAGTCCTTGCACACCTTCACACTTGACTCTGGTGCTTTGCGCTCTTTCTTTAGAGACAGCACCACGCTCACACCGCTCCGTCGGCCTGTTGCGGTCTCCCTTGCTGACCCCTCAGGGGGCCCAGTACTTGCACTCCTCCACTGTCATGCCGTGTCCTGCGGCCCCGTCGGGCTTGCTGTCGGGACTCCACCTCCCCTCGTTCTCTACGAACCTGGTGAGTGGAGCTGACCTCCAGGACGCGTGGGTTGACCAGTTCACCCCTGGAGGTCAGCGTGTGACCCACTGCACTTGCTCTCGGACGGGCCGTCACCTGGCCACGTTCACCCGTCGGCCAGGGTCGAGTCTGTACACACTGACTACTGCGCCTCCTCCGGTCTCTGCGTCTGGTCAGGTAGCTGCGTCCAGTCAGGTGTTTGCTGCCGCGTCCAGGTCTAAACCTGCGTCTGCCCCCTGCTCGTGTCGTCCTTTGGCACACACGAGACTCTCCTTTGGCACCACCGCCTTGGTCACCCCTCCCTGCCTCGTCTTCGAGGTATGGCCTCCCGTGCCCTTGTCTCGGGTCTACCCAGGTCCCTCCCTCCCATTCCTCCGGGGCCTGCCCCCACCTGTGTTCCTTGTGTCGAGGGCCGGCAGCGCGCCGCCCCTCACTCCTCCTCGTTTCCTCCGACTGAGGCCCCTCTGCAGACTCTTCACATGGACGTGTGGGGCCCAGCCCGCGTCCGTGGACAGGGTCACGAGCGCTACTTCCTCCTGGTCGTTGACGACTACTCGTGTTACACCACAGTCTTCCCCTTGCGCAGCAAGGGTGAGGTCACTGAGGTTTTGATCGACTGGATCCGCGGTGCTCGTCGCCAGCTCAGTGAGAGTTTCGGCTCAGACCTTCCTGTTCTGCGCCTGCACTCGGACAGAGGCGGGGAGTTTTACTCCGACATCCTGAGGGCCTTCGGTCGTTCGGAGGGCATCCGCCAGACGTTCACGCTTCTGGCCTCCCCGCAGCAAAATGGGATTGCTGAGCGCCGCATTGGCATGGTCATGGACGTCGCTCGTACGTCCATGATCCATGCGGCTGCTCCCCATTTTCTGTGGCCGTTCGCGGTTCAGTACGCGGCGCATCAGATCAACCTTCAGCCTCGTGTCTCCTTGCCGGAGACCACACCTACTCTGCGGTGGGGGGAAGGTTGGCGATGCGTCCGCATTTCGTGTCTGGGGATCTCGAGCTTTTGTCCGCGATACTACTGCGGACAAGCTGTCCTCCCGTGCCGTTCCCTGTGTCTTCCTTGGCTTCCCTCCTGACGCACCCGGGTGGCAGTTCTACCACCCCACCTCGCGTCGTGTTCTGTCCTCTCAGGACGTCATGTTCGACGAGTCGGTGTCGTACTACCGTCTCTTTCCCTACCGCACTGCCTCTCCCCCCCCCCCGCCGCTCTTCCTCGCACCAGGTACTCCCCTGGTAGACCCCCTCCCCCCCCAGGGTCCTGCCCCCTCAGGTGTGTCCCAGGTAGACCCTGCCGAGCCGGTCGAGGTAGCTGTCGACTCAGGTGCTGCTAGGGGTGCTGAGACTGGGGGTGCTGAGACTGGGGGTGCTGAGTCTGGAGGTGCTCTGGGTGTCCCGTCGCGGCGGGAGCCCCTCTCTCCACAGCTGCTTCGTGAGTGGTACTCTCGGCGCTGTCGAGGTGCTGCTGGTGCTGGAGCTGCTGGAGGTGCTGGAGGTGCGACAGGAGCTACTGGAGGTGCTCCTGGAGCTACTGGAGGTGCTGGCGCTGCAGAAGGTGGTGCTGGTGCTGGAGCTACTGGAGGTGCTGCTGGTGCTGTAGGTGCTGGAGTTGCTACTGGAGCTACTGGAGGTGCTGGTGCTGCTGGAGGTGGTGCTGGTGCTGGAGCTGCTGGAGGTGCTGCTGGTGCTGGTGCTGGAGCTACTGGAGGTGCTACTGGGACTGGAGACCCAGGGGCTGAGGGTACCGGTTCAGTCTCTGCTGTTTCTCGAGGCGCTGCGCGGCCGCGGCCGTAATACGTTCCCCTCCTTCAGCAGGTTCTTGGCTCCCCGCCTTCTCCTGGTCCTCCTCCTCCTTTCCTGAGTCCACCGCCTGTCCAGTCTCAGTCGCAGTTGCAGCCGGCCCCTCCCCTGCCTGGTCCTTCTCCTTACTCTGGTCCGACTAGAGGTCTTACGGAGCGTCGTGAGCCTGAGTCGCGTCTTGTGTCGCCTGCGTCTCGTTCTGCGTCGCCTCTCCGCACTGTTCGCGCTGGTCGTGTTTCGCGTCCACGTCTTCCACCTGTCCCAGGCACTCACTCTATGACACTGCGTCCTTCTACTGCTTCACAGCGTGTCCCTCTGCCTTCTCCTCCTGCGTCCTCTCTTCCTGACGGTCCGGACCCGGAGTCTGACTCCCTTCGTGCTGCTAGTCCTACTGTCACGCGCTTTCTTGCCACTGCTGTCACTGACCCTCTGTTTGAGTCATCTGCTGCGTCTGCTCTTGTTGTTGAGCTTGTTGACTTTGCTGCAGCCTGTCGCCTAGATTACGCCACTAGTCTTGTTGCTGCGTCTGCGTCTGTCTGTCCTCCGTCCGTCGGGGGTGAGTGTGCTCTTGGCACGGACGTTCTTGAGGACGGACAGGAGGACCTTGAGTGCTTTGCCGCTGCTTCACCTCATCTCGTGTCCATGCTGCTTGCCCCTGAGGGAGACCCGGATGCACTAGACATCCCGACCCCGCGCTCTTACGCAGAGGCGATAGAGGGTCCCTACTCCTCTCAGTGGCAGGCAGCCATGGACGCAGAGATGGCTTCCTGGAAGTCCACAGGCACCTACGTGGACGAGGTTCCCCCACCTGGGGCGAACATCGTCAGTGGCATGTGGATCTTCAGGGTGAAGCGGCCGCCAGGTTCTCCGCCTGCCTTCAAGGCGCGTTACGTTGCACGTGGCTTCAGTCAGCGACAGGGAGTTGACTTCTTTCAGACCTTCTCCCCTACCCCGAAGATGACCACTCTTTGGGTACTGCTGCACGTTGCTGCTCAGCGTGACTACGAGCTCCACTCGCTTGACTTCAGCACAGCCTTCCTACAGGGCAGCCTGCACGAGGAGATCTGGCTGCGCCGTCCACCTGGCTTCACTGGGTCGTTTCCTGCTGGTACCCAGTGGAGCCTCCGGCGGCCAGTCTACGGTCTCCGCCAGGCGCCCCGTGAGTGGCACGACACGCTCAGGACGACTCTTGCTGCTCTTGGTTTTGCTCCTTCCACTGCTGACCCTTCTCTGTTTCTACGCACTGACGCTACTCTGCCGCCGTTCTACGTTCTCGTGTACGTAGACGACCTTGTCTTTGCTACTGCTGACACGGAGGCACTCGCCCACGTGAAGTCCGAGCTGCAGAAGAGACACACGTGCACAGACCTGGGTGAGCTCACAAGCTCTCTTGGCTTGCGGATCACCCGGGACAGAGCACAGCGCACCATTACCTTGACTCAGTCACACATGGTGCAGCAGGTCCTTCAGCGCTTCGGCTTCACCTACTCCTCGCCACAGTCCACTCCTCTGCCTACCGGTCACTCGCTCTCACCTCCACCTTCGGACGAGTCCGTAGAGCCGAGTGGCCCGTATCCAGAGCTTGTGGGCTGCCTCATGTGTTAAAGTTTAGAAGAAAGAAGAGAGAAGAAGAGGATTGCACTAGCAAGAATGGGGATACAAATAGGAAACCCTAGAAGGGTTGTACTCGCTATAGAGCACCCCACTACAGGCTAGAGCATAAGATAACATTCTGACACACCCCCATAGCCAAAGTGGGGTGTAATCAGCAGAGGAAGCAAAGGAGTACAAGCTCAGGGTGGATCACAATGTCACCACACATTCTGAGCACAAGTTCAAGAAGCAATAGTTTAAGTTCACAATTATGAGCAAAGCTAGTGGTAGTCACAACGGGCAAGTGAGGAGGAGGAGAGAGAGTGAGAGGAGAGGAGATAGGGGGCGACGGCTGAAGCTGCAGACACACGGGCAACAGGAGGCAGACTGGCACAGCGGCTACCGGACGAAGTCCCCGGAATACAGGAGTAACAGGCCCCGCGGCTAAAGTAGCGGCAGACGAGCAACGGACCCACGGGCGGCTGGCACAGCTGGCTACGACTGGGCTACCGGACGAAGTCCCCGGAATACAGGTGCTGCTGGCGACACGACGGCAACCTCCATTCAGCTTCCCCAAACTATCCCACTCCCCCCTGGCACACACCCGCTGCTACACCGCTAGCTCCACTCCCCCTTCACCCCCCCTTAGTACCACTCCACCGGCTCCAACACGTCCACCCCCCCTCAGCGGCAGCTGCAGCACAGGGAGACGGAGGAGGAGGAGGAGCAGGCGACGCCACACACCTGCCACCCCCCAACCGCCACCCCCCAACCACTACCCCCCAAACCCTAAAAACAGGGTAGGGAGGTAGGGGGGGGGGGGGGGGGGGGGGGGGGGGGGGGGGGCAACGCGCGGCCCCCGGTAGACTCCCCCAGGGTCGCCTCGACAGGCGACGGGAGTTGGGCCGGGGCAGGTCGGGGCCGGGGCAGGTCGGGGACGGGGCGGGGCAGCAGGGGCCGCGCACGGCTCCCCTGGGCAGCGCGACGGGGCAGCAGGGCCGCGCGACGGGGCAGCAGGGGCCGCGCGCGGCTCCCCTGGCGGCGCGACGGGGCTGCAGGGGCCGCGCGCGGCTCCCCTGGGCGGCGCGACGGGGCTGCAGGGGCCGCGCGCGGCTCCCCTGGGCGGCGCGACGGGGCTGCAGGGGTCGCGCGCGGCTCCCCTGGGCGGCGCGACGGGGCTGTAGGGGTCGCGCGACCCGCCGCGCGCCTCGGGGCGCTCGGCGGGCAGGAAACCGCCGCGCGCCTCGGGGCGCACGGCGGGCAGAAAACCGCCGCGCGCCTCGGGGCGCACGGCGGGCAGAAAACCGCCGCGCGCCTCGGGGCGCACGGCGGGAAGAAAAACTGCCGCACGCCACGAAGCGTGCGGCACAGAGAGTAGCAGTAGCAGTTGCAGCGGAAGCAACAAGGTGGTGAGCCCACCCACAGGATCGATCCAAGGGGATCGACCTGCTCTGATAGCATGTTAAAGTTTAGAAGAAAAAAGAGAGAAGAAGAGGATTGCACTAGCAAGAATGGGGATACAAATAGGAAACCCTAGAAGGGTTGTACTCGCTATAGAGCACCCCACTACAGGCTAGAGCATAAGATAACATTCTGACATCATGTACCTGATGACTTGCACACGACCTGACCTCGCATACCCTCTCAGCCTTCTGGCTCGCTACGTGGCTCCTGGCAGGCACCGAAAGGTGCACTGGGATGCTGCGAAGAGGGTGTTGCGATACTTGTGCAGTACATCGGGCATGGGGCTCGTGCTTGGAGGACGGGCTCGAGTTGTCCTCACTGGTCACGCTGACGCCTCCTGGGTTGACGACTTGGCTACGCAGCGGTCGTCACAGGGTTACACCTTCAGCCTTGGCTCCGGTTCTGTCTCCTGGCGGTCTACCCGCTCTTCTTCTGTTCTCAGCTCCAGTTGTGAGGCTGAGATCTAAGCTGGGGCCATGGCTGCACAGGAGCTTCGCTGGCTCACCTACCTGCTGACCGACTTGGGAGAGGCGCCTCGTTCTCCTCCAGTTCTGTACGTCGACAACAAGGCCATGCTGGCCTTGTGTCAAGAGCACAGACTGGAGCACAGAACGAAGCACATTTCTCTGCGCTACTTCCTTGCTCGAGACTTGCAGCAGCGTGGCCAGCTTTGTCTTGCTTACGTGGCCTCTCAGGCCAACACTGCTGATGTTTTCACCAAGGCACTTCAGCCTTGTGATCATCAGCGTTTCTGTACTGTGTTAGGCCTTGTACCTACTGTGCCTCACTTGTTGACTTCTTGACTCTGCTTGTACTGTACTCTATATACTTATACCTGCATGCTTACACTTGCTAGGTTGTGTTCACTGTACTGTTTGCTTTCCTTTATATAACTCTGCATGTGAACTGGCCTTATGGCCCTTTGCTTGTGCTCAGACTGTGTGGTGACTTTGTGATCCACCCTGAGCTTGCTTTGCTTTTCTTGACTGGTCTTGTGACCTCTTGTTCTCCCCCACTTTGCCTATGGGGGTGTGTCAAACTTATATCTGCTATGGTCTATTTAGGCTGTAGTGGGGTAGCTCTTAGAGGGTACAACACTTATGTGTTTCCTATTTGTACCCATCTCATTTCCTAGTTTATTCATTCTTTCGTCAATCCTTCTGACAGTATTTTGTCGCGGGCGATAAACGCTGCATTAATCGGCTCAAAACGTTGTAGTAATCGTTCTCGGAACTGCTGCCAAGTCGCTTCACCTTGGTTTAATAAACCGCTTCCGCTTATCCATTCAATTGCTGGTCCGCGTAGTAGTGTTGCTGCAAAATTAATTCTGTTTCTGTCGAGTGCTGGTGATGTCCATCCAATGGCGGCGAAATAAATTTCGATCGCCAAAAGCCAGCGCCTAGCGTCGATTTCCCCATCAAAGGTGTTGGGGGCTCGAATTTCTTGGGCCTTGGGAAAACTTCGCGACTGCTGCGAAGTCACGATCGATTCTGCTTCTGTCGCAATTTTCGCCATGACGCGCGCTTTCACCCGAAGTCGTTCGATCCGTCGCGCGTCGGTCTCGCTACTTCTGCACCGCTCGATATAGGTCCCGACAATTCGCAATTGTCATCCCTGTATCGCAAACGTTTTCGCCAACAATCGAACTCACGATCCTGTTCAAAAAACGCGCGAGGGGGGGTATTCAAAAAAACGCGGAATCTGGTGCTTACCAGCGTCGGCGCCGAATCCGTCGCCCCCGGCGGTTTTTCGAAGCAGGAATTTCTTGAGCGCGTTGCTTAGCAGAAACTCCGCGAGTGAAAACGGCTCTGATTACCAAGTGTCACAGGATCGAATTTCCACTCGAGAATGTTGCACTAAAGGTAAGTACAAGGCGTATTTATACTCAAAAATACATAGAAACAACAGATAATCCGAACCTTCGGGAACGCGTGTGAGAATAACAAGGAATGAATGAACTAGGAAGAAGGTGGGTACAAGTAGCAAACACAAAAGTGTTGTACCCTCTAAGGACTACCCCACTACTGCCTAAACAGACTATAGCATATATAAGTTTGACACACCCCCATAGGCAAAGTGGGGGAGAACAAGAGGTCACAAGACCAGTCAAGAAAGGCAAAGCAAGCTCAGGGTGGATCACAAAGTCACCACGCAGTCTGAGCACAAGCAAATGGCCACAAGGCCAGTTCACATGCAGAGTTATATAAAGGAGAACAAACAATACAGTGAACACAATCTAGCAAGTGTAAGCATGCAGGTATATCTATAAAGAGTACAGTACAGGCAGAGTCAAGAAGAAAGCAAGTGAGGCACAGTAGGTACAAGGCCTAACACAGTACAGAAACGCTGATGATCACAAGGCTGAAGTGCCTTGGTAAAAACATCAGCAGTGTTGGCCTGAGAGGCCACGTAAGCAAGACGAAGCTGGCCACGCTGCTGCAACTCTCGAGCAAGGAAGTAGCGCAGAGCAATGTGCTTCGTTCTGTGCTCCAGTCTAAGCTCCTGACACAAGGCCAGCATGGCCTTGTTGTCGACGTACAGAACTGGAGGAGAACGAGACGCCTCTCCCAAGTCGGTCAGCAGGTAGGTGAGCCAGCGTAGCTCCTGTGCAGCCATGGCCCCAGCGTAGATCTCAGCCTCACAACTGGAGCTGAGAACAGAAGAAGAGCGGGTAGACCGCCAAGAGACAGAACCGGAGCCAAGACTGAAGGTGTAACCCTGTGACGACCGCTGCGTAGCCAAGTCGTCAACCCAGGAGGCGTCAGCGTGACCAATGAGGACAACTCGAGCCCGTCCTCCAAGCACGAGCCGAGCCCCATGCCCGATGTACTGCACAAGTAGCGCAACACCCTCTTCGCAGCATCCCCGTGCACCTTTCGGTGCCTGCCGGGAGCCACGTAGCGAGCCAGAAGGCTGAGAGGGTATGCGAGGTCAGGTCGTGTGCAAGTCATCAGGTACATGAGGCAGCCCACAAGCTCTAGATACGGGCCACTCGGCTCTACGGACTCGTCCGAAGGTGGAGCTGAGGGCGAGTGACCGGTAGGCAGAGGAGTGGACTGTGGCGAGGAGTAGGTGAAGCCGAAGCGCTGAAGGACCTGCTGCACCATGTGTGACTGAGTCAAGGTAATGGTGCGCTGTGCTCTGTCCCGGGTGATCCGCAAGCCAAGAGAGCTTGTGAGCTCACCCAGGTCTGTGCACGTGTGTCTCTTCTGCAGCTCGGACTTCACGTGGGTGAGTGCCTCCGTGTCAGCAGTAGCAAAGACGAGGTCATCCACGTACACGAGAACGTAGAACGACGGCAGAGTAGCGTCAGTGCGTAGAAATAGAGAAGGGTCAGCAGTGGAAGGAGCAAAACCAAGAGAAGCAAGAGTCGTCCTGAGCGTGTCGTGCCACTCACAGGGTGCCTGGCGGAGAGCGTAGACTGGCCGCCGGAGGCTCCACTGGGTACCAGCAGGAAACGACCCAGTGAAGCCAGATGGGCGGCGCAGCCAGATCTCCTCGTGCAGGCTGCCCTGTAGGAAGGCTGTGCTGAAGTCAAGCGAGTGGAGCTCGTAGTCACGCTGAGCAGCAACGTGCAGCAGTACCCGAAGAGTGGTCATCTTCGGGGTAGGGGAGAAGGTCTGAAAGAAGTCAACTCCCTGTCGCTGACTGAAGCCACGTGCAACGTAACGCGCCTTGAAGGCAGGCGGAGAACCCGGCGGCCGCTTCACCCTGAAGATCCACATGCCACTGACGATGTTCGCCCCACGTGGGGGAACCTCGTCTACGCAGGTGCCTGTGGACTTCCAGGAAGCCATCTCTGCGTCCATGGCTGCCTGCCACTGAGATCAGTAGGGACCCTCTATCGCCTCTGCGTAAGAGCGCGGGGTCGGGATGTCTAGTGCATCCGGGTCTCCCTCAGGGGCCAGCAGCATGGACACGAGATGAGGTACAGAAGCAGCAAAGCACTCGAAATCCTCCTGTCTGTCCTCAAGAACGTCCGTGCCAAGAGCACACTCACCCCCGACGGACGGAGGACAGCCAGACACAGACGCCGACGCAGCAACAAGACTAGCGGCGTAGTCTAGGCGACAGGCGGCAGCAAAGTCAGCGAGCTCAGCAACAAGAGCAGACGCAGCAGAGGACTCAAACAGAGGGTCAGTGACAGCAGTGGCTAGAAAGCGCGCAACAGTAGGGCTAGCAGCACGAAGGGAGTCAGACTCCGGGTCCGGACAGGCAGGAAGAGAGGACGCAGAAGGAGACGGCAGAGGGACACGCTGTGGAGCAGTAGAAGGACGCAGTGTCATAGAGTGAGTGCCTGGGGCAGGAGGGAGACGCGGACGCGAAACACGACCAGCGCGAACAGCACGGACAGGTGACGCAGAACGAGACGCAGGCGACACAGGACGAGACTCGGGCTCACGACGCTCCGTAATACCTCCAGTCGGTCCAGAGTAAGGACCGGGCAGTGGAGAGGCCGGCTGCAATTGCGACTGGGATTGGATAGGCGGCGGACTCAGGAAAGGAGGAGGACCAGGAGAAGGCGGGGAGCTAAGAACCTGCTGAAGGAGCGGAACGTAGTACGGCCGCGGCCGCGCAGCGCCTCCAGAGACAGCAGAGACAGAACCGGTACCCTCAGCCCTAGGGTCTCCAGTCCCAGCAGCACCTCCAGCACCTCTAGCAGCACCTCTAGCACCAGCAGTACCTCCAGCAGCTCCAGCAGCAGCAGCACCTCCAGCACCAGCAGCACCTCCAGCAGCAGCAGCACCAGCACCAGCAGCACCTCCAGCAGTGCCAGCACCTCCAGTAGCTCCAGTAGCACCTCCAGCACCAGCAGCACCACCAGTAGCTCCAGCAGCAGCAGCACCGCCAGCACCAGCAGCACCTCCAGCAGCAGCAGCAACTCCAGTAGCACCAGCACCTCCAGCACCAGCAGCAACTCCAGTAGCTCCAGCAGCACCTCCAGTAGCTCCAGCAGCACCTCGACAGCGCCGAGAGTACCACTCACGAAGCCGCTGTGGAGAGAGGGGCTCCCGCCGCAACGGGACACCTAGAGAACCTCCAGACTCAACACGCGCAGGCTCAGCACCTCCAAACGCAGTACCCTCAGGCTCCACACCAGGCTCAGCACCCCCAGGCTCAGCACCCCCAGACTCAGCACCCCCAGTCCCCACACCCGCAAGCTCAGCACCCCTAGACTCAGCACCTGAGTCGACAGCTACCTCGACCGGCTCGGCAGGGTCTACGTGGGACACACCTGAGGGGGCAGGACCCTGGGGGGGGAAGGGGTCTACCGGGGGAGTACCTGGTGCCAGGAAGAGCGGCGGGGGGGGAGGAGAGGCAGTGCGGTAGGGAAAAAGATGGTAGTAAGACACCGACTCGTCAAACGTGACGTCCTGAGAGGACAGAACACGACGCGAGGTGGGGTGGTAGAACTGCCACCCGGGTGCGTCAGGAGGGAAGCCAAGGAAGACACAGGGAACGGCACGGGAGGACAGCTTGTCCGCAATAGTATCGCGGACAAAAGCTCGAGATCCCCAGATACGGAACGCGGACACATCGCCAACCTTCCCCGTCCACCGCAGAGTAGGTGTGGTCTCCGGCAAGGAGACACGAGGCTGAAGGTTGATCTGATGCGCAGCGTACTGAACCGCGAACGGCCACAGAAAATGGGGAGCAGCCGCATGGATCATGGACGTACGAGCGACATCCATGACCATACGACAGAAGGCTCTCAGGAGGTCGGAGGAAAACTCCCCGCCTCTGTCTGAGTGCAGACGCAGAACAGGAAGGTCTGAGCCGAAACTCTCACTAAGCTGGCGACGAGCACCGCGGATCCAGTCGATCAACACCTCAGGGACCTCACCCTTGCTGCGCAAGGGGAAGACTGTGGTGTAACGCGAGTAGTCGTCAACGACCAGCAGGAAGTAACGCTTGTGACCCTGTCCACGGACGCGGGCTGGGCCCCACACGTCCATGTGAAGAGTCTGCAGAGGGGCCTCAGTCGGAGGAAACGAGGAGGAGTGAGGAGCGGCGCGCTGCCGGCCCTCGACACAAGGAACACAGGTGGGGGCAGGCCCCGGAGGAAGGGGAGGGAGGGACCTGGGGAGTCCAGAGACAAGAGCACGGGAGGCCATACCTCGAAGACGAGGTAGGGAGGGGTGACCAAGGCGGTGGTGAAAAAGGAGAGTCTCGTGTGCCAAAGGACGACACGAGCAGGGGGCAGACGCAGGACTAGACCTGGACGCGGCAGCAAACACCTGACTGGACGCAGCTACCTGACCAGACGCAGGGACAGGAGGAGGCGCAGTAGTCAGTGTGTACAGACTCGACCCTGGCCGACGGGTGAACGTGGCCAGGTGGCGGCCCGTCCGAGAGGAAGTGCAGTGGGTCACACGCTGACCTCCAGGGGTGAACTGGTCAACCCACGTGTCCTGGAGGTCAGCTCCACTCACCAAGTTCGTAGAGAATAAGGGGAGGTGGAGTCCCGACAGCAAGCCCGACGAGGCCGCAGGACACGGTAGAACCGTGGAGGAGTGTGCAAGGACTGGGCCCCCGGAGGGGTCAGCAAGGGAGACCGCAACAGGCCGACTGAGCGGCGTGAGCGTGGTGCTGTCTCTAAAGAAAGAGCGCGAAGCACCAGAGTCAAGTGTGAAAGTGTGCAAGGACTCAGTAGGTGCAGTACCAGACAGAGTAGACGTACCAGCACCTGGAGCAGCAGACGCACTAGCACCTAGAGCAGCAACCGCACTAGCACCTAGAGCAGCAGCCGCAGTGCCCGGGTCGGGCGGGACACTCAGGTAACATTCACCCTCAGTAATATCAGCAAGAGCATACATGGCAGCAAGGATAGCATCAAAATCTAGATCAAAGATAGGCACATTCTGCAGAAGCAGATCATGCCATCGAGGGAGATCAACAGCGTCAGGAAAGTGGGTACGCCAAGCGTCAGTCAAGCGACCGAAGCAGCGCTGTGTGGTGTGTGGGAGCCCACACACCTCCCCACTACGAGTGCCGGAGCGAAGAACGTAAGTGCAGGGACCTGCACCCCCAGACCTCCCACGCCCAGCGCACCACTCACGAAGCTGCTGGGCCGACGGGGTCTCACGAGAGCGCGGCTGCTGCTGACGCTGGCTACCACCAGCGCCTCCACGCTGCGCGGCTGCACCTCGACCAGCACCAACGCCGCCGCCACCTCCACCACCGCTGCCACTGCCTCCACCACCCCCGCCGCTGCCTCCACCACCTCCACTGCCGCCACTGAAGCCCCCACTCCCGGTACCACCCCCACCTCCACCGCCACCCCCTCCACCTCCTCCACCACCCCCCCCGCCCCCCCCTCCACCACCTCTGCTCCCCTTGCCCCTGCTGTTGCGGCGTCTCCCACTAGGGGCAGACGCAGCTCCAACCTCCTCAGTGCCAACGAGGTCGACAACAGCAGCAGAAGCAACAGAGGGGAGAAGGGGGACAGGGGAACACCCCTCAAAGAAAGGGGTGCGACGGTCGCCGCAAGAAGCACCTACAGCTAAGATACTCTTCTCAGCTGCAGTAAGGCGCTCCTCTAGCAGGTCGACAGTCAGCTCGGTGGGGCAAAGGGAGAGGAAGTGATCCCTGACTGAGGAAAGTGAGTCAGGGAGGCGGGTGACTAGGTAGTAAAGGGTGATGTACATGGGGGGGGGGGTTCTTGGCACAGAACTCAGTGGGAAGGGCAGCACGGTAGCGGGCGTCACTAGTGCGAAGGTGAGCAACTAGGTCAGCGACTGTGGCAAAGGCGGCAAGGTCAGGGAAAAGGTACAGCAGCATGAGGCGGCTGAGGGCAGCAGTGGAAGGGGAGGAGTAGCGTGCAACTACAGCATTGTACAAAGACTGAGCAGTCTTGTACTGGCCAAAGTGTGCGCGCTCAGCAGGCGGCAGGTGACTACGAACAGCAAGACGAGCAACGGCGTCATGAGTGGTCCACTGAGAGCGAACAGTACTGTCAGCAGTGGCAGCAGGAGCAGTGGAAACACCGGACGTGTGATCGAAAAGAGATACCCCATCCCTAGAATCACACTGAAGAAACAGCTGTAGATCGTCAACCCACACGTCAAAGCCAACTGCACGTCCCTCAGCATCAAAGGTGAGAACGGTAGGACTAGCCATAGCAGCAGTAGGAGCAGCAGCAGTGCAAAGCAGTGGTAGCAGCAGTAGCAGCAGTAGCAGCAGTAGAAGTAGTAGTAGCAGTCGAAGCAGTAGCAGCAGTGCTGCTCGGCAGGGCAGTGCGGCTCGGTGGGGGCGGCGCGGCTCGGCTGAGCGGCACGGCTCGGCTGGGCGGCGCGGCTCGGTTGGGCGGCGCGGCTCGGCTGGGCGGCGCGGCTCGGCTACCGGCGGCGCGACTCGGCTCCCAGCGGCGCAGCGCAGCAGGGAGGGGGGAGGAGGGGGGGGGGGGGGAGCGCGAGTGCTTACCAGGGGAGGTTTCAGGGAGGGCCGCTGTTTGGGCGGCAGCAGGGCAGGGCCAGGCCGACGGGCGGCGGGCCAGCGACGGGCGGCAGGTCAGCGACTGGCGGCTGATCAGGGACGGGCGGCAGGTCGGCGACGGGCGGCTGGTCAGGGACGGGCGGCAGGACGGCGACGCGCGGCTGGTCAGGGACGGGCGGCAGGTCGGCAACGGGCGGCTGGTCAGGGACGGGCGGCTGGTCAGGGACGGGCGGCGGGTCGGCGACGGGCGGCTGGTCAGGGACGGGCGGCAGGTCGGCGACGGGCTGCTGGTCAGCGACTGGCGGCGGTCCAGCGGCGGGCGACAGCCGGCAAAGGGCGGCAATGGGCCGGCGACGGGCGGCAGTGGGCCAGCGATGGGCCAGGTACGGGCGGCAGCGGGCGTCTAAGGGACGCAAGGGGGGCCGCTACAGGCCGCGAAGGGGCCGCTACGGGACACGAAGGGGCCGCTACGGGCCGCAAAGGGGCCGCTACGGGCCGCGAAGGGGCCGCTACGGGACGTAAAGGGGCCGCTACGGGCCGCGAAGGGGCCGCTACGGGCCTCGAAGGGGGCCGCTACAGGACTTGAAGGGGCCGCTACGGGCCGCGAAGGGGCCGCTACGGGACTTGAAGGGGCCGCTACGGGCAGCGAAGGGGCCGCTACGGGACGCGAAGGGGCCGTTACAGGCCGCAAAGGGGCCGCTACGGGCCGCAAAGGGGCCGCTACGGGCCGCGAAGGGGCCGCTACGGGACGTGAAGGGGCCGCTATGGGCCGCGAAGGGCCTCGAAGGGCAGGCGCGACGCGCGCGTCGGGCAGGTAAGGAAAAAAAAAGAATAATCTTAGTGGTGGGCCCTAAAAACAGTTCCACTAGGGAACCTGCTCTATACCATGTGAGAATAACAAGGAATGAATGAACTAGGAAGAAGGTGGGTACAAGTAGCAAACACAAAAGTGTTGTATGTCAGAACTTATATTTGTAACTGCCTGTAGCTGTAGTTAGTGTAGTTATTATAAACTTAGTTTGGTGGTGCACCTTCTTTGTTTTCCTATGCTATATGTTCCTTGAAACCTACAGTGAAATCAACCTTCCCAACTTTCTCGACACCTTTCCCTTGGCACAACTCACTCGACATCCTCCTTGGGCCTAGGCTCCTAAGCCTAGGCCCTAGTTAAACCTAGCATCTAACTCCATCCTCGTTCTTCATTCTTCTCATGCTATCAGAGCGTTTTACGTCCTGGCCTGTGGGCCCGCCAATATGCTTCCGCTGCTATTTTTCTCGGTCGCGCGCCTAGGGCGCGTGGCGATTTTCTCTTGTCCCGCCCCCGGTTGGCGAGTGACTCCTTCTCTGCCCGTCGCGCGCCCCGTGGCACGCGACGGTGCCCTAAACCTGCCCGTCGTGCGCCCCGTGGCACGCGACGGTGCCCTGCTCGTCGTGCGCCCCGAGGCACACGACCGGGCCCTAAACTTAAACTTGCCCGTCGTGCGCCCCGTGGCACGCGACGGGCCCTCTCCGCACCTGCTCTCCCTGCAGCCGCCCCTGACCTACCTGCGCCGACACAATGTAGCCGCTCTGCGGCTTTCTTCCCGCCCACCCCCTCCTCCTTTGTTTCCCTGCAGCCGTGGGGAGGAGGGTATGGGGGTGGCGGGTGTTGGAGCTTTGGGTCGTTTCCTTCCCTTCCCCTCCTCCTCCTTTCGTTCCCACTGCTGCAGCTGCCGCTGGGGGGGAGGGTGTGAGGGTGTGGGGGAGAAGGGGGAGTGGCACCGGGGTGGCGGGTGTGAGGCAACCAGCAGCCGTCCCTCCACCTCTCCTCTCTTCCCCCCCCTCTCTGCTGCTCCTGCAGCAGTGTGGGGGAGGGGAAGGAGGAGGGTGAGGAGATGGAGTGGGTGACCAGCTAGTGTCAGCCCGCCTGCAGTTCCTGCTGTTGCTTGTTTATTATTTTGCATGTGTACACCTGCAGGTTGTATTCTGCACAAACTCCTGCTGCAGGCAGTTATGGGGGAGTGTCAGAACTTATATTTGTAACTGCCTGTAGCTGTAGTTAGTGTAGTTATTATAAACTTAGTTTGGTGGTGCACCTTCTTTGTTTTCCTATGCTATATGTTCCTTGAAACCTATAGTGAAATCAACCTTCCCAACTTTCTCGACACCTTTCCCTTGGCACAACTCACTCGACATCCTCCTTGGGCCTAGGCTCCTAAGCCTAGGCCCTAGTTAAACCTAGCATCTAACTCCATCCTCGTTCTTCATTCTTCTCATTGTACCCTCTAAGGACTACCCCACTACAGCCTAAACAGACTATAGCATATATAAGTTTGACAACGCGCTCTTCTAGAATAGATAATCACAAGTACGCATAAGCACGCAAGCCCATTGGCACTTCGGATTATGGCGAGATTACGTCTTGTACACCACTGTAGGTGCTGTCGGTGCCGTATAATGTAAATGTCCGTGCCGAAAATACCAAATAAGTGAAATAATCGGAAAGCTCTAGAAAATAGAATAGTAGTCAGATTGAGGTGAAATAAAGTGCAAATGAAAGAGGAAAATAAGGAGAATAAGATGGAGTAAAAATATGGAAATGAGACATATGTCGAACGTCGGCGTACTCTCACAGTGATGACGGAGGCCGTGACATGCAGACGCAGGCGTTTCGCGCACACGAGCACACGGACGCGCACAAAGCGGCTGTTGACCGGCAGCTGAAGATTGCGAGAGGCATCCACGAGGGGCAGCAAGTGATTTCGAACTTCATCAACTCGGACGTCGAGGGCAGGCGCGCCGTCCGTCTGTTGCGGTCGGTTGTGTTTCTGTGCAAGTGCGACGCGCCGATAAGTATGTACCCTAGGCTGATGCGGCATCTCGCGGAGCAGGACACGCCCGACATCCCCAGACAGTCTTACGGTGTTTATCTCACACGGTAGGACATTTTAGTTACAATCTTGCTGTATTGAATTCGTGGTAATGAAATATTTTCCCCCAGAAAGAATAATTGAAGGACCTACATCTCTGCGCAGATACGGCTTCCAGCAGATGGTTCACTACCTCAGTACGTACTTGACGAATGCGCAGATGGACCACATCAACTCCTCACCGTTCCTGGGCCTGCAATGCGACGAGAGCACTGACCGAACGCGTGGTAAATACATGATTGTTTACCTGACCTTCATCAAGGACCGCCGAGCCGTCACCGAGTTCTTCACCCTCCTGACTGTGGAGAAGTGTGATGCTGCGTCCCTGTTCGAGGTGCTCATGAATCATCTGCGCTCCGCAGCCGTCGACGTGTCGAAGCTTGTCGGAATCAGTACGGACGGGGCTTCGGTCATGACGGGGAAGGACAACGGATTGGTGGCGCGGATCAGGGAGCACGCCCCGCATCTCTTTTCCTGTCACTGCATCGCGCACCGGTAAGATTGCAGGGAGGCGCTGGCTGTTAAGGACGCGGCGACGTCCAACCCCGACCTCGGCATGGTGGACAAGGTGGTGCGCACCGTGGCGGCAAAATTAGGAGATTCTTCAGTCTGGAGCCAACGGTTCAAGTACCTGCAGCGTGTGATCTACAACACTAACCTCGAAGTCCAGGGGATCCACACGGTTCGCTGGCTCTCACGTGGAGATGCGGTGCGACGGCTGTGCAAGGTGCTCGGTGCGTGTATCGTTCTTCTCTGGGAGCGGAGTCACAAGGTGTACGAGATCGTCACGTGCTACAAGTTCCAGTTTTGCCTGTTCTTCCTCGCCGACATGAACGACCTCAACCGCTGTTTCCAGAAGCGAGATGTGAGTTTGTTTAATCTTCCACGAACACGCCTCTGCTAGTGTCTCCAATTTCTCGAGTATTGGATGTAAAATGACATGTCCTGTATGACTGTGCCCTTACAGATTGATGTGACGAAGATTGCGAAGACCATCGAGGCCACCATGGCGGATCTGACTGAGCGGTATTTGGATACCGACAAGCAGTTCGGTGGCGAGGGCAAGTGCTGGTTGGTCGGCTTTCTGAAGCTGCACGGGCATGGTGGAGGCAAGAAGGTCCGTGTGAGAGGCGTGGACGGGGAGGGACGCCCAGTGAACCATCTGTACACCATGCACGAGCGGAAGCTCCCGGGGCACAAGGTGGGGAGCGGATACGAGGAGTGCGTGAAGCTGTGCCGCAGTTTCGCCCGCGATTGCGTGGACAATCTCAACGAGCGGCTTGATGACCTGGGGAAACTGGGGCCGACGAAGCTGTTTCGGGCCGGAAAGTGGCCGAAGATCAAGGCACAACGGGAGAAGAAGTGCCGTGAGTGGCTTCTGGGATGCAGCAAACTCTTCCGCCACAAGCTGCCGGGATTCGACCTCAAGGCTGCAGAGAGGGAGCTTCCCACATTCTGTGCGATCATGGAGGCGCACCACGAGCTGGAAAGCTTCACGCAGGGACTGACCAACATTCTCGGGAGTGCGGACTCGAAGAGGTATGTCCCCGTAGTGTGACAGCATGGTATGCCATGCGGGAGTCTAATGTATTTTGTGCATGTGGTCACTCTGTTTCCCACCCATCTCCGACAATGTGCCTGGAAGGAGGTGGCCCAACCTCGTCCTCCTGTGGCAGGCGATCGCGGTGCTCCCCCTGTCAACTGTGGAGTGCGAGAGAGGATTCTCGAGGCAAAATGTGATCAAGTCTTGGGTACGCGGCGCTCTCTGCAACGCGCGGCTGGGGGAGTTGATGCAGATTTCGCTCCTGAATTACGACATCGAGTGGCCGGACGCCCTGGAGGTCTGGAGGTCTATGAGGAGGAGGCGCCCCGCAAAGAGCGTGAAGCTTGCTGTGGCTGATCGCGAAAGGAGGGGGAAAGCAAAGGAGGGTGAAGTCAAAGCAGGAGCTGCCCACCAGAACGATGGGGAGGAGGACGAGGAGGAGGAGGTGGATGTGGAACAGACCCTGGGCCTGGGCGACGATCAAGAGCTTGTGGGGGAGGAGGAGGAGGAGGACAATCCCTTCCTTTCGGACGATGAGGATGTGGAGGAAGTGTTCCACATCGATAGGCCTGTGCACTAGAGTAGAGTAGATGTAGGAGGAAATTTGTTACAGGCTGTACATTGCAGTAATCACCCTAGTAAAACTGGTTTAACCCTCATCAGAGTGACTAGTTGTTGAACCCTGAGCCATCAGGGTGACAATCTCCTGAACAATGTGCACTCATAATCGAGGGAAAAAAAAATTAGCGGCATCAGGGAGCCCTAAAGTGAAACGTCAGCCCTGGCTGGGCGTAGGGCTGACGTTTCGTTTTAGGCCTCCCTGATTCCCGGAAAAAAATTCCCCCTCTATTATGATCGCACATTTTTCACAGGGAAGCTACCCTGATAGCTCAGTGTCGAACAAAGTCCTAGTCTGATCCGTCAGGGTTCACAGCTCAAAATCAGGGTTGCTATTAACATTGCACTACACTTCAAAATGACTGATACAACAACTTCAACTTTCCTACACTATCTAGTGCACGGGTTTGTCAATGAAGTACACCTCCTCTACGTCCTCATCGTCTGACAGGAAAGGGTTGTCCTCCTCTTCCACGACCTCCTGATCGTCGCCCAAGTCCTGTTCCACTTCATCGTCCTCCTCCTCCTCCTCCTCCTCCCCCTCGTCCTCGTTCTCCCCCGCAGTTCCAGCAGCCACAGCTTCACCCTCCTTCTGCTTCCCCTTCCTCTCCCTCTCTGCCACGGCCAGCTTCAGGCTCTTCACAGGGCGCCTCCTCCGCATGGACCTCCACACCTCCAGTGCCTCCGGCCATTCGATCTCGTACTTCAGGAGCGATATCTGCATCAGCTCCCCCAGACGCGCGTTGCAGAGCGCTGCACGCACCCAGGACTTGATGATGTTCTGCCTGGAGAACCCCCTCTCGCACTCCACGGTGGAGAGGGGAAGCACAGCCAGCGCCTGCCACAGCAGGATGAGGTTGGGCCATCTCCTGCCAGGCACATTCGAAACACAACAAAACATGTAAAAGTATCAACAAGTTAATAAATCAACAAGTTGGAATTCAACATGTTAATAATCACCAACATAAAAATCAAATAGGTAAAAAACTCGTACGCATGCAGTGGCCTACCTCTTTGAGTCTACGCTCCCAAGAAAGTTGTTAAGGCCCTGGGCGAAGCTCTCCATCTCATGGTGTGACTCCATGATCGCGCAGAATGTCGGGAGCTCCCTCTCTGCTGCTTTGAGGTCGAATCCTGGCAGCTTGTGGCGGAAGAGCCTGCTGCATCCGTGCAGCCACTCCTTGCACTTCTTCTCTCGCTGGGCCTTGATCTTCAGCCACTTCCCCGCCCGGAACAGCTTCGTCGGGCCCAGCTTCCCAAGGTCATCCCGCCGTTCGTTAAGGTTGTCCACGCAGTCGCGGGCAAATTGGCGGCACAGCTTCACGCAGTCTGCGTAGGTGCTTCCATGCTTGTGGCCCTTCAGCTTCCTCTCATGCATGGTGTAGAGGTGGTTGATTGGGCATCCCTCTCCGTCCACGCCTCGAACCCGGACCTGCTTGCCTCCACCCTCCTTGTGGACCTTGAGGAAGTTTACCAGCCAGCTCTTCCCCTCGCCCCCGAACGGTTTGTTTGTCATCAAGTAGCGCTCCGTCAGGTCACCCGTGGTGGACTCAATAGTCTTCGAAATCTCAGTCACATCCAGTTGTCACACATGCAACCAACAACAGGGAGTAGGATTAGCAAAAGTGTAGGATTACACTTCCCATCTCAACATTATACTAGCATTCAATCTCACCTCACGCCTCTGGAAGCAGCGGTTGAGGTCGTTCATGTCGGCCAGAATGTCGGCCAGGAAAAACAAACAGAACTGGAACTTGTAGCACGTCACAATCTCGTAGGCCTTGTGGTTGTGCTCCCAGAGCAGCACGATGCAAGCGCCGAGGACCTTGCACAGCCTGCGCACCGCATCACCTCGTGACAGCCATCGAACCGTGTGGATTCCTTGGACCTCGAGGTTTGTCTGGTAGATCACTCGCTGAAGGTACTTGAAGCGCTGACTCCACACGCTTGAGTTTCCGAGAAGCGTCGCCACTGTGCGCACCACCTTGTCGACCATGCCAAGGTCCTCGTTTGACTCAGCGGCGTCCTTCACAGCCAACGCCTCACTGTAGGATGCAGGGAATACAAATCAAGAGGTAATTGGTTAATCTTATACGTAGAAAACCACACCAACTAGGAAACTTGATACACACCGGTGGGCGATGCAGTGGCATGAAAACAGGTGCGGAACGTGTTCCCGAAGACGCGCCACCAATCCGTTTTCTTTCCCGGTCATGACCGACGCCCCATCCGTGCTGATGCCGACGATCTTGGACACATCGACGGCTGCGGAGCGGAGATGGTTCAGAAGCACCTCGAACAGAGACCCTGCATCACACTGCTCAACCGTCAGCAATGTAAAGAACTCGCATGCGATTTGGCGATTCTTAAAAAACGTAAGGCACACAATAATGTGTTTCCTTCGCGTTCGGTCTGTGCTCTCGTCGCACTGAATGCCCAGGAAGGGGGATGCCAGGATGTGGTCCATCTGGACCCGAGTGAGGTATGTACTGATGCTGTGAACCATTTGTTGGAACCCGTATCTGCACAGAGGAGAATAAAATGGTCACGATCGTAATAAAAAAACCACACGTCACATATGTCCAGCTGCAATCTAACGGTAAGATTAAATAACGTGTGAGATACACGCCGTAAGATTGTCGAGGAATGTCTGGCGTGTCCTGCTCCGCAAGATGCCGCATCAGCTTCGGAAACATGCTAATCGGCGCGTCGCACTGGCACAGGAACTGCGTAGACCGCATGAGACGAATCGCGCGCCGCCCCTCGACGTCGGAGTTGATGAAGTCAAAAATCGCCTGCTGGCCCTCGCGGATGCCCGCCGCAAGCTTCAACTGCCGATCCACCGCCGCCTTGTGTGCGTCCGTATGCTCGTGCGCCCTGAACGACTGCGTCTGCAAGTCACGGCCACCGTCGTCACCTTGCATGGCGTACCTCGTGTTCCCCTTCGCGTACGACATGCAGATGGAGCACTTCACGTATGGAAAACCGTCCTTGGTCTTCCCAAACACCAGCCAGGAAAAGTGTTGCGACCACTTCGTCTCGTAGTTAATACTCGCCTCAAGGTACACCTGCTCTCGCAGCTGCATCTTGGTGAGTGCGGGCGAGCCGGTATCCGCGCGCACAGGGATGTCAACTTCCTCCGGTTGCTCAGCTTCTTTCGGTGGAGGATCTGCCGGCTTGTCATTGTCAGGCGGTGGAATACGGCGGCCTCCGACGACCAGAGTACTCTGCACCCACTTCCCATTTCGCGCTCGCTTGGGAGTGGAAGAAGCCGACGGCGGGCCAACAGACACACGCACCGTGCTTGGAGTGGGGCTAGGCGATGGCGGTGGGGGATCTTTGCTGCAAGAAGCAACAGCCGGGGGTAGAGTGAAGGCGACAGGATGTGGAGAATCAGAAGGAGTAGGGGTTACTTTAGCAGCAGAGTCATGAACCGTAGACCTAGGAGGTTCTGGTGTCACCGGAGCACCGGTAGCTCTAAGAAAATCGAGCCCAGACCGGGGATCATCTGATGCTTTCTCCGGCAAGGCTTGCGCTGTCGGTTTCGCCAGTAAAGGTGGCTCGTCAGGGCCAGTCTGAGGAGCATCTTCGTCGGCCGGCAGGGCCTCCATGGCGGCGAGCTAGGGGAAAGATGGAGCGAGAGGAAAGTGTGATACTGAACGAAAAGCAGGAAGCGAAGGAAGCCTGGCTCTGGGTAGGGGGAAGGAAAGGAAGGTTGGAGATGGCGGGGTCATCACGAAACCACCGCGGCGCGATGCCACAAGGTTGATGGCAACATTCGTCAATGAATTCGGCTGTAGATGCAAGGCCGAACTCATTCAAGGACTGCTTAGCTGCCAGCGCATACTGTCAACATGCCGTTCTGGCGAATGGCAGAGGCATGCTGTGCACTGCGAGGTGCGCGTGGCAGCAACGTATCATAGATTTGGGTGCGTTGTCACTGTTGACAGCTGTCTTTACAGCACTGTGTTGGAATTCGGTGTCGTTATTACGTCAGTCCAGCGCGTGAACGGGGTACCTCACATGGGGCCACGCGAAGTAATGATTACGCACAGGGGGGGGGGTTATCGAAAGGAAACTTCGAGGAACCTTCGTCCCGATACCCTCGCATTCAGGGTCCACCGAACGCATACTCTGCATAGACATAGTCCGCAAGTACACTACTCTGAGTCTAGTTATAAGATTTCAGGGTTCGTTAAGTAACTTTTCTGATTGGATCAGAGTTCACAAGTTAAAAAAACTGAAATTGCAGGGCCCAGCAGTTGAGAAGCCTGTAATCACCCTGAAATCAGGGTAATTACCCTGATAAAATCAGCCCTGGCTGGGCGAATTCTGAGATTTGAGGTGACGGCTTACACGGACCTGTTCGAGTTGGGGTGCGTACCTTGGAAGCTGTTTATGAACATGTTAAAAAACGAACATCTTGACATGTTTGGCGCGTCACTGTCGCGCGTCATTGAAGACACCTGTCTAGAGTAGTCGAAATATATAAGTTACACACAGAAAATAGGGTTACAAATATCAACATGAACTGTAAACAAACTCATGGGACACAACGCTGAGCCGCGAAACAATGCTGCGACGGGGACATCTTCAGGTGCATCAGGGAATGCTGGCAATTAGTGCCGTGAGGAGCCCCAGTTGGCAAAGGGGCAGTTTCTGACCCAACCTGTCAGTGGGGCCCAACCATTGGCTAGGAATTATTATGAGAGCTAACTCACCCTTCAGTTGGGCATCTCGGGCCTGCACGATAGGTCGATAAGAACGACGGGAGAAGGGGAAAGGAGGGAAAGCTAGCGTGACTGCACCACAGATTAGCAGTCTTCGCATGGAGGGAGAGGTGTGGGGGAGAAAGAGGGGAGACCCGAATCGCAGTTACATGTAAAATCAAGGAAACGGTCGGAAGAAGCCCGAAACGGTCGGAAGAAGCCCTTATCGCGTCTGGGAATAGGCTCAGCGCAACCCTGACTCATGGACGGCCCCTAAACAAAACATGCAGCGAGTAACTTTGACAAATGCCCGTTAAATGCCCGTCAAATGTCAGTTACCATTCCCGGCGAAGCTCTCAAAAGTCGACGGGGCCCGGTTACTGGGCTTACGGTCAGTTTGAACTACCCTCACGCGGCGCACTGATGCAATAATAGCCAGATCGTCGTCGCATCGAGAGCGTGCGACGTCACGTTAGCGAGCGAGCATGGGAGCAGCCGGAGCCGTCGCTCCCATGGAGGCGTCATCGCCATCATCGCCATCATCACCATTATCATCATCGGCGTCATCGACTCTTTGCCCTCCCCGCCGCCTAATAGTAGTTCCTGATCCGACGAATTCGAAGGTGATTTTGGAGTCGACTCAAACTTCCCATCACCTCTGCCTCTCGCGGCTCATTCCCGTGCCGCTGCTCCACGCCTTCTTCGCCCTCCTCGTCCTCCTGCTCAGCCCCATCCCAACCCTCGCCGCTTGCTTGCCCCGCGAGGTCCTCGAACACACGCCACGTAACGACGGCCTATCACACTCCGCCACGTCAGAAACCGCGCTGCGGCGGCTGACAGGCGGGACGCCCGAAAATCGGCGGCGCCTGCCGAGTCGCGTTCGCGGAGAACATCCATTTTTGGGCGCTTCGACTCCAAGTGAGGCAAGGCAACTGCTGGGAAATGGCTTGTGGGCGGGTGGAGGGAGGCGGCGACTAGGGGAGGGCGGTGGTGACATGCACGCGAGGCTGGCACCGCTGTGGGACATGGCGAGCCGCGTGGCGGTCAACGGGACTGTCGTCATCGTGTCCGCCAATGCAGGCGAGTTGTATGGCATGGTATCCTATCGTGCTTCGTATCGCATTGTATCGTGCCATATCGTACCGTATCGTATCGTATCGTATCGTATCGTATCGAATCATATCGCATTGCATCGTATCGTGCCATATTGTAGCGTATCGAATCGAATCGTACCGTATCGTATCGTATCGTATCGTATCGTATCTTATCAAATCGAATCGTATCGCATCACTTCGCATCGAATCGAATCGTATCACATCGTCCCCCCCCCCCCCCCCCCCCCTCCTCCCCCCCCCTCCTCCCCCCCCCAGCAGGCTACGAAGAGACACTGCGCTTTCCTCAGCAGATTCCATCTAACCCGCCTCTGAATCCCCCATCCCCCACTTCCCCCTCCCCACCCTCCTGCTTCCCCCCACAGGCTACGAGGAGCTGCTGGGGAACTGGCGCTGCATGCAGGCGAAGTGGGGCTGCGCTTCCGTCCCAGGCGCATTCTCACCAGTCCCTGGACCCCCATTCCCACTCTGCCCTTCACCTCTCCGCACAATCAGGCTACGAGGAGCTGCTGGAGAACTTGTTGCTGTATGCGAGGAAGTGGTGCTGCGCTTCCTTCCCAGGCACATTCTGACCAGTCTCTCGCACTACCAACGACCCCCTCCTCCCCATCTCCTCACCCCCCCACCTTCCTCTCTGCTTCCCTCCACCAAGCAGGCTACGAGGAGATGCTGGAGAACTGGGCACTTCACGCTGACAAAGTGGGCCTGGGCTCTCCTTTCTAGGCACATTCTGACCCTCCCCACCACCCACGCACCCTCACACACAAGCAGGCTACGAGGAGATGCTGGAGAACTGGGCACTTCACGCGGACAAAGTGGGCCTACAAGGGCACTACATCATCTTTGCTGCGGAAAGGCAGAGCTTTGACTATGCCAACCAGAAGTGGCCGGGGCAGGTGGGGTTGTGAGGCATGCATGGGGCAGGTGGGGCTGTGTTGTGGGGCATGAATGAGGTAAATGGGGTTGTAAGGCACGGCTGGGCGCACTGAATCGTCTTTGCAGCAAAGAAGCAGTGCTTCGACTTTGCCAACAAGAAATGGCCCAGGCAGGTGGGTGGGGGGGATGGAGGGATGCGCATGGGCTGGAAGGGATTGTGAGGCAAGGCAGGGCTGGGTGCTGCACTGCATGCCGACAAGGCGGAGAAGCAGTGATTTGACTATGCGCGGGTGGGTAAGGGGAAAGGGGTTGACTGTGGCATGGCAGTTATAACTTGGAAAACTCAGTTCCATTTTTGCTGGGATGGGTGGGATGGGAGGAAATGAATGGGGTGGGTAGGACATGTGGGATGGGATGGGATGGGATGGGATGGGATGGGATGGGATGGGATGGGATGGGATGGGATGGGATGGGATGAGATGGGATGGGTGGGATCCTTATTTCATGCCTTCACTCACCCTCTACCCATTCTTCCCCCCACTCTAGTCTAACCCCCATTCTAGTCTCTCCCTTTTCCGCCATTCCCCCTGGCCCCCGTCTTCCCCTCTTTACATACCATTCTAGTCTCCCCCTGATCAGAGGGCCAGTTGGTACACAAACGCACAGGCGGATCGACCCTATGTTGCACTATACGCGAATGGCGTACCAATCGCGTTCGAATTATACGCTCACGTACGAACGTGAGACGGGGGATTTCCGCCCCACGATACACTCTCCAAATACGTTCGCCTGGGCAGAGGGAAAAAAAGTTTCGGGCAGGGGAAAAGTAGTGTCAGGGGGTGAGTCGTGTTGCCTATGTTCATTGTGTTTTTGCCATGGTGGTTTTTTCCCCACTTATGAATTTTGTTTTCCGCATTACAAACATGCATTGCAAGTACACACACACATACTAGCAACTACTTGTCTGATTCCTGACTTTCTTACTCCACGTCTCATCGGCCAGCACGGCTTCATCCTCCTCCACCTCCTCCTCCTCCTCCTCCTCCTCCTCCTCCTCCTCCTCCTCCTCCTCCTCCTCCTCCTCCTCCTCCTCCCCTTCCTCCTCCTCCTTGTATCCCTCCGGCAGAGGGGGAGCAGGGATGTTGCCCGGAAGCACCGCCAGTGACTCACCCCTCTTGTGGTACTTGTGGACCACATGCCAGTTGTGGGCCACATAAACTAGGTCCCAGAGTTTCTCCGAGCCTAGCTTGTTGCGGCGGGCAGTGTGCACCGACTCCCATGATGCCCACCCACGCTCACACGACGAGGCTGACACCGGCTGTGTCAGGGCACGGCACGCAAGGCTGGCAAGGTGGGGGTGGTCAGTCCCGTGCCATCCCCACCACTGCACCATCGAGTGCTTGCCACCTTCACGGCCTGCTTGTCGGCAATTGCCTCAGGGAGGCCGAAGGATCCTTCAAGGGTGAGGAAGGCCGTGAGCCCCTCCTGCAAAACAAGAGAGACCCGCTTCTCCTCACCGTCTTTATTGGTGAAGTTCTTGTCGTCGTAGTGACGTGCGATGAACGCCTTCAAGATGCGCGTACATTCCACATCGGTGCGGAATATACCCTCTTCCTGATTTGCCGGGTTCAGGATCCAGCCAATGACGTGAAGAGCGCAAGCGAGGCTCTCGTCCCAACGGCGCCTAACAATCTTCCCTATCTCAGCCGCATCCGCCCGCGTCAGAATCTTATCCCCCGCCTCCTGCTTGGCCATCATGTCCTCGGTCAGCTGGAGCATGAGGTCATAGATGGTGCCCATCATGCCTCTCGCGCTGCTGTCCGTGGCCCACATCACCTTGAACGGAAGCGCCAAGAGCTCCACGAGGTATGTTGCCTTCGTCCACCACTTGTCGTCCATGACGTGGCCGCGGAACGTATTCGCCGTCAGCTTCCTTGTCCCCATCCCCCAGTTGCCGTACTCCTCGCTCAGCACCATCTGAGACAACGTCGGCCGCAGCTGGCACAGCCTTGAGAGAGCGATGAAGTTGGTGCCGAACCTGGTCCCCGCCGGCTTCACAAGCTGCTTCCCCTTTCCTCCCTTCACCGCCCCACTCCTCAGGTAATTGCGGGTGAAATGGTGGTTGCGGACGTAGGTGGTCATGTCCCCGCACCGATCCACAATCTCCTTCGCCCACGGGATCTTGCCCACGTCCTCCATCAGGAGGTCGAGCACGTGCGTAGCGCACGGCACGTACTCGATGTGCGGCCAATCCGCCATGAGCTCCTTGCAGGCGGCCCCGTAGTTGGAGCCCCCGTCCATGCAAAGAGCGACTACGTTTTCGGGCCCCACTTTCTCGATGATGGGGCGGAGAAGGGACGCGATGTAGCCGCCGGTTCTTGACTCCATTTTGCAGTCAATAGCTTCGACAAACACAGCTCCCGAATCGTTGATCAGCATGATGTTCGCCTACGGCCTCCCGCACCGATCGGTCATCAAGTTCGAGGAGACGGTGACGCCATCCCTCTTCCAGCTAGCGGCGATTGGCTGAAGCCCCTTCTCGATGCCCGTGCGGCAAAGCTTCAGCCCAGCCCCTCCCACGTAGTTACGGCGCGGCATGACATAATCGGGCCCTGCGTTGTTAATGGCCCTGACCATGTTGCGCCACAACGGGTTGTAGGTGTGGTGTACGGGAATGCGATAGCCGGCGAAGAACATGCAGACGGAGTTGTCCGCCTCGCCCTTCTTGCATTTCGCGTCGTCGCCAATGAAGTCGGTGATGCGGCCTTTCTTCGAACCTCCCATGACAGCTTCGAGCGCAGCCTGCTCGGCCCTCCTCTTTTCGACGCGGCCGGATGTCTTCTTCTCGTAATGCGCGCGCACCGCCGCTCGCACATCGGACGGAGCCTTCGCGCACAGGCGGACGTCGCGCGTTTTCTGTCCCTTCCATTTCGCGAGATGCTGAGCGCATCGAAACGCACCACCCTTGAACTTGATGGTGCAATACTTGCAAACGCGGACAGCGCCGACGGTGTCGGGGCGGATCGGAACCTTGAAATGCTTGAAAACGATATGCGTACTATCCTCCTCCTGCCATTGTGCCTCCGAGGTCGAGGCTAGCGGATCACTAGTCTGAGTGCTGGGAGATGGGTCTGGAGTAGCCATAGTTCAACAGAAAACAAACGGGAGGCTAGGAAGAACTGGATGAGAATTGTGTTGAAGTGGGGTGAATTATACTAACCACGTATTGGTTGTGGGGAGGGGGACGTGCTGTGGTTGGTCACGACTTGTTGGGGGTGATCGGGCAATGTTGATGTACGTGAGGTGAACGTAGCGACTCGGTTTTGCACGTCCCATGATTGAAAAAAACGCGAATCGAAATGTCGGTATACGTGCGTACGGAAAGAGCGCCAACTTTTTTTTTTTTTTGTCTGCCCGGCTTTCCGTATCGCGCATTTGTCCCCGTTTCACGTTTTTGTGTTTATACGTGAACGCATAAACGTGAAACGAGTAACACCCTAAGCGTATAGTGCAACATAGGATCGACCTTGCCACTCCCTTGCTCCCACTGCCACTGCCTTTCATTTCTCCCTCCCGTTCTCCCTCCCGTTCTCCCTGTCGTTCTCCCTCCCGTTCTCCCTCCCGTTCTCCCTGTCGTTCTCCCTCCCGTTCTCCCTCCCGTTCTCCCTCCCTTTCTCCCTCCCCCCCCAACGCTTCTCCTGGACTTAAACGGTCAGTTGGTGCGTGAGTGCGAGGGTGTGGGCGTCTCACAGGCAATAGAGATCAACTCGGCGTTCTTCCCATTCTTCGCTCCCTTGCCCTCCCCCCCCTCGCCCTTTTGCCCTTCTTCTGGACTTGGAGGGCCAGTTCGTGCATGAGGACGAAATCGTAGACGTATCGAGAGCAGCAGGGATGAACTCTGTGGGCTTCCACCGCGTGGCATCCCGCCTTGCCCCCTCCCTGCCATCCCGCCTTGCCCCCTCCCTGCCATCCCGCCTTGCCCCCTCCCTGCCATCCCGCCTTGCCCCCTCCCTGCCATCCCGCCTTGCCCCCTCCCTGCCATCCCGCCTTGCCCCCTCCCTGCCATCCCGCCTTGCCCCCTCCCTGCCATCCCGCCTTGCCCCCTCCCTGCCATCCCGCCTTGCCCCCTCCCTGCCATCCCGCCTTGCCCCCTCCCTGCCATCCCGCCTTGCCCCCTCCCTGCCATCCCGCCTTGCCCCCTCCCTGGCATCCCGCCTTGCCCCCTCCCTGCCATCCCACCAGGCGGTCCTGCTGGACTTGGAGGGTCAGTCCCTGCTCTGGACACGTCCACATTCTCGTCCTACTGCATGAGGACAAGAATGTGGATGTGTCCAGAGCAGTAGGTATCAACTCAGCGGCCGTCCACCGTATGGCATCCCGCCGGGCCGTCTACATCCTGCACCTCCTCTTCCTCTCCCTCCTCCTCCTCCTCCTCTCCCTCCCCACTCCCTCCCCCACAGGCACTCCTGCTGGACTTGGAGGGCCAGTTCGTGCACGAAGACGAAAATGTGGATGTCTCAAAGGCCATAGGGATCAACTCAGCAGGCTTCCACCGCGTGGCGTCCCGCCGGGCCGTTTACATCTTGCACCTCCTCGCATTCGGCTTCTCTGTCCTCTACTCAGATATCGACCTCGCTTTGCTTCAAAACCCCCTCCCGTACTTCGCTCCTCTCTCCTCCTCATCCCCCCCCTCCTCCTCGTCCTCCTCCTCTCCCCCACCTGCCCCTGCTCCGCCGAAAGAATTCGACGTGTTCATCACCGCAGATCAAGCCTGGACGGACGGCCCAGATCACACGGTCAGTCTGGCCGAGCCGGGACTCCCAATGGTCATGTGCTCCTGCTTCCTCTTCTTCCGCCCCTCAGCGGGAGCCAAGGCTCTCGCAGCCATGTGGGCATTTAGCATGGTGGAGAGAGGGCATGAGATCGGACTAGACCAGGACCATTTACTCGATGTGATGAAGATTATGAGAGAGCGGGGGATTGAGGCGAATATCGGCGTGCTGCCCGGAAAAAAATTCCCTTCGGGCGAGCTGATGGCGAATGATATGATGGGGTTTCTGGGGTTGAAGCCGGGGGTGGTGATGGTGCATGCCAACTATGTGGTGGGGAAGCGGAAGAAGATTGAGCGGTTGATTGAGGCTGGCGTGTGGCTGCTGCCACCGCCGGCACCCGAGGGAGAGGAGAAGGGCAAGGGAGAGGGGAGCAGTGGGAGCGGCGGTGGTGATGGTACTGCTGTTGCTGCTGCTGCTCCTTCTGCTCCTGCTCCTGCTCCTGCTGCTGCTGCTGTTGCTGCTGGTGGTGGTGGGGAAGGCAAGGAGGAAGGGCAGGGAGGCGAGGAAGGGGAGGAGGAGATGGAGAGGAGGTTGATGGGAGTGGCGGAGTGGGTGCCGTCACATGTGGATGCCGTCTTGAGGGTGGCACCTGGTGTGGCCAGGGATGGCCCGCTCATTCTCACCGTGCTCTGCCATGGTATGGAACGAGTGGGTGGGGGTGGGTGGGGGTGGGTGTTGTGGTGGTTGTAGAGTGCTATGGGTGGCAGAACAAAACACGTAGACTCATGCTGCATGGCTGTTCCAACTTCCAGGCTGCCTGCATCACTCTCTCATCTAATTGCCTTTTGCCTTTCTTTATCCATCTTTCCTTCCCATCCCCCCCATGCCTGCCATGCCATGCATGCATGATTTCATGTGATGTGACGCACATTGTGGCATGGCACGGCATGGCATGGCATGGCGTGGATGGCATGGTGTGGATGGCATGGCGGGGCATGGCATGGCATGGCATGGCATGGCACGGGCACAGAGTCGGACCTGTTCAGGAGTTGGCTGGGGTCAATTTCAAAGCTCGGCTGGCACAAGCGTGGCTGTTCCACTTTTTAAGCTGTCTGCATCACTCTGATGGGATCGCCTCTTGCCTTTCTTTTTCTGTCTTTCTTTTCCCATGCCTGCATCATGTCATGTGATGAGATGCGATTGCATATTTTGGTATGGCATGGCATGGCATGGCATGGCGTGGCATGGCATGGCATGGCATGGCATGGCATGGCATGGCATGGGCACAGCAAGCGAGTCGGACCTGTTCAGGAGTTGGCTGGGGGCCATTTCAAAGCTCGGCCTCTCAACCAACTTCCTTGCCTCTGTTGCCACTCAGGTGAGCTTCTGTTGCCATTCAGGTGTGATTCTGTTGCCAGTCAGGTGTGCTTCTGTTGCCAGTCAGGTGTGCTTCTGTTGCCAGCCAGGTGAAATTCTGTTGCCAGGCAGGTGTGATTCGGTTGCCAGTCAGGTGTGCTTCTCTTGCCAGTCAGGTGTCATTCTCGTGCTAGTCATTCCAGTCAAACTATTATTCCTGGCCATGCCCAGGCATGCTCAAGAACTCAGATTCTTCTTCCTTCTTCCTGGTGCCTTATTGTCCCATGTACTCTGCTTTTCCATATCTGAGAATGCTCAGAAGCGACCTCAGTACATCTGCTCTTCCATCCACCCATCTCACACCCCATGCGCTTTCTTCCCCCCTTGTGTGACCCGCAAAGGAGCTTCGTGCCTTGTCCCCTTTACCTGTACCACTCATACCCCGCCTTGCCTCACTGCCCCCTCTTTGCATCATTTGAGTCCCCCCTCCCACCTGCCCCCTCTCAACCACCCCTTTAACGCAGCTAGCCACTACACCTCCTATTCTAGCCTATGTACGCTGCATAGAAATATTACAACTCTCCCTGCTCGTCCCACCCTGTTGCACCCATCCTTCAGATTCCTCTACCTGCCAATTCTCCCGCCAGCCATGTCATTCGTCAGCCCGCTTCTGCTGTTTCTATTGAGACGTCTCAAAGGTCTTCCCCTTCCCTGCTCATCTCCACCCCTTTTCACCCTTCCTTCAGGTACCTCTACCTGCCAACGCTCCCGCCAGTCACATTATTCGCCAGCCTGCCTCTGCCGCGTCTACTGGCGGCAGCGGGAGTGAGGAGAAGGCAGGGGAGAAGGCAGAGGAGAGGGACAGGCTAGCGTGTCTGCTCATGCCGGCGCTGCTGGCCTCGCGCCTACTTGCTGCCAACATCACGGTGCTGTTCAGGTGGGTGTGGTGCGGTTAAGATGGATGTGCGAGCAAAGTGAGTTTGCCCGTCTCCCCTGCACTCTTCATTGGCACAGCCAAAGCTTCAGTTATCATGCATTTTTCTAACCAATCCTTTGACAACCGCATTGGCTGCTTCAGCCTGCAACTGTCCACATGACAGCGAACACCACTTCTTTTGAGTCTGTTTTTTGAGAATTAAACAGATTCTGTCCACATGACAGCGAACACCACTTCTTTTGAGTCTGTTTTTTTAGAATTAGACAGATTCTGTCCACGTGACGGTGAATACCACTCCCTTGTGTCCCTTCTTCACCATCTCTTGCTCTTTACGTTCCACTTGCCTTCTGCTCATCCTTCAATAGTTCCACCCAAAAATGAAAGACAAGAAAAGAAAAGAAAAACAGCAACAACATTTTGGGTTTTACGTTTTTTCCTAGTTCTCCTTTTCCCCCTCTCTTTTGACCCGTTGAACTCTCCCCCTTCCCACCACCGCCCACGTCAGTGACCCGTCAACTGTATGGCTTCGCAACCCTCTGCCTTTCCTCCCTGCCAATTTCTCCGTCCTCCTCCCCTCCACCTCCCACTCCCCCACCCCCCCCACCCTCAACACCACCACTCCCACCCCTCTCGACCGATCCCACCTCGGCTCTCTCTCTCCCTGGCTGTTTCTGCTCCGCCCCCCCTCTCCTTCCTCCTTCCCCTCCGCTCACCCTCCCTCCTCAACTCACTCCCTCGCCCTTTCCTGGGGATTACAAGCATTCAAGACTATGTCCAAAGAGCCTTCTCTTTCAGACAAGGCGCAGGGGAACGGAGAGAGCACACCCCTCGCGTTGTCTGTGGCCGTGCAAAGTGCTCTCAACCATGCCGTAGCACGTGTGGTGGAAGCACAGGCAGGTGAAGGGGCAGGTGGTGAAGGAATCACAATCGGGGTTTTGCCTGCATTTTTGTTTCTGCCAAGTGCGGTGGTGTGTGAGGAGAGGCAGTGGGTGCAGCAGCATAGGGAGGAGGTGGTAGCGTTTCACAACAGCTGTGGGGCGAGCAGGGAGAGCAAGGCGTCTCTGCTGAAGGAGCTGCAGCTGTGGGTGGATGGGTGATGCAAAGATGCTGGTGTGTGAGGAGCAGGGCCCAAAATTGGTTTAGGCCCACCCTGACAAATCAGGGTTGCAGCTCCTCTTTACCCTGACCCGTTGTGTAAAATTTTCCATACCCTGTTTGCATCAGGGTAACTCAAGGATTTCGGCATGGTAGCCTGATTTGAGCAGGGTATTTCTACAGATAGCCTGTTTCCAATACTACTTTGTCTGTTACGTAATTTCTTCAGTATTAATAAGGTTGCATGAACGTCACAACTACTCAGTTGATGCGTAGGAGAGCAAGAAGCTGTCCTTGATGCGCAACTCTGCTCACCTGGTAGTGGGCGTGGCGTGGTTTGGCTCGATGCAGGGGTGCGTTGGCAGTCCTGTGGGCAAGACAGCCAACAAGGCCACATGGCAAGCCGTCGACAAAATTTCACGGTTTCCCGCCTGTCGTTACCAGTGACAACGGTGCCAGTGTTAGAGTGGGACATTTTGGCACCACGCGGAGAATGGGCTGATCCGCGTTAAAAATAGTTTCGGTAACTGAGTAGTCGTCACACAACCCTGATTCCGTCAGGCTAACTAAAAATCCAATCAGGGGAAAAAAACACCAACACTTTTTGGGTAAGGGTAAGAATCTACGAAGCCTGATTTAGAAAGGGTAACTCTGAAAAAGTGGCCCGCCCCCAGGGTAATCAGGGCATTTTACCCTGATATTTTGGGCCCTGGTGAGGAGGAGATGCAGAGGGAGATATTTATGCATGATGCATGTGGGAGAGAGTGGTAGCCAAATTTCTCAAGTGGCGAGAGTGGCGGCACCTGGCAAATGCAAGTGGGTGGGTGGGGCCATACACTCCCTTGCCCACATACAAACCATCCACCCACAAAAAGATTCAATACAACTTTAGGTGTTTGTAAACAAACCATACAACTTGGATCACATTACCGTATAAGGCTTTCTACATGCCTAGCATACTGTACAAACCACGTTTGTGGCGTGGCGTTACAACAAATCAGTAAGGCAATGGTTGGAAAGGTGCTCTCATGTCAGTCTGACTCTGTGCCACCCACTTATCCATGAGCCCAGCACACCCCACTGCAGGCAGCACATGCATGCCACTGTACATGCTACACCCCATAATGTGGCACACCTTTAGAGCAGCTCAGTAAGGCAATGGCTGGAACGGTGCTCTCAGATCGGCCTGGCCCTGTGCCACCCACCCATCCATGAGCCCAGCACACACCACCGCAGGCAGCACATGGGGCACACTCACCCCATAATCACCACCCAAGAGCTCTGCCTCCCTCCTCACCACCTCCTCTGCTTCCTCTGCCCTCCTCGCGTCTTCCACGGCCGCCTCTGCCACGGCCCACCCTCCCAGCATCTCATCCAGCCTCGGACCCTCCCTGCCCCCTCCTCTTGTCACTCCAGGGCTGTTGATTGCATCAAAGCCCTGCAGTGACAACAGAAAGCAGGGAGGGGGAGCGGGAAAAAGATGGGGAGCGGCATGAATTGACTAGAAGGCAAAGAAGGGTTACGCTTCAGATATAACTCGCAGGAGGGGAGTAAGGGAGAGGGAATGAACAGTGAAACTTGCACTGAAACTTGCACTGAAACTTGAGACCTGTAAAGCGGCTGAGTGTGAATAACCAGCAGCTCCATAGGCCAAGCTCCCAGACACCACTAACGGCTGTTTTGAGACGCACCAAAACAGACTCGTAACGACCTCCCCTCTGGCACAGCGGGGCTTGAGTGACTCACCTGCAGCTCCAGAGGCCAAGCCACCATGCTCCAGAGGCCAAGCCACCATGTTCCAGAGGCCAAGCCACCATGCTCCAGAGGCCAACCCACCATGCTCCCTGCACGGCCGCCGGCCTGTGTGCGTGACCGCCCTCAACCCCCACAGAAGAGCTCCAGAGGCCATGCTCCCAAGACTTGCACTAGGAGTTTCGCACTAGTTTCCCCGTGGACCAATGCCACTCCCTGCTGCACACCGGGACGCACTGACTCACCTGCAGCTCTAAAGGCCATGCTCCCTGCATGCCTGCCTGCCTGTGTGTGTGTGCGCCGTCAACCCCCACAGAAGCCAGGGTGTTGCCGGGGATGAGGGAGGGCACGGATGCGAGGTAGCTGGTGGGTACATACATGGGTGTGAGAGGGGGGAAAGAATCGAGGGTAGAGGAAGGGGAGAGAATTTTTAGTCGACTCCGAAGTCACCTCGTGTCTGCCGCCACCCCCCACAGAAGCCAGGGTGTTGCCGGGAATGAGGGAGGGCACGGATGCGAGGTAGCTGGGGGGTGCAGGAGGTGAGAGAGGGGAGAGAAGGAACAGCGTGCAGCGAGGTGATGAGGGTGTAAGGACATGTCCTGCCATACTGCACGCCCTGTGAAGGTGCGGGATGGGTTGGCAGTGCATGGAGAGCCATGAGATCTTGTGACATGGCATGGCATGGCATGAGGCGTCACCTCTGGTGAAAGTGCCACGAAGAGCCGTCCATGCATGCATGCGCCAGGTGCAACGCACTCGCCTCCCCTCCATCTCTCCGCAATGCCAGGTACGCAGCCCTTGCTGCTCCCACACCGCTGCTACCCACACCAGCACCAGCACCAGCAGCAGCATTAACAGTAGCAGTGGAAGTAACAGCATTGTTGGGACTATCTGGAGTGAGGTCGGGCAGAAACACATACCCACACTCTTTCAACTCCCCAGCCCATTCCCGCGGATCAACCACCTCCCCGCCTCTTCCCCTCCCCAATCCCTTCCCACCACCGCCCACCTCTCCACCACCCCTTACACCGCTCCGCACACCTCTCCATTCCTGCACGCCCTTTTCACCTCCCTCCCGCCCCACACTGCCACTTTGACTGCCACTCCCCCTGCTGTTCTCAGGGTAGACTCGCACGGCTGTTCCCCCCCCTGCTGCTGCAGATCCTGCCCCCAGCAGACGGTCAAAGGAGGTGAGCTTGATTGAGGCGGGTGGGGGAGAGGGGCGGGAGGAGGGAGCGTGGGCAGCAGGAGGAGGGGGATAGGGAGAGGGAGGAGGGGACGGCAGCCACAGGGGTCTGTACGGGGGAGAGGGAGGGAAGGAGAGGAGGGAGGGAAGGAGGGAGGGAGGGAGGGAGAAGAGGGAAGGAGGGAGAGGAGGAAGGGAGGGAGGGAGGGATAAGAGGGATAAAGGGCGGGAGCAACAGGGGATGATAATTTAAGTGCCACAAAAATCGTCTGTAAGCAGTGGGGTTCGAGTGTGAGGCGCAGGGAGGAGGGCTTTTGAGGCACCTTGAAAGGAGGGAGAGGGGGAAGCCCGAGAGGCTGAGTTGAAAGGAGGGAGGGGGGGAAGCCAGAGAGGCTGAGTCGAGGAGGGGCATGGGAGCGGTGAGGGGCAAGGGGGGGGTGATAGGCAAGGGGGGGGTGATAGGCAAGGGGGGGGTGATAGGCAAGGGGGGGGTGATAGGCAAGGGAGGGGTGATAGGCAAGGGAGGGGTGATAGGCAAGGGAGGGGTGATAGGCAAGGGGGGGGTGATAGGCAAGGGGGGGGGTGATAGGCAAGGGGGGGGTGATAGGCAAGGGAGGGGTGATAGGCAAGGGAGGGGTGATAGGCAAGGGGGGGGTGATAGGCAAGGGGGGGGTGATAGGCAAGGGAGGGGTGATAGGCAAGGGAGGGGTGATAGGCAAGGGAGGGGTGATAGGCAAGGGAGGGGTGATAGGCAAGGGAGGGGTGATAGGCAAGGGGGGGGTGATAGGCAAGGGAGGGGTGATAGGCAAGGGAGGGGTGATAGGCAAGGGGGGGGTGATAGGCAAGGGAGGGGTGATAGGCAAGGGAGGGGGTGATAGGCAAGGGGGGGTGATAGGCAAGGGGGGGGGTGATAGGCAAGGGAGGGGTGATAGGCAAGGGGGGGGTGATAGGCAAGGGAGGGGTGATAGGCAAGGGAGGGGTGATAGGCAAGGGAGGGGTGATAGGCAAGGGAGGGGTGATAGGCAAGGGGGGGGTGATAGGCAAGGGGGGGGTGATAGGCAAGGGAGGGGTGATAGGCAAGGGAGGGGTGATAGGCAAGGGAGGGGTGATAGGCAAGGGAGGGGTGATAGGCAAGGGAGGGGTGATAGGCAAGGGGGGGGTGATAGGCAAGGGAGGGGTGATAGGCAAGGGAGGGGTGATAGGCAAGGGGGGGGTGATAGGCAAGGGGGGGGTGATAGGCAAGGGAGGGGTGATAGGCAAGGGAGGGGTGATAGGCAAGGGAGGGGTGATAGGCAAGGGAGGGGTGATAGGCAAGGGAGGGGTGATAGGCAAGGGAGGGGTGATAGGCAAGGGAGGGGTGATAGGCAAGGGAGGGGTGATAGGCAAGGGAGGGGTGATAGGCAAGGGAGGGGTGAGGAGCATTTGGAGATTAGGGGAGGAATTTTTTGACATCCCAATAGTCAGGGAACAAGTAAATCACACGTGGTGACGGATAAGAGAGAGGTCCATGGGAAGGGGAGGGCGCATCTGACAGATGAGGCATGAGAGGGGTGAGGGAGCAAGCTTGTATGAGATAGAAACGACATGGGCAGACGGAATGGAGCTCACACATGGGAAGGGAGGAGCGAGAGGTCCATGGGACGGGGCAGCGCATCCGACACATCATGGAGTGACGCAAGGCTGGGGGAGAAGGAAGCAGACGGCATGGCTGCTGTTCCCATCATTCCACCCCCCTCCACTCCCCTCCCTCCACTCAGCTGCCCCTGTTCCCCTTCCACCTCCCCCGCCTGCACGCCCCTCCCTGTGGCTCCATGCAGGTGCTGGTCTGATCCCAGCTCCCAGATGGCTGCCTGGCCTGCTCGTGGTTGGAAGTGACCCAAAAAACTGGCAGCACACGGGGAGAATGGAGGGGGCAGGGGGGAAAGGGGGGAAAGGGGTGAAAGGGGGGAAAGGGGGGGAAGGGGGGAAGAGTGGCATGAGATGAAGTGCATGCACGCCCCTCCCTGTGCCTCCATGCACCTCGTCTCATCCCAGCCCCCAGATGGCTGCTTGGCCTGCCCGTGGCTGGAAGTGACCCAGGAAGCTGAAGGCAGGCAGTACACGGGCGGGGGAGCAGGGGAATGGAGGAGGAGTGGGAGAGGAGGGTCAGCGACACGAGACTGATACTCCAAGCAGCCGGTCTGATCCCAGCTCCCAGATGGCTGCCTGGCCTGCCCATGGCTGGAAGTGACGGCATGTGGGAGGGGAGGATGGGAGGGGCAAAGGGTGTTAGAATTTATACATTATAGCAATGCGAACACTTCTGACTGTACACCAAGAGTGGTGTACAGTTGGGTTGGTTCAGGCTCTAATTTTGGGTGTATTGCGGGTAGACACCCTAATTGGGGTGAACCCAAATATCCTAGCTTAGACTTGGCTCCAACCTTGTTGGCCAAATGGGGCAACCAACTTTGGTTGGTTGGCCACCACCCCACTAGGGTTGGTTGGATGGTCCTTCCTCCCACTAGCCTACTTGGTCTTGGTGTCTTATGTGCTAGGTTTGGTGTTCTTCTCCAATCTTTCTCTCCCTTGTATAACCTTGTGCTCTCTTGAGCTAATTTCAATGATTCTTCCTCAAGTTTCTACAACTCCTAGTTTCTTTCATGGTATTCAGAGCCTAAGGCAAACGCCACTAGATCCTAGGCCTAACCTTTGTTTTTCCTATCTTCCCTTATACACTCCAGCAGCTAAGCGAAATCGTCCGACTTAGTCGCGCGGCCTCCCTTAGTACGTCGCGACCTTTCTTAGCAACCTAACGGGCTCCCCCTACTCTTCGCGCCACTCTGCTAGCATCCGCGTGGGCCCTCCTGCTCGTCGCATCACCTCTGCTAAACGGCCGCGCAGACCACGCGGACCCCTCTGCCCGTTGCGCCATCACTATTAGCAGTTGCGCGGACCCCATTGACCGTGGCGAAATCACTGCCAGCAGTCGCGCGGGTCAATTTCACCATCACGAAGTCCCTGCCAGCAGTCGCGCGGGTCAATTTCACCATCGCGAAGTCCCTGCCAGCAGTCGCGCGGGTCAATTTCACTGTCGCGAAGTCCCTGCCAGCAGTCGCACGGGTCAATTTCACCGTCGCGAAGTCCCTGCCAGCAGTCGCGCGGATCGTTTTAACCGTTGCGAATCCTCTGCTAGCGGTCGCATTGCTTCATTTGACTGTCACGGCACCTCTGCCAGCAGCTGCGGAGGCCCTTCTGCCCGCCGCGTCACCCCTCCTCCCAGTCGCACGGGCCCCTCTAAGCGTCACGACACCCCTGCCGCCAGCCACGCGAGCCTCCCTGCCCATCGTGCTCCCTCTTCCAGCACCCACCTGAGCCCTGCAGAGCAACTGCGCGGCCCTCCCCGCATTTCACGCGGATCCCTACACAGCAGCAGCAGCAGCAGCGGGACTCAACAGCAGCAGCAGCGTGACTGGACAGCAGCAGCAGCGTGACGCGTGGCTGAACAGCAGCAGCAGCAGGTCTGGACAGCAGCAGCAGCAGGACTGGACAGCAGCAGCAGCAGTACTGGACAGCAGCAGCAGCAGCAGGACTGGACAGCAGCAGCAGCAGCACTGGACAGCAGCAGCAGCAGCATTGGACAGCAGCAGCGGCGTGATTGGGCAGCAGCAGCAGTGTGACTGGACAGCAGCAGCAGCAGGACTGGACAGCAGCAGCAGCGTGACTGGACAGCAGCAGCAGCGTGACTGGGCAGCAGCAGCAGCGTGACTGGGCAGCAGCAGCAGCGTGACTGGGCAGCAGCAGCAACGTGACTGGGCAGCAGCAGCAGCAGAGCTGAACGGTGGCAGCAGCACTCATGGCGACTGACTCCGTGCCTATTGATACTGGCTCCATTGTTCGCCTGGAAGTCCAGGATGGCACTACTGCACTGAATTGGCACCGTTTCTCACAGAGCCTCACCGGTGTCCTCCGCTCCACCATTATTGGCGGTGCCAACCTCCATTCCGTTGTCTTTGCCGAACCGGATGGCCTTGAGCCCAAGCCACCTCCCCTCCTTGGTCTTGAACCTCCTCCTCCACCACCCCATCCTGGCGAAGCACCTCGCCCGCCCGATCTCCCTCGCCTCGTTTCTGACAACACCACCAATGCCTCGCGCCTCACCACCTACGCGGAGGAGGTAGCGACACACACGCGACTGGTGGATACCCACAAGGCAGCCCTTGCTGCTCACACCTTGGCTGCTGCCCTTCATGCGAAGTACGCTGCCGATAAGACGTCTTACACCTCCCAACTGACTGATTTCAACACTCGCCATGCCGCCTGGTGCATTGCCGACACTCGGGCTATTGGCCTCATCAACTCCTGCATCCCGACCTCGCTCCAGAGCGAGCTTGACGCCACTTCCTCTTCAGTTCTCTGGCGCGCCCTCTGTGATCTGTATGACCGTCGGGACATGGCATCTCTTCATGCCCTCTATCGTGACTTCAACGCTATCACCCTTGACATCTGCACCGGCGCAGCTGACTACACCCGTCGCCTCAACAACACAGCTCGGCGTCTTCGGGAGCGTGGGGCCACTATTGACGACCCCCTCCTCATTTGGCGCATCCTCGAGGGACTCACTCCGGCTTATGAGATGCACCGCATCGCCTACGACATTGTTCTCTCACCCCACGCCACGGCTGCCGAAGTCACCACCTGGGTCCTTGATACAGAAGCCAAACTTACCCGCCAGTCCCCCTCCACCCTCAACTTCACACAGGGACGCGGAGGGCGTGGGGGGCGTGGTGGCAAGGGTCGTGGTGGAGGGAGTGGCGGGGGCAGTGGTGGTCGAGGTGGAGGGGCTGGCAGTGGCGCTACGGGTGGGACGTCGGGAGGTGACGGGGGTGCTGGTCGTGGTGGAAGCTCAGGGGGTTTCCCTCCTTGCTCCTATGTCATTCGACAGGGCCCCAACAAGGGCCACCGCTGCAACCAAACCACCCATCCTACTGAAACCTGCTTCAAGGCCCTCAGTGATGAGTGGTTTGCTCAGGGCAATACAGGTACCCCTCCTTGCTGGGCCATTGTTACCCCTCGCCCCACTGTTCATGACGTTCGAACACTTCCCGCCTATCAGCCACCACCTTCTCAGCTCCACCAAACTCTGGCGAGTCACCTGCCTCCCCACCTCCTGCACCAGGTGCAAGTCTTTCTCCCCCCTCTTCCAGATCCACAGCCGCAGCAGCAGCAGCAGCAGCAGCAGCAGCAGCAGCAGCAGCAGCAGCAGCAGCAGCAGCAGCAGCAGCAGCAGCAGCAGCAGCAGCAGCAGCAGCAGCGGCGGCAGCAGCAGCAGCAGCAGCAGCAGCAGCAGCGGCAGCAGCAGCAGCAGCAGCAGCAGCAGCAGCAGCAGCAGCAGCAGCAGTTGCAGCAGATGCACCCGGGGTTGCAGGGCCTTCCGCCTATGCAGCAGCAGTACCTGGGGCCACAGCATCACCCGGATTCCTGGGTCCCCCCCCCCTCCCTTATCCCCCCCAGCCACAGCAACCCCTTCTCCAGCAACAGCCATACTCTGGCTACCCCTCTGCCCCCCCCAGTGTCTCTGACACCCAGGGCAGTTTCCTTGGTCATGTTACCGTTGCACCGTCTGTCGCTTCCATGTATCCCTCTGCTATTAATGAGACGCTTTTCCAGTACACCGTGTCACCTCCCCCTCCTTCCTCCCCCACCTTGGACTTTGTCCTTGATAGTGGGGCCACAGAAACCGCACTGAAGGATGCTGGCACCCTCACTCCCCTTCCTCTTCCCACTCAGGTTCACGGTGCCGACACCAGTTTTTCCATCCCATGCACTCACCTCTCCACTCTACCTTGCTCCGCTTTCCCATCTGGTACAGTCACAGGTCTCCACATCCCCACCCTTCGCAACAACCTCCTCTCCCACCGTGAGATACAAGGCGCTGGTATTACCGCTATTTACCCTGGTAATGCTTCTTACTGTGATCTCTACAACACTGCTTCTGGTCGCTTCCTCCTACGCATTCCCCTTTGCCCTCGCACTCGCCTTTACACGCTCCGCACACCTCGTCCCTCCTTCTGTCAGGTCACCACTCGTGCTGGCACTTCCACCGGCCCCCCTCCCCCTCCCCCTACCCCTCCCCCCCAGGTATCCTCCTCCCCTACGTCATACCCCTCATCCTCCTCCCCCTCTCCATCCCCCTCCTCCTCTAATCACCTCTCCCACCCTGCTGTGCTCTTGCATCACAGACTAGGCCACCCAAACTTCGCTGCGCTTCGCACTGCCATCACATCCCGCCTCCTCGACAGCCTCCCCCCCACTCTTCCTCCCCTCCCTTCCTCTCTCGCACCCCCATGCCCATCCTGCATTCATGGCAAACTCAAACAGTCTCCCCATCACAGCCATCCCACTTTCGCAGCAGCTCCCCTTGACCTTGTTCACATGGACCTATGGGGCCCTTATCCCATCCGCTCTCGCCAGGGGCACCGGTACATGCTCGTCCTCGTTGACGACCACAGTCGGTACTCTACTGTCTTCTTCTTTCACACAAAGGATCAAGTGCCGGCTGTGGTCATTGCCTGTGCTGAGCAGTGCCGCACACACTTTAAACGCCCCATCAGCCGCCTTCACTCTGATGGTGGGGGTGAGTTCCTCAATCATACCCTCGCCACTTACTGCAAAACCAGCGGCATTCAGCAGACCCACACCCTCCCCCATTCCCCTCAGCAGAACGGCATCGCTGAGAGTCGCATTCATGAGATTACCAAGATTGCTCGTTGCCTTCTTGCTCACGCCTCCACCCCTCCTTCCCTCTGGAGCTATGCCCTCTTCCATACTGCCCTCCTCCTTAATCTTCGCTCCCACCCTCAACATTCCTCCTCCTCCCCCACAGAACTTTGGTCTAAGGCCAAGCCTGACGCTGCTGGCCTTCGCGTTTGGGGCTGCAAGGCGTTCGTCCTCATCCCTCCGGCTGATCGCTCCCGCGCTGCTGGCAAGCTCGCCTCGCGTGCCCTGGAGTGCGTCTACCTCGGGCACAATCGCGATTCCCCAGGCTACCTGTTCCTCCACCCTCCCTCCAGTCGCCTCATCCGCAGCATTGACGTCGTCTTCGACGAGTCCATTCGCTACTACTCCACTCCTCCTCCTGACCCTCTTCCCCCTCCCTCCCGCCCCCTGGCTTGGACTGATACCGTCCTCCCACCCCTCCTCCCTCCTGCACCCCTCCTTCCACCGGTCGCCGCTCCGCTCCCACCTTCCTCCTCTGCCGACATCTACGACCCTTCCGCACCCGCCTCTCCAGCGCATTCAGCTGCACCCCCTCCCCCCTCTCCCTCCTCCTCTCACTCTCCCCCTCGGCCGCAGGGGCAGCAGCCGCCGCAGCAGCAGCAGTAGCAGCAGCAGCAGTAGTCGGGGCAGCAGCTGCAGCAGCAGCCGGTGCAGCAGCAGCAGCCGGGGCAGCAGCAGCAGCAGCAGCAGCACCAGCAGCAGCAACAGCGACGCGCAACTTCCCGCTCCTCCCCTTTCCTCCTCCCTCGCATGCACACCCGCTCCCTAGACAAACTCATTGGAGCCCCTCCCCCCGCCTCCATTCAGCTCCTCGAGGACTCCCATGAGGAGTTCCTCAACATTCGGCAACATACACCTTTCCTTGCCTCCCTCTACCTTGACTTCCTCGGCTTTCCCGTCCTTGACGCCACCTCCACTTCCACCATCTTCACTCCCACCACCTTCCACGAAGCCATCACCTGCACTAACGCAGACAAATGGATAGCGACGATATTCCTGGAGTGTGAGGCATTCATTCGCAACGACTCCTTTGTCAATGTCCCCCTCCCAGCCGACGCCAACCTCGTCGAGGGCAAATGGGTCTTTTGTTAGAATCTTAGGCGAGGATGATTGACTAGGAAACAAGGAAGGGTACAAGTAGAATGTCGAGAGAATTCTGTACCCCCTAATGCTAAACCCACTATAGCCTAGACAAATGTAAACACATGAACTAAGCCTAGATATAACTAAGCATATATGTTTGACACACCCCTATAAGCGAAGTGGGGGATAGCCAGAACAAGTAATGGTCACAGGACCAGTCAAGAAAAGCAAAGCAAGCTCAGGGTGGATCACAAAGTCACCACACAGTCCGAGCACAAGCAAAGGGCCACAAGGCCAGTTCACATGCAGAGTTATATACAGAGAACAAACAATACAGTGATCATACACTAACAAGTGCAAGCATGCAGGTATATAGATAGATCACAGTACAGACAGAGTCAGGCAGTAAGTAAGTGAGGCAAAGTAGGCACAAGGCCTAACACACTAACAAAGCGCTGATGGTCACCAGGGGGAAGTGCCTTGGTGAAGACATCAGCAGTGTTGGCCCGAGTGGCCACGTACGCTAGACGAAGCTGACCACGCTGCTGTAACTCTCGAGCAAGGAAGTACCGCAGAGCGATGTGCTTCGTTCTGTGCTCCAGTCTGTGCTCCTGACACAAGGCTATCGTTGCCTTGTTGTCTACGTACAGGACTGGAGGCGAACGAGGCTGCTCTCCCAAGTCGGTCAGCAAGTAGGTGAGCCAGCGTAGCTCCTGAGCAGCCATGGCTCCGGCGTAGATCTCAGCTGGAGCTGAGAACTGAAGACGAGCGGGTAGACCGCCAAGAAACCGAGCCCGACCCAAGACTGAAGGTGTAACCCTGCGACGACCGCTGCGTAGCTGAGTCGTCAACCCAGGAGGCGTCTGCGTGACCAGTGAGGACAACAGGACCCCGTCCTCCAAGCACAAGCCCCATGCCCGACGTACTGCACAGGTAACGCAGTACCCTCTTTGCAGCATCCCAGTGCACCTTTCGGTGCCTACCGGGAGCCACGTAGCGAGCCAGAAGGCTGAGAGGGTACGCGAGGTCAGGTCGTGTGCAAGTCATCAGGTACATGAGGCAACCCACAAGCTCTGGGTACGGACCACTCGGCTCTACGGACTCGTCCGAAGGTGGAGCTGAGAGCGAGTGGCTGGTAGACAGAGGAGTGAGCTGTGGCGAGGAGTACTGGAAGCCGAAGCGCTGAAGGACCTGGTGCACCATGTGTGACTGAGTCAGTGTGATGGTGCGCCGTGCTCTGTCCCGGGTGATCTGCAGGCCAAGGTAGCTGCGCAGTTCACCCAGGTCAGTGGAGGTATGTCTCTTCTGCAGCTCGGACTTCACTAGGGTCAGTGCCTCAGTGTCAGCCGTGGCAAAGACAAGGTCGTCGACGTACACTAGGACGTAGAAGGGCGGCAGCGAGGTGTCGGTGCGTAGAAACAGCGACGGGTCTGCTGTAGAAGGAACAAACCCAAGAGCCGCAAGTGTAGTCCTGAGTGTGTCGTGCCACTCGCGAGGCGCCTGGCGGAGACCGTAGACTGGCCGGCGGAGGCTCCACTGGGTACCTGTAGGAAACGACCCAGTGAAACCAGGTGGTCGGCGCAGCCAGATCTCCTCGTGGAGGCTGCCCTGCAGGAAGGCAGTACTGAAGTCCAGGGAGTGTAACTCGTAGTCACGCTGAGCAGCTACGTGCAGCAACACCCGAAAAGTAGTCATCTTCGGGGTGGGAGAGAAGGTCTGGAAGTAGTCAACTCCCTGTCGCTGACTGAAACCTCGAGCAACGTAACGCGCCTTGAAGGCAGGCGGAGAACCCGGCGGCCGCTTCACCCTGAAGATCCACATGCCATCGACTATGTTCACCCCAGGTGGGGGAACCTCGTCGACGTAAGTGCCTGTGGACTTCCAGGAAGCCATCTCGGCATCCATAGCTGCCTGCCACTGAGAGGAGTAAGGACCCGTAATCGCCTCTGCGTAAGAGCGCGGGGTCGGGATGTCAGGAGCATTCGGGTCTCCCTCAGGGGCAAGCAGCAAGGAGGCGAAACGAGGTACAGCAGCTGCAAGACACTCAAAGTCCTCCTGCCTGTCCTCAAGGACGTCCGTGCCAAGAGCACACTCACCCCCGACGGACGGAGGACTGGCAGGCACAGACTCAGCAACTAGAGCAGAGGCGTAGTCGAGACGGCAGGCAGCAGCAAAGTCAAGTAGCTCAGCAACAAGAGCAGAAGCAGCAGCAGACTCAAAGGACGGGTCAGTGACAGCAGTGGCAAGGAGACGAGCGACAGTGGGACTGGCAGCACGCGCTCGGTCAGACTCAGGGTTAGGGACCACAGGAAGAGAGGACTCAGGAGGAGCAGGCAGAGGAACACGCAGTGGAACAGAGGAAGGACGGAGTGCCATGGTGTGCGTGCCTGGGACAGGGGGAGGACGCGAACGAGGAGCGCGACGAGCAGTGCGAACAGGTGAGACAGGACGAGACGCAGGCTCACGACGCTCTGTAAGACCTCCGGACTGCTCAGTGTAAGGAGAGGGAACAGGCAGTGGGGAGGCTGGCTGTAACGGCGGCTGCGACTGGTCAGGCGGTGGACACAGGAAGGGAGGAGGAAGACCAGTAGAAGACGGGACACCAAGAACCTGCTCAAGCAGGGGAACGAAGTACGGGCGCGGCCGCACAGTGCCTCCAGCACCTCCAGCTTCTGCAGCTCCAGCGCCTCCTGCGCCAGGGCCTCCAACTCCAGCTACTCCAGCTCCAGCGCCTCCAGCGCCAGCTGCTCCAGGCTCCGTAGGGTCTCCAACTCCAGTAGTAACAGTAGCACCTCCAGCTCCAGCGCCTCCAGGCTCACCAGCTCCGGGAGCCCCACTCCGACGGTGTGCGCGCTGATCAAGCCACTCACGCAGCTGCTGCGAGGACAGTTGCGGTGAAGCACCAGCAGGACCTCCAGACGAAGCAGCACCCCGAGGCTCAGCACCCCCAGACTCCGCACCCTCCGACTCAGCACCCTCAGGCTCCGCACCCTCCGACTCAGCACCCCCAGGCTTAACACCCTCAGGCTCAGCACCCCCAGACCCAGCACCCTCAGACCCCGCACCCCCCGGCTCCGCACCCCCAGACGCAGCACCCCCAGACGCAGCACCTGGAGCAGCACCTGAGACGACAGCTACCTGAACAGGCGAAGTACCAGGGAGAGGGTCTACCTGAGACACTCCCGAGGGAGCAGGACCCTGGGGCGGGAGGGGGTCTACCGGAGGCGGACCGGGAGCAAGAAAAAGCGGCGGGGGCGGGGAAGAGGCAGAGCGGTAGGGGAAGAGACGGTAGAAGGGAACCGACTCGTCGAACGTGACGTCCTGAGAAGGGAGGACACGGCGCGAGGCGGGGTGGTAAAACTGCCAGCCAGGCGCATCAGGGACAAAGCCAAAGAAGACGCAGGGAATAGCGCGGGCGGAGAGCTTGTCCGCGGACGTATCGCGAACAAAGGCACGAGAACCCCAGACCCGGAACACCGACGCATCGCCAACCTTCCCTGTCCAACGCAGTGTGGGCGAGGTCTCCGGCAAGGAGACACGGGGCCAAAGGTTGAGCTAATGCGCAGCGTACCGGACCGCAAACGGCCACAGAAAACGGGGAGCGGCCGCATGAATCATGGAGGTACGAGCGACCTCCATGACTAAGCCAATGCGGCGCTCAGCAATCCCATTTTGCTGAGGGGAGTCCGGAAGCGTGAACGACTGGGTGATGCCCTCCCCACGACAAAAGTCCCGCAAGAGGTCGGAGGAGAACTCACCACATCTGTCAGAGTGCAGACGCAGGACAGGAAGGTCCTGGCCGAAACGCGCACGCAGCTGGAGACGGACTGTGCGGATCCAAGGGATCAAGACAGCAGAGACTTCACCATTGCTGCGCAAGGGGAAAACTGTGGTGTATCGCGTGTAGTCGTCAACTACCAGCAGGAAGTAGCGCTCGCGGCCCTGTCCACTGACGCGGGCTGGGCCCCACACGTCCATGTGGAGGGTCTGCAGGGCAGCAGTCGTCGGGGGAAACGAGGAGGAGTGAGGAGCAGCGCGCTGCCGCCCCTCGACGCAAGGAAGACAGGGCGGGGCAGGCGAGGGCGGCAGGGGAGGCAGAGACCTGGGGAGACCAGAGACAAGGAGACGAGAGTGCATGCCACGAAGGCGTGGCAGGGAGGGGTGACCCAGGCGGTGGTGCCAAAGAAGAGTCTGGTGCGACAGGAGGCGACACGAGCAAGCGGCGGCTACCTGACCTGACGCGGACACCTGAGCAGACGCAGCGACCTGAGGAGGCTCGGTAGCCAGTGTGTACAGACTCGACCCTGGCCGACGAGTGAACGTAGCCATGTGACGCCCCGTCCGCGTGCACGTGCAGATCGACACACGCTGACCCCTAGGAGTGGTGGTAGTGACCATCGCATCCTGAAGGGCAGCGGTACTCACCAAGTTCGTAGAGAACGAGGGGAGGTGAAGACCTGACAGAGAGCCGGACGGAACCGCCGGACACGGGAGGACAGTGGAGGAACTGGCAACGACCGTGCCCCCAGAGGGATCAGCCAGTCTGACTGGAACAGGTGTAGGAAGAGGAGTGAGAGTGGTGCTGTCACGAAAGAAACAGCGCGAGGCGCCGAAGTCTAACGTGAAGGTGTGCAGGGCCTCAGCAGGCGCAGTACCAGGGGGAGTACCAGACGCACTAGCACCTAGAGCAGCAGCGGCTATACCTGGGTCAGGCGGCACACACCAGTAACAGTCACCCTTAGCACTAAAAGACAAAGCATACATGGCAGAGATAATAACATCAAAGTCTAGGTCATAGATGGCAACTCCCGACCTAAGCAACTCCGCCCAGCGAGGGCGCTCGACGTCATCACCAAACTCAGTGCGCCAGGCGTCGTCAAGGCGGGCAAAGCAGCGGCGCTCAGTGTGAAACCGCCCGCATGTCTTGCCCGCACGGGCACCCGTGCGAATGACATACGGGCAGGTCTCACTACCCTCGCCCGCCCCACGCTGAACCAACCACTCACGGAGCTGCTGAGGCGTCTGAGTCTCGCTCCGACGCTGCTGCTGCTGGCCTCGACCGCCACTAGGGCCTCCACGCTGAGGTCCAGACCGACTACCACTGGTCCCACCGCCTCCACTGCCGCCACCCCCTCCGCTGCCTCCACCGCCGCCACCACCTCCACCGCCTCCGCCTCCTCTACCGCTGCCCCCACTGCCACGCCCACTGCCACCTCCACCACCACCGCTGCCTCCTCCACTACCCCGGCCACCCTTGCCCTTGCTGTTGCGGCGCTTCGTACTAGTCGAAGCAGCACCGACGTCCTCAGGAACAGAGACGTCTGCAGCAGCAGCAGAGGCGAAGGAGGAGGAAAGGGGGGAGGGGGAGCACCCCTCAAAGAAGGGTGAGCGCGGGGTGCCACGAGCAGCACCTACAGCAACTGCACTAGTCTCAGCTGCGAGGAGATGCTGCTCGAGAAGGTCAACAGTGAGGGAAGTGGGGTCGAGGGTGAGGAAGTGGTCCCTGACAGAGCGAAGGGAGTCAGGGAGGCGAGTGACTATGAAGTAGAGGGTGATGAACATGGGGGGCTGGTTCGTGAGAAGGAAATCAGCAGGAACGGTAGCGCGGTAGCGAGCGTCGCTAGTGCGCAGGTGGGTAACCAGGTCCGCTACTGTGGCAAAAGCCGACAGCTCAGGGAACAGGTAGGGCAGTAGCAGTCTGCCAAGAGCAGCAGTGGCAGGGGAGGAGTAGCGAGCAACTACAGCGTCGTACAAGGCCTGTGCTGTCCTGTGCTCGCCAAAGTGAGCACATTCTGTTGCGGGCAGGTGGTTGCGAATGGCCAAGCGGGCAGTAGCGTCACGAGAGAGCCACTGGGAACGAGTCGAAACGTCAGCTGTGGCGGGAGGGGCTGGAGCGGCACCGGACACGAGGTCAAACAGCGAGACACTGTCCCGTCTGTCACTCAGTAGGTACAGTTGCAGATCGTCGTGCCACGTGTCAAATGCTACAGGCCTACCCTCCGGGTCGAACGGGAGAACTCGAAGCAACGCCATAGGGGCAGAGGAGCCTGGGGGGCCGCGGGGCCAAACAAGGGGCCGGTGGGCCTAGGGGGGGGGGGCCGAGGGGCCTAGGGGGCCGAGGGGCCAAACAAGGGGCCGAGGGGCCTAGGGGGGCCGAGGGGCCAAACAAGGGGCCGGGGGGCCGGGTGCCGGTCTCTGAGGTGGGGCCGAGTGGCCTAGGGGCCGCGGGGCCAAACAGGGGGCCGGGGGGCCTAGAGGGGGCCGAGGGGCCTAGGGGGCCGAGGGGCCAAACAAGAGGCCGGGGGGGCCGGGTGCCGGTCTCTGAGGTGGGGCCGAGGGGCCTAGGGGGCCGAGGGGCCAAACAAGGGGCCTAGGGGGCCGAGGGGCCAAAGTAGGGGCCGGGGGGGGGGGCCGGGCGCCAATCTCTGAGGTGGGGCCGAGGGGCCAAACAAGGGGCCTAGGGGGCCGAGGGGCCAAAGTAGGGGCCGGGAGGCCGGGCGCCAGGCTCTGAGGTGGGGCCGAGGGGCCGCGGGGCCGCGGGGCCAAACAAGGGGCCGGGGGGACCTTGGGGGGGCCGAGGGGCCTAGGGGGCCGAGGGGCCAAACAAGGGGCCTAGGGGGCCGAGGGGCCAAAGTAGGGGCCGGGGGGCCGGGCGCCAATCTCTGAGGTGGGGCCGAGGGGCCTAGGGGCCGCGGGGCCAAACAAGGGGCCGGGGGGGACTTGGGGGGGGCCGAGGGGCCTAGGGGGCCGAGGGGCCAAACAAGGGGCCTAGGGGGGCCGAGGGGCCAAGTAGGGGCCGGGGGGCCGGGCGCCAGGCTCTGAGGTGGGGCCAAGGGGCCTAGGGAGGGCCGAGGGGCCAAAGTAGGGGCCGGGGGGCCGGGCGCCAATCTCTGAGGTGGGGCCGAGGGGCCTAGGGGCCGCGGGGCCAAACAAGGGGCCGGGGGGGGCCTTGGGGGGCCGAGGGGCCTAGGGGGCCGAGGGGCCAAACAAGGGGCCGGGGGGGCCTTGGGGGGGGCCGAGGGGCCTAGGGGGCCGAGAGGCCAAACAAGGGGCCTAGGGGGCCGAGGGGCCAAGTAGGGGCCGGGGGGCCGGGCTCCAGGCTCTGAGGTGGGGCCGAGGGGCCTAGGGGCCGCGGGGCCAAACAAGGGACCGGGGGGGCCTTGGGGGGGGGCCGAGGGGCCTAGGGGGGCCGAGGGGCCAAAGTAGGGGCCGAGGGGCCTAGGGGCCGCGGGACCAAACAATGGGGCCAGGCGCTGGGCAGGGACTGGTCCGGGCGCTGGGCAGGTACGGGGCCAGGCGCTGGGCAGGTACTGGGCCGGGCGCTGGGCAGTACGGAGCCGGGCGCTGGGCAGGTACGAGGCCTGGCGCTGGGCAGATAAGGGGCCGGGCGCTGGGCAGGTACGGGGCCGGGCGCTGGGCGCGGAATGGGGCCGGGCGCGGGGCTAGGTACGGGGCCTGGCGCAGGCAAGAGACGGGGCCGGGCGCTGGGCGAAGGACGGGGCCAGGCGCGGGCTTGGTACGGGCCGGGCGACGGGCTAGGTACGGGCCGGACGCAGGCAGGAGACGAGGCCGGGCGCGGGCTAGGTACGGGCCGGGCGACGGGCTAGGTACGGGCCGGGCGCGGGCGTCGAAGTTGACGGGGCCAGTGGGGCCGAGGCGACGGGCTAGGTACGGGCCGGGCGACGGGCTAGGTACGGGCCGGGCGCGGGCATCGAAGTTGACGGGGCCAGCGGGGCCGAGGCGACGGGCTAGGTACGGGTCGGGCGACGGGCTAGGTACGGGCCGGGCGACGGGCTAGGTACTGGCCGGGCGACGGGCTAGGTACTGGCCGGGCGACGGGCTAGGTACTGGCCGGGCGCGGGCGTCGAAGTTGACGGGGCCAGCGGGGCGAGGTGACGGGCTACGTACGGGCCGGGCGACGGGCTAGGTACGGGCCGGGCGACGCGCTAGGTACGGGCCGGGCGCGGGCGACGAAGACGACGGGGCCAGCGGGGCCGAGGCGACGGGCTATGTACGGGCCTGGCGACGAGCTAGGTACGGGCCGGGCGCGGGCGACGAAGTCGACGGGGCCAGCGGGGCCGAGGCGACGAGCTAGGTACGGGCCGGGCGACGGGCTAGGTACGGGCCGGGCGCGGGCGACGAAGTCGACGGGCTAGGTACGGGCAGTGCAGTAGGTGGTGGGCCCATTGAGACTAGGTCCTAAGACTTAGTTGCTCTTAATACCATGTTAAAATCTTAGGCGAGGATGATTGACTAGGAAACAAGGAAGGGTACAAGTAGAATGTCGAGAGAATTCTGTACCCCCTAAGGCTAAACCCACTATAGCCTAGACAAATGTAAACACATGAACTAAGCCTAGATATAACTAAGCATATATGTTTGACATCTTTCGGGTGAAGCAGCTGCCGGGTGAGGAGCCAGTCTACAAGGCACGTTACTGCGCCAAGGGTTTCACGCAGACTTGGGCCGAAGATTACTGGTTCACCTACGCCCCTACCGCCAAGCCGCCCACCCTTCGCACCCTCCTCGACATTGGTGCGCGGGACAACATGGAGATCTGCTCCATGGACGTCTCCAACGCGTTCCTACAGGGTGACCTGCACGAGCGCATTTTCCTCCGGCGCCCCCCTGGTTTCCACGCAGCCTTTCCTGAAAACACTGTGTGGCAGCTGCGTCGCCCTGTCTACGGTTTGAAACAGGCACCAAGGGAGTGGCATGCGAAGCTGTCTGCCACCTTGGGGTCCCTCGGCTTCTCTGCCTCGCACTCTGACGCCAGCCTCTTCATTCGCTCCTCCCCTCACCGCTTCTTCATTCTGGTGTATGTGGACGATATGATCCTGCTTTCTGACTCCAAGGCTGACATGGAGCAGCTGAAGCTGACGCTGCAGCAGCGTCTCAAATGCAAGGACCTGGGAGACCTCACGCACTACCTGGGCATGGCCATCACGCGCAACCGCCCTGCTCGCACCATCACCCTCTCCCAGTCCCACTACATCGGCCAGGTCTTGGAGAAGTTCGAGATGGCGCAGGCCAAGCCCGTGTCCACCCCTCTACCTTTCGGTCACCAGCTCGCCCCACCCACCTCTCCCTCCTCCTCCTCTCACCCTTATGCCGAGCTTGTTGGGTCGGTGATGTATGCCATGATGTGCACCCGTCCCGACCTTGCCTACCCCATCAGTGTGCTTGCGCACTTCGTTGGCACCGGCCGCCACACCACCGAGCACTGGCAGGCCGCTAAGCGAGTCCTCCGCTATCTTCGCGGGACCAAGGACCATGTCCTCACCCTTGGCGGCCCCTCCCCTCCTCTCCTCTCGGGCTTCAGCGACTCCTCCTGGGCTGACTCGCAGCCGGACCGCCGCTCCTCTCAGGGCTATGGCTTCACCCTTGGCAGCGGCCTTGTCAGTTGGCGCTCCACGCGTTTTTCTGCCATTGCTCTCTCCTTGTGCGAGGCTGAGCTCTACGCTGGCACCATGGCCGCTCAGGAGTCCCGCTGGCTCTGCTATCTTCTTGCTGAGCTGGGCGCTCCTTAGCGCTGTCCCACCCTCTGGTGTGACAACACCAGCACCATCCATCTCACCCAGGACCCTGTCTACCACGCCCGCTCCAAACACATCGAGTTGCGCTATTTCTTCATCCGCGAGCTCGTCCAGCAGGGACTTCTTGCCGTTCGGAAAATTACGGCCGAGGCAAACTTGGCTGGCATCTTCACCAAAGCTCTCTCTCGCCCTGCGCACTCTGCCTTTCTCCGCCTCCTTGGCCTTGCTCGCCCAGGCGCCCCCTGATTCAGGGGTTGTTCTCTTCATGTGTTCGCATGCTAAGGGGTTGTGTTAGAATTTATACATTATAGCAATGCGAACACTTGTGACTGTACACTAAGAGTGGTGTACAGTTGGGTTGGTTCAGGCTCTAATTTTGGGTGTATTGCGGGTAGACACCCTAATTGGGGTGAACCCAAATATCCTAGCTTAGACTTGGCTCCAACTTTGTTGGCCAAATGGGGCAACCAACTTTGGTTGGTTGGCCACCACCCCACTAGGGTTGGTTGGATGGTCCTTCCTCCCACTAGCCTACTTGGTCTTGGTGTCTTATGTGCTAGGTTTGGTGTTCTTCTCCAATCTTTCTCTCCCTTGTATAACCTTGTGCTCTCTTGAGTTAATTTCAATGATTCTTCCTCAAGTTTCTACAACTCCTAGTTTCTTTCAAAGGGCGGTGTGAGAAGCAGTAGTGTGCCCCTCCCTGTGGCTCCATGCCCGTGGCTGGAAGTAACCCTGTTGCGGCACCTCAAAAGCAGCACGCAATCCAAGGCAAGGAGGAGGGAGGAGGAGGGAAAGGGGGAGGGGGAGAGGGAGCGGAGGGGGAGTGAAGGGGGGGGGAAGAAGAAGGGGAGGAGGAGGGGGAAGAGGGGGATGGTGGCGTGCTAAGGCTACAGCACTCACAGGTTGATGGCGTCTTGCTTGTCAGCATCAGTAATAGCATTGCTGTAGTACCGATGCAGTGACTTGAGCACCTCCTGAGACTGCAGAGTCGATCGCCACGTGCCCGGCCTCTCAGCAATCACCAGGTTATGCGCCGCCGACCCCCCATACTGCAGCGCCAGCGCATCCCCCATCGCGATGTACATCCCCTGCAGCCGCTTCCCCACGTCACTCTTGCTGTCCAGATGCGGCGAATCTGTGATTCCCAGGGAGTGGAGCTGGTGGGCGAGGGCCTCTCGACCAATCACGAACTGGGCCACGTTGGTGCGGTCCAGGCAGTCGAGACAGTTGGTTCGGACGATTCCGTGCTGCAGCTGTGGGGGACGCACCCATCTCCCTGTCTCCTCCTCCTCCTCCGCTGCCGCTGCTGCCACTGCTGCTGCTGCTGCTGCTGCTGCTCCCTTGCTGCCTCCTTTGCTTCGGACCCCCTCCTCCGGTCCAGTTGTGCTGGGTGCAGCAGCAGTAGTGGTGGCGGCAGAGGGAGGGGCGGTGGCGCGGGAAGAGAAGAAAGTCTTGGTGGCAGCCCTGGCGAGATTGCATGCATTGGGTAGGCAGGGGAGCAGAGGGAGGGGTGGTGGGGAAGAGGGAGGGGCGGTGAGGCAGGGGGAGGGCAATGGGGCAGAGCGAGGGGCGGCAGGGCAGGAAGAGAAGCACGCCTTGGTGGCAGCCCTGGCGAGATTGCATGCATTGGGGTGGAATAGAGGGGGAGGCGCAGAGGAGATGGGGAAACAAGGGAGGAAGCAAAGGGCAAGCAGATGCGACACAAAGCATGCCTTGTGGAATCTGCCAGGAATCAAATGTGGTGTGGGCGGGGAGAGGGGGGAAGCGGAAGGGAACGAGCCGTAGCGGTGGTGGGAGAGGAGGGCTGTGGGTAACCTTTGCAAATTGAAGCAATGGAAATGAATATCCCTCTGCCTGTGAATTGACGATTATCTGGCTCACAAGAGATTCCCTGTTCAGTTTCATGCTGTGCTGCGAGCACCTGGCGAAAACAACAGAGGGCGCACCTGGCGAGCTGGCCGGGGTAAACGAAGCCGGTCTTGGCGAGGCACTCCCTGGCGATTGCTGCCAGCGCACCCAACACCCCCTCCCCCAAACTGCCCTTGCTCCCAGTGCCTCTTGAATCGACCCAAAATGAGGTGACTTTTTGAGTCGACTCAAAACGCAACTGGCGAGCTAGCCGGGGTAAACGAAGCCGGTCTTGGCAAGGCACTCCCTGGCGATTGCTGCCAGCGCACCCAACACCCCCTCCCCCAAACTGCCCTTGCTCCCAGTGCCTCTTGAATCGACCCAAAATGAGGTGACTTTTTGAGTCGACTCAAAACGCACCTGGCGAGCTGGCCGGAGTAAAAGAAGCCGGTCTTGGCGAGGCACTCCCTGGCGATTGCTGCCAGCGCACCCAACACCCCCTCCGCCACACTGCCCTTGCTCTTCTCGCTGCCGCTGCCATTTCCCCCACTGCCGCCGGTGCTACTGCTGGTGCCACTGCCGCTGCCGCTGTTGCTGCCACTCCCTCTGCTGCCGCTGCCACTGCTTGCTTGGGCGTTGGTGGCGCTGGTGTTGGTGGCTCGAGGAGAGAGCGAAGGAGGCGAGAGCGAGAAGGAGGAGGCAGAAGGGGAGGAGGGGGAGATGAGGGAGGAGGAGGGGGAGATGAGGGAGGAGGAGGGGAAGGAGGAGAAGGGACTGGGATGAGTGGTAAGGGTGTGGAGTGTGGTGGGTGTGTTGGGAATGGTGGGTGCGTTGGGAGTGGTGGTGAGAGTGCTGAGTGCACTTGCTGCTGCGCTGGTTACCCCTGCTGGAGTGGTGGCCGCGTTGGCACTGCTGTGTGGGCGGTGGGAGGGAAGGCGGGGATAGGTCAGAACATGTATCGTATAAGTAATCACTGGGCTACTGGGTTAGCGTCTTGCTGCAGCACGGGTGACCCCTAGTGGAGTGGTGGCTGCGTTTGTTTGCACTGATGTGAGGGCGGTGAGGGGGAATCAGGGGGATACATGAGAGGTCAGAACGTGTACCATATTGCTGAAACACATTTGAGTCGCCTCAAAAGTCACTTCAGAGCTGAGAGTGTGTGCCGCATTGGTACACACTGGCCTAGCATCTGCTTCAGTACAAGTGCAGCCACCACTACAGCACTGCTGACCCCTGCTGTATTGCTGGCTGCACTTGCATTGGAGCAGAGTAAAGAGGAGTGTGTGGGGGGCTAATCAAAACCGGGGGGACTGCTCACCTCTTGGCATAGAGAATGTTCACCTCTTGGCGTATCTGAAAGTCCCAGTGGATGTAGGTTAGAGGGTGTAGTAGTGACATGGCAGCACAGGACTATGAAATGTATTCCAAAGCTGCCGCAGCTGTCAGGAGAATGCCATATGACGTGTGGATAATAGTCATTCTTCACCTCTTGGCGTATCAGGAGAAGTCTAAGTGAATGTAGGTGAGGGCGGAGGGGGGTGGCGTGGCAGCATGTTGTTGATGAGGTGAGGTACATGACAGTGCTGTGGCATGGGCACAAGACAAGACTGCACACCTCTTGGCATATCTTGAAAAGTCCCAGTGGATGTAGGTGAGGGCGGAGGGGGGTGGCAGCACTCGGTTGAGATACGCCACTGCCATGGCGAACTCCCTCCGAAGAATCATCTCACGAGGGTGCTTCTCCACTGTCTGGAAGGGGAGATTGAAACACAGGAGATGGGAGAGGGGAGATGGGAGAGGTGCTTTGTTGGAGTCGATGCAATATGGCATGACAGCGAGGGATCACAGTGGCAAGCTCCCGCTTCCAAATCATCTCCCTCAGATGCTTCTCCGCTGTCTGACAGGGAGGGGAGAGGAGGGGAGAGGAGGGGGAGGGGATAGGGGAGAGGAGAGGGGAGAAGGGACGAGAGAGGGGAGAGGGGGTACGGAGGAGAAGTGTAAGGAAGAAAAAGAAGAGCAGGGATGGATGAGGCGGCAAGACAGGTTTGACAAATTCGAGAGGAGCCGCTGCAGTGGTAGAGTGGAGTCCTTGCTCTCACTCAACAACCTGCAGCGCTTCACACACTGCAGCGCTTCACACACTGCAGCACTTCACACACTGCAGGGCTTCACACACTGCAGTGCTTCACACACTGCAGCGCTTCACACACTGCAGCGCTTCACACACTGCAGCGCTTCACACACTGCAGCACTTCACACACTGCAGGGCTTCACACACTGCAGTGCTTCACACACTGCAGCGCTTCACACACTGCAGCACTTCACACACTGCAGTGCTTCACACACTGCAGCGCTTCACACACTGCAGCGCTTCACACACTGCAGTGCTTCACACACTGCAGCGCTTCACACACTGCAGTGCTTCACACACTGCAGCGCTTCACACACTGCAGTGCTTCACACACTGCAGCGCTTCACACACTGCAGCGCTTCACACACTGCAGCGCTTCACACACTGCAGCGCTTCACACACTGCAGCGCTTCACACACTGCAGCGCTTCACACACTGCAGCGCTTCACACACTGCAGCGCTTCACACACTGCAGCGCTTCACACACTGCAGCGCTTCACACACTGCAGCGCTTCACACACTGCAGCGCTTCACACACTGCAGCGCTTCACACACTGCAGCGCTTCACACACTGCAGCGCTTCACACACTGCAGAGCTTCACACACTGCAGGGCTTCACACACTGCAGTGCTTCACACACTGCAGCGCTTCACACACTGCAGCGCTTCACACACTGCAGCGCTTCACACACTGCAGTGCTTCACACACTGCAGCGCTTCACACACTGCAGCGCTTCACACACTGCAGCGCTTCACACACTGCAGTGCTTCACACACTGCAGCGCTTCACACACTGCAGCGCTTCACACACTGCAGCGCTTCACACACTGCAGCGCTTCACACACTGCAGCGCTTCACACACTGCAGCGCTTCACACACTGCAGCGCTTCACACACTGCAGCGCTTCACACACTGCAGCGCTTCACACACTGCAGCGCTTCACACACTGCAGCGCTTCACACACTGCAGCGCTTCACACACTGCAGCGCTTCACACACTGCAGCGCTTCACACACTGCAGCGCTTCACACACTGCAGCGCTTCACACACTGCAGCGCTTCACACACTGCAGCGCTTCACACACTGCAGCGCTTCACACACTGCAGCGCTTCACACACTGCAGCGCTTCACACACTGCAGCGCTTCACACACTGCAGCGCTTCACACACTGCAGCGCTTCACACACTGCAGCGCTTCACACACTGCAGCGCTTCACACACTGCAGCGCTTCACACACTGCAGCGCTTCACACACTGCAGCGCTTCACACACTGCAGCGCTTCACACACTGCAGCGCTTCACACACTGCAGCGCTTCACACACTGCAGCGCTTCACACACTGCAGCGCTTTCATATTAATCCAAGCAGGGCAGCAGGCACCGTACTAAACCTTGAGGTTGAGGATGATGATGGGGTGGGGCGGCCGTACCGCTCCATGAGGTAAGGAGGGCAGCAGGCACCGTAGCGTACTGCACTGCACCGCACTGTACCGCACTGTACCTTGATGAGGTTGAGGATGATGATGGGGCGGCCGTACCGCTCCATGAGGTAAGGAGGGCAGCAGGCACCGTAGCGTACCGCACTGCACCGCACTGTACCGCACTGTACCTTAATGAGGTTGAGGATGATGATGGGGCGGCCGTACCGCTCCATGAGATTCTCAAAGTGCAGCCGTGCTGCCGTGTACATGGGGTCATAGCGGTGCACTGCACTCATGGAGGCACGGGGGGAACAAGCATAGTGCAAGTGTGAGAACCAGTGCGGCCTCGCAAATGCACGTGCGTACATGGGGCAATATAGCAGGGTACTGATGTTGTTAAAGAGGCGGATTCGATCGCAGCAAACCAACTGAGGTCGCTCGTGCCTAGATCCGAATGGAACCAACCAGATTAAACGAGGAGAGAAAAAAGAAAAGAAGAAAAAAAACGAGTAGAAGAAAGACTTAGTTATAGCAGTGTAGTGCAGTGAGGTATGGTTGCAAAGTGAGGAGGCATATGGCGCAACATTACTCAAGTGGTGGGAGGGTGGCGGTGCACTGCTCACGGTGACATGGTTTCAGAGAGTGAATCGGAATAGTGAGGTGGGATACAATGAGGACATGCCTACACCGCACCACTCACACACCGCACTGCACCACTCACCCACCGCACTGCACCACTCACACACGATATCTGGCTTGGGGCTGAGTCTCGATGCCTGCTGCGACCAGAAGAGGGGAATGGACCCCCTCACCTGCACCACACTCGCCATCGCTGGCAGCGCTGCTGCTGACGCTGCTCCCACCGCTGCCACCGCCACCGCTGCCGCCGCCGCCACCGCCGCTTCTGCTGCTGATGCTGCTGCAGAGCCTGCTGGACTATCCCCGGGCACAGGCGTTATCTGGAAAATGTTTTCCCTGGGGCTGATAGGAGGAGGGTGGGTGGTGGAGGAAGGGAGTGATGGGAACGGTTGGACAAGCAGAAAAGAAGAGGAGGAGGCAGGCGAAGGGGGTGGCGACGTGGCATGCTGCTGCTGCTGCTGCTGCTGCCTGTGATGATAAATGGACTGGTGTTGCAGGCGGTGAGTGGTTGGGACAGGTCCAGGAGCAAATGATGGCATGGGTTCCCGGTGCAGAGCGGTGGGAGGCGGTAGGATGGGTTCGTGGGAGTGGTCGAGCAGCAGCTGCTCCACCTCCACCTCGTTGGCCACTCGCCCCCGGTCGTTCACCCCCCTCTTGAGATAACGCGTGCCGGCAAAGTGGCGCGAGCGACGGGCTATGAGGACAAGTGAAATGACTCGGCCAAAGATGGACATGCGCTCCTGAGAGGGAGAGGCGATAGGAGAGTAAATGGGACGAGGGGAGAGGAAGGTCGTTTATCCCCCTCTTCAGGTCCCGTGTGCTGGCAAAGTGGCGTGAGCGGCGGGCGATTAAGACAAGTGAAATGACCCGCCCGAATATGTATGGACATATGCTCCTGAGAAGAAGAGGGGACAGGAGGGGAGGTGAGGGGACAGGAGGGGAGGGGAGGGGACAGCAGGGGCACGGAAGGTCGTTGACCCCGCTCTTGAGGTACTTTGTTCCGGCAAAGTGGCACGATTGGCGCAAAGTTGGACAAGCTATTAGCTTAAGCAATATGACCACCGAGCAGCGAGCAGCGAGCAGCGAGCAGCAAGGAGTAAGAGGCAACCAGTGAGCAGGGAGCAGCAGCCCACCTGTTTGTACCGAGAGCATGGCAGATGGGGCGTGTGAGAAGCACGGAGCAAGGAACATCAAGCAGCGAGCAGCAGCCCACCTGGTGGAAGAAGCCGTGGGAGAGAGCGAGCGTCCATCGGTTGGTGCCGAGGGCGTGGCGGATGGAACGTGTGAGGAACGAATTCCACACAAACATGTGCTCATGAGCCATGTGGGCCATGTGACCCATGCGGGGCACGTTACCCATGTGCTCATGGGCCATATGGGCCATGCCCGTGCATGGTCCCAATCCCACGCTGCTGCTGCCACACTCGGTGCACCCGGTGACGGTACGGCAGACGTTGTCTTGTAGTGAGCGCATGACAGGGTAGGAGTGCGAGTAGAAGAAGTCCTTTGTGAGGTCGACCCCTGACAGCAGCCTCTTGTACCTGATGGGGTGGGGGGGAGGGTGGGGCACGGAGGTGGTGAGAATGATATGTGTGCTGAGAGTGTAGCGAGCGCATGACGGGGTAGGAGTGGGATTAAAAAAAAATCCTTCGTGAGGTCGACCTATGACTGACAGCAGCCTCTTGTACCTGATGGGGTGGTGGGAAGGGAAGGGGGTGTTGAGAGTGTTGTGGGCGAAGTGAGAGCATGGCAGAGACATGGCACACCTGAGGGCGTAGTGAGCGCATGGCAGAGACATGGCACACCTGAGGGCGTAGTGAGAGCATGGCAGAGACATGGCACACCTGAGGGCGTAGTGAGCGCATGGCAGAGACATGGCACACCTGAGGGCGTAGTGAGAGCATGGCAGAGACATGGCACACCTGAGGGCGTAGTGAGAGCATGGCAGAGACATGGCACACCTGAGGGCGTAGTGAGAGCATGGCAGAGACATGGCACACCTGAGGGCGTAGTGAGCGCATGAGGGGATGAGCACGGGGGCGGGCTGGGCGAGTAGCAGCGCATGAGGGGAAAGGAGTGCGAGCAATACAAGTCTCTTGTGACATCAGCTCCTGATAGCACCCTCTTGTACCTGCTGTTGGGAGGGGAGGTACCTCTTGTACCTGATAGACTCACATTACTCCTCACCGCTCCTCACCGCTGCTCACCGCTGCTCCGTGGTGCTGGAGGCGACGGGCGTGTGTGTGGCCCAGTGAGCACCAGACTCTCCTCTATGCGAAACACTGCATGATGGGGTGGGGTGAGAGTCACACATCTGCTCCTCACCGCTCCTCACAGCACTGAACTGCTGCTCACCGCTGCTCCATGGTGCTGGAGGCCACGTGAGTGTGCACGGAGGCATGAGGCACAGTTAACTAACACCAGACTCTCCTCAATGCGGAACGCTGCATGATGGGGTCAGGTGAGGCTCACACATCTGCAACCCACCCTCACCGCTCCTCCTCATCGCTCCTCACCACTCCCTACCGCTGCTTACCGTGCATCACCACATTAAACCGCTCTTACCACTGCTCCGTGGTGCTGGAGGGCATGTGTGTGTGCACGGAGGCATGGGCCACGGTGAGCACGAGACTCTCCTCCATGCGGAACACTGCAAGCTGGGGTGAGGTGAGGCTCACACATCTTCTCTTAACCGCTCCTCACCACTGCTCACCGTTGCTCCATGGTGCTGGAGGCCACGCTCGTGTGCACGCTGGCATGGGGCACAGTGAGCATGAGACTCTCTTCAATGCGGAACACTGCATGATGGGGTGAGGTGAGGGTCACCCCTCCCTCACCGCACCTCACTGCTCTTCACCGCACGTCACCGCATGAAACCGCTGCTCACCGCTGCTCCATGGTGCTAGAAGCCACGCTCGTGTGCACGCTGGCGTGGGGCACCGTCAACACCAGGCTCTCCTCAATGCGGAACACTGCATGCCCCCTCATGCACCCCACCTGCCGCCGCCGCCGCACCAGAATGAGGTACCAGGGCTCTAGGAACCGCACACACCCTGCCATTGGCAATGGGGCAGGGGGGAACAAAGACAGACAAAGCAGAGGGTAAGGCAGGGAGTGGAACAGGCAAGGCAGGCAGTAAGGCAGAGAGTGGAACAGGCAAGGCAGGCAGTAAGGCAGAGAGTGGAACAGGCAAGGCAGGCAGTAAGGCAGAGAGTGGAACAGGCAAGGCAGGCAGTAAGGAAGGGAGTGGAACAGGCAAGGCAGGCAGTAAGGCAGGGAGTGGAACAGGCAAGGCAGGCAGTAAGGAAGGGAGTGGAACAGGCAAGGCAGGCAGTGAGGCAGGGAGTGGAACAGGCAAGGCAGGCAGTAAGGCAGGGAGTGGAACAGGCAAGGCAGGCAGTAAGGAAGGGAGCGGAACAGGCAAGGCAGGCAGTAAGGCAGGGAGTGGAACAGGCAAGGCAGGCAGTGAGGCAGGGAGTGGAACAAGCAAGGCAGGCAGTAAGGCAGGGAGTGGAACAGGCAAGGCAGGCAGTAAGGAAGGGAGTGGAACAGGCAAGGCAGGCAGTAAGGCAGGGAGTGGAACAGGCAAGGCAGGCAATAAAGCAGAGAGTGGAACAGGCAAGGCAGGCAGTAAGGCAGAGAGAGAGTCGCTTCTGAAAATTCCTGGAAGATGGCCGTGGGTGGGCACGGTAGTGAGTGAGTGAGAGGTAGAGAAGAGTGTTTGGAGGAGTGAGGGAAAGGGAGGAGACTAGAGGGGCCGCAGTGGAGCGAGAGGGGGACTGACAGATTGGCATTCACCAGTCACACACGCCCCAAGCAAGCACCCACGGTTCTTGACATGTCATTGATTAGATAGGCATGGACTCATCAGCAGTCCGATCCCAAACTGCTTGAAAGCCTCTTCACCAACTCACCACCTCACCAACTCACCACCTCACCAACTCACCAACTCACCAACTCACCAACGATGCCATAGGCCTGAGTGACAAGGCGAAAGCCCCCCCGAGCTGCAATTTTCTAGTCGACTCGAATCCCATCCATAAGCAGTCCCATACCCCTTATAAGCCTCCTCGCCACACCAATTCACCAACTCGCAGGCTCACCAACAATGCCATAGGCCTTGGTGACCAGGCGAAGCCCTCCCGAGCTGCGGTTTCCCTCTGCGAGCTGCTGCAGCAGTGCAGAGCACTGCCGAGCAGTGTACACCGTTGGATCCTCCACCAGCACCAGCTCCGACGGCTCGGATCGGTCGATCTTGAGGATGCGCTTCTGATCCTTGTTCTTGCCTCGACCCACTATGTAGAAGCGCTGTGGAAGGTGAGAAGGGGGAGGAAATGGAAAAGGAGGGGGCAGGGATGGAAAAGGTATGTATTGAGTCAACGCAAAACGATTCTGATATTTGATCTCGCCGCCCCTACGCACTGAGTAGAATTGCTGTGGACGGTGGGAAGGCGGAGGAAATGGAAAAGGGGGGAACAGGGATGGAAAAAGGTATGTATTGAGTCAACGCAAAACGCTTCTGATACTTGTTCTTGCCTCTACCCGCTATGCAGAAGCGCTGTGGAAGGTGGCGAGGGGGGAAAGAAACAGAAATCAGAGGCGGGAGGGATGGAAAAGGTATGATTTGAGTCACTGCAAAACGCTTCTGGTCATTGTTCTTGCCCCTACCCGCTACGTAAAAGTGCTGAAGGGTGGGGAGGAGGGGGGAATGGAAAAGGACGGGGGAGGGATGGAAAGGGTGTAAGGAAGCAAAACGTCTCTGATCCGTTTAAGACACACCCTTGTTCTGGATGGTTTGTGCAAGCGCTGAAAGGGAGGGGAGGCAGGAAAGAAATGGAGGAGAGGAGGAGGGGGAGAGGGTGGGGGAGGGAGAGGGGAAAGAGAAAGAGGGGGAGGAGGAGGGGATTGAAGTGGTTGTGTGTGCGCAGTAGCATCATGTCAATGACGAGCATGCATGTGTTGAGCATGCATTTGTTGAGCATGCATGTGTTGAGCATGCATGTGTTGAGCATGCATGTGTTGAGCATGCATTTGTTGAGCATGCATGTGTTGAGCATGCATGTGTCGAGCATGCATTTGTTGAGCATGCATTTGTTGAGCATGCATGTGTTGAGCATGCATGTGTTGAGCATGCATTTGTTGAGCATGCATGTGTTGAGCATGCATGTGTTGAGCATGCATGTGTTGAGCATGCATGTGTTGAGCATGCATGTGTTGAGCATGCATTTGTTGAGCATGCATGTGGTCAACAACACAACCACCAATCATTCACGCGCACTCAACCCCTTTTGTCGCCCGACCCAACTTTAACGCGCTCACGCACACACCATGCCGCGCACAGCACAGCACAGCACAGCGCGCCGCCTTCCAGCACACGCAGCGCAACGAGACTCGCCGCAACGGGCGGCACGCACCGCCTGAGTTTCGTAGACGAGAAACTTCTCCAGACACGCGTCGCTCTCCATCGCGTCAACCGCGCCCCCTTCCACTCGCCGCCGCTCCCCACTCGCTGCCGCTCGCCACTCGCCGCTCACGCCGCTAGCCAGTCACGCCGCTCGCCACTGGCCCCTCGCCACCTGCCGTGTCAGCCGCGCCGCTCGCCGCTCGCCGCTCGCCCCCGCTCACGCCGCTCGCCGCTCGCTGGTTCACGATGCGCGTGCGGCTCATGCGTGGCGATGCTATGGGCGGCAGTGGGAGAGAGAGACAGGCGTGGGGGAAGAGAGGCCGGCAGTGAGGGACGTGGGGGACGGAGAGGCGGAGTGAGGGAGCGAATTGGATGTGGCTACTGGAGGGGCACTGGAAAAGCGGCTCTCCAGCTCTGGCGCTTCCGCGACGGCGAGCAGCGAGCGGCGCGGCGACCCTAAAAAGGAGCTATTGCGACACACATAATGATCGACAGATGCTCACCGTGCCGCATCCCGTTCTGGAAAGTGGTTTTGTCAACTAACTCGTTTTAGGCGGCACTCGCTAAAATGTTGTAATAATTTGAAGTTTTAAACTGCAATGATTTTCCTGAACTATTTGAGGATGGAATTGTGAGAGAAATAAGCCAATATTGTGAACCCATGTGCTAATATGTAACGTTTCTTTATCAAGTGAGTATTCCAAGTGCACCCAATCCAGACCGCATGATTTGGACCTGCTGAAACTACGCCCCATTTTGAAGGGTACTTCTGTGCTGGGAAATATTTTAGAGCTTTACATTTCAAGAAATTACAAAGTCCCTAGCTACGGTAGCGAGTCAAGTTTTAGTGAGTATCGCTTCACTAGAAATGATGACGTCAGCGAATGGGGCCTTACTGTAGCGAAAGGGTACAACCCGTTTACGTCATTGAACAAGTACATTAGCAAATAGGTACTTTCGCCTAGGTGTAAATGCCATTGTAATGCTTTCTATTATTAACACAATTCAATGAATTATTCTTTCTCAATTACAAAATTCTGCTACGCAATACAAGTCTATACCAATCCAAGAGTGTTCCGATCCTTAACCATTATACATAATTTTCTCAGCCCAACATGGTATGAAAGCTACTTGGATTTACTAGACCTCTGAACTACGCCTACAGTTATGACTCAGCCACCCACTGCACCAGCAGCAGGTTCTTCATCGCCTCACTGACCTGCACAAGGGCACTGTCGGAGAAACAGCTCTGCCTGTCATTTGCCCTGCGATCTGATGCTCTTCCTCTCTTTGGCTTCTTGTGCTGCCTCAGCCAGTCCCTGCCCCCACCCCAAGGGTCCTCCCTGAGTGGTGTGTCACCTAGCTGTAGGATTAAGGTAACAACGATCCACTATACGAAAGGATAACAAACGAAAAGCAACGAGTGTGTGTGTGAGAGTGAATTTACCTGGCCCAGGCTCGAAGCGTGCATTTCTCAATGTGCGCTTCGAGCCTGGGTTGGTGCATCCACATTGGTTCCTTGGATTGCACTCCTCGGAGCTCTCCTACCAACTTCGCGACACTCTCCCTGGTCCCCAACTACCTACACCCCAAATCTTCACATACAGTAATATTACACTTGGAACTACACCGCAGCAAAACTGGCACCTTATATGCACAACCGTGCATATTCGGTGACAGCTGTCGGAGAAACAGCTCTACCTGTCATTTGCCCTACGATCTGATGCTCTTCCTCTCTTTGGCTTCTTGTGCTGCCTCAGCCAGTCCCTGCCCCCTCCTGTGCCCGTGCTTGAGCAGCTTGAGCGCGGGTCACAGGACCCGTACGCCGAGGCCCGGTTCCCCTTATCACAGCCGTGTTCGTCTGGTGTTCCTTCAGCTGCGCCCCTTTCTCATTTTCCAGTACCAGCACTCCTGAAGGGCGCACCTCCTTGACTCTCCAACGCACTGTCCCCAATCCCACATCCAGAGTGTCCCGCTTTGCTCTTTTCAGATAGACTTCCTGTCCTTCACATACGCCCTTCTGCACTTTCCCCTCTCCCTTGCGTTGCCTCTGCTCATATCTCCTAGCATCTCGCAGCTGCGCGGTGTGCAGGTTCTCCAGCGCGGCCAGCATCATGAAGCGCATGTAGCGTGCCCGGACATCAGACAGGGCCACCCAGTTCTTGATCGTGCCCGCTGTCACTGTGTCTGTCAGAACCCGTGGTGCCCCTATTGGCAGAATTGGCTCTCGTCCATAGAGTAGGCTGTACGGGGAGTGATCCCTCAGCGCTGCCTGCTTCCCGAATCTGTACCCAGCTGCTATCCAGTCCAACTCATCATCCCAATCCCTCTTTCTCTGCTCCCCGTAGGTCTGCAGCCCTCGCTTGATGGTCTGTACGATGCGCTCAGTCAGCCCGTCGCTTTGCGGGTGGTAGCGGGAGGTACGTCGGTGCGTGATGCCAGATTCCAGCAGCATTTTCTTAAACTCTCCCTTGAACTCTGTGCCCTGATCTGTGAGCACCTCCCCGCACGCTCCGAATCGAAACACTACCTGGGCCTTGAAAGCCGCTGCAATGTGCCTCGCGCTCTTGCTAGGGATGGCTCTCACCTCCAGCCATTTGCTCACGTGCTCCACCATGAGCACTATGTATTGGTTCCCGCTCCTGCTCAGCGGCAGCTCTCCCGCTAGGTCCAGGGACCATCGAAATCCCAAACCACAGATGGGCAGTGACTGCAGTTCTGCCTTGGCCTGAGTGAGGTTCGCCTTGCTCCTCTGACAAGCCTCGCACCCTTCTACCCACTCTTTCACTTGCCGGCGCATCCCTTCCAACCACCAGCCCGTTTTCAGCAGGTGTACGGTTCTCTCGTGCCCGAAATGCCCCAGCTTAGTGTGCACTTCCCTGATCACTGCTTCACGCTCCTCTGGCGCTGGCACCAGCTTCCAGCCGGCCTCTGTTTTTATCTGCAACTGCTGTTGAAACCACCTGTAGTGATGCCCTCGTGCCCTCACCCTTTCAGACACTGTCTCATCTACCTCGGTCTCTCCCTTCACCCATTCCATTGCCTTTGTATCCTGCCAAATGTCAGCTGGCCCCTTACTCCCCTTCGCACCGTTCTGCTCCACCTCTCTCGCCAGCAGAATCAAGGTATGCGCTGGCTCCAGCTCTGTCCGTTCCGTCTCCGGTGCCTTCTGTTCCGTCTCCAGTGGTGGTGGGTTGCGGGAGAGACCGTCGACGTGCTGTAGTGTCTTTCCCGGCCTGTGCCTTATCTTGAAGTCATAATCCTGCAGCTTTACTGCCCACCTCGCGTTCCTGCCCGTCAGCCCTGGTGTGGTCATCAACCATGTGAGGGGCTGATGGTCAGTGACCAGGGTGAACTCTCTACCCTGTAGATATACTCGGAAATGCCCCACTGCCCATACCGCCGCAAGCCCCTCCCCGATATACGAGCTGTACTGTGCTTCAGCCGAGTTGCAGCTCCTGCTGGCGTAAGCCACTACCTTCTCCACTCCCTCTACCTCCTGGCACAGTATTGCCCCCATCCCCTGACTGCTCCAGTCGGTATAGAGGATGAAGGGCTGGTCTGCTGCCGGCAGCCGCAGCACTGTCACCGTCTTCGCAGCGGTCATCAAGTCTTGCAGCGCCTCACTCTGCTTCTCTCCCCACTCCCATGCCTTGTCTTCCCGCAGCATCCCGTTCAGCACCGTTGCTCTCTTGCTGAAGTTAGGCACGAAGCGTCTGTAATAGCTGAGGAAGCCCAAGACCGCTCGCAGCCCGGACTTGTCTCTGGGTTCCCTTAGCCTGTCCAGCACCTGCACCTTCGCTTGCTGGATCCCGATTTGCCCCCCTGTGACCTCATACCCCAAGTATTGCACGGTCTGCTCCCCCCATCTGCATTTATTGGGATGGCAGGTGAGCCATGCCCCCTCTATGGCACTCAGTGTCCTCTCTACGTCCTTCAAGTGCTGCTGTTCGGTTAGGCTGAAGACCACCACGTCATCGATATAACATGCCGCATGCTCTATATCCCGCAGCACCGCATCCATGATCCTCTGGAATACTGCTGAGGCGTTCCTTAGACCGAACGGCATGTACAACCACTCGTACAGCCCATCAGGTCCATGGAAGGCCGTTTCTTCACATCCTCTTCTCTGATCTTTATTTGATTGAACCCCTGCTGTAGGTCCGGCGTTGTGAAAAACACCCCATCAGCCAGCTTGTCGAAGAGTTCTTCAGCCATCGGCATCGGATATCTGTCCGGCACGGTGATTTTGTTAAGATCCCTGTAATCCCCACACATTCTCCTGCTCAACACCTCGCCTGTCAAGTCTTTCCTGGCTGCCACCACGGTCGGGGTGGCGTATTCCGACTCTGACCTCCGAATCAGTCCGGCTTCCAGCAGCTCCTTGATTTTCTCTCTACTTATCTCTTCATCCCCTGGTGGCATCTTCCTTCTGCGGTGGAATACCGGCTCTTCACTGCTCAGCTTCAGTGCCATCTCCTTAATCTTGCACTTCCCCAACTCCTGCAGGGTGAAAGCGAAGCCCTTTCGATGCTTGGCCAGCAGTGTTCGCATTGCTGCCTTCCCTTCCTCGCTCATGTTCTCACCTATCCTCCACTCTGGCTCCTCTTTCTGCAGGCAGGCCCACACTCCTTGTCTGACTGTTGCTACTGTGTTTTCTCCTTCCTTCAGTCCCCAGTGCAGCACTGTCTCTTTCCACATCCGCTACACCAGCCATCTCATCATGTACCCATCCATAGCGTTCCCCAATGCCCGCCTCCTCTCCTTCTCATTCACGCCAGGGGCTGCTGTGGCATTCTCCTTGTACCCCATGGCCAGCTCCCTCTCCAAAGCCGTGGGTTCTTCCCACCGTCCCTTCCTATGGTCAAGTACAAGTCCTGGGCCCGGCTGCTCCCCATCCATCCAATATCCTGCTGCCCCCTCATAGGACACCAAGGTGGGTAATGCCTGCCTCTCCTGTCCCACCTGGTTGCACGGGTAGCGTCTGCTGTAGCTCCTTTTGCTTACTGGTGCTGGAGTTCTTCCTGGCTCCAGTATGTCGCTCACCTTCCGCCCCTCTGCCCTCTGCACTCCCTCTATCTCCCTCTGCAGATCTTCCACTGGCACCACATTCTGCCAGTACATCCTAAGGCTGTGTCCGTAAGCTCCCATTCGCGCCGTGTCGCTGCTCACCCCTTTGCCCACCTGCCTTGTCCCTCTCTCCCTTACCAACCTTACTGGTTCCCGGACATCTCCTTCCATGTCCAAGTGTTCCAGCAGGTAGGCCAGTCTGCCCTGCCTAGCATGCACCCACTCCATGATCTTGAACAATTCCTCCATCAGTTTGGTCCTGGGGTCTAGCTCACCCTTGCCCTTTCCTGCCCATGATACCCCTTGGCACTCCCACCCTGCCACCAGCAGGTCCACGTGCCCCCAGCTTGCCACTTCAGCTTCCGTAATTGCTTTTACATCGTTCACTCCTCGGCTCATCGCTGCCTTGATCACGTCTCCCCTCAGCAGCTCCGGAAACTCTCTATGCAGCTCCCACACATGATGCTCCGCTATTTTCCTCACTTCTGCTGCCGGCTCCACGTAAATCCATTGTTTCACTGCTATTCCATTCCGTACCACTGCTGCCAGTCCCGCCCCTATTCCCCCGAACAGTTCCACCAGCCGGATGGGTTGCTGCCAATCGGTCTATTGGCTAGGCTCATCCATGAGGCGCATCATAGGCTCCCTGCCCGTCCCTTTATCAGCCACTCCCTCTTGTGCCCCCTGCTTCGCCGTCACCTCCTTCTGATCTGCACGGTAGGCCCTCTTTGGCTCTGTCTTCACAAACTGCACCGGCAGCTGCCCTAGCGGTTCACCCTTCCTCCACCACCTTGTTCGGAACTCCACTGTCTCTTTCCAAAAGCAGATGGTCATGCCCAATGCATAAATCATCTCCGTGCCCACCAGCACATCAAAATCTTCTGACTCTGAAATCCCGCACCTGATTCTGACTGGCGTCTCGTGTTTCTCCCCTTTCAGCACTGTCAGTTCTATCGGAGTCCTCGTGCAGGGCATCCATTTTGACTCTCCTCCCTCTGCCGTCATCACTAGCATCCCCTTCATCATATGTCTGTGTGGTGCCCACAGTCCCAGCTTCTCGGCCATCCCCTTCCCTAGTATGACACTCTGTGCTCCGGTGTCTAGGATAGCTATCTTTCCCTTCTCCCCTTCCACAGTCAGTGCTCCATTATGGATCAGCAACACCGATGTCTGGCATGCCAGCCGCTCCTGCGGGTGACGTGCAGCTCTGCATCTCTCTTCCTTCTCTTCCGGCTTCTGCCCCCTTTCCCGCTCTTTCCTCACCTGTTCCCTTCGCCCATCCTTGCCTCCACTGCGCAGCCCCATCTCTTCTCTCCCTCTCCATGCCATGTATGTAGGTTGCTCCTCATGCTCCACCTCATCATCCTCCCTCACTCCCCACGCCATGAGTGCTCCTTGCTCTTCCTGTGCTACATCTTCTTCCTCCTCATCCCTGGCATACATCCCTGCCTCTCCTTCGCGTCGCGGTCCCAGTGCCTGCAGCTGCGCTTGCAGCCGGCTGATCTGCTTCTCCTGTTCCTCCAGCTTCTTCTTTGCTGCTCCCTCTTGCTGGTAGCAGTCTTTTGCCGCATGTCCTCCTCTCCCACAGATTTCACATTTCGGTGCTTCAGTGCATTCCCGTCGCCGGTGCCCTGGTTTCCCGCAACTGTAACAGTTTTTGCAGTCCTTGCGAATGTGTCTTGGCTGTCCGCATCGGTGGCATGTCCGTGTCTCTGGCCTGTTCTCTCCTCGACCCACTGCCTTATCCGTTTCTTCAGGTATGATCGCTGCTGCTCAAGTCGGCCCACGGCTTCGCTCCATGGTCCTGGGCCGATATGCCTCATATTTTCTTTGTGCTAGCTCCATCTTCTCTGCCAACTCGAATACCTCATCCAGCGTTGTGTCTGCCCCCATCTCATACACCTTCATGCGCAGCCCGTTACCAATGGTGTTGTCCAGCCCGTCCAAGAACTTGCTGACCAAGAGACCCATGTCCCCACACGTCACGTCCTCTGCCAAGTTGATCAGCCGGTTGTAATAGGTGAGCAACGACTCACTCCTCCCTCTCCGGAACTCCTGAAATTCCCTTATCTTTTCTGCAGTATGCCCGGGAAACTGCCGCTGCAGCCGCTTCAGAAATGCCTCTGTGGGGTCTTCCCCGTACCTGCCCGCCCTCTCAAATAACTCATCCATCCTCATTCTGTACAGCGTCTCCGCCTCCCCTTCCAATGTATTTGGCAGACTTAGGAAGAAATCCACCGCATCCATGCCGCTACGCTCACATCTATATCTCACATTCCCCACTTGCATCAAGTAGTTCTTCAGTGTAGGCCCCACGCGCTGGTCTCCTGAGAACCGCGCCGGCACTTCCACACGTGTGGCCATCGCTGCACTTCCACACCCCTCGCCCCATGACTCACTTGCTCCCCTTTCCTGCCTTCCTGACGTTCCTCCTCCTCTAGCCCGCTCGATCCCCTTCCTTGCTTCTCTGGCGCGCTCCATGCTATATGCCAGACCGCTGCCTACACCTTTGCTTCTGTGCTGATCCTGTCTTGCTTCCCATCGCATTTCCTCCTCACCCTTCCTCCCTCGCCGATCTGGTGAGTACCTTGCCCGCGCCCAATCTTCCCCTTGCCCTTGGTGCTGCCAGCGCTTCTCAGGTGTTGGGGATCGTGGAGCTCTCCTTCCCTCCTGCCCATAACGATTGTCTCGGTGACGCCACTCCTCCTCCCATCTCCCTCTCTGTCCTCGCTGCAGATCACGTTTTGGCGAGCGGTGCCCGCCTCCATATCTCTCTTCACGCCGCGGACGCTGATCCAGCGAGCGATGCTTGCTTCCCCAGCTCACACCCTGTTCTTGGTGCCGATCTGGTGAACTCGACTCGCCTCCCCACATTCTCTCATGATGTTTGCGCAGATCCGGCGAGCGTGGCCCACTTCCCCGCCTCCCGTCATGGTGGCGATACGAATTTGGCGAACGCGACTCGCCTCCACGCCTTCCCTCATGGCGCTGGCGCCGATCCGGCGAGCGTGACCCGCTTCCCCGCGCTCCGTGATGCTGCTGACGCGTTTCCGGCGAGCGCGACTCGCCTCCCCGCCTCCCGCTGCGATTCCTCCATGGATCTAGCGAGCGCGACCCGCCTCCCCGCCTCCCGCTGTGATACCTCCCCGGATCTGGCGAACGCGACCCGCTTCCCCGTCTCCCGTCACGATGCTGACGTGGCTCAGGCGAACGCGACTCGCCTCCCCGCCTTTCGTCATGATGCGGGCGCAGATCTGGCGCGCGCGGACCGCTTCCCCGCTTTCCGTCATTCTGCTGGCGCGGATCTGGCGTGCGCGACGCGCCGCCACCCTGCTCCCCGCCGTGCGCCTGCTGTCCAGAAACGTGCGCTTCCTTACGCGCGCTTGGTACGCTGCCAGTTCCGCCTGTCTCTTCCGCCTCGCCTGCCTTAGCAGGGTTTGCCTCCGTTGCTTCCGCGGGCATGTCGCGCTGCTCGCTTGCGCCCTCCTCCTGGGCTCCGCCGCCGACCTCAGCCTCGTCGTCACGCTCGGATTTCTGCGACGTGTCCGTACTCTCGTCCACTTCTTCTCCGTCGGCGTTGAGGTCTCCCTCTCGGCCCGAAAACAATTCCTCCAAGCCTCGCCCGCGACTCCGATCTTCGCGACGGCGATAGCTTGCCTCCGGCGAGCGATACGCTCCCGTCTCCTGACGATACCCCCGATCGCCACCTGCTCCATGGCGCGGTTCCGTTCGCCACGGATCACTTCCCGCCAGAGCCGATCCCGATCCGCCCGCTCATGCTCGTGCGGATCCGCCCGCTCGGCGCTCGGGCACGAGAGTCACCTGATCCGCGCGAAAGGCAGGCCTCCGCGGCGATCTCTCCAGCGATCGCCCACGCTCACGCGAGTGTCCGCGCCATGCGCGCTCCTCCTCGCGACGACCATACGTCCTGCCATAACGCAGCTCATACCCGTCCATCCTTGCACGCGCGCACTGCTTTCCGTTTGTTATGAAAGAGACAAAGCTCCCACCCCAAGGGTCCTCCTTGAGTGGTGTGTCACCTAGCTGTAGGATTAAGGTAACAACGATCCACTATACGAAAGGATAACAAACGGAAAGCAACGAGTGTGTGTGTGAGAGTGAATTTACCTGGCCCAGGCTCGAAGCGTGCATTTCTCAATGTGCGCTTCGAGCCTGGGTTGGTGCATCCACATTGGTTCCTTGGATTGCACTCCTCGGAGCTCTCCTACCAACTTCGCGACACTCTCCCTGGTCCCCAACTACCTACACCCCAAATCTTCACATACAGTAATATTACACTTGGAACTACACCGCAGCAAAACTGGCACCTTATATGCACAACCGTGCATATTCGGTGACAGCACCAAGGAGTGCAACAACAGAGAGAAGACGATTTAATGATGAGAACCATGACTAGCATAAGCAAGGTGACTAAGATCAAGACAACTATGCCGTTCGATGGCAACGACTTCTATAGCTGGAGTTTCGAATTTGAGCTTCTCGTGCACTCTGCTGACATCTCGCACCTCTTCAATGGAGCAACGCCATTTCCTGCAGCAGGCACACGAGCACAACAACAGAAACACAACAGTGAGTCTTTAACGGCTTACACAGTATTGATACGCAATTTTACTCAAACGAAGCAGCTTGGCATCCGTTCGTACGTCAACTTCAACGCACCAGCAGAAGCCGCTTGGACCTACTTGCAGAGTCTGTACATGGGGAAAGATGTAGTGATACAGAGCATGATTTTGCGACAACTTACACTGATACAAATGAAGACAGGAGAAAAAGCTTCAAGCTACATCAACAGAATCAGAGATTTATGGGATCAGCTACTAAAGTGCGGTGGGAAAATTCCTCAGGACATGTTTGTGACAACTCTACGTTTGGGACTCGGACTAGGCTGGAATCAGTGCCTAGCTATTTGACGTACTCACGCACGATTATCTGGAGGTGCTCTCTGTGCTGCACTTCTGGCGGAGCAGCAAAACATGGACCTGCATGAAGAGAGGGTCAAGCAAATCAGTTCAACTTCCCAAGATGAAGAGCAACAGCAAAACGTGTTGAGTTTCTACACCAACAAGTCAAGACAGTTCTGCAAAATCTGCAACAAATCTGGACATTCAACAGAGAAGTGTTACAAGCAGCTGAATCTTCAACATCAGCAAGTTCAACACAAGCAGGAAAATTATATCAGCAGGAACAACGGCTGCAGCAGACTCAACAACAGCAACCACTGGATTTGCAACAGCAACTGCCACAGGTTCAACAACAACTTCAACAAATGTTTTATCAGCAACAGCAGCAGCAGCATCAGGCTCGAGCTTCAACTGTTCCTGCAAAGGCACCAACATTAAGAAACGTGCTTAATTACTTGACAACAGTGAACCATACAGTTTCACACCCTTATACAACAAAGGAAGACTCACCTTCTTCTGCATGGTTCCTTCACACGTGTTGAGGTCAGCACATGACTTCGGCTGATAATTCTCTGGCCTTCAACAAGAGAGTTCTGGAGCAACCCTGCATCATCACCATTGCAAACAAGAGTCGGCTGCAAGCAACAACAGTTGGAAATATTCTACTACAGTCTTCAACAACAGGAATTATAATGGAGATCACTGCCATACTTTTGGTTGATGGCTTGGGCTTCAACCTTCTCTCTGGAACTCAGCTTCTCTCCAAGGGAGTTAACCTACAAGGAGATATCAGCACCAAAAAAATTGTTCTTATCAAGGGCAATATACAGCTTGGGGTAGCAGCAGCTGAAAATGGAGTTTTCACTCTACAATTGAAGGAGATGACTTCACCTGAAGTAGATTCATTATTTGAAGCAGAGGAAGCATCAAAGACTTCAGATGATGCTGAAGAGTAGCAGAGATCTCCATCGACCATAATGCCAGAATCTTCAAGAAAGGGCTTCATACTCCACCTGAAATAAAAAATACAGAGGATGATATTATCAGCAGCTTCCTGGATGATTTACAGACCGACGCCGAAGACGGCAGCTTCACAACATCAACTGCTATCAGTAGTCCATTACTTGCCTCTGTTTTCTCTTCACCAGAGCAGGAGTTACGCTCTGTACACCCTACAGCAGAGATGAGTTCTACCAACTTCTCAGCTCAGTCTCAAACAATGAAGCAGAAACTGCAGAGACTCCTCCGTCTCAACCCCCAAGAGCCTCGTCCAGACGAAACAGCCCGAAAGCAACCATGACCGTTGATTTTCGACACCGCGTCTCCACCGCAAGATCAGCATCTTGACAGCACAGCTAAACCTGGCCCAAATTTCAAGCAAGCATGGGTAGCGTCGAAGATTTTTCTTCAACTGTTTAAGATTTCTTACAATTCTGATGATTTTCAGAACTCACCTGAGTTTCCCGTCGTCTCCAGCTCGGTTCCAACGATTTCGATGCAGCCAATGTCAAGCAAAAACGGCGCGCCATATGCGACAAGCATGCCGATTTCCGCGTGCATCGCTACAACCCCAAATCTTCGAAATTCTGCAGGCTTGCTGCAACCAGCTTCGATTTTGTCCTGCATGACCAAAATTTCGGTCCCTTCCCACCCACCCACAATTTCTACACTCCCTGGAGTGTTCTCTGCGCCCTCCCTCCCTTAGTCCGTGCTATTGTCCCTTACTCGCCCGCGCCTTTCCCTTTGTCTTCATAGAGTCGATCCCTGACGCCGATAAGTCGGCACCGACTTCACATGACTTTCGTCTACGTCACCGAATGGGTCACGGTCTCAGCTTCACTCTCAAGTGGGACGACTTCGCCATCCTTCGCGACAACAAGAAAGAGTTCAACGAGCGCTGCTTGGGATTCGGCATCAAGTGAGACTCGAGTAGTCGCGTAGGGTAGATGTAGGCGCCGACTTACAATAGATGGACGCGTAGGGCAGATGTTGGCGCCGTTTGGGGGCCGCATGGTTGCCGGTTATCGTCAGACTTATGTCGTCATATGGGATAGTGCCCTTTAAGCCCAACCGTGCGTGCACGTTCGCTTGGTTGCGCATAGCGCCGGCCGACCAGCGGTTGTGGACAATCGGCGTCGGCTCACTTCGAGCTGCCATGAAGATCGCCGACCATTCTTGCTTTGCGACGGTTTCGACACCGACATCCCCGTTATCCCCCTGAGAACGACGTGAGTCCGTTCCTCTTTGTCCAGTTTTCTTTTCGTTTTGTTGCCCTCTCGACATCCGTTGTGATCGACGTCGGCGTGCGTTGCATGTGCAGAGGCGGTCCGCTTCCAGGATCACACTGCAGCGTCGTAGCCATCCCATACCCAGGAGATCTGTTAAAGGCCGAGGGACAGGAGTGCAGGACCTCTGTACGGCACATAGACCCGCATACCGGTAAACTGTGGCACCGCGACAAGGCCATCCGCGTGCTGAAGTGAGTTGTGAATTGTCGTCGATGTCACGCTTGTTATTTGCTGACAAAGGGTGTCACGTGCTGACCGCCTCTCTCTACCATGATGTTTCAGGTTTTTCCGCACGGCTGTCCTGGCCGAGCTAGGGCGTCCCGGTAGGACGTGGGCGTGGGTGCCGCCATCACAAGCAGTGGTGGAGGACAGGCTCGCCGACTGCGACCACCCCATACGCGATGTGAGTTGCACGTTAAAGTCTTTCAGGGGGGTGTAGGGCTGTGTTTCTGTATGCTCCGCTCATTATGATGCGCGAATGCTGGTGTTGTATGCAGAAAGTGCCCGACAAAATGTCTGACGGGCATGTCGGTACCGGCATGCTTGCCGCGACATCATTTGGATGGGTGGCAAAATGGATCGACCTGCTGACGAGCGACAAGGGCCGTAGTGGGGTGAGCATCGAAAACATCAAGACAACAGGATTGAAGACATTGCAGAATAGCACTCACCACAGTGTGTCTCTTTCCACTCACCACAGTGTGTCTCTTCCCACTCACCACAGTGTGTCTCTTCCCACTCACCACAGTGTGTCTCTTTCCACTCACCACAGTGTGTCTCTTCCCACTCACCAAAGTGTGTCTCTTCCCACTCACCACAGTGTGTCTCTTCCCACTCACCACAGTGTGACTCTTCCCACTCACCACAGTGTGTCTCTTCCCACTCACCACAGTGTGTCTCTTTCCACTCACCACAGTGTGTCTCTTCCCACTCACCAAAGTGTGTCTCTTCCCACTCACCACAGTGTGTCTCTTCCCACTCACCACAGTGTGACTCTTCCCACTCACCACAGTGTGTCTCTTCCCACTCACCACAGTGTGTCTCTTCCCACTCACCACAGTGTGTCTCTTTCCACTCACCACAGTGTGTCTCTTCCCACTCACCAAAGTGTGTCTCTTCCCACTCACCACAGTGTGTCTCTTCCCACTCACCACAGTGTGTCTCTTCCCACTCACCACAGTGTGTCTCTTCCCACTCACCACAGTGTATCTCTTTCCACTCACCACAGTGTGTTTCTTTCCACTCACCACAGTGTGTCTCTTTCCACTCACCACAGTGTGTCTCTTCCCACTCACCATAGTGTGTCTCTTCCCACTCACCACAGTGTGTCTCTTCCCACTCAGCACAGTGTGTCTCTTCCCACTCAGCACAGTGTGTTTCTTCCCAATCAGCACGGTGTGTCTCTTCCCACTCACCATAGTGTCTCTCTTCCCACTCACCACAGTGTGTCTCTTCCCACTCACCACAGTGTGTCTCTTCCCACTCAGCACAGTGTGTCTCTTCCCACTCAGCACAGTGTGTTTCTTCCCAATCAGCACGGTGTGTCTCTTCCCACTCACCATAGTGTCTCTCTTCCCACTCAACACAGTGTGTCTCTTCCCACTCACCACAGTGTGTCTCTTCCCACTCACCACAGTGTATCTCTTTCCACTCACCACAGTGTGTTTCTTTCCACTCACCACAGTGTGTCTCTTTCCACTCACCACAGTGTGTCTCTTCCCACTCACCATAGTGTGTCTCTTCCCACTCACCACAGTGTGTCTCTTCCCACTCAGCACAGTGTGTCTCTTCCCACTCAGCACAGTGTGTTTCTTCCCAATCAGCACGGTGTGTCTCTTCCCACTCACCATAGTGTCTCTCTTCCCACTCACCACAGTGTGTCTCTTCCCACTCACCATACTGTGTCTCTTCCCACTCACCATAGTGTGTCTCTTCCCACTCAGCACAGTGTGTCTCTTCCCACTCACCACAGTGTGTCTCTTCCCACTCACCACAGTGTATCTCTTTCCACTCACCACAGTGTGTTTCTTTCCACTCACCACAGTGTGTCTCTTTCCACTCACCACAGTGTGTCTCTTCCCACTCACCACAGTGTGTCTCTTCCCACTCAGCACAGTGTGTCTCTTCCCACTCAGCACAGTGTGTCTCTTCCCACTCAGCACAGTGTGTTTCTTCCCAATCAGCACGGTGTGTCTCTTCCCACTCACCATAGTGTCTCTCTTCCCACTCACCACAGTGTGTCTCTTCCCACTCACCACAGTGTGTCTCTTTCCACTCACCACAGTGTGTCTCTTCCCACTCACCATAGTGTGTCTCTTCCCACTCACCACAGTGTGTCTCTTCCCACTCAGCACAGTGTGTCTCTTCCCACTCAGCACAGTGTGTCTCTTTCCACTCACCACAGTGTGTCTCTTCCCACTCACCATAGTGTGTCTCTTCCCACTCACCACAGTGTGTCTCTTCCCACTCAGCACAGTGTGTCTCTTCCCACTCAGCACAGTGTGTCTCTTCCCACTCAGCACAGTGTGTCTCTTCCCACTCAACACAGTGTGTCTCTTCCCACTCAACACAGTGTGTCTCTTCCCACTCACCACAGTGTGTCTCTTTCCACTCACCACAGTGTGTCTCTTCCCACTCACCATAGTGTGTCTCTTCCCACTCACCACAGTGTGTCTCTTCCCACTCAGCACAGTGTGTCTCTTCCCACTCAGCACAGTGTGTCTCTTCCCACTCAGCACAGTGTGTCTCTTCCCACTCAACACAGTGTGTCTCTTCCCACTCACCACAGTGTGTCTCTTCCCACTCACCACAGTGTGTCTCTTCCCACTCAGCACAGTGTGTCTCTTCCCACTCAGCACAGTGTGTCTCTTCCCACTCAACACAGTGTGTCTCTTCCCACTCACCACAGTGTGTCTCTTCCCACTCACCACAGTGTATCTCTTTCCACTCACCACAGTGTGTTTCTTTCCACTCACCACAGTGTGTCTCTTCCCACTCACCATACTGTGTCTCTTCCCACTCACCATAGTGTGTCTCTTCCCACTCACCACAGTGTGTCTCTTCCCACTCAGCACAGTGTGTTTCTTCCCAATCAGCACGGTGTGTCTCTTCCCACTCACCATAGTGTCTCTCTTCCCACTCACCACAGTGTGTCTCTTCCCACTCACCACAGTGTGTCTCTTCCCACTCACCACAGTGTGTCTCTTCCCACTCAGCACAGTGTGTCTCTTCCCACTCAGCACAGTGTGTCTCTTCCCAATCAGCACAGTGTGTCTCTTCCCACTCAACACAGTGTGTCTCTTCCCACTCACCACAGTGTGTCTCTTCCCACTCACCACAGTGTGTCTCTTCCCACTCAACACAGTGTGTCTCTTCCCACTCACCACAGTGTGTCTCTTCCCACTCACCACAGTGTATCTCTTTCCACTCACCACAGTGTGTTTCTTTCCACTCACCACAGTGTGTCTCTTTCCACTCACCACAGTGTGTCTCTTCCCACTCACCATAGTGTGTCTCTTCCCACTCACCACAGTGTGTCTCTTCCCACTCAGCACAGTGTGTCTCTTCCCACTCAGCACAGTGTGTCTCTTCCCACTCAGCACAGTGTGTTTCTTCCCAATCAGCACGGTGTGTCTCTTCCCACTCACCATAGTGTCTCTCTTCCCACTCACCACAGTGTGTCTCTTCCCAATCAGCACAGTGTGTCTCTTCCCACTCACCACAGTGTGTCTCTTCCCACTCACCACAGTGTGTCTCTTTCCACTCACCACAGTGTGTCTCTTCCCACTCAACACAGTGTGTCTCTTCCCACTCACCACAGTGTGTCTCTTCCCACTCAGCACAGTGTGTCTCTTCCCACTCACCACAGTGTGTCTCTTCCCACTCAGCACAGTGTGTCTCTTCCCACTCAGCACAGTGTGTTTCTTCCCAATCAGCACGGTGTGTCTCTTCCCACTCACCATAGTGTCTCTCTTCCCACTCACCACAGTGTGTCTCTTCCCACTCACCACAGTGTGTCTCTTTCCACTCACCACAGTGTGTCTCTTCCCACTCACCATAGTGTGTCTCTTCCCACTCACCACAGTGTGTCTCTTCCCACTCAGCACAGTGTGTCTCTTCCCACTCAGCACAGTGTGTCTCTTCCCACTCAACACAGTGTGTCTCTTCCCAATCAGCACAGTGTGTCTCTTCCCACTCAACACAGTGTGTCTCTTCCCACTCACCACAGTGTGTCTCTTCCCACTCACCACAGTGTGTCTCTTCCCACTCACCACAGTGTGTCTCTTTCCACTCACCACAGTGTGTCTCTTCCCACTCAACACAGTGTGTCTCTTCCCACTCACCACAGTGTGTCTCTTCCCACTCACCACAGTGTGTCTCTTCCCACTCAACACAGTGTGTCTCTTCCCACTCACCACAGTGTGTCTCTTCCCACTCACCACAGTGTGTCTCTTTCCACTCACCACAGTGTGTCTCTTCCCACTCAACACAGTGTGTCTCTTCCCACTCACCACAGTGTGTCTCTTCCCACTCACCACAGTGTATCTCTTTCCACTCACCACAGTGTGTTTCTTTCCACTCACCACAGTGTGTCTCTTCCCACTCACCACAGTGTGTCTCTTCCCACTCAGCACAGTGTGTCTCTTCCCACTCAACACAGTGTGTCTCTTCCCACTCACCACAGTGTGTCTCTTCCCACTCACCACAGTGTATCTCTTTCCACTCACCACAGTGTGTTTCTTTCCACTCACCACAGTGTGTCTCTTTCCACTCACCACAGTGTGTCTCTTCCCACTCACCACAGTGTGTCTCTTCCCACTCACCACAGTGTATCTCTTTCCACTCACCACAGTGTGTTTCTTTCCACTCACCACAGTGTGTCTCTTTCCACTCACCACAGTGTGTCTCTTCCCACTCACCACAGTGTGTCTCTTCCCACTCACCACAGTGTGTCTCTTCCCACTCACCACAGTGTGTCTCTTCCCACTCAGCACAGTGTGTCTCTTCCCACTCAACACAGTGTGTCTCTTCCCACTCACCACAGTGTGTCTCTTCCCACTCACCACAGTGTATCTCTTTCCACTCACCACAGTGTGTTTCTTTCCACTCACCACAGTGTGTCTCTTCCCACTCAGCACAGTGTGTCTCTTCCCACTCACCACAGTGTGTCTCTTCCCACTCACCACAGTGTATCTCTTTCCACTCACCACAGTGTGTTTCTTTCCACTCACCACAGTGTGTCTCTTTCCACTCACCACAGTGTGTCTCTTCCCACTCACCACAGTGTGTCTCTTCCCACTCACCACAGTGTGTCTCTTCCCACTCACCACAGTGTGTCTCTTCCCACTCAGCACAGTGTGTCTCTTCCCACTCAACACAGTGTGTCTCTTCCCACTCACCACAGTGTGTCTCTTCCCACTCACCACAGTGTGTCTCTTCCCACTCACCACAGTGTATCTCTTCCCACTCACCATAGTGTCTCTCTTCCCACTCACCACAGTGTGTCTCTTCCCACTCACCACAGTGTGTCTCTTCCCACTCACCACAGTGTGTCTCTTCCCACTCACCACAGTGTGTCTCTTCCCACTCACCACAGTGTATCTCTTCCCACTCACCATAGTGTCTCTCTTCCCACTCACCACAGTGTGTCTCTTCCCACTCACCACAGTGTATCTCTTCCCACTCACCATAGTGTCTCTCTTCCCACTCACCACAGTGTGTCTCTTCCCACTCACCACAGTGTGTCTCTTCCCACTCACCACAGTGTGTCTCTTCCCACTCAACACAGTGTGTCTCTTCCCACTCACCACAGTGTGTCTCTTCCCACTCAACACAGTGTGTCTCTTCCCACTCAACACAGTGTGTCTCTTCCCACTCACCACAGTGTGTCTCTTCCCACTCAGCACAGTGTGTCTCTTCCCACTCACCACAGTGTGTCTCTTCCCACTCACCATACTGTGTCTCTTCCCACTCACCACAGTGTATCTCTTCCCACTCACCACAGTGTGTTTCTTTCCACTCACCACAGTGTGTCTCTTTCCACTCACCACAGTGTGTCTCTTCCCACTCACCATAGTGTGTCTCTTCCCACTCAGCACAGTGTGTCTCTTCCCACTCACCACAGTGTGTCTCTTCCCACTCACCATACTGTGTCTCTTCCCACTCAACACAGTGTGTCTCTTCCCACTCACCACAGTGTGTCTCTTCCCACTCACCACAGTGTATCTCTTCCCACTCACCACAGTGTGTTTCTTTCCACTCACCACAGTGTGTCTCTTTCCACTCACCACAGTGTGTCTCTTCCCACTCACCATAGTGTGTCTCTTCCCACTCAACACAGTGTGTCTCTTCCCACTCACCACATTCTGTCTCTTCCCACTCACCACAGTGTCTCTCTTCCCACTCACCACAGTGTGTCTCTTCCCACTCACCACAGTGTGTCTCTTCCCACTCACCACAGTGTGTCTCTTCCCACTCACCATAGTGTGTCACTTTCCACTCACCACAGTGTGTCTCTTTCCACTCACCACAGTGTGTCACTTTCCACTCACCACAGTGTGTCTCTTCCCACTCAGCACAGTGTGTCTCTTCCCACTCACCACAGTGTGTCACTTTCCACTCACCACAGTGTGTCTCTTTCCACTCACCACAGTGTGTCTCTTTCCACTCACCACAGTGTGTCTCTTCCCACTCACCACAGTGTGTCTCTTCCCACTCACCACAGTGTGTCTCTTTCCACTCACCACAGTGTGTCTCTTTCCACTCACTACAGTGTGTCTCTTTCCACTCACCACAGTGTGTCTCTTTCCACTCACCACAGTGTGTCTCTTTCCACTCACCACAGTGTGTCTCTTCCCACTCACCACAGTGTGTCTCTTTCCACTCACCACAGTGTGTCTCTTCCCACTCACCACAGTGTGTCTCTTTCCACTCACCACAGTGTGTCTCTTTCCACTCACTACAGTGTGTCTCTTTCCACTCACCACAGTGTGTCTCTTTCCACTCACCACAGTGTGTCTCTTTCCACTCACCACAGTGTGTCTCTTCCCACTCACCACAGTGTGTCTCTTCCCACTCACCACAGTGTGTCTCTTCCCACTCACCACAGTGTGTCTCTTTCCACTCACCACAGTGTGTCTCTTTCCACTCACCACAGTGTGTCTCTTCCCACTCACCACAGTGTGTCTCTTCCCACTCACCACAGTGTGTCTCTTTCCACTCACCACAGTGTGTCTCTTTCCACTCACCACAGTGTGTCTCTTTCCACTCACCACAGTGTGTCTCTTTCCACTCACCACAGTGTGTCTCTTTCCACTCACCACAGTGTGTCTCTTTCCACTCACCACAGTGTGTCTCTTTCCACTCACCACAGTGTGTCTCTTCCCACTCACCACAGTGTGTCTCTTCCCACTCACCACAGTGTGTCTCTTTCCACTCACCACAGTGTGTCTCTTTCCACTCACCACAGTGTGTCTCTTTCCACTCACCACAGTGTTTCTCTTTCCACTCACCACGGTGTGTCTCTTTCCACTCACCACAGTGTGTCTCTTTCCACTCACCACAGTGTGTCTCTTTCCACTCACCACAGTGTGTCTCTTCCCACTCACCACAGTGTGTCTCTTCCCACTCACCACAGTGTGTCTCTTTCCACTCACCACAGTGTGTCTCTTTCCACTCACCACAGTGTGTCTCTTTCCACTCACCACAGTGTGTCTCTTTCCACTCACCACAGTGTGTCTCTTCCCACTCACCACAGTGTGTCTCTTTCCACTCACCACAGTGTGTCTCTTTCCACTCACCACAGTGTGTCTCTTCCCACTCACCACAGTGTGTCTCTTCCCACTCACCACAGTGTGTCTCTTTCCACTCACCATAGTGTGTCTCTTCCCACTCACCACAGTGTGTCTCTTTCCACTCACCACAGTGTGTCTCTTTCCACTCACCACAGTGTGTCACTTTCCACTCACCATAGTGTGTCTCTTCCCACTCACCACAGTGTGTCTCTTTCCACTCACCACAGTGTGTCTCTTTCCACTCACCACAGTGTGTCACTTTCCACTCACCACAGTGTGTCTCTTCCCACTCAGCACAGTGTGTCTCTTCCCACTCACCACAGTGTGTCACTTTCCACTCACCACAGTGTGTCTCTTTCCACTCACCACAGTGTGTCTCTTCCCACTCACCACAGTGTGTCTCTTCCCACTCACCACAGTGTGTCTCTTCCCACTCACCACAGTGTGTCTCTTTCCACTCACCACAGTGTGTCTCTTTCCACTCACCACAGTGTGTCTCTTTCCACTCACCACAGTGTGTCTCTTCCCACTCACCACAGTGTGTCTCTTCCCACTCACCACAGTGTGTCTCTTTCCACTCACCACAGTGTGTCTCTTCCCACTCACCACAGTGTGTCTCTTTCCACTCACCACAGTGTGTCTCTTTCCACTCACTACAGTGTGTCTCTTTCCACTCACCACAGTGTGTCTCTTTCCACTCACCACAGTGTGTCTCTTTCCACTCACCACAGTGTGTCTCTTCCCACTCACCACAGTGTGTCTCTTCCCACTCACCACAGTGTGTCTCTTCCCACTCACCACAGTGTGTCTCTTTCCACTCACCACAGTGTGTCTCTTCCCACTCACCACAGTGTGTCTCTTTCCACTCACCACAGTGTGTCTCTTTCCACTCACTACAGTGTGTCTCTTTCCACTCACCACAGTGTGTCTCTTTCCACTCACCACAGTGTGTCTCTTTCCACTCACCACAGTGTGTCTCTTTCCACTCACCACAGTGTGTCTCTTCCCACTCACCACAGTGTGTCTCTTCCCACTCACCACAGTGTGTCTCTTTCCACTCACCACAGTGTGTCTCTTTCCACTCACCACAGTGTGTCTCTTTCCACTCACCACAGTGTGTCTCTTTCCACTCACCACAGTGTGTCTCTTTCCACTCACCACAGTGTGTCTCTTTCCACTCACCACAGTGTGTCTCTTCCCACTCACCACAGTGTGTCTCTTCCCACTCAGCACAGTGTGTCTCTTTCCACTCACCACAGTGTGTCTCTTTCCACTCACCACAGTGTGTCTCTTTCCACTCACCACAGTGTGTCTCTTTCCACTCACCACAGTGTGTCTCTTTCCACTCACCACAGTGTGTCTCTTTCCACTCACCACAGTGTGTCTCTTCCCACTCACCACAGTGTGTCTCTTCCCACTCACCACAGTGTGTCTCTTTCCACTCACCACAGTGTGTCTCTTTCCACTCACCACAGTGTGTCTCTTTCCACTCACCACAGTGTTTCTCTTTCCACTCACCACGGTGTGTCTCTTTCCACTCACCACAGTGTGTCTCTTTCCACTCACCACAGTGTGTCTCTTTCCACTCACCACAGTGTGTCTCTTCCCACTCACCACAGTGTGTCTCTTCCCACTCACCACAGTGTGTCTCTTTCCACTCACCACAGTGTGTCTCTTTCCACTCACCACAGTGTGTCTCTTTCCACTCACCACAGTGTTTCTCTTTCCACTCACCACGGTGTGTCTCTTTCCACTCACCACAGTGTGTCTCTTTCCACTCACCACAGTGTGTCTCTTCCCACTCACCACAGTGTGTCTCTTTCCACTCACCACAGTGTGTCACTTTCCACTCACCACAGTGTATCTCTTTCCACTCACCACAGTGTGTCTCTTTCCACTCACCACAGTGTGTCTCTTCCCACTCAACACAGTGTGTCTCTTCCCACTCACCACAGTGTGTCTCTTTCCACTCACCACAGTGTGACTCTTCCCACTCACCATAGTGTGTCTCTTCCCACTCACCACAGTGTGTCTCTTTCCACTCACCACAGTGTGTCTCTTCCCACTCACCACAGTGTGTCTCTTCCCACTCACCACAGTATGTCTCTTCCCACTCACCACAGTGTGTCTCTTCCCACTCAACACAGTGTGTCTCTTCCCACTCACCACAGTGTATCTCTTTCCACTCACCACAGTGTGTCTCTTTCCACTCACCACAGTGTGTCTCTTCCCACTCACCACAGTGTGTCTCTTTCCACTCACCACAGTGTGTCACTTTCCACTCACCACAGTGTATCTCTTTCCACTCACCACAGTGTGTCTCTTTCCACTCACCACAGTGTGTCTCTTTCCACTCACCACAGTGTGTCTCTTTCCACTCACCACAGTGTGTCTCTTCCCACTCAACACAGTGTGTCTCTTCCCACTCACCACAGTGTATCTCTTTCCACTCACCACAGTGTGTCTCTTTCCACTCACCACAGTGTGTCTCTTTCCACTCACCACAGTGTGTCTCTTTCCACTCACCACAGTGTGTCTCTTCCCACTCAACACAGTGTGTCTCTTCCCACTCAACACAGTGTGTCTCTTCCCACTCACCACAGTGTGTCTCTTCCCACTCACCACAGTATGTCTCTTCCCACTCACCACAGTGTGTCTCTTTCCACTCACCACAGTGTGTCTCTTCCCACTCACCACAGTGTGTCTCTTCCCACTCAGCACAGTGTGTCTCTTCCCACTCACCATAGTGTGTCTCTCTCCACTCACCACAGTGTATCTCTTTCCACTCACCACAGTGTGTCTCTTCCCACTCAACACAGTGTGTCTCTTCCCACTCAACACAGTGTGTCTCTTCCCACTCACCACAGTGTGTCACTTTCCACTCACCACAGTGTATCTCTTTCCACTCACCACAGTGTGTCTCTTCCCACTCAACACAGTGTGTCTCTTCCCACTCACCACAGTGTGTCTCTTCCCACTCACCACAGTATGTCTCTTCCCACTCACCACAGTGTGTCTCTTTCCACTCACCACAGTGTGTCTCTTCCCACTCAACACAGTGTGTCTCTTCCCACTCACCACAGTGTGTCTCTTCCCACTCACCACAGTGTGTCTCTTTCCACTCACCACAGTGTGTCTCTTTCCACTCACCACAGTGTGTCTCTTCCCACTCACCACAGTGTGTCTCTTCCCACTCAGCACAGTGTGTCTCTTCCCACTCACCACAGTGTGTCTCTTCCCACTCACCATAGTGTGTCTCTCTCCACTCACCACAGTGTGTCTCTCTCCACTCACCACAGTGTGTCTCTTCCCACTCACCACAGTGTGTCTCTTCCCACTCACCATAGTGTGTCTCTCTCCACTCACCACAGTGTGTCTCTCTCCACTCACCACAGTGTGTCTCTTCCCACTCACCACAGTGTGCCTCTTCCAGTCACCATAGTGTGTCTCTCTCCACTCACCACAGTGTGTCTCTCTCCACTCACCACAGTGTGTCTCTTCCCACTCACCACAGTGTGACTCTTCCCACTCACCACAGTGTGTCTCTCTCCACTCACCACAGTGTGTCTCTTCCCACTCACCACAGTGTGTCTCTTCCCACTCACCACTATGGGTCTCTTCCCACTCACCACAATGTGTCTCTTACTTAAGCTCTTCCATCTCGTCCCTCCCCTGCTATCTATACGCTCCTCTCTTGTCCCTCCCCTGCTATCTGTATCCGCATCTTAATTACCCACCCCCATCCTTACTTCCCCTGCCCCTTGGTAGTCCTGCCCTGTTGTCTGCAGTGCCCCCACCCTCCTCTGCCACCATTGTGTGTCCAACCAACTCCACCTGCAATGCCACTGCCGACCCACCCTGCATCTGCAATAAGGGGCTCAGCATGATAGATGGCCAGTGTGTTGGTGAGCCTCTTCCTTCTCACCCTCTCCTCTTCCTTCTCTGGTCGACTTTCTCTCCCTCTTTTCACCCTCTTCATTCTCTCTTTCTTCCATGTCCCCCTTCGTTTTCTTCCCCTTCCTTCTCTCCCTCTCTTTCTTCGCACCCTCTTACTTCAATCCTCGTCTCTATCACCCTCCTTCTTACACTTCCTTTCTCCCTTTTCCTTCTCTCCCTCTTCCTTCTCTCCCTCTTCCTTATCTCCTTCTTTTTTCTCCCCTTATTCTTTCCCTCCCTCGTCTTTGTCACCCTATCGCCTCTCACCCTCTCGCTTTGCACACTTGCGTCTCCTCCTTTTCCTTCTCACCCTCTCCTCTTCCTTCTCTCACTCAGCTTTCTCTCCCTCTTTTCACCCTCTTTATTCTCTCTTTCTTCCTTCTCCCCCTTCGTTTTCTTCCCCTTCCTTCTCTCCCTCTCCTTCTCACTTGCTTTCTTCTCACCCTCTTCATTCCCTCCTTGTCCTTGTCACCCTCCTTCTTAATCTTCCTTTTCTCCCTTTTCGTTCTCTCCCTCTTTCTTCTCTCCCTCTTCCTTATCTCCCTATTTATTCTCTCCTTCTTTCCCTCCCTCGTCCTTGTCACCCTGTCGCCTCTCACCCTCTCGCTTCAGACACTTGCGTCTCCTCCTTTTCCTTCTCGCCCTCTTGACCCAGGTGCTGATCCTTGTGCGACTGCCAGCAGTGCCGCGGATGCTGTGTGTGTGGTGAAGCATGGGAAAGCGGTTTGGGACTGTAGCCCAGGCTACACTAACAAGAATGGTGTCTGCACTGGTGAGGGGCTGGCATGAGCAATGTTCACCTTAAATTAGAGCTTTCTTACATTTTCTGACCAGACGTGGGAGCTCCACATTTTCTTAAATTTTCTCACAAGGCAAAAGAGCTCCAGTGGCAGATTATGAGATTCTTGCTTTCATCGTACCCCAAACCCATTTTCACAATTGCCTCGACTCACTGCACTTGCATTGAGTTTGGCTCTCTTCATCCTACCATCCTCTCTCGTGCTCCTTGTAATATCCAATGTGCATGCTATGGTCGGGCACCTCAACACCCTGCACTTTCCTCCTGTGCTCCCCTTTCCCCTTTGGCAGCCATGTGCAAGCATGCTTGCCCACGCAATGCTGGGTGTTCAGTGGTGGGCAACAAGCCTGCGTGTCGCTGCAAGGCTGGATACGTGATGAGGAACAACAAGTGCATGCAGTCAACCCCGTATGACAAGTTGATCCAATGGGCAAAAAACGTGAGTTGTGTTGCATTCTCCTGAAACCCCCGGGGGGTCACCATATGCCATGTCATGCCATCCTGGTTTCTAAATCTTTCTGCATCCACCTTGAGCAAACATACACAGCCCATCATCTTGCTGAGCTGTCTTTTGTCTTTTTCCTCTACTCTTTCCATTTTGGTGCAGAAGTGGGAGGAGCACCAGTGAAGGAGTTGATAGGCCAAGCAGGGTAGCAAGAAAATCCTCCAATCTCGAGCCCAGCAGACTCAGCATCAAATTTTAGAAGCTGTTGAAGTCAGGCGTGAATCGCTTTTAGCATTCCAGAAGGTGCAAACTTATCACACCTGCTACTAGCGAAGCGGCACCTGTACTACAACCACGATAGCCCATAAAAGGCACGCAGGTCAACAGTTGCGAGTTAACTGTCGCAACTGCTGACCAACTTGGACCAAGAAGTTGTGACATGCTTCAACTGACACAACTGCATCGGAGGTTACAGACTGTAATGTTACAGACTGACATGTTCACTATGATCAAGGTTCCCACTACAAAGACTAGCGCTACCTACTATAACAGGCTTATCCTATCCAAGATCCTTTCATATTCTAACATGGTATGAAAGCTCATTTGGATTAAAGGATCTGCTAAACAAAAGTTTCACAAAATGACTTTCATTATAAATATATGGTCTTATAAGCAATCATCAAGCCATGCGCTAACTGTTGGGAGACTAGGAAAATCCAGCACATCAGCCTTCAAATGTCACCATAAGAGTGACAATAGTTGATTATGCTCTCATCGAGCAACTCATCGCCCACATCAGCGCCCTGGAGAGCCAACATCAACCCATAAGAGTTGACGGCTCCAGCTTTGCCAGAAGGCCTCCCTCCCGGGCATCACTCTGAGCGCTTTTTCACATTAGACAATTGCCAAGGACAAGTACCTGTTCAAACAGAGCGATTGTCAAACATATATTTGTGCTAGTCTATAGTGAGGTATGCTAAAAGGGGGTTAGCTATTTCTACCCCATTCTTGCTAGTTCAGCCCATTCCGCTATTCTAACAGAGATCGCATGTCGAAGCATTAGCATCTGTTCATAACACGTTTCTGACAACTTTGAAACTCGTGACATGCACACTCTTCGACGGGAAGGACTTCTACACTTGGAGCTTCAAATTTGAGCTCCTAACTCAAAACGCGTAGATTTGGATGTACCGAACTACAACGCTAAATGCCCCTTTCCCAATGACGGCTCACCTAAAGAGAAGTCAAGGACAGTACTACATGTGAGTAAGATAGACGAATGAATGAATGAACTAGAAATGAGATGGGTACAAATAGGAAACACATAAGTGTTGTACCCTCTAAGAGCTACCCCACTACAGCCTAAATAGACCATAGCAGATATAAGTTTGACACACCCCCATAGGCAAAGTGGGGGAGAACAAGAGGTCACAAGACCAGTCAAGAAAAGCAAAGTAAGCTCAGGGTGGATCACAAAGTCACCACACAGTCTGAGCACAAGCAAAGGGCCATAAGGCCAGTTCACATGCAGAGTTATGTAAAGGAAAGCAAACAGTACAGTGAACACAACCTAGCAAGTGTAAGCATGCAGGTATAAGTATATAGAGTACAGTACAAGCAGAGTCAAGAAGTCAACAAGTGAGGCACAGTAGGTGTTAGAGACTATGGACGGAGTCTATGAAGATTAGGAGCCAAAATATCTCAACATCGTTGGGCCTAGTTTCTGAACAGAAAAGTCGAGTTCACAAGAAACGCCGTCGATGGAAATTTCACGGTTAAAACTTCACCAAACCCAGATATGTTGTAGCTCTACTCCGTGGCTACAATTCCCAAGTTGAATCGTACGGAAAGGTGAAGTGTGTCTTGAGTTATCGATTTCAGCGCACTAGGGGGTATGCTGCCATAGAATCTTAACTCAATCGCAAAGTTCACACAAGTTCACACAAGAGAATTGGAGTAGCACTAAACCAGGTGGAAGGGATGAGGAGGACGAGAGGGAAGGTCCCAAGAGAGTCCCCAACCAAGAAAACCCCATGCCATACAATTTCCTTCCCCATAGGCAACCCAACTTTGACCTTTGTCACTATCCCAACCTCCACAATCCACCTCAACCCAACTTGGCCACACTTGCCAACCTGGTTTGGTTTCTCCCAACCATTTGGCAGCAACTACAGTAGAAAAGACGAATTTCCCAACCCCCAAAAGTCTGTACCCCATATTGAGTCAACCCCACAACTTCCCATAGTCACCACAACCAGATATCAAAAGCATACGAACTCCAACGTTCGTAACTTTCTTGTTCGTGCTCCGATTGAAGCGATACTTGGTTCCTCGGAAAGCTCTTGAGCAGAGGAGTCACTTCAGATATCTTCTCAAGCCAAATAACATTCACACACACACTCAGAAAAACCAAACCGCACAAAATACAAATTCTTGCACACACTCACAATACGCATGCAACGCACGAACATATGATGGGAGGCAGACAGACGTGAATGCGAATGGTAGCATCACTCAACAGTAGGTACAAGGCCTAACACAGTACAGAAACGCTGATGATCACAAGGCTGAAGTGCCTTGGTGAAAACATCAGCAGTGTTGGCCTGAGAGGCCACGTAAGCAAGACGAAGCTGGCCACGCTGCTGCAACTCTCGAGCAAGGAAGTAGCGCAGAGCAATGTGCTTCGTTCTGTGCTCCAGTCTGTGCTCCTGACACAAGGCCAGCATGGCCTTGTTGTCGACGTACAAAACTGGAGGAGAACGAGGCGCCTCTCCCAAGTCGGTCAGCAGGTAGGTGAGCCAGCGAAGCTCCTGTGCAGCCATGGCCCCAGCGTAGATCTCAGCCTCACAACTGGAGCTGAGAACAGAAGAAGAGCGGGTAGACCGCCAGGAGACAGAGCCGGAGCCAAGACTGAAGGTGTAACCCTGTGACGACCGCTGCGTAGCCAAGTCGTCAACCCATGAGGCGTCAGCGTGACCAGTGAGGACAACTCGAGCCCGTCCTCCAAGCACGAGCCCCATGCCCGATGTACTGCACAAGTATCGCAACACCCTCTTCGCAGCATCCCAGTGCACCTTTCGGTGCCTGCCGGGAGCCACGTAGCGAGCCAGAAGGCTGAGAGGGTATGCGAGGTCAGGTCGTGTGCAAGTCATCAGGTACATGAGGCAGCCCACAAGCTCTGGATACGGGCCACTCGGCTCTACGGACTCGTCCGAAGGTGGAGCTGAGAGCGAGTGACCGGTAGGCAGAGGAGTGGACTGTGGCGAGGAGTAGGTGAAGCCGAAGCGCTGAAGGACCTGCTGCACCATGTGTGACTGAGTCAAGGTAATGGTGCGCTGTGCTCTGTCCCGGGTGATCCGCAAGCCAAGATAGCTTGTCAGCTCACCCAAGTCTGTGCACGTGTGTCTCTTCTGCAGCTCGGACTTCATGTGGGCGAGTGCCTCCGTGTCAGCAGTAGCAAAGACAAGGTCGTCTACGTACACAAGAACGTAGAACGGCGGCAGAGTAGCGTCAGTGCGTAGAAACAGAGAAGGGTCAGCAGTGGAAGGAGCAAAACCAAGAGCAGCAAGAGTCGTCCTGAGCGTGTCGTGCCACTCACGGGGCGCCTGGCGGAGACCGTAGACTGGCCGCCGGAGGCTCCACTGGGTACCAGGAGGAAACGACCCAGTGAAGCCAGGTGGGCGGCGCAGCCAGATCTCCTCGTGCAGGCTGCCCTGTAGGAAGGCTGTGCTGAAGTCAAGCGAGTGGAGCTCGTAGTCACGCTGAGCAGCAACGTGCAGCAGTACCCGAAGAGTGGTCATCTTCGGGGTAGGGGAGAAGGTCTGAAAGAAGTCAACTCCCTGTCGCTGACTGAAGCCACGTGCAACGTAACGCGCCTTGAAGGCAGGCGGAGAACCCGGCGGCCGCTTCACCCTGAAGATCCACATGCCACTGACGATGTTCGCCCCAGGTGGGGGAACCTCGTCTACGTAGGTGCCTGTGGACTTCCAGGAAGCCATCTCTGCGTCCATGGCTGCCTGCCACTGAGAGGAGTAGGGACCCTCTATCGCCCATGCGTAAGAGCGCGGGGTCGGGATGTCTAGTGCATCCGGGTCTTCCTCAGGGGCAAGCAGCATGGACACGAGATGAGGTGAAGCAGCAGCAAAACACTCAAGGTCCTCCTGCCTGTCCTCAAGGACGTCCGTGCCAAGAGCGCACTCACCCCCGACGGACGGAGGACAGACAGACGCAGACGCAGACTCAGCAACAAGACTAGCGGCGTAGTCTAGGCGACAGGCTGCAGCAAAGTCCACAAGCTCAGCAACAAGAGCAGACGCAGCAAAGGACTCAAACAGAGGGTCAGTGACAGCAGTGGCCAGAAAGCGCGTGACAGTAGGACGAGCAGCACGAAGGGAGTCAGACTCCGGGTCCGGACCGTCATGAAGAGAGGACGCAGGAGGAGAGGGCAGAGGGACACGCTGTGGAGCAGTGGAAGGACGCAGGGTCATAGAGTGAGTGCCAGGGACAGGAGGAAGACGCGGACGCGAAACACGACCAGCGCGAACAGAACGGACAAGCGACGTAGAACGAGACGCAGGCGACACAGGACGCAACTCAGGCTCACGATGCTCCGTAAGACCTCTAGTCGGACAAGAGTAAGGAGAAGGACCAGGCAGCGGAGAGGCCGGCTGTAACTGCGACTGAGACGGGACAGGCGGTGGACTCAGGGAAGGAGGAGGAGGACCAGGAGAAGGCGGGGAGCCAAGAACCTGCTGAAGAAGCGGAACGTAGTACGGCCGCGGCCGCACAGCGCCTCTAGAAACAGCAGAGACAGAACCGGTACCCTCAGCCTCAGGGTCTCCAGTCCCAGCAGCACCACCAGCAGCTCCAGCACCAGCAGCACCTCCAGCAGCTCCAGCACCAGCACCACCTCCAGCAGCGCCAGCACCTCCAGTATCTCCAGTAGTACCTCCAGCACCAGCAGCACCTCCAGCAGCTCCAGCACCAGCACCACCTCCAGCAGCACCAGCACCTCCAGTAGCTCCAGTAGCACCTCCAGCACCAGCAGCACCTCCAGCAGCTCCAGCACCAGCAGCACCTCCAGCAGCTCCAGCACCAGCACCACCTCCAGCAGCGCCAGCACCTCCAGCAGCTCCTGCACCAGCAGCACCTCCAGCAGCAACCCGACAGCGCCGAGAGTACCACTCACGAAGCCGCTGTGGAGAGAGGGGCTCCCGCCGCGACGGGACACCTAGAGCACCTCCAGACTCAACACGCGCAGGCTCAGCACCTCCAGACACAGTACCCTCAGGCGCCACACCCCCAGACTCAGCACCCCCAGACTCAGCACCCCCAGTCTCAGCACCCGCAGGGTCAGCACCCCTAGCAGCACCTGAGTCGACAGCTACCTCGACCGGCTCGGCAGGGTCTACCTGGGACACACCTGAGGGGGCAGGACCCTGGGGGGGGAGGGGGTCTACCGGAGGAGTACCTGGGGCAAGGAAGAGCGGCGGGGGAGGGGGAGAGGCAGTGCGGTAGGGAAAGAGACGGTAGTACGACACCGACTCGTCAAAGGTGACGTCCTGAGAGGACAGAACGGCACGGGAGGACAGCTTGTCCGCTGTAGTATCGCGGACAAAAGCTCGAGATCCCCAGACACGGAACGCGAACGCATCGCCAACCTTCCCCGTCCACCGCAGAGTAGGTGTGGTCTCCGGCAAGGAGACACGAGGCTGAAGGTTGATCTCATGCGCAGCGTATTGAACCGCGAACGGCCACAGAAAGTGGGGAGCAGCCGCATGGATCATGGAAGTACGGGCGACATCCATGACCATGCCAATGCGGCGCTCAGCAATCCCATTTTGCTGCGGGGAGGCCGGAAGCGTGAACGTCTGGCGGATGCCCTCCAAACGACAGAAGGCTCTCAGGAGGTCGGAGGAAAACTCCCCGCCTCTGTCTGAGTGCAGACGCGGAACAGGAAGGTCGGAGCCGAAACTCTCACTAAGCTGGCGACGAGCACCGCGGATCCAGTCGATCAACACCTCAGTGACCTCACCCTTGCTGCGCAAGGGGAAGACTGTGGTGTAACGCGAGTAGTCGTCAACGACCAGCAGGAAGTAACGCTCGTGACCCTGTCCACGAACGCGGGCTGGGCCCCACACGTCCATGTGAAGAGTCTGCAGAGGGGCCTCAGTCGGAGGAAACGAGGAGGAGTGAGGAGCGGCGCGCTGCCGGCCCTCGACACAAGGAACACAGGTGGGGGCAGGCCCCGGAGGAAGGGGAGGGAGGGACCTGGGGAGTCCAGAGACAAGAGCACGGGAGGCCATACCTCGAAGACGAGGCAGGGAGGGGTGACCAAGGCGGTGGTGCCAGAGGAGAGTCTCGTGCGCCAGAGGACGACACGAGCAGGGGGCAGACGCAGGACTAGACCTGGACGCAGCAGCAAACACCTGACTGGACGCAGCTACCTGACCAGACGCAGGGACCGGAGGAGGCGCAGTAGTCAGTGTGTACAGACTCGACCCTGGCCGACGGGTGAACGTGGCCAGGTGGCGGCCCGTCCGAGAGAAAGTGCAGTGGGTCACACGTTGACCTCCATGGGTGAACTGGTCAACCCACGCGTCCTGGAGGTCAGCTCCACTCACCAAGTTCGTAGAGAACGAGGGGAGGTGGAGTCCCGACAGCAAGCCCGACGGGGCCGCAGGACACGGTAGAACCGTGGAGGAGTGTGCAAGGACTGGGCCCCCGGAGGGGTCAGCAAGGGAGACCGCAACAGGCCGACGGAGCGGCGTGAGCGTGGTGCTGTCTCTAAAGAAAGAGCGCGAAGCACCAGAGTCAAGTGTGAAGGTGTGAAAGGACTCAGTAGGTGCAGTACCAGAGGGAGGAGACGTACCAGCACCTGGAGCAGCAGACGCACTAGCACCTAGAGCAGCAGCCGCACTAGCACCTAGAGCAGCAGCCACAGTGCCCGGGTCGGGCGGGACACGCAGGTAATAATCACCCTCAGTAATATCAGCAAGAGCATACATGGCAGCAAGGATAGCATCAAAGTCTAGATCAAAGATAGGCACATTCTGCAGAAGCAGATCATGCCAACGAGGAAGCTCAACAGCGTCAGGAAACTGGGTACGCCAAGCGTCAGTCAGGCGGCCGAAGCAGCGCTGCGTGGTGTGTGGGAGACCACACACCTCCCAACTACGAGTGCCTGTGCGAAGAACGTACGCGCAGGGACCTGCACCCCCAGACCTCCCACGCCCAGCGTACCACTCACGAAGCTTCTGAACAGACGGGGTCTCACGGGCTGCCACCAAGGCCGCTGGCCGCCACCAAGGCCTCCACGCTGCGTGGCTGCACCGCGACCAGCACCACCTCCTCCGCTACCTCCACCACCGCTGCCGCCACCTCCACCGCCTCCGCCACCGCCTCCACGGCCTCCACCGCCGCCACCGACGCCCCCACCCCCGGGACCACCCCCACCACCACCTCCACCTCCTCCACCGCTTCCTCCACCGCCCCCTCCACCACCCTTACTTCCATTGCCCTTGCCAGTGCGGCGTCGCCCACTAGGGGCAGACGCAGCGCCGACCTCCTCAGTGCCAACGAGGTCGACAGCAACAGCAGAGGCAACAGAGGGGAGAAGGGGGACAGGGGAACACCCCTCAAAGAAGGGGGTGCGACGGTCGCCGCGAGAAGCCCCAACAGCTAAGATACTCTTCTCAGCTGCAGCTAGGCGCTCCTCTAGCAAGTCGACAGTCAGCTCGGTAGGGCAAAGGGAGAGAAAGTAATCCCTGACTGAGGAGAGAGAGTCAGGGAGGCGGGTGACTAGGTAGTAAAGGGTGATGTACATGGGGGGGGAGTTCGTGGGAAGAAACTCAGTGGGAAGGGCAGCGCGGTAGCGAGCGTCACTAGTGCGGAGGTGAGCAACTAGGTCAGCAACTGTGGCAAAGGCGGCAAGGTCAGGAAAAAGGTACGGCAGCATGAGGCGGCTGAGGGCAGCAGTGGTAGGGGAGGAGTAGCGTGCAACTACAGCGTCGTACAGAGCCCTAGCACTCTTGTACTGACTAAAGTGCGCGCGCTCAGTAGACGGCAGGTGATTGCGCACAGCAAGACGAGCAGCAGCATCGCGCGTGAGCCACTGCGAGCGAACAGTACTGTCAGCATCAGCAGGAGGGGCAGTAGAGGCGCCAGACGTGAGATCGAACAGTGAGAGGCCATCCTTGCTATCGCACTGTAGGAAAAGCTGCAGATCATCTAGCCAGACCTCAAAGTCAACAGCTCGACCCTCAGCATCAAAGGTAAGAACATTGAGACTAGCCATGACAGGAGCAGCAGTAGGCTAGCAGCAGCAGCAGTGCAACTCGGCAGGGCAGGCTAGGCAGGGCGGCGCGGCTCGGCAGCGCGGCGCTCTTACCAGTGACAAGGCAGGGGTAGGGCCGGGGCAGGGCCGAGGCAGAGCCGGGGCAGGGCCGGGGCAGGGGGGGCAGGGCCGGGGCAGGGCCGGGGCAGAGCCGGGGCAGGGCCGGGGCAGGGGGCAGGGCCGGGGCAGGGCCGAGGCAGGATGCAGGGCCGAGGCAGAGCCGGGGCAGGGCCTGGGCAGGGGGCAGGGCCGGGGCAGGGCCGAGACAGGATGCAGGGCCGGGGCAGGGGGCAGGGCCGAGGCAGAGCCGGGGCAGGGCCGGGGCAGGGCAGAGGTAGGATGCAGGGCCGGGGCAGGGCCGGGGCAGGGCCGGGGCAGGATGCAGGGCCGGGGCAGGGCCGGGGCAGGGCCTTGGCAGGGCCGGGGCAGGGCCGGGGCGAGGTCGCGACAGGGCCGGGGCGGGGTCGGGGCCGGGCCACGGCAGTGCAGAGACAGGGTCGGGGCGAGGGCCGGGGCAGAGCTGCGACAGAGCTGCAGTAGGGCCGGCTGGGCCTGAAGGGGGCCTTTAACGGGGCCTGACGGGGCCGTGCGGAGCCTCTAACGGGGCCTGACGGGGCCGACGGGGCCTCTAACAGGGCCTGACGGGGCCTACGGGGCCTTAAACGGGGCCAAACGGGGCCTGACGGGGCCTCACGGGGCCTCTAACGGGGCCTGACGGGGCCGTACGGGGCCTCTAACGGGGCCTGACGGGGCCTTACGGGGCCTCTAACGGGGCCGGAAGGGGCCTTACGGGGCCTTAAACGGGGCCAAACGGGGTCTGACGGGGCTTTACAGGGCCTCTAACGGGGCCTGACGGGGCCGTACGGGGCCTCTAACGGGGCCTGACGGGGCCTTACGAGGCCTCTAACGGGGCCGAAAGGGGCCTTACGGGGCCTTAAACGGGGCCAAACGGGGCCTGACGGGGCCTTACTGGGCCTCTAACGGGGCCTGACGGGGCCGTACGGGGCCTCTAACGGGGCCTGACGGGGCCGTACGAGGCCTCTAACGGGGCCGAAAGGGGCCTTACGGGGCCTTAAACGGGGCCAAACGGGGCCTGACGGGGCCTTACAAGGCCTCTAACGGGGCCTGACGGGGCCTTACGGGGCCTTTAACGGGGCCTTACGGGGCATAACGGGGCCTTACGGGGCCTTACGTGGTGGGCGCTAGCTCTGAGGGCAGGCGCAGGGGCCGCGACGGGCCTCGAAGGGAAAGCGCGACGCGCGCGTCAAGTAGGCAGTAAAAAATTTTAGTGGTGGGCCCTTTTAAAAAATTCTCGAAACTAGCTCTATACCATGTAGGAAAGATAGACGAAAGAATGAATGAACTAGAAATGAGATGGGTACAAATAGGAAACACATAAGTGTTGTACCCTCTAAGAGCTACCCCACTACAGCCTAAATAGACCATAGCAGATATAAGTTTGACACTACAACGTGTCGTTACTTGTCTACACCATCTTGATCCGCAACCTGTTACCCGCGGAGCAACTTGGGATTCGCTTCTTCAAGTACCAGTGGGCACCTACACAATAGTCTTGGGAGCACCTGCGCACATTATACATGGCAGCAAACCCAATGACACTCAGACGTGTGCTAAGCTAACTCAACAATGTCAGAACGTTCCCTAGTGAAAAGGCAGGAATATACATCAACCGCTGCATAAACTTCACAAAACAGTTTAAGTGAAGCGCTTTCCCGGATGACATGTTCGCGGCAATCACTCTCGCTGGCCTGGGTTTGGAATGTCGTCAATGCAAATCACTCCTTCGCGCTCAAGGCACGGTGAATGAAACCACGCTCTGCGCCACTCCCTCCGCCGAACAGCAGGAGATCGACCCGAAGAACGAAAGAGGCAACAAGAAACAAAAGATCACATTTTATACAGGAAACATAAAGACAGCACCAGATAAAAGGAAGCTACTCTGGAAGTACTGCAAAAGGATGGGCCATACCATCAAGGAGTGCTGGAAATGCAATGGAGGAGACAACAACAATGGCAACAACTACATGCAAAGGCAATTAGGAGCAACGCCCTACCAGCAAATTACTAGCACGCAACCAGACCATGTCGCCACCTGCCATCGCCAGCACTTGTCAAACTGTTGTAATGCTTATATTATGTAGGCTGTAGTGGGGTAGCCCATAAAGGGTACAACTCAATTAGGGTTAGCACTTGTACTCAGTTTCTTGTCAATGCATTCACAGTTCCTTAACATGGTTTCAGAGCAGGTCCTGTTCCAAGACCGTTTTTTTTAGGGCCCACCGCATAGTTCCCTGCCCGTAGCGCTGCCCCACTAGTCGTGCTGCCCTGCCCTGCCCGTCGCGCCACCCTGCTGGCCGAGCACTGCCCTGCCCTGCCCGTCACGCCGCCCTGCCCTGCCCACCGCGCCGCCCTGCTGGCCGCGCGCTGCCCTGCCCTGCCCGTCGCGCCGCCCTGCTGGTAGCGCGCCGCCCTCCCCTGCCCGCCGCGTCGCCCTGCTGGCCGCCGCGTCGCCCTGCCCTGCCCGCGCGCCGCCCTACTGGCCGCCGCGCTGTCCTGCCCTGCCCGCGCGCCACCCTGTTGGCCGCTGCGCCGCCCTGCCCTGCCCGCGCACCGCCCTGCTGGCTGCGGCACCGCCCTGCCCTGCCCGCGCGCCGCCCTGCTGGCCGCCGCCCTGCCCTGCCAGTTGCGCCGCACTGCCCTAGCCGCGCGCCGCTCTTCCCTAGCCGTGCGCCGCCCCGCCCTGCCCTGCGCGCTTCCCTAGTGCTCGGGCGCCTCCCTGCCCGTCGCGCCATCCTTGCCTGCGAGCTGCCCTGCTGATCGCGCGCCACCCTACTCTGCCTGCTATGGCTTCTATCAGTGTTCTCACCTTCGATCCTGAGAGTCGTCCAATCCAGTTTGAGACCTGGCTAGACGACTTACAGCTGTACCTACAGAGCGAGTCTAGGGACGGCGTCTCCTTGTTTGACCACACGTCTGGGGCCTCTCTCGCTCCTCCCGAGACAGATGACAGTGCGACTCGCTCACATTAGCCGTTCGTAACCACCTGCCGTTAGCCGAACGCACGCATTTTGGCCAGCACAAGACTGCCAACGCACTGTTCGACGCTATAGTCACTCGTTACTCCTCCCCTGTCACTGCTGCTCTCGATCGTCTTATACTGCCCTACCTTTTTCCCAAGCTGTCAGCCTTTGCCACAGTCGATGACCCCATCACCCACCTTCCCACTAGCGACACTCGCTACCGCGCCGCTCTTCCAGCCAAGAACCCTCCACCCATGTATATCACTCTCTACTTCATCGTCACCCACCTCCCTGACTCTCTTTGCGTAGTCAGGGACCTCCTTCTTGCCCTTGACCCCACAGACCTCACTGTCGACCTGCTCGAGAAGCACCTCCTTGCAACTGAGACCAGCATAGTCGATGTAGGTGCTTCTCGCGGCATTCCTCACACTCCCTTCTTTGAGGGGTGTTCCCCCTCCCCCCTTGTCCCCTCTGTCGCTGCTGCTGCTGCTGTTGACTTCCTTAGTGCTAAGGAGGTCGGGGTTGCGTGGAGGTGCCGCAGCGGCAAGGGCAAGGGAGGCAAGGGTGGTGGGGGTGGCGGCGGTGGAGGCGGTGGAGGTGGCGGCGGTGGCGGTGGGAGTAGTGGTGGGAGTGGTGGCGTCGGTGGTAGCGGTGGGAGTGGTGGCAGCAGTGGTGGCGGCAGTGGGAGTGGTGGCGGCGGCGGTGGTGGCAGTCAGGGTGGAACCGGTCAGAGGGGAGGTTTTGGCGGTGGCCAGAGGCAGCAAGGGCAGCGTCCGCGCGAGACCCTTACGCCTCAGCAGCTTCGTGAGTGGTTTGCTCAACGTGGGGCGTTTGGGGGGAGTGTTCGCTGCATGTACGTCATTTGCACAGGTGACCGCGCTGGTTAGAATTGCGAGAAGGTTGGTCACACACAGTCCCGCTGCTTCTCCCGCCTTGACGATGCCTGGCGCGCAGAGTTTGGCGACGAGACAGAGCTCCCCCGCTGGCTAGAGCTACTTAGGAAGGATGTGGATGTATTTGCTCTTAACTATGACGCTATCCTTGCTGGCATGTATGCTTTGAATGTTAGTGCTGGGGGTGACTGTTACCTGTGTGTGCCGCCTCACCCAAGTATAGAGGCTGGTGCTCCAGGTGCTGGTGAGTCTGCTCTCTCTGGTACTGCACCTGCTGCGGCCTTGCACACCTTCACTCTTGACTCAAGTGCTTCCCGCTGTTTCTTTCACGTTAGTACCACAGTCACACCGCTCACTGCACCGGTTGCAGTCTCTCTGGCTGACCCCTCAGGGGGACTGGTTTTTGCACGTTCCTCCACTATTCTCCCATGTCCGGTGGTTCCGTTTGGCTCACTGTCGGGTCTTACCTCCCCTCGTTCTCTAAAAACTTGGTGAGTACCGCAGCCCTCCATGATGCGATGGTCACTACCACCATTCCTGGGGGTCAGCGTGTGATGATCTGCACCTGTACACGGACGGGTCGTCACCTGGCCAGGTTCACCCGTTGGCCTGGGTCGAGTCCGTACACACTGACTACTGCGTCTCCTCAGGTAGTTGCGTGTGGTCATGTGTCCGCGTCAGGTCAAGCAGCCCCCTATTCGTGTCGCCTCCTCCCACACCAGACTCTCTTTTGGCACCACCGCCTTGGTCACCCCTTCCTGCCACGCCTCCGTGGCATGCACTCCCTCCTCCTTGTCTCTGGTCTTCCCAGGTCTCTGCCTCCCCTCCCGCCCTCGCATGCCCCGCCCTGCCTTCCTTGCGTTGAGGGGCGGCAGCACGCCGCTCCTCACTCCTCCTCGTTTCCCCCGTCGTCTGCTCCCCAGCAGACTCTCCACATGGACGTGTGGGGCCCAGCCCGCGTCAGTGGACAGGGCGCGGGTGCTACTTTCTACTGGTTGTTGACGACTATTCGCGTTACACCACGGTCTTCCCCTTGCGCAGCAAGGGGGAGGTTCTTGATGTCTTGATCCCTTGGATCCGCGTTGTCCGTCTCCTGCTCCGCGAGCGGTTCCGCTAGGACCTTCTTGTCCTGCGTCTGCACTCTAACAGAGGTGGTGAGTTCTCCTGCGACCTCTTGCAGGAATTTTGTCGTGGGGAGGGCATCCGCCAGTCGTTCACGCTTCCGGCCTCTCCGCAGCAGAATGGGGTTGCTGAGCGCCACATTGGCTTAGTCATGGAGGTGGCTCGTGCATCCATGATCCATGCGGCTGCTCCCAATTTTCTGTGGCCGTTTGCGGTCTGGTACGCTGCGCATCAGCTCAACCTCTGGCCCAGTGTCTCCTTGCTGGAGACCTCGCCTACACTGCGTTGGACGGGGGAGGTTGGCGATGCGTCGGTGTTCCGGGTCTGGGGCTCTCGTGCCTTTCTCCGCGATACTTCTGCGGACAATCTCTCCTCCCGCGCCATTCCCTGTGTCTTCCTGGGCATTCCCCTTGACGCGCCTGGCTGGCAGTTTTACCACCCCACCTCGCGCCGTGTCCTGCCCTCTCAGGACGTCACGTTTGACGAGTCAGTTCCCTTTTACCGTCTCTTTCCCTACCGCACTGATCCTCTCCCCCCCCCCGCCGCTCTTCCTCGCTCCAGATCCCCCTGCAGTAGACCCCCTCCCCCCTCAGGGTCCTTCTCCCTCAGGTGTGTCTCAGGTAGACCCACTCCCCTTGGCAGAGCCTGTCGAGGTCACTGTAGACTCTAGAGCTGCTAGGGGTGGTGCTGCTAGGGGTGTTGCGTCTGGGGGTGCTGAGCCTGAGAGTGCGGAGCCTGGGGGTGTTGAGCCTGAGGGTGCAGAGTCTGGGGGTGCTGAGCCTGAGAGTGCGGAGCCTAGGGGTGCTGAGCCTGAGGGTGTGGAGTCTCGAGGTGCTGAGCATGAGGGTGCGGAGCCTGAGGGTGCTGAGCCAGAGCGTACTGAGTCTGGGGGTGCTGAGCCTAGGGGTACTGCGTCTGCCGGAGGTCCTGCGGGTGCCTCGCCACGGCACTCTCGCCAGAGGGAGCCTCTCTCACCACAGCAGCTGCGCGAGTGGTTTGCTCGGCGCACACGCCTGAGGAGTGGCGCTGCTGGAGCTGGAGGCCCTGCCTCTGGAGGCACTGGAGCTGGAGACAATGGAGTTGCTAGTCCTAGAGGTGCTAGAGGTGCTGCTGGTGCTGGAGGCGCTGGAGCTGGAGGTACTGGAGTTGCTCGTACTAGAGGTACTGAAGCTGGAGCTAGAGACCCCGGAGCTGGAGGCACTGGAGTTGGAGACCCTGGAGCTGGAGGCGCTGGAGATGAAGGCGCTAGAGTTGGAGGAGCTGGAGCTGGAGGCACTGCATCTGGAGGCGCTCGAGCTGGAGACACTGGAGCTGGAGGTATTTGTTGTGGAGGCACTGTGCAGCGGCGACCGTTTTTTAATCTGCCGCCGCCCTCGTCTGTGCCGCCACCTGGATCGATACTTCGCTAGGTTCTTAGTCTCCCGTCTTCTTCTGGCCTTACTCCTCCCTTACTGTGTCCACCACCTGACCAGTCGCAACCACAATTACAGCCAGACTCCCCACTGCCTGCTCCTTCTCCTTATACTGAGTAGACCGACTCTCTTACAGAGCGTCGTGAGCCTGCGTCTCGTCCTGCCTCGCCTGTTCGCGCTGTTTGCACTAGTCGTCGTGTTCCTCGTCCGCGTCCTCCTCCTGTCCCCGGCACTCACATTATGGCACTTCGTCCTTCCTCTATTCCACTGCGAGTTCCCCTGCCATCTCCTCCTGCGTCCTCTCTTGTTGACGGTTCGGACCCTGATTCTGACTTAGTTCGTGCTGCAAGTCCTACTGTCACACGTCTTCTAGCCACTGTTGTCACTGACCCTTCATTTGAGTCCGTTGCTGCATCTGCCTTAGTTGCTGAGCTTCTTGACTTTGCAGCAGCCTATCGTCTCGACTACGCCGCTAGTCTTGTTGCTGAGTCTGAGTCTGCGCCTGTCTGTCCTCCATCCGTCGACGGTGAGTGTGCTCTTGGCACGGACGTCCTTGAGGACAGGCAAGAGGACTTTGGGTGTCTTGCAGCTGCTGTACCTCATCTCGTGGCCATGCTGCTTGCACCTGAGGGAGACCCGGATGCACCAGACATCCCGACCCCGCGTTCTTACACAGAGGCGATTACGGGTCCCTAATCCTCTAAGTGGCAGATAGCCATGGACGCAGAGATGGCATCGTGGAAGTCCACAGGCACCTACGTCGACGCACTTCCCCCTCCTGGGGCAAACATAGTTGATGGTATGTGGATTTTCAGGGTGAAGCGGCCATCGGGTTTCCCGCCTGTCTTCAAGGCTCGTTACGTTGCACGAGGCTTTAGTCAGCGACACGAGGTTGACATCTTCCAGACCTTCTCCCCTACCCCGAAGATGACCACTCTTCGGGTGCTGTTGCACGTCGCCGCTCAGCGTGACTACGAGCATTACTCTCTTGACTTCAGCACAACTTTCTTACAGGGCAGCCTGCACGAGGAGATCTGGCTGCGCCGCCCACCTGGCTTCACTGGGTCATTTCCTGCAGGTATCCAGTGGAGCCTCCGGCGGCCAGTCTACGGTCTCCGCCAGGCGCCTCGCGAGAGGCACGACACACTAAGGATGACGCTTGCGGCTCTTGGGTTTGCTCCTTCGACTGCTGACCCGTCGCTGTTTCTGCGCACCGACACTTCGCTACCATTGTTCTACATCTTTGTGTACGTCGACGACTTGGTTTTTTCCACGGCTGACACTGAGGCACTGGCCCTTGTGAAGTCGGAGCTACAGAAGAGACACACCTGCACTGACCTGGGTGAGCTGCACAGCTATCTTGGCTTGCAGATCACCCGGGAAAGAGCACGGCGCACCATCACCCTGACTCAGTCACACATGGTGCACCAGGTCCTTCAGTGCTTCGGCTTCCGGTACTCCTCGCCACAGTCCACTCCTCTGCCTACCGGTCACTCGCTCTCAGCTCCACCTTTGGACGAGTCCGTAGAGTCGAGTGGCCTGTATCCAGAGCTTGTGGGCTGCCTCATGTACCTGATGACCTGTACTCGACCTGACCTTGCCTACCCACTTAGCATCGTGGCACGCTACGTTGCGCCCGGGAGACACTGACCAGAGCACTAGGAGGCCGCTAAGAGGGTGTTGCGCTCCTTGTGCAGTACATCGGGCATGGGGCTCGTGCTTGGAGGACGAGGTCCAGTTTTCCTCACTAGACACGCAGACACGTCTTGGGTTGACGACTTGGCTACGCAACGGTCGTCACTGGGTTACACCTTCAGCCTTGGCTCCGGCTCTGTTTCTTGGCGGTCTACCCGCTCATCTTCTGTTCTCAGTTCCAGTTGTGAGGCTGAGATCTACGCAGGGGCTATGGCTGCACAGGAGTTACGCTGGCTCACTTACCTGCTAACCGACTTTGGAGAGCCGCCTCGTTCTCCTCCAATTTTGTACGTAGACAACAAGGCCATGATTGCCTTGTGTCAGGAGCACAGACTAGAGCACAGGACGAAGCACATCACTCTGCGTTACTTCCTTGCTCGAGAGTTGCAGCAGCGTGGTCAGCTTCGTCTCGCTTACGTGGCCACTTGGGCCAACACTGCTGATATATTCACCAAGGCACTTCGGCCTTGTGATCATCAGCGTTTCTGTACTGTTTAAGGCCTTGTGCCTGTTTTGTCTTACTTGCTCACTGCGTGACTTTGCTTGTACTGTGATCTATATACATATACCTGCATGCTTACCACTGCTAGGTTATGATCACTGTACTGTTTGTTCTTATTTTTATAACTGTGCATGTGGACTGGCGTTGTGGCGATTTGCTTGTGCTCAGAGTGTGTGGTGACTTTGTGATCCACCCTGAGCTTGCTTTGTCTTTTCTTGACTGGTACTATTACCCCCTGTTCTCCCCCACTTTGCCTATGGGGGTGTGTCAAACTGTTATAATGCTTATATTATGTAGGATGTAGTGGGGTAGCCCATAAAGGGTACAACCCAATTAGGGTCAGCACTTGTACTCAGTTTCTTGTCAATGCATTCATTCTTGTTCAGTTTCTTAACAGCACTTTACTAGCTCCCCGCACATCTCTACTGACAACAACAAAGGGAAAAGCAATGTGTTGATTTCCATGGTTCGATACAGACCTCCGCAAATGAACTGTCACTTTCGCTACTTCCACAGCTTGGAGGACATGTTCCAAGACCCACCTGCTGAAGAGCCAGAAGGGTCGATCGAAGCCGAAGAAGAGAATGACCTGACCTTCGACGAACTGACAGAATGGCGAATCCCATTCGACTGGGAAGCACCACAATGGATTATGGAGTCGCCACCCGCACGCATCGCACTAGACGACGATGGATGGGATTACAACACTCTGCGCCTTGCAAACATCGCTAAGAAAATTGACGACATCAACAAGTGGTGCCTAGATAGCTGATGCGGTCAACATATGGTTGCCTCGGATATGTTCATACTCAATCACGAAGAGCTCGTTGGCGACTTGAAACTACTGTCGCCAACAACTAGTTGATATGGGCAAGAAGGACACGACTTCTTGATTCACATTAGCAACATGCTCGTGGTACCAATCCTACGCTTCAATGTTTTGTCCGCCGCTCAATTGATGAAGTGCAGTGTCCACCTGCAATCACACAAAATGGAAATACACCTGATTTATGCGGGTACCCTCATCGGAAAGGCAAGAAGTGAAAATGAAGTGTTCATACTCAACTTCGACTCGCCTGAAAACACGGTTGACCGAGATCGCATCCTTGTCCTTGACCCACCATGACATCCTTCGTCGCCTGCTTAGACTCACCCCCCAGAGACGAACGTGGAGAGACCGGGACTAGACGGACTGTGCCGTTCACTCACCGTTCCCATTGCTTCAACTTCCAACCTTGCACACACCAGACCACAAGCTGTTGAGGAGGAGGTCACAAATGCATGAGAATGGGAACAAGGAAGTTGGCCAAAAGTCGAACAACCTACAGATTGGGACGTGGCCACTGCCTGGGACATGGTAGATGTTGCATGGGCAACACGCGGGACAAGCTGGGGACATCCGCCCGGTCGAGCAGTCGAAACCGGAGAAGGCTGGGGCGGCACCACTCAACACCCTGCGAGCATAGAAGAACAAGAACCTGAAGTCGCTGAAGAGCAAGAAGACATCATCGTCAATGTGATAGAACACGCGACATGCTCCCGAAGAAGAACTTTTGCCAAAATTCGGACCTTACCTTATTCCAGTCACGACCGACAGAAGGAGCTTCCACAGCCTCGATACAAGGGGAGCACCAATTAGCAACAACGAAGAAGAGGGCGTTGTTGCGCGAGTTGAGGAAAATTGCACCCCTGATGAACCTTCAACTCCTTATCAAGGTCCATAGCTGCTACCTGTGATAATCGACACAAGAACCATCGGTGATTCCGACGGCACGTTCCGAGGGACAATACTTGAAACTCTTCACGTCGCAGCCGTCCAAGTGCTTGTGCCCAATGAAACTGCAAACGAAACAACAACACCAATGACAGCTGAGATATTAACTTGAGAAAAACGACTATACGCTCGCACGCATGGATATTGTGCTAAAGCAAACACCAATAATGTTGGCGTGTTCGCAGAAGATGCACTGCTGTTACCCGACGGAAACATAATTCAATAGAGGACGGATGTACCCACCTGCACTGTCTGCCTAGCAGTAGCCCTAGCAGGAAAATTCAAAGACCGAGGCCAGATGGGGCATCCTGTCAGAATGTATTTGCTGTCTAGCCTGCAGTGGGGTACTCTGTAATGAGTACAACCCAATTTAGGGTGTTGTACTTGTATCCCAACTCTTGCTAGTGAAACCTCATTCCTCTCCTTCCAAAACCTCTCGATACTTTTCCTAAACTCCAACTCAACTACCAAGGCTCCTAAACTATGGCTCCTAAGCCAAAATCACGCTAGTATTTTGTTATGTTATCAGAGCTTAACGTTCCTGGCCTGTGGGCCCACTCGATTCCGCTGCCCTACTGTGTGTCGCGCGCCCCGTGGCGCGCGACATCCCATTTTTCTTCCCGCCACGCGCTCGGAGCGCGTGGCGGTTTTCTGCCCGCCGTGTGCCCCGAGGCGCGCGGCGGGTTCCTACCTCATCGCGGCGTCTTAGGGGCCCGCGCACTGGCCCCGACCGTCGCCTCGTCGAGGCGTTTTGGGGGCCTGCACGCAGGTCCCTCCCGTCGCCTCGTCGCGGCACTTTCGGGGCCCGCGAGCCGGCCCCTCCCGTTGCCTCGTCGCGGCGCCTTAGGGGCCTGCGCGCGGTCCCCTCTCGTTGCCAGTCGAGGCACTTTTGGGGACCTGCGCGGCTCCCTAGCACATCGCCCGTCAGGGCACAATGGGGGCCGCGCCCTTCCCCTCCCCTCCCTCCTACTTTCCGCTGCAGCAGCCGCCCCTGGAGCCGCCGCCCCTGAAGCAGCCGCCCCTGGAGCGGCCTGCCTTGCAACAGCAGCCGCCCCTGGAGCAGCCGCCCTAGCAGCAGCAGCCCCTGGAGCAGCCGCCCCAGCAGCAGCAACCCCTGGAGCCGCCGCCACTGCAGCGGCCGCCCCAGCAGCAGCAGCCCCTGAAGCAGCCGCCCCAGCAGTAGCAGCCCCTGGAGCAGCCGCCCCAGCAGCAGCAGCCTCTGGAGCAGCCGCCCCAGCAGCAGCAGCCCCTGGAGCAGCCGCCCCAGCAGCAGCAGCCCCTGGAGCAGCCGCCCCAGCAGCAGCCGCCCCAGCAGCAGCAGCCCCAGCAGCAGCAGCCCCTGGAGCAGCCGCCCCAGCAGCAGCAGCACCTGGAGCAGCCGCCCCAGCAGCATCAGCCCCAGCAGCAGCAGCCCCTAGAGCAGCCGCCCCAGCAGCAGCAGCACCTGGAGCAGCCGCCCCAGCAGCAGCAGCCCCTGGAGCAGCCGCCCCAGCAGCAGCCGCCCCAGCAGCAGCAGCCGCCCCAGCAGCAGCAGCCCGATTGATCCTAGGGAAGGGTTACAGGCTCGTTGTCCTGGGGGGTTATGGGCGCACTGACCCGCTACTTAACAAGCCCTTTTATCCCAATGGTCTAGTGGTTGGGATTCTGACATGGTATCAGAGCGAAGGTCTCGGGTTCGAATCCCAGTGTGTGCACTTCGGGCATCCCAGTGCGGGGGGGTGTCAGAGGTCCACTGGTGATCCCCGATTGATCCTAGGGAAGGGTTACAGGCTCGTTGTCCTGGGGAGTTATGGGCGCACTGACCCGCTACTTAACAAGCCCTTTTATCCCAATGGTCTAGTGGTTGGGATTCTGACACATCCACCTCGGCATCGAACAGGAGTACTAAGTGTGGACGATCCTCAACTTCGCCACCCACCAAGTCACGCGTTCACGTGATTGCATCTTTTACAAAATACTGACAGTGCCTTTGTTTCGCCAGCACCGCACTGTACAGCAAGCACCAAAAATCATATTCCATGGGGAGCACACCTTCGCAACCGATGAGGATGAAGTCGACGTGGCAGAACGATCTTAAAAAAACAAAAAAACAAAAAAAAACAAAAAAAAAAACAAAACAAAAAAAAAAACAAAAAAAAAAAAAACGAAATAATAGCACCTTTCATCCCCGTTACAGCAGACTTTGGCACTCCTACATTCATTCCAACCAACATCAACCCAAATGATGAAGTACAAGCTCAACACAACTACGAAAATTTCTGAAATACACTCACCCATGGAAGAAAATCCGAATCTGGATTCTTCTTGCGACACCATCTGCGACATCGCAGGCGACGCTAACGAAGAGGTGGTCGAAGTGACCAACACCGCTACCTCCCATCTAACTGGGTTATGCATTCTTGGCCTTGCTAGCACTATTCGCAGTAACCAGCAACTCACCAAGCCCACAACGGATCGACAGGCTCTGCAAGGACTTGATTCAGAGAAGTGGAGAGTAGCCATGGTCACCGAAGTAGCTGCACTCAAACGACACGGCACATGGAAGCTTGTACCACGGTCATCAGCTAAGGGGAGGAGAATTCTCAGCGGCAAATGTCCACATCAAAACACTTGCGGACAACTCATTCGACAAGTACAAAGCGAGCTAGGTGGTATGCGGTTTTGAGCAAACTCAATTCGTCGACTATGATCAAACATTTGCACCTGTTGGACGGCACACCTTAGTGTGCGTCTTAATCTTCATCGCCGCCGTGAAGCAATGCCCACTTCGTCAGATCGACATTTCAAATGCGTTCCTGTACGCGATCGTCGACGCGATCATTCATGTCAAACTGTTGCACGCAGTCGAGGAGGAGGATGCTATTGTCTGCCTCCTCTTACGGTGGACTTACGGGGCGCGCTCCAGTACTTCATCTCTACGCCTGGTGGCCTAACCTACAAGGCTAACTTAACGTGTAATCTACAGCTTACCGGCTACATGGATGCAGACCACGCATGAGATGCAAATAACAGGAGGTCTCGCACTATATATATTTTCATACTTGAACCTACAGGGCCCATTTCGAGGAACTCATAGAAGCAGGAGCTCATCGCTCTTTCGTCAGCCATAAATGAATCCATTGCCGCAAGCGTAGCAGTTCACGAAGGACTTTCTGCAGGAGACGAAGACCATGATAAAAAGTTCATTCAAATTACTTTGCGACAACCGGAGCGCAATCAAAATCGCAAACATGCCTAGCTTCATTAACGCATGAAGCATATCGTCCTTAGTTACTTCGTCGTGAAGGACGAAATTAGCAATGGCAAAGTCCAGCTCACCTACTGCCCAACTGGCGAAATGGTAGTTGACTTTCTGACAAAGAAACTACCATGTCCGAATTTTCAGTATTGCGGGGATTTGTGCGGGGTCGTCAAGAGCGCCTACATGGCACACCTTCAAGAATGAAGGTGAGTGTTGGAGTAAGGCATGACTAGTTTATAGCATTTTAGAAGGTGAAAACTTATCACACCTGCTATTAGCAAAGCAACACCTATACTATTACCGCATTAGACCATAAAAAGGCACGCAGGTCAACAGTTGCGAGTCAGCTGTCGCGATTGTTGACCGACCTGGACCAGGAAGTTGCAACATGCTTTAACTGCTGCAATTGCATCGGAGGTTACATATTGCAACTAGGGATCACAATAGTCAATGCTGCTGTAGCGATACCCGTATAACCGTTAATAAGGGAATGTTCCCCTTGGAGTACATGGCTAGCTAGGATCTGTATATTGCATGTAATGTTTTCGATTTAATCAATCTTGTCATTTACATTCATTTTGATCAAGGTTCCTGCTACAAAGTCTTCCGCTGCCTACTCTAGTAGACTTCTCTTATCCAATATCCTTTCTTATGTTAACATATGCAAGCGGAAGGACGTTCGTACTAGGCAGGTTGGGATACAAGTTGAAAGTCGAGAGAGATCGTATACCCCCTAAGATGTACCTCACTATAGCCTAGCATTCACATTTACAACTTGACCTCAAGGTACCTTTGCTCTTGCATGAGTTCATGCTCAAGATTCTAGATTCAAATGGACTTTTTTTCTTTATCGTGACGTATCAAAACTGTATTATAGTATACACATTGCGGCTATGTGATGGGGCTTGTTATTACAATATATGTTGTCACTAGGGCGTTTGGTGTGGTTTAGGGTCTCCTGAGGGCTCGGGCAACTCTTAAGAATTTAGGGAAATGCCCTGGCTTTTCAGGGAAAAATTCATGGACATCTTTACTATTTTTATTTTGGCACCGAATAGGATTGCGTGCACCGAATTACTGTTGTTTCTAGACATAACTCACATGACCTTGTGTGTCTGTGATTGTCACTGAATTCTTTCACCGAATTTGGGAAGGTTTCGTTCTCCCCGATGCTCGGAACACTCCCGTACCATCCTGATTACTTGCCTTGTAACGCACCAACATTTAGCCTCTGATGTACCTAGGACTCATAATATATTTTCTAAACCGAGCTCTCAATCCTCACATATGTGGCCGTGGTCGACCGACAGCACAGCATGGTCGACCGCCTGCCAGTGTTGCATAGAGGAGCCGCACCAGCACTGCAGGTCGACGGCGTGCCAACGCTGCAGCAGATCGAGTGTCCAGCATTGCCCCGTAGAAGACAACAGTGCTCACGCTCGTAGGTGCATGCAGGCGATTGGCCCGACTTGCACCGTTGTGCATCCATCGGCTGTTGTCTACGCCTGACGAGCCACATCAACCTCGGGATACCAGCCCAAAGTCGCCTTCGTCACCGCGACCTCGACGACGTTTGCGTGCCTCCGCAGAACTCGCCGGGCAGGTTACCTGGTCGACCTGGTCGACCACCAAGTGCTCTAGTCGACCACCAAGTGCCTCTGGTCGACCACCAGGTGCCTCTGGTCGACCACAGCTCCCATCAAGCTACCCCCTGGTCGACGGAGATCCGTCGACCAGAACTATCAGCTGTTGTCGCCGAGCTCCCCTCGTCGACCGTTGCTCACTTGTCAAGTCGACAGAATGCTCCGTCGACCTCCCGGTCAAACTGCTCCTCCTGGTCGACGCCCCACCCGTCACCCAGCCCAGTCAGCTGCAGCTGTCGAGCTCCCTGGTCGACAGCAACATCACAGAGGTCCCCTGCAGCTCGACGAAGCCCGTCGAGCAGCTCTCCCACTGTGAATGGTCGGCTTCTTCTCCCGCACATCCGACCAAGTCGTCGGCGTTGCCCAAGCGAGGGCGGGGCCAACATTCCTCTCCCATTAACAATGGCCTTGTCTTTGGGCAGCACTAAGAGTGCTCCTCCCTAGTCGTTGTAGACGACCACTCTTGATACACTACAGTGTTTCCTTTGGAGCGAAAGGCTCACGTGCCAGACGTTCTCTTCTTGTCGCTAGTAGCCATCCCACCCAGCGCGCCCAGCCTGTGTTTTGTATGCACCCCGACAGTCCAAATACAGGGTGGTGGAACAGTGCCATACAGTCCCCAACAATGAAGGGTATCGAAAATACCTGCCACAAGGGCCTACACCAAGAGAAATACTAAACTACACAATGCGATGTAACTGTTTTTCAATAACTTGATATCTATGTCAGAATGATATATTGCTTGCTTTGTGTAGACTATAATGGGGTAGCCCATAAGGGGAACAACCCAATTAGGGTTAGTACTTGTACCCAACTTCTGTTCAATGCATCCATTCTCGTTCATTATTCTGACATGGTATCAGAGTTGGAGGAGCTGGAGCTAGAGACACTGGAGCTGTTGATGCTAGAGCTAGAGGCACTGGCGCTAGTGGCGCTGGAGCTGGAGGAGCTGGAGTTGGAGACACTGGAGCTATTTACCCTGGAGCTGGAGGTGCTGGAGCTGGGGGTGCTGTGTCTGGCGGTACTGGTGCTGGAGGCACTATGCGGCCGCGACCATTTTTTGTTCCCCTGCTTCGCCAGGTTCTTAGTCTCCCGTCTTCTACTAGCTTTCCTCCTAGCTTACTGAGTCCACTGCCTCGCCTGTTGTAGCCACAATTACAGCCAGGCTCCCCACTGACTGCTCCTTCTCTTTTCGCTCAGCAGACAGACTCTTTTACAGAGCGTCGTGAGCCTGAGTCTCGTCCTGCCTCGCCTGTTCGCGCTGTTTGCACTGGTCGTCCGGTTCCTCGTCTGCGTCCTCCTCTTGTCCCCGGCACCCACGCTATGGCACTTCGTTCTTCCTCTTTTCCACCGCGTGTTCCTCTGCCGCCTCCTCCTGAGTCCTCTCTTCCTGCTGTCCCTGACCTTGAGTCTGACCTCGCTGGTGCTGCCAGTCCCACTGTCTCTCGTCTCCTCGCCACTGTTGTCACTGACCCTTCTTTTGAGTCCACTGTCGCGTCCGCCCTCGTTGCTGAGCTGGTTGACTTTGCTGCTGCCTGACGTCTAGACTACGCCACTGCTCTTGTTGCTGAGTCTGAGTCTGCCAGTCCTCCGTCCGTCGGGGGTGAGTGTGCTCTTGGCACGGACGTCCTTGAGGACAGGCAGGAGGACCTTGAGTGTCTTGCAGCTGCTGTACCTCGTTTCGCATCCATGATGCTTGCCCCTGAGGGAGACCCGGATGCACCAGACATCCCGACCCCGCGCTCTTACGTAGAGGCGATTACGGGTCCTTACTCCTCTCAGTGGCTGACAGCCATGGAAGCCGAAATGGCATCCTGGAAGTCCACAGGCACCTACGTCAATGCAGTTCCCCCGTCTCGGGCGAACATAGTCAATGGCATGTGGATTTTCAGGGTGAAGCGGCCGCTGGGTTCTCCGCCTGCCTTCAAGGCGCGTTACGTTGCTAGAGGCTTCAGTCAGCAACAGGGGGTCGACTACTTCCAGACCTTCTCCCCCACCCCGAAGATGACCACTCTTTGGGTGTTGCTACACGTCGCTGCTCAGCGTGACTACGAGCTGCACTCTCTGGACTTTAGTACAACTTTCTTGCAGGGCAGCCTGCACGAGGAGATCTGGCTGCGCCGCCCACCTGGCTTCACTAGCTTGTTTCCTGCAGGTACCCAGTGGAGCCTCCGGCGGCCAGTCTACGGTCTCCGCCAGGCGCCTCGCGAGTGGCACAACACACTGAGGACTACACTTGCGGCTTTGGGGTTTTCTCCTTCTACTGCTGGGTTTTCTACGTACCGACGCTTTGCTGCCGCCGTTCTACGTCCTCGTGTACGTAGACGACCCGGTCTTTGCCACTGCTGACACCGAGGCACTGACCCTTGTGAAGTCGAAGCTGCAGAGGAGACACACCTGCACTGACCTGGGTGAACTGCGCAGCTATCTTGGCTTGCAGATCACCCGGGACAGAGCACGGCTCACCATCACCCTGACTCAGTCACACATGGTGCACCAGGTCCTTCAGCGCTTTGGCTTCCAGTTCTCCTCGCCACAGCCCACTCCTCTGTCTACCAGCCACTCGCTCTCAGCTCCACCTTCGGACGAGTTCGTAGAGCCAAGTGGTCCATACCCAGAGCTTGTGGGTTGCCTCATGTAACTGATGACGTGCACACGAATTGACCCCGCGTACCCTCTCAGCCTCCTGGCTCGCTACGTGGCTTCCGGTAGGCACCGAAAAGTGCACTGGGATGTTGCGAAGATGGTACTGCGTTACTTGTGCAGTACATCGGGCATGGGGCTCGTGCTTGGAGGACGGGGTCCAGTTGTCCTCACTGGTCACGCAGACGCTTCTTGGGTTGACGACTTGGCAACACAGCGGTCGTCACAGGGTTACACCTTCAGCCTTGGTTCCGGCTCTGTTTCCTGGTGGTCTACCCGCTCGTCTTCAGTTCTCAGTTCCAGTTCTGAGGCTGAGATCTACGCTGGGGCCATGGCTGCACAGGAGTTACGCTGGCTCACCTACCTGCTGACCGACTTGGGAGAGCAGCCTCGTTCCTCTCCTGTTCTGTACGTAGACAACAAGGCCATGATTGCCTTGTGTCATGAGCACAGACTGGAGCACAGAACGAAGCACATCGCTCTGCGATACTTCCTTGCTCGAGAGTTGAAGTAGCGTGGTCAGCTTCGTCTTGCGTACGTGGCCGCTAGGGCCAACACTACTGATATATTCACCAAGGCACTTTAGTCTAGTGATCATCAACGCTTCTCTACTGTGTTGGGCCGTGTGCCTACTTTGCCTCACTTGCTCACTGCGTGACTTTGCGTGTACTATGATCTATATAGGCCGTGTGCCTACTTTGCCTGTGTAGGCTGTAGTGGGGTAGACACTAAGGGGTACAGGTTTTATATTTGTATCTCACACTTTCCTAGTCCATTTCCATTCCTGTTAATTTACACATGGTATAGAGCGGGTTCCCTCATGGGACCGTTCCTTCCTAAGGGCCCACCATAACAATTTTTTTTTTCAGCTGCCCGAAGCGAGTCTCGCGCCCTGCCTTAATTTTTTTTTTTCGCGGCCCCTACGTGGCCCCTTCGTTGCCTAGCGCGCCCCTACGCGGCCCCTACGCGGCCCCTACGCGGCCCCCTACGCGGCCCCTAAGAGGCGCCTACGCGGCCCCTACGCGGCCCCTACACGGCCCCTACGCGGCCCCTACGCGGCCCCCACGCGGCCCCTACGCGACACCTACCCGGCGCCTCGCGCGCCCCTACGCGGCCCCTACGCGGCCCCTACGCGGCCCCTAAGCGGCCCCGTACCTGACCTGCCCCGGCCCCGACCGTGTCGCGGCCCCGTCCCTGACCTGCCTCGGCCCCGTCCCTGACCTGACGCGGCCCCTACGCCGCCCCTACGCGGCCCCTACGCCGCCCCTACACGGCCCTGTCGCGGCCCCGTACCTGACCTGCCCCGGCCCCGACCCTGTCGCGGCCCCGTCCCTGACCTGCCTCGGCCCCGTCCCGGACCTGACGCGGCCCCTACGCCACCCCTACGCGGCCCCTACGCGGCCCCTACGCGGCCCCTACGCGGCCCCTACGCCGCCCCTACACGGCCCCGTCGCGGCCCCGTACCTAACCTGCCCCGGCCCCGACCCTGTCGCGGCCCCGTCCCGGACCTGCCCCGGCCCCGACCCTGTCCCGGCCCTACCCGGCCCCGTCTCGGCCCCGTCCCGGACCTGCCCCGGCCCCGACCCTGTCGCGGCCCCGTCCCGGACCTGCCCCGGCCCCGACCCTGTCCCGGCCCTACCCGGCCCCGTCTCGGCCCCGTCCCGGACCTGCCCCGGCCCCGACCCTGTCCCGGCCCCGTTTCTGCCCCGTCCCGGACCCTGCTCGGCCCCGACCCTGTCCCGGCCCTGTCACGGCCCCGACCCAGTCCCGGACCTGTCGCAGCCCTGCCCCGGCCCTCCCTCGACTCCGCCCCTGGTAAGAGCATCGCAGGGCCGAGCCGCGCTGCCGAGCCGCGCTGCTTTGCCGAGTCGCGCTGTCCTGCCTAGCTCAGTTGCACTGCTACCGCTGCTAGTCTGCTGCTGCTCCTATCATGGCTAGTCCTAGTCTTCTTACCTTTGATGCTGAGGGTCGAGCGGTTGACTTCGATGTCTGGCTAGATGATCTGCAGCTTTTCCTTCAGTGCGATAGCAGGGATGGTCTCTCACTGTTTGATCTTACGTCTGGCGCCTCTACTGCCCCTGCTGCTGATGCTGACAGTACTGTTCGCTCGCAGTGGCTCACACGCGATGCTGCTGCCCGCCTTGCTGTGCGTAGTCACCTACCGTCTACTGAGCGCGCGCACTTTAGTCAGTACAAGAGTGCTAAGACTCTGTACGACGCTGTAGTTGCACGCTACTCTTCCCCTGCCACTGCTGCGCTTAGCCGCCTCATGCTACCGTACCTGTTCCCTGACCTCGCCGCTTTCGCCACAGTCACTGACCTCATTACGCACCTCCGCACTAGTGATACTCGCTACCGCGCTGCGCTTCCTGCTGAGTTCTGCGCCCAGAACCCCCCCCCCCATGTACATCACCCTCTACTACCTAGTCACTCGACTCCCTGACACTCTTCGCTCGGTCAGGGACCACTTCCTCTCTCTTTGCCCTACCACCCTCACTGTCGACCTCCTCGAGGAGCGCCTCCTTGCAGCAGAGACTAGTATTACCGCTGTAGGAGCCTCTCGTGGTGACCCCCGTACCCCTTTCTTTGAGGGGTGCTCCCCCGTTCCTCTTTTGCCCTCTGTTGCCTCTGCTGCTGCTGTTGACCTTGTTGGCACCGAGTCGGTCAGCGCTGCGTCTGCTCCTAGTGAGAGGCGCCGCATCAGCAAGGGCAAGCGGGGCAAGGGTGCTGGAGGAGGTGGTGGGGGCGGCGGTAGTGGCGGTGGAGGAGGAGGAGGGGGTGGGGGTGGGGGTGGTGGCAGAGGTGGGGGCTTCGGTGGCAGCGGTGGAGGTGGAGGCGGCGGTGGCGGTGGCGGGAGGGGTGGAGGAGGCGGAGGCGGCAGCGGCGGAGGTGGAGCTGGTAGAGGCGGAGCTGTGCAGCGGGGACCCCAGCAGCAGCAGCGCTCTCGTGAGATCCCGTCGCCCCAGCAGCTTCGTGAGTGGTACGCGGGACGCCAGGGGTCTGGGGGTGCTGGTCCCTGTACTTACGTCCTGCGCACCGGCGACCGCACTGGAGAGCAGTGTGGTGGCCTGCACGCCACCCAGCGCTGCTTCAGTCGCCTGACAGACGCCAGTTCCCGGACGCCACTGAGATCCCTCGTTGGGGTGATCTGCTCAGGTCGGGTGTAGCTATCTTTGATCTTGACTTTGATGCTATTCTTGCTGCCATGTATGCTGTGTCTATTAGTGCTGAGGGTGACTGTTACGTGTGTGTTCCGCCTGACCCTGGTATTGAGGCTGCTGCTCTAGGTGCTCGTGAGTCTGCTGCTCTAGGTACTGGTGAGTCTGCTCTCTCAGGTACTGCGTCGGCGCAGGTCTTGCGCACCTTCACCCTCGACTCGGGTGCTTCCCGCTCCTTCTTTCGAGACCGCACCACCCTTACGCCGCTCAGTCGGCCGGTTGCGGTCTCCCTTGCAGACCCCTCTGGGGGTCCTGTTCTTGCTCGCTACTCCACTGTCCTCCCGTGTCCGGCGGCCCCGTCCGGCTCCCTGTCTGGTCTCTACCTCCCCTCGTTCTCTACGAACTTGGTGAGTGGTGCTGACCTTCAAGATGCGGGGGTTGACCAGTTCACTCCTGCGAGTCAGCGAGTGACCCACTGCTCGTGTGCTCAGACAGGCCGCCACTTGGCCACGTTTACCCGTCGACCGGGGTCGAGCCTGTACACACTGACCACAGAGTCTCCCCCGGTTGCTGCGTCTGGTCAGGTAGCTGCGTCGAGTCAGGTGTTTGCTGCAGCGTCTCGGTCAGGTCCTGAGTCTGCCCCCTGCTCGTGTCGCCTCCTGTCCCACCACACCCTCCTCTGGCACCACCGCCTTGGTCACCCCTCCTTGCCTCGTCTCCGAGGCATGGCCTCCTGTGTCCTTGTCTCTGATCTCCCCCGGTCCCTCCCTCCCCTTCCCCCAGGGCCTGCCCCTACCTGCGTTCCCTGCGTCGAGGGGCGGCAGCGCGCCGCTCCTCACTCCTCCGAGTTTCCCCCGACAGAGGCTCCGCTGCAGACTCTTCACATGGACGTGTGGGGCCCAGCCCGCGTCCGTGGACAGGGTCACGAGCGTTACTTCCTGCTGGTGGTTGACGACTACTCGCGTTACACCACTGTCTTCCCCTTGCGCAGCAAGGGTGAGGTCACTAAGGTGTTGATCGACTGGATCGCGTTGCTCGTCTCCAACTCAGAGAGCGTTTCGGCTCGGACTTTCCTGTTCTGCGTCTGCACTCCGACAGAGGCGGAGAGTTTTCCTCCGACCTTCTGCGAGCTTTCTGTCGTGCGGAGGGCATCCGCCAGACGTTCACGATTCCGGCATCTCCACAGCAAAATGGGATTGCTGAGCGCCGCATTGGCATGGTCATGGATGTCGCTCGTACGTCCATGATCCATGCGGCTGCTCCCCATTTTCTGTGGCCGTTCGCGGTTCAGTACGCGGCGCATCAGATCAACCTTCAGCCCCGGGTCTCCCTGCCGGAGACCTCCCCTACTCTGCGGTGGACGGAGAAGGTTGGTGATGCGTCTGCGTTCCGTGTCTGGGGATCTCGAGCTTTCGTCCGAGACTTGTCTGCGGACAAGCTGTCCTCCCGTGCTGTTCCTTGCGTCTTCCTCGGCTTTCCCCCTGACGCGCCTGGTTGGCAGTTTTACCACCCCACCTCGCGTCGTGTTCTGTCCTCCCAGGACGTCACGTTTGACGAGTCGGTTCCGTACTACCGTCTCTTCCCCTACCGCACTGCCCCCCTCCCCCCCCCGCCGCTCTTCCTCGCTCCCGGTCCCCCCCCGGTAGACCCCCTCCCCCCTCAGGGTCCTGCCCCCTCAGGTGTGTCCCAGGTAGATGCAGTCGAGCTTGTCGAGGTAGCTGCTGACTCTGGTGCGTCTAGGGGTGCTGAGCCTGAGCGTGCGGAGCCTGGGGGTGCTGGGTCTGGGGGTGCTGAGCCTGCGCGTGCGGAGCCTGGGGGTGCTGGGTCTGGGGGTGCTGAGCCTGAGCGTGCGGAGCCTGGGGGTGCTGCTTCTGGGGGTGCTGCTTCTGGGGGTGCTGAGCCTGGGGTTGCTGGGAGTGGGGGTGTGGAGCCTGCCGGTGCTGGACCTGGCGGTCCTTCGGGTGCTTTGTCCCGACGGGAGCTTCCCTCTCCACAGGAGCTGCGCGAGTGGTTTGCTCGGCGCTGGAGCCGTGCTGCTGGAGCTGGAGGTGCTGCCGGTGCTGGAGGCTCTGCTGCTGCTGGAGGTACTGGAGCTGGAGGTGCTGCTGGAGCCGGTACTGGAGGTTCTGCTTCTGCTGGGGGTGCTGGAGCCACGGGTCCCGGAGGTGCTCGTACTGGAGGTACTGGAGCTGCTGGGCCTGGTGGTGCTCCTGGAGCTGGAGCTACTGGTGGAGCTGGAGCTGGTGGTGCTGCTGGAGTGGGTGCTACTGGAGGTACTGGAGCCGGAGCGGCAATGTCTGCCGGTGGTCCTGCTGGAGCTGGAGCTGCTGGAGGTACTGGAGCTGGTGGTGCTGCTGGAGTTGGAGCTGACGCTGGGGGTACTGGTGTTGTCCCTGCTGGTTCTGGAGGTGCTGCGCGGCCGCGGCCGTACTTCGTTCCGCTCCTTGAGCAGGTTCTTGGTCTTCCGCCTTCTTCTAGTCCTGCTCCTTCCTTAGAGTGTTCTCCGCCTGTCCAGTCCGAGTCACAGTTACTGCTGGTCTCCCCTCTGCCTGCTCCCTCTCCCTACGCTGGTCCTACTGGAGGTCTTGCTGAGCGTCGTGCCTCTGAGTCGCGTCCTGCGTCGCCTGTTCGCACTGCTCGCACTAGTCGTCGTGTTCCACGTCCGCGTCCTCCTGCAGTCCCGGGCACGCATCAGATGGCACTGCGTCCTTCCACTGCGCCACAGCGTGTCCCTTTGCCGTCTCCTCCAGAGTCCTCTCTTCCTGCTCTTGCTGACCCGGCGTCTGACTCCCTTCGTGCTGCCAGTCCTACTGTCACGCGTTTCCTAGCCACTGTTGTCACTGACCCTTCCTTTGAGTCCACTGCTGCGTCTGCCTTAGTTACCGAGCTTGTCGACTTCGCTGCTCACTGTCGTCTAGACTACGCCGCTAGTCTTGTTGCTGAGTCTGCGTCTGTCTGTCCTCCGTCCGTCGGGGGTGAGTGTGCTCTTAGCACGGACGTCCTTGAGGACCGACAGGAGGAGTTCCAGTGTTTTGCTGCTGCTTTACCTCATCTCGTGTCCACGCTGCTTGCCCCTGAGGGAGACCCGGATGCACCAGACATCCCGACCCCGCGCTCTTACGCAGAGGCGATAGAGGGTCCTTACTCCTCTCAGTGGCAGGCAGCCATGGATGCAGAGATGGCTTCCTGGAAGTCCACAGGCACCTACGTCGACGAGGTTCCCCCACCTGGGGCGAACATCGTCACTGGCATGTGGATTTTCAGGGTGAAGCGGCCGCCGGGTTCTCCGCCTGTCTTCAAGGCGCGTTACGTGGCTCGAGGCTTCAGTCAGCGGCAGGGAGTTGACTACTTTCCGACCTTCTCCCCGACCCCGAAGATGACCACTCTTCGGGTTCTGCTGCACGTTGCTGCTCAGCGTGACTACGAGCTTCACTCCCTTGACTTCACCACTGCTTTCCTACAGGGCAGTCTGCACGAGGAGATCTGGCTGCGCCGCCCACCTGGCTTCACTGGGTCGTTTCCTCCTGGTACCCAGTGGAGCCTCCGGCGGCCAGTCTACGGTCTCCGCCAGGTGCCACGTGAGTGGCACGACACACTGAGGACTACGCTTGCGGCTCTTGGGTTTGCTCCTTCCACTGCTGACCCGTCGCTGTTTCTTCGCACCAACACTTTGCTGCCGCCGTTCTACATCCTCGTGTACGTCGACGACTTGGTGTTTGCTACAGCTGACACTGATGGACTCGCCCACGTGAAGTCCGAACTGCAGAAGAGACACACGTGCACAGACCTGGGTGAACTGCGCAGCTATCTTGGCTTGCAGATCACCCGGGACAGAGCACGGCGCACCATTACCCTGACTCAGTCACACATGGTGCAGCAGGTCCTTCAGCGCTTCGACTTCACATACTCCTCGCCTCAGGCCACTCCTCTGTCTACTCGCCACTCGCTCTCAGCTCTGCCTTCGGATGAGTCCGTAGAGCCGAGTGGCCCGTACCCAGAGCTTGTTGGCTGCCTCATGTACATGATGACCTGCACTCGACCTGACCTAGCATACCCTCTGAGCATCTTGGCACGCTATGTTGCTCCTGGGAGACACCGACCAGAGCACATGGCTGCAGCGAAGAGGGTGTTGCGCTACTTGTGCAGTACTTCGGGCTTGGGGCTAGTGCTTGGAGGGCGGAGTCCAGTGGTCCTCACTGGTCACGCAGACGCGTCTTGGGTTGACGACCTGGCTACGCAGCGGTCGTCACAGGGTTACACCTTCAGCCTTGGTTCCGGCTCTGTTTCGTGGCGGTCTACTCGTTCGTCTTCTGTTCTCAGCTCCAGCTGTGAGGCTGAGATCTACGCAGGGGCCATAGCTGCACAGGAGTTACGCTGACTCACCTACCTGCTGACTGACCTGGGAGAGCCGCCTCGTTCTCCTCCAGTTCTGTACGTAGACAACAAGGCCATGCTGGCCTTGTGTCGGGAGCACAGACTGGAGCACAGAACGAAGCACATTGCTCTTCGCTACTTCCTTGCTCGTGAGCTGCAGCAGTGTGGTCAGCTGCGCCTTGCTTACGTGGCCTCTCAGGCCAACACTGCTGATATCTTCACCAAGGCGCTTCAGCCTTGTGATCATCAGCGCTTCTGTACTATGCTAGGTCTTGTGCCTACTTGGCCTCACTTGCTTACATCTTGACTTTCCTTGTACTGTGATCTATATATACCTGCACTTGCTTGTTTACCTTTATATATGAACTTGCATGTGAACTGGCCTTGTGGCCTTTGAACCGGTGCTCGGAATGTGTGGTGACGTTGTGATCCACCCTGAGCTTGCTTTGCTTTGCTTTGCTTAACTGGTCTTGTGACCCCTAGTTCTCCCCCACTTTGCCTATGGGGGTGTGTCAGATATATATGCCTTAGCCTATGTAGGCTGTAGTGGGGTAGACACTAAGAAGTACAGGTTTTATATTTGTATCTCACACTTTCCTAGTCCATTTCCATTCCTGTTAATTTACACACTCGTTATATATAATAGTGCATGTGAACTGGCCTTGTGGCCCTTTGCTTGTGCTCGGACTGTGTGGTGACTTTGTGATCCACCCTGAGCTTGATTTGCTTTTCTTGACTGGTCTTGTGACCACTTGTTCTCCCCCATTTTGCCTATGGGGGTGTGTCAGAATGATATATTGCTTGCTTTGTGTAGGCTATAGTGGGGTAGCCCATAAGGGGTACAATCCAATTAGGGTTAGTACTTGTACCCAACTTCTGTTCAGTGCATCAATTTTCGTTCATTATTCTGTCAATCTACCCTTTTGGCGAGCTTTGAAATCACCTAGAGCGTGTTCTTACGGCTCCCTATTAAGCCACCTCCTATCAAGCTCGAAAAAAATCACACTCAAATTCGCGCAAACCCGAAACCCTTCGCACATTTTACCAGGCGAGTCTGATAAGTGGTGCCTGATAAGGGGCCGTAGGAACACGCCCTTAAATGGCTCCGGTTCTTCAATACAAGGGTACATTCATGGATCGACACATGTGTTTTAATTCGAAAGTACCGCTCTGTACTGAACCGAACCCAAGTTTGAAATGTCTTAACAAAGTGGTTTGATTCGGTACAGAGCGGTACCTTGACAAAAAAAAACAAAATGCGCACACAAAACACAGACGGCGATGTGACCCATGACTAGCGAATAACTCTTTATTGACTCAACACACACACCCTACATCACGACTATCATTTAAGCACTCACATAAGCATCTAATACCTACTGACGTTCCTAAGGACGCGGTAAACGTGCTTGATCAGGGGGAGATCGATCCGGTCACCGCACTGAAACCCCGCGTTTTGCATACGAAAAGTACAAAACCGTTTACAACCGCGCTAAAAAACGATTCTGAGGCGATCGATTCTCCACCTTTACCGCGTCCTAACGCAACCTTGTTCGTTGATCGCCTACGCTGACGTGGGCAGCTGGGGGAAGATGTGAAACCTTGCCCTTGGGTTTGGTTTGGGCATTGAATGGATGGAGTGATGTAAAACGCAACAAACAAGAGAAAGTAGAATGGTGCACACGCTAATCCAGCGGTTTGGTTCGGCACAAAAGTGTAGATCTGATTGACCTTTTCTTATCTGTCGGCCGAAACTTGTCGGATCGCCTCGTGAAAATATCTGGCCGTCCAATTCTCCTCACATCCGTTCCATGACCCGTATCTTCACTTTTCTCCCAACCTTCCCCTTTTGCTCCAGCAGTATCTCTCCCTACCAAACCCTGGTCCAACTTGATCAAACTCGCGACGTAACTCCATATTCCCGTACTTTCCTACTTCGATCCAGTTTTCTCCCTTCGTGCGGCGCCAGTTGCGTTCTCCACTCCAGCCGCGAGCTGGTTGATAGATACGTAGACGTAGATTAGCTTTTGGTTTCGTGTCTCTACTTGTCGTGCCGATCTGCTGTGCATTATTTAGTCGTTGAGACGAATTACAGAGGCGGGGGTGTAGCAGGGTTACGTTCGGTGATTCGCGCGCGATGGGTGTTCCAGCGTTTTACCGCTGGTTGGCGGACAAGTATCCGTTGATTATAGTGGATGTGATTGAAGAGGAGCCGCAGGTGATCGACGGCGTGACGGTACCGGTGAACACGGTGGAAGCGAACCCTAACGGCGAGTTCGACAATCTGTACCTCGACATGAACGGCATCATTCATCCGTGCTTCCACCCCGAAGATCGCGTAAGTCCTTCTAGACGCTGTACGCGTTAACGCGTTTGAGGGGAATTCGGAACGGCGAGCCGAGAGTCTTTTTAGCGGCGAGTTCGACAATTTATACCTCGGCCTGAACGGCATTATCCACCTGTGTTTCCACCCCGAAGATCGTGTAAGTCATTCGACTGCGAGCCGTGCTCCTTTGAGAGTGAAACAGGGTCTAAGGAATTTCACTGGCGAGCCGCGAGTTTTTCTGATGACGAGCTCGATACTTTGTTTTTTGACATGAACGCCATCATCCACCCGTGCTTCCACCCGGAAGATCGTGTAAGTCCGTCGGACTTCTTAGGAGCAAACAGGGTTGGGAAGAGATTTTGAATGACGAACGGCTTTTTTTTTTTCAACTGCGGATTGGAGAATAGCTATTAGGTAGTGTGATCGACGCACGGCGAATGCCTCTAACGGCGAGCTGAACGTCTGTATTTGGTCATGAGCGGCATCATCCACCTGTGCGTTCTACCCCGACGATCGTGTAAGCCCTGGGAGACGCCTAGAGAGGTATTACGGCCGAGGGTATTTTTTATCGTCGAACCGCGAGTCCCCCTAACGGCGATCGTTTATAGGCTTGAACGGCACCACTCACCCGTGCTTTCACCCCGACGATCGTGTAAGTCATTTGAGACGCCTTGAGAATGAACACGGTTGAGGGGAGTTTGGCCGGCGACCCGAATCTCCCTAACGGCGAGTCGCCATAATAACGGCGAGATGCCCTAACGGCAAGGCACCCTAACGGGGAGTTAATCTACTGCGAGTTACCCTAGGTGCGATTTATCATATTTTGCGAATTGGGCATGTGCACTTGGACATATGTGGCATTAATCTCTGCTACGTCCACGCCGGCGACTGCGCGAGTATGTTGTGGCGACCAGATAGCGATTCCGGTAGAGGATAAGCAAGTCGTTCAGTTATTCCAACTGTGTCTGTCAATCTGTGCTGTAGAACGTAGTTGTTCACTCAACGTGATAGCGTTTCGTGATGATGTTAGTGACGTTTCGTTGGGGGGTCGCGCCTGCGGGAGGAAGGTGTTACCGTACTAGGTGTCATCGAGTCCTTAGGCATGTTCCGCGTCGACTCTTGATGGGTTCTCACGTAATATCTGCAAAGGCATAAGCATGGGCATGACCAAAGAGCTCGCCATTTCACAACCTCATGGCATTACTGTACGCGTCACACGAGCCTCTGAATATTTCTGATGGCATGGCATCGCTTGTCCGTCGACCTTTGCTGCCCTCACGTTTCTTCCCCTCCTCGCACCCTCTCTCTTTGTCAACTGCATCCGTTCCTCACTCACGATCTTGCACGAGGTGTTCCAGTACATCTTCGACTGCCTAGGCCTTCTCTTTTACCTGGTTCTTTCCCTCACGTCTTCTCCCCTTCCATCCTTTCGCTTCCCTCACCCTTCTCTCCTGCAGTCGTCCCCCACGAACCTGCACGTGGTGTTTTAGAACACCTTGATGCCTTGCTGACCTGGCTCTCGCCCCTCACAATGCCTTCCTCCCCGTCCATCTTTGCTCCCCCTGTCTTGCCTGCAGCCGTCCCCGCCACCCTGCATGAGGTGTTTCAGAACATCTTTGACTACATTGACCGCTTGTTTGACCTGGATTTTTTCCTCCCATCTCCTCCCCATCCATCCTTTCTCTTCTCCACACCCTTGTCGCATGCAGCCGTCCCCCACCACCCTGCACGAGGTGTTTCAGAACATCTTCGACTACATTGACCGCCTCTCGGCCCTGGCTCTCTTTCCTCACAAAGCCCCGTCTTCTATCCTTTCCCACATTCTTGTCGCATGCAGCCGTCCCCCACCACCCTGCACGAGGTGTTTCAGAACATCTTCGACTACATTGACCGCCTCTCGGCCCTGGCTCTCTTTCCTCACAAAGCCCCGTCTTCTATCCTTTCCCACATTCTTGTCGCATGCAGCCGTCCCCCACCACCCTGCACGAGGTGTTTCAGAACATCTTCGACTACATTGACCGCCTCTCGGCCCTGGCTCTCTTTCCTCACAAAGCCCCGTCTTCTATCCTTTCCCACATTCTTGTCGCATGCAGCCGTCCCCCACCACCCTGCACGAGGTGTTTCAGAACATCTTCGACTACATTGACCGCCTCTCGGCCCTGGCTCTCTTTCCTCACAAAGCCCCGTCTTCTATCCTTTCCCACATTCTTGTCGCATGCAGCCGTCCCCCACCACCCTGCACGAGGTGTTTCAGAACATCTTCGACTACATTGACCGCCTCTCGGCCCTGGCTCTCTTTCCTCACAAAGCCCCGTCTTCTATCCTTTCCCACATTCTTGTCGCATGCAGCCGTCCCCCACCACCCTGCACGAGGTGTTTCAGAACATCTTCGACTACATTGACCGCCTCTCGGCCCTGGCTCTCTTTCCTCACAAAGCCCCGTCTTCTATCCTTTCCCACATTCTTGTCGCATGCAGCCGTCCCCCACCACCCTGCACGAGGTGTTTCAGAACATCTTCGACTACATTGACCGCCTCTCGGCCCTGGCTCTCTTTCCTCACAAAGCCCCGTCTTCTATCCTTTCCCACATTCTTGTCGCATGCAGCCGTCCCCCACCACCCTGCACGAGGTGTTTCAGAACATCTTCGACTACATTGACCGCCTCTCGGCCCTGGCTCTCTTTCCTCACAAAGCCCCGTCTTCTATCCTTTCCCACATTCTTGTCGCATGCAGCCGTCCCCCACCACCCTGCACGAGGTGTTTCAGAACATCTTCGACTACATTGACCGCCTCTCGGCCCTGGCTCTCTTTCCTCACAAAGCCCCGTCTTCTATCCTTTCCCACATTCTTGTCGCATGCAGCCGTCCCCCACCACCCTGCACGAGGTGTTTCAGAACATCTTCGACTACATTGACCGCCTCTCGGCCCTGGCTCTCTTTCCTCACAAAGCCCCGTCTTCTATCCTTTCCCACATTCTTGTTGCATGCAGCCGTCCCCCACCACCCTGCACGAGGTGTTTCAGAACATCTTCGACTACATTGACCGCCTCTCGGCCCTGGCTCTCTTTCCTCACAAAGCCCCGTCTTCTATCCTTTCCCACATTCTTGTCGCATGCAGCCGTCCCCCACCACCCTGCACGAGGTGTTTCAGAACATCTTCGACTACATTGACCGCCTCTCGGCCCTGGCTCTCTTTCCTCACAAAGCCCCGTCTTCTATCCTTTCCCACATTCTTGTCGCATGCAGCCGTCCCCCACCACCCTGCACGAGGTGTTTCAGAACATCTTCGACTACATTGACCGCCTCTCGGCCCTGGCTCTCTTTCCTCACAAAGCCCCGTCTTCTATCCTTTCCCACATTCTTGTCGCATGCAGCCGTCCCCCACCACCCTGCACGAGGTGTTTCAGAACATCTTCGACTACATTGACCGCCTCTCAGCCCTGGCTCTCTTTCCTCACAAAGCCCCGTCTTCTATCCTTTCCCACATTCTTGTCGCATGCAGCCGTCCCCCACCACCCTGCACGAGGTGTTTCAGAACATCTTCGACTACATTGACCGCCTCTCAGCCCTGGCTCTCTTTCCTCACAAAGCCCCGTCTTCTATCCTTTCCCACATTCTTGTCGCATGCAGCCGTCCCCCACCACCCTGCACGAGGTGTTTCAGAACATCTTCGACTACATTGACCGCCTCTCAGCCCTGGCTCTCTTTCCTCACAAAGCCCCGTCTTCTATCCTTTCCCACATTCTTGTCGCATGCAGCCGTCCCCCACCACCCTGCACGAGGTGTTTCAGAACATCTTCGACTACATTGACCGCCTCTCAGCCCTGGCTCTCTTTCCTCACAAAGCCCCGTCTTCTATCCTTTCCCACATTCTTGTCGCATGCAGCCGTCCCCCACCACCCTGCACGAGGTGTTTCAGAACATCTTCGACTACATTGACCGCCTCTCAGCCCTGGCTCTCTTTCCTCACAAAGCCCCGTCTTCTATCCTTTCCCACATTCTTGTCGCATGCAGCCGTCCCCCACCACCCTGCACGAGGTGTTTCAGAACATCCTCGACTACATTGACCGCCTCCTCGGCCTGACGCTTTCCCTCCCATCTCCTTCCTTCCATCCGTTTTCTTCCCTACAACTATCTCTCCTGCAGCCGTCCCCCACCACCCTGCACGAGGTGTTTCAGAACATCTTCGACTACATTGACCGCCTCTCGGCCTGACGCTTTCCCTCCCATCTCCTTCCTTTCATCCGTTCTCTTCCCTACAACTATCTCTCCTGCAGCCGTCCCCCACCACCCTGCACGAGGTGTTTCAGAACATCTTTGACTACATTGACCGCCTCTTCGCCATGATCCGCCCTCGCAAAGTGCTCTTCATGGGCATTGGTGCGTGTTGCCTGCTCAATTGGGGGGTATTGATGGGTGTTTTCTTCTACTCTTAAGGTCAATCCCCACTGAATCCAGCGTTATTGCTGCTGGGTGTCCTTCTAACTCAGAGAAACATTGGTGGGTGGCCCCTTCACACATCCGCACTGCCTAACCAACCATCACTGATTGTTCGTTCGGTCAAGCAACCCCGACTGTCATGTGCTGTTCCCTTCTCGACTCTATTCCTGCAATCGATGTTGCCCCGCTAGTCAACGTTCGATTCGACTCAGCAGAGCACACTCCTGGCTGTGCTGTGCTGACTCCTTCATTACCTTTCCCTGCGTTCTGCCTGCAGACGGTGTGGCTCCGCGAGCCAAGATGAACCAGCAGCGCTCCAGACGATTCCGAGCAGCCAAGGACGCAGCAGACGCTGTAAGTATACACGCTATAGCCCCATAACTGCTATAGTCCCTTCCCTGCTAAAGCCCCATACCAGCTATGGCCCCATACCCGTTATAGCCCCATAACCGCTATAGTTATCCGCTATAGCCACATATTCGATATAGCCCCATCGCTGTAGCCCCTGCCATCCTCGATGTCCGTCCCTTCACTCGTGCGTGCTCCTTCCACTGGGCATATAATATAAGCAGTGATTGGTGTTCTGCCCTGCCTTCCTTCTTCCTGGCACGCCCCACTTCTCCCAGATTCCCTGTGTTCTCTGGCAGTCCTAGCTGATCACCCTTTTTTTCCTCCCTGCCTGCCTTTGCACCTGCCTCTCTCCCTCCCTCCCTCCCACTCCGCCACGCAGGCAGCGTAGGAGGAGCGGCTGCGCAAGGAGTTTGAGCTGGAGGGGCGCATGTGCCGCCCAGCCCAAGGAGAAGTCAGAGACGCACAACTCCCATGCCTCCCTCCCTTCCTCCCTGCCTGCTTTCCTGCCCGTCCGCCTGCCTGCCTCCGTGCCCCCACACACAGGCAGCAGAGGAGGAGAGGCTCAGAAAGGAGTTAGAGCTGGAGGGGCGGATGATGCCACCCAAGGAGAAGTCTGAGACACATGACTCCAACGTCGTCACGCCCCTTGCTCCCCTCCCTTCCCCCACACAGGCAGCGGAGGAGGAGCGGCTGAGGAAGGAGTTTGAGCTGGAGGGGCGCATGGTGCCACCCAAGGAGAAGTCGGAGACGGTCGACTCCAACGTCATCACACCCGGCACGCCCTTCATGCAGCAGCTGTCCGTCGCGCTGCAGTACTACATCCACCTTAGGATCAATCAGGACCCCGCCTGGAAGAATGTCAAGGTGAGGATTTGGCAGGGTTTGGGGCTTTGGTTAAGAGGTGAAGGAGCATAAGCACGCCCTTGATACAACAGCTGTCCGTCGCGCTGCAGTACTATTACGAGTTTTGAGACGTCTCAAAGCTGTCCGTCGCGCTGCAGTACTATGACGAGTTTTGAGACGTCTCAAAGCTGTCCGTCGCGCTGCAGTACTATGACGAGTTTTGAGACGTCTCAAAGCTGTCCGTCGCGCTGCAGTACTATGACGAGTTTTGAGACGTCTCAAAGCTGTCCGTCGCGCTGCAGTACTACGACCACCTCAGGATTAATCCGGACCTTACCTGGATGAACGTGAAAGTTAATTTTAGGGTTGGGCCAGGGTTTAAGGGTGGCTAGTCAGTAGAGAGAGCGAGGGGAGAGGGTACGCCCGCCCTTCATGCAACAGTACTACCTCCACCTCAGGATCGACCAGGACCCTGCATGGATTGTGAAAGTGAGGCTGAGCGAGGATTGTGGATCAGGGTTCTGGTTTCAGGGGAGACGAGTGAGGAGAGAGAGGGAGGGGTGATTTGAGATTAGAGGAAAACTGGGATCGATCAGAACTATTAGACCTTAGAAACACACCTTTTATCTTGCCCATCCTTGGTTCCGCACCACCACCACCACCACCACCACCACCACCACCACCACCACCACCACCACCACCACCACCACCACCACCACCACCACCACCACCACCACCACCACCACCACCACCACCACCACCACCACCACCACCAGGTGATTCTATCAGACGCCAACGTGCCAGGCGAGGGAGAGCACAAGATCATGAACTACATTCGCCTGCAGCGGAACCTTCCAGGCTTCGACCCCAACACACGTCACTGCATCTACGGACTGGTAGGTGACATGTTTATAGCTTGCTCGTTACCCCCGCTTAAACCTCGCACCCTAAACCCTACCTTTTTATTCCGTGTCGAGATCACAGATCCCAGCACCCCCTCCTTCCTGCTGCCATTTGACTGTGAATTTCCTCCCACTGCACGCGGATCCGATCCGACCATGGTAGCCTTGTCAAGAGAGGAAATGCATGTCAGCATGCCCTCTTGCTATCCTCCTCTCCCCCACTTTCCCGCTCCCTATCCCCAACCCCCCCCAACACATACTTTCTTTCCAACAAAACCACACAATTTCTTCCCTGCCTACGCCGCCCTCATCCCCTGCAGGACGCGAATCTGATCATGCTGCCCTTCGCAACACACAAAGTGCACTCCACCATGCTCCATCCTCTCTTTCCATCTCCCTCACGCGTCGCTCCCTGCATGCGCCGTCCTCATCCCCTGCATCTGATCATGCTGCCCCTCGTAACACACAAAGTACACTCGACCGTTCCTCATGCTCTTGTCCCCTCCCCTCCCCCCTCCCTCTCTGCCCTACCGCCGTCCCTTTTCCCCTGCAGGACGGGATCTGATTATGCTGGCCCTGGCAACACACGAAGTGCATTTTGAGACGTCTCAAAATTATGCTGGCCCTTGCAACACACGAAGTGCATTTTGAGACGTCTCAAAATTATGCTGGCCCTGGCAACACACGAAGTGCATTCCTAACATGCTCTCTTGCTGTCCGACCCCACCTTTCTCAATACCCCCCTCCCTCCACCTTCCACTCGTCTCCCCCTTTCCCGCTTTCTCTCATCTTCCTTCCCCTTGCAGGACGCGGATCTGATCATGCTCGCCCTGGCAACACACGAAGTGCATTTCACCATTCTCAGAGAGGTTGGTGTTCGTCGCACTCTAGTTACTGTCTGTGTGCGCTCAACCAGCCCCTCAAAACCAGACGCCTTGCTAGAGCCCGCTCGTTGAATCGTGCATCTCATCTCTCCATCCGTGATGGCCAGCCATTCAGTTCAGCAGTATCTGCCACCCATATTCTCCCATCATCCTGTAATTTTCATGGTTTTCTGCCAGGTCCGACCTGTCAGTCAGCCCCCCTCCACCCCCACACCCCGCCCCCCCAACCCAACCCAACCCACCCCCCTTCCCAATCCCCTTAAAACCCTGTGATTGTGGATCGTACCTCTCTCCATCAGCGGTGCCCTGTCAGCCAGCAGTATCTGCCAATCCTACCTTCTCTTGCTATTGTTCATTTCACTGTCTTCAACTCTCCGCCCTCCACTCCCTTCCTGTTCCCCGTTTGTCTTTTCCCTCGTCCCTTGGTTCTGACCTTCCTCATCAGCAATTGTATCCCCGCCTTCCTGCCTCTCTCTTGCTCCTAATCCCCTCACTACTTGTTTTTGAGACGTCTCAAAACACCCTTTTTTCACGCTGCCTGCCTGCCTCTCTCTCTTGCTCCTAATCCCCTGACTACTCTTTGTTTTCCACCCTCCTACCCCACGCCATTGGCTGCCAAGCAGGTTGTGTTTCAGCCCGGGCAGGTGGACAAATGTTTTCTGTGCGGGCAGACGGGGCACCTGGCGGCGGAGTGTGAGGGCAAGCCGAAGCGCAAGAGGGGCGAGAACGACGAGAAGGACGGGGGTGCACCCAAGAAGCCGTTTCAGGTGGGTGTCTGTGCGTGAGGGGAATGGGTGACCCATTATGGTTACATAATTCACTTGGACGCGGAGTGTGAGGGCAAGAGGAAGCACAAAAGGGGCGAGCACGACGAGAAGGAGGGGGGTGTACCCAAGAAGCCACTTACAGGTGGGTGCTTTTGCGTTGGGGGAATGGGTCACCCATTATGCATGTGTGCTCGATGCACCTGGCGGCGGAGTGCGAGGGCAAGCTGAAGCGCAAGAGGGGCGAGCACGACGAGAAGGAGGGGCAAGCAGCGTGCCAAGGAGCCCTTGAGAAGAAACTTGCCTGTTTTCCACTTCTCTTCCCCGTGCCCCCTTCCATTGCCCCGTCCCTTGTCTCACACCACCACCAGTTGCTGCAGCGCTGGGTGCTGCGAGAGTATCTGGAGCTGGAGTTCCGCGTCCCAGGCGTGGAGATGGATGTGGAGAGAAGCGACTTGGCGGCTCTTCACATCTGCTGTTCTCTGTGGCCCCTTCCACTGCCCCATCCCTCATTCCATTTCCCAGTTGCTGCAGTGCTGGGTGCTGCGCGAGTACCTGGAGCTGGAGTTTCGTGTACCAGGGGTGGAAATGGACCTAGAGAGGGTGCTGGACGACTTTGTCTTCATGTGCTTCTTCGTGGGGAATGACTTCCTGCCGCACATGCCCACTCTCGAGATTAGAGAGGTGCGTTGTTATGGTTTGAGATGCGTCGGCCTTCATGTGCTTCTTCTCAGGGAATGACTTTCTGCCGCACATGCCCACGCTCGAGATCAGAGAGGTGCGTTGATCCTCTGGGTGTCAGTGGGAACGGTGTGGTGTTGGCATGTTGTAAGAGGTGGTCACGCACACTTGGTCATCGTGTCGTGTGCATCCCTTGAGCATTCAAAGTCACGTTCGTTGAGGCACAATCATTGGCCCCTCCCTGTGATGCTCATGTTTTCCCCCTCTCCATCTGCCCTCCCATGCATTGTTGCATTTACTTCCCTCTTGTGCTTTGCATCCCTCAGGGTGCCATCAACCTGCTGGTCTCCATCTACCGCCGCGAGTTCGCCAACCTGGGGGGCTACCTCACAGAGAACGGCGAGGTGAGTTTGTCTGTGTGTGTGGAGGAAGAAAGGGGGGGGAGGGGGAGAGAGTGGCACGTGCGTGCGTATGTGAGTCAACCTGTGAGGCTACCTCACAGAGAACGGCAAGGTGAGTCCGTGTGTGTGTGTGTGTGTGTGTGTGTGTGTGTGCGTGCGCGCGCGTGTGGGTGGGTGCGTGGGTGCGTGCGTGCGTGTGTGCGTGCGTGTGTGCGTGTGTGTGCGTGTGTGTGCGTGTGTGTGTGCGTGTACGGCACTCACCTTCTCCCTGGTCGTCCCTCGCACTCGCTCCCCTCCCTTCCCTTGTTCCATCCTCCTTTCCCCAACCTTCTCACTCCATTTGATGCTCCCAGGAACCCACGTGTCCCCCTCTTGTGGGCAGGTGGATCTGCAGCGGGTGGAGTAGGTGCTGTTAGTAGCAAACAGGTGGGCTGTGGAGCATTTCATCCAGGCCGTGGCAGTGCACGAGCACCCATCTTCATGAAGCCCCCTCACTCCCCCTGCCCCCCGCCTCCCCCTCTCTTTCCCCCTCGCTTCTCTCCCATTCCTCTCCCAGGTGGATCTGCGGCGAGTGGAGCATTTCATCCAGGCCGTGGCGGTGCACGAGCAGTCCATCTTCATGAAGCGCGCTCGCATTCACCAGGTAAGCTGCTTGCGACATGGTGGTGTTTGGTGGTGTGCGGTGCATGGTGCTTGCGGCATGGTGGGGCCTGGTGGTGCACACAGTTCATGTCACATGGTGGCAGTTCATGTCACATGGTGGCAGTTCACGAGCAGTCCATCTTCATGAAGCGCGCTCACATCCACCAGGTAAGCTGCACGGTGCGTTGCTTGGTGCACGGTGATGTGCGATGATGCACGGTGGTGCACGGTGTATGGCGTGTGGCAGCAGTGCACGAGCAATCCATCTTCATAAAGCGCGCTCTCGTTCACCAGCTTGGCTCGCATGCAGGCTGAGAGCACAGAGCTGAGAGGTAGTGAGTGGTGGTGAGTGGTGCAAGCAGTGCGTGTGGTGGGGCTCTGCACTCATCCAGGCACATACACGAGCAATCCATCTTCATAAAGCGCGCTCGCATTCACCAGCTTGGCTCGCACGCAGGCTTTGAGTCGACTCAAAAGTCAGCTCATTCACCAGGTTGGCTCGCACGCAGGCTTTGAGTCGACTCAAAAGTCAGCTCATTCACCAGGTTGGCTCGCACGCAGGCTTTGAGTCGACTCAAAAGTCAGCTCATTCACCAGGTTGGCTCGCACGCAGGCTGAGATGAGTGAGGGCAGAGCGATTGATTGGCGTGCTGTGCGTGCTCCACGTTGGCTCCCCAGAAATGAGAGCACTGAGCTGAGTGCAAGTCACAGCGCGGCACTGGCGGGTGTGAGGGAAGAGTGTGAGGCCGCATGGTGCTGGCATGGCAGCAATGTGACGAGTGGTGCGAGCCAAGCAGTGGATACACATACAGAGCACTCTTTATGGGGTTGATGCAGGGTTTACAGAGCAATCTGTATGAGGCTCATGCACTTCACTCCCTCCCCTACGTGTTGCTATGGGCATGGCCATGCGCGTGACATGCATGCTGCGTGTCGTATGGTGTGTGTGTGTGTGTGTGTGTGTGTGTGTGTGTGTGTGTGTGTGTGTGTGTGTGTGTGTGTGTGTGAGTGTGTGCGCGCGCGCATGCGCGCGGGGGTGGGAGGGTGGGTGGGTGTGGGCGTGCGTGCATGTGTGTGTGCGTGCATGTGCGTGTGTGTGTGTGTGTGTGTGTGTGTGTGTGTGTGTGTGTGTGTGTGTGCACCGGGTGAGCGTGCATGCGTGTGTGTGTGTGTGTGCATGTGCGTGTGTGTGTGCGTGCATGTGCGTGTGTGTGTGCGTGCATGTGCGTGTGTGTGTGTGCACTGGGTGAGCGTGCATGTGTGTGTGTGTGCGTGCGTGTTTGGCGCGTGGCACATGAGCAGAGGCAGAAGGATAGGAGGGTGAGAGACAGGCAGCAGAAGGAGCGCAATCAGTACCGCAAGGGAGACGAGGCGGCCCCCAACGTGCCCTCCTCCGCCCTGCAGCCAGTACGTGGCTTGTGGCACTTGTGGTGCAGATACATGAGGGTGAGGGTAAGGGGGGAGGGCGAGGGTGAGGGTGAGGGTGTGGTACAGGCAGCAGAAGGAGCACGATCAGTACCGCAAGGGAGACGAGGCGAGGCGGCCCCCAACGTGCCCTCCTCCGCCCTGCAGCCAGTATGTGCCCAACCAACCAACCACACAGTGCCCTCTGCTCGCTGCTCGCTTAAAACTGCTTCACACGAAATGCTCTGAGATATTGCACGATGGTGTTGCGCTCGTTTCCCCTTGCATCTGCCAGCTTTGCAGCACGTGATAGAAGTAGTGTTTTGAGACGTCTCAAAACACTACTTATTGCTCAATGGTGCTGCACTCGTTTCCCCTTGCATCTGCCAGCTTTGCAGCAGCCAACACGCTATGGGGAGGGTTTGTGGGGCCTCAGCGGGTGCAAGCCCGTGGCTCCACTCTCCTCTTCATACATCCTGTCCTGTGTTCCTCTTTACCCCTTATTTTCCAGTGGCTGCAACCCTTTGGTCTCGCTTGCCCGTCTATCTCACATGTCCCATGTGCTTCTCCATGTTTCTCCCCCCCTTTCCCCCTCCCCCTCCTCCCCTCCCTGCAGCTGCCAGCATCGCAGCAGCCAACGCACCACGGAGGACTATACAGCCGCAGCGACATGAACAGTGCTTCCCTCTTCTACCACCGCCACCGCCGCCGCCGCTGCTGCTGTCTCTTCACACCCCGCCATTTCTCCTTTCCCACCCGCCCCCCCACCTTGCAGCTGCCAGCCCCGCAGCAGCCAACGCACCACGGGGGGCTGTACAGCCGCAGCGACATGAACAGTGCTTCTTGCAACTCCTTTGCCCTCCTCGCCTCTTCACACGTCCCCCCTCCCCTGTTCCTCTATCTCTCTCTATCTCCCCCCCAATCCCCCCCTTCCCCTCCCTCTTTGCAGCTGCCAGCCTCGCAGCAGCCAACGCACCACGGAGGACTGTACAGCCGCAGCGACATGAACAGTGCCTCCCGCAACTCCTTCGCGCTGCTCGCCACACCCCTCGCGAACCCCTCTTCTACCACCAATGGATCGTCTGGGGGGAGCAACCAGGCGGCTGCTGCTGCGCTGCGCGCCAAGCTGGCAGGCCACGCCACGTCAGCATCGGCCGACCCGGCTGCGCCACCTGTAACGAAGATGATGCGTGTGGATGGTGCTGCTGGCGCTGCTGCTGCTGCTGCCGCCGCAGGAGGGAGAGAGGTTGGCCGATCGGCCCTGGTGTAGGGGAGGGAGGGAGGGATGGGGCAGGGTAGGGTAGCTGGGGAAGGGTAGAGAAGGGTGAGAAGAGTGAGAAGGTCGGGAAGGGTAGGGAGGGGTAGAGAAGGGTAGGGGAGGGAAGGGAAGGTGAGGGAAGGGTGAAGAAGGTTAGAGATGGGTAGGGAAGGGTAGGGGAGAGTAGGGAGTGGTGTTAGGTTCAGTAGAGGGAGCAGTGCGAGGAGTGATGGTCAAAAGGTGGCATGGGGATAGTGGTCTAGCAAAGTCGCTCCACCAGGAGTTGACTTTTGAGTCGACTCAAAAGTCAACGAGGGGAAGCAGTGCGAGAAGTGATGGTCGAAAGGTGGCATGGGGATAGTGGTCTAGCAAAGTCGCTCCACCAGGAGTTGACTTTTGAGTCGACTCAAAAGTCAACGAGGGGGAGCAGTGCGAGAAGTGATGGTCGAAAGGTGGCATGGGGATAGTGGTCTAGCAAAGTCGCTCCACCAGGAGTTGACTTTTGAGTCGACTCAAAAGTCAACGAGGGGAAGCAGTGCGAGGAGTGATGGTCGAAAGTTGGCATGGGGATAGTGGTCTAGCAAAGTCGCTCCACCAGTAGTGCATGCACTACGCGTCGTGTGCTGCTCACTGCTCGCTGCGCGTGCTCATGCTTGCCTGCCTGCCCTCCTGCCCTTGTTCCACCCGTTTCTCATGTGTGCTGCATCAATAGAGCGCACCTGCCACGTGCCTGCCATGTGCCTGCCACGTGCCGGCCATGCCATGTGCCCGCCATGTGCCCGCCACGCCTGCCCTGTGCTTGCCATGTGCCCACCCGCACACCCTGCTATTTCTGGCCTGATGTGTGCATGCATGCTGCGGCTATCTTTCCGCCAATTTTATATGCCGTTTTTTCCCTCCTTTTCCTCCCCAGGGGGTGGTTTTATTATTTAGGAAGGTCTTTTACAATTTCATTCAACCATTGCTTTCTTCTTCCTCCCATTTCAGCCTCTCACACTCATTACGCCTCTCTCCGCTGTCCTCCCATGCCCTCCCTGCCCCACGCTGCCCTGTGTTCTCCCGTGCAGGAGGAGGAGGAGGAGGATCTGCAGGAGGAGCTGAAATTCAAGCTCAAGTCGGCTCTCAAGGACAAGTCGGATCTGTTTGCCGGGGGCAAGGAGCCGGATGATGAGGTGAGGAATGGGATATGGTAGGGTGCTGTGCAGTGCAGGCGGAGGAGGAGGAGGAGGATTTGCAGGAGGAGCTCAAGCTGAAGCTCAAGTCCGCTCTCAAGGATAAACCAGATCTTTTTGCCGGGGGCAAGGAGCCGGATGACGAGGTGAGAGAAGGGAGCTGAGCTGGCTCAGTGAGAGGGAGTGACGTGGAGTGGGAGGGTGGTAAGAGATGGGTGGGAGGTGAGCTCAAGCTGAAACTTCAACTCCCTGTCAAAGACAAATTGGACCTGTTTGCCGGGGGCAAGGAGCCGGATGATGAGCCTGAGGTGAGATGGGGTGGCGTGCTGTGCAAGAGGGGAGGGGTGGAAGGAGCGGTACTACTGCCAGCAGAAGTGGTCGGTGAATTCACTCTTTCACCATCTCCCTGCCTCTTCCTGCCGTGATCTCATCTTATCTCATCACATCTCGTCACCCCGTTCCATCGCATGTGGACAGATCCGGTTGGGTGGCGATGGGTGGAAGGAGCGGTACTACCAGCAGAGGCAGTTAATCAGTACCTCGTCTCACCATCTCCCCGCCTCTTCCCGCCATGGTCTCTTCTCATCTCTTCTCATCTTATCACGCAACCCCATGGCTTGCATCAGATCCGGCTGGGAGACGACGGGTGGAAGGAGCGGTACTACCAGCAGAAGTTTGGCGTGACGTCGTATGAGGAGCAGGAGCGCATTCGCCAGGACGTGGTCAGTGCCCTCCCACCTCACTGCACCGCACCACACCTCACTCACTGACGTCGTATGAGGAGCAAGAGAGCTCGCCAGGACGTGGTCTGTGACCTTAGACTCATCAAGCCCCTGCACACCACACTCCACCTCTAGCCTTGCCACACTCCACCTCACTGCACCCTGCCTCACTGCACTCCATCTCACTGCACCCCTCCTCACTGCACCCCTCCTCACTGCACCCCTCCTCACTGCACCCCGCCTCACTGCACCCCTCCTCACTGCACCCCGCCTCACTGCACCCCTCCTCACTGTACTCTGCCTCAGCCTCCCCCACCCTATTGGCAGTCGCTCCCCCATCTTTCCACCTCCAAACCATTCCTCCCCCCTCCTTCCTTTTCAAAATTTATCTCCAATGGGAACACTTACAAGCTGTTATTGTAGCTCATCATGCCATACTATGCGTGCCACCAGTCTACAATCCGTCTGCTTGTCTCATCTCACCCATTCCTTTTCGTTCTCCTACATCTGCTCAGTTACATGGGGGGGGGGGGGGGGGGGGGGGGGGGGGGGGGGGGGGCTGTGTTGCCTTATGCGATGCTGCTCCTAAGTCTCTCTACCTCTCCCATGTGGACACTCAGATTTCCTCCTCTCTCTGTCACGCGCACCGAAGATTCCATGTCTCCTTATCCCTCCTGCACTCAAATTTCCCTCTTTCTCACACCCGACGACCTCTGGCTTACTCTCCCGCCCGCAGGTGCTGAAGTTCGGGGAGGGTCTGTGCTGGGTGATGCGGTATTACTACGACGTCTGTTCCCCTCTATTTGCCCGACTCACTCAACCCCCTCTTTCTATCTTTACGGCGCACACCCAACCACCTCTGCCTATCACTACCGCAGGTGCTCAAGTTTGTGGAGGGTCTATGCTGGGTGATGCGGTATTACTACCAGGGCGTGTGCTCTTGGAACTGGTGAGACGTGGCTGGATGGAAGTGGGCAAAATGAGGTACTGGGTGTTGATGATGGGTGCTGGGTGGTGGAGAGTGATGTAGTACTACCAGGGCGTGTGCTCTTGGAACTGGTGAGAGCAAGGCGTTTTACCCGGCTATACTACTTGTACCACTCCGCACCGAATGCTCTTAAACTATGCATCTTTGCGTCTCTTCGATCTAGATATTCGTTTTAATAGCCGATTCTCAATCCGTTCCCACCGCTCCACCCCCTCCACCCCCTCCAGTCCCCCCTTTCCTCCCCTCGCCCGCATCCCCTTCCTCCTCTCGTCCTCCTCACATACCCCCTCCCACAAGTACTACCCGTACCACTAACACCGTTCGCATCAGACCTGGTGCGGCTGGGCGAGCTGGAGATCCACGTCCTCTTCCTTGCATACACCCCTCTTCCCCCTCATACCCCCTCCCCCAGGTACTACCCGTATCACTACGCGCCATTCGCATCGGACCTGGTGCACCTGGACGAGTTGGAGATCCACTTTTTCCTCGGCCGCCCCTTCAAGCCCTTCGACCAGCTCATGGGCGTGCTGCCCGCTGCTAGGTGCGGTGCAGTGTGTGTGGTTCCAGTGGGCAGTGTGCGGTGCAATGTGACGTAGTAGCGTACCTCCTCCTCATTCCTCCCCCTCTCCCTCCCCACTCTCTCCGCCCTCTCTCAACCTTCTCTCGCCGCTCTTTCCCCGCGTTCCTGCCTAACTCTAAACACGAAACTCTTTCTCCTCCCTTGACACACATCAGTTCCGGCGCCCTGCCAACAGCGTATCGCAAGCTCATGTCGGACCCTGCCTCGCCCTCTTCCCTCACCCACTCCCCCCCCCCCTCCCCCCCCGCCCCCAACCGCCCCCAACCGCCCCCCACCCCTCCCAACGGCAGTTCGGGCGCCCTCCCAACAGCGTATCGCAAGCTCATGTCGGACCCAGCCTCGCCCATCGTTGACTTCTACCCCACTGGTACACTGTACACATGCGCTGCCGTGACATGCCGTGCCATGCCGTGCCGTGCCATGCCGTGCCGTGCCATGACATGCCATGGCATTCCATGACATGACATGCCGTGCGATGCCGTGTCGTGCCATGCCATGCCATGCCATACGTGGGAGTGAGTGAGGCATCACCGCTCGCGTGCCCTCTCTGCTTGCTCTCTCAGATTGTGGTGTCTACTGCGCGCATAGACCTGCCAAGTACAAGTCTGGTCACATCTCTTTTGCTCCCACTCATGCCCTTTTCCTCGCCTTCCCCATCCCTTCCCACCCCCGCCCTCCATATTTGCCCGCTCTTCACCCTCCTCCCCCCCCCCCCCCCCGTCCCCATCTATTCCCAACATCCTCGTCCTCCCGCTTTTCTCCCTTCCCCTCCCCTCGTGCCCTCTTCTCCCCTCCCTCGCAGACTTCAGTGTGGACATGAACGGCAAACGCTTCGCTTGGCAGGTCAGTTTCCCCTCCTTTTCACTCACGCTCTCGTTCTCACTCACTTTCTCACTCTCGCTCACTCTCTTGCCTTCTCTCGCCTGCAGACACACCAACTTCTCGTTCCTGGCCGCCTGCCTTTCTGTTTCATTCTCTTCTTGTCATCGCGCCTGCCCCTCACTCCGTCAGCCCGTTAGCTCATGGCTTCATGACCCACCATCCCACTGCACTATGGCATGCCCATGCATGCAAACTTGCCATGCCACTCATGTCCCATGTCCCTACGCACCACACCACACCATGCACCTCCCAGGGAGTGGCGTTGCTGCCGTTCATCGATGAGGACCGACTACTGGAAGCCATCAAGCAAGTCGAGTCCACTCTCACTGTGAGTCACAAGGGGCTGAGTCACAAGGGGCTGAGTCACAAGGGGCACTGCTTTTTGCAGTTGAAGTTTCGAGTGTGTCACGCAAGTCAATCGCACGCTCACTGTAATTCCGTATGCCACGAATGAAGTAAAGCCATTGCACTGCACTGTAGCAGTTTTTAGACTCTGTTGTTCTTGTGATCGTAGCAACATCGCAACCTGCAGCAACGCTTCTGTTTCTCTTCTCCCAAAAGTACCATTCCACCTATCACGCGCAAACGAGTTGCCCACTCTGGACCCTCCGTCCATGCACGCACCCTCACAGCCCGAGGAGAGGCGGCGCAACAGCCAGCTGTGCGAGCTCATGTGCTTCTCCTCAGGGCATCCGCTAGCAACCCCAGCATGTCCTCACGTGCTCATAACCTGCGTGCCTCTTGCGTCTCAACTGTCCACCCACCCTCACAGCCCGAGGAGAGGCGGCGCAACAGCCAGCTGTGCGAGCTCATGTACTTCTCCTCGGGGTACCCGCTAGCCAAGGCAGTATGGGAGATGATGGGCAAGTGGGGGCAGCTGGACGCCAAGGCACGCGCTCACAAGAAGCACGCCATCGAGCCCTCCCTCAGGTATACCTCCCTCAGGTATACCTCCCTCAGGTATACCTCCCCTCCCTCAGGTATACCTCCCTCAGGTATACCTCCCCTCCCGCAGGTATGGCTGTAAACATGAAAGATTGAAACCACTGGTACTCCTGTGTTGTGAGCCATCCACCCGAGCTTCGGGTATGGGCACAAACGAATCCGAGGTTGGGGAGCCAGGGATTCTCCCCACTCCCTACCCTCCCACACTGCTGCAGACAGTTACTTACACACATGCCAAAAGCGTTCCTCGTTTGTTCCTCTTCCCTCGTTCCTTCTCTCCGTTGCTTCTGCCGTCCCTTCCTTTCTCTGCCCCTGACCCCGTGCCCCTGCCCCTGCCCTACCCCTGCCCCTGCCCCGGTGCCCCCCTACCCCTGCCCCTGCCCTACCCCTGCCCTTGCCCCTGGCCCTTTTTCCCCTCCTATCCTCTCCCTGGGTTGCCGTGCAAGGGGGAATGAATGCATCAGCAATGTAATGAACGGCTATCTAGTGCTCTGTGACGCCCAGCCCTGCCCGCCCATGCTGCTGCACGCAATCACACACATCCCAAAAACGTTCCTCATTTTCCCCCCTTCCCTTTCTCCTTCTCCCCGTTGCCTCTGCCCTCCCTTCCTCCTACCCCTGGCCCTGCCCATACCCCTGCCCATACCCCTACCCCTGGCCCTTTTTACCCTCCCATCCCCCCCCCCTGGGTTGCCGTGCAAGGGGGAATGAATGCATCAGCGATGGTATGAACGGCTATCTAGTGCTCTGTGACGGTCAGCCCTGCCCGCCCATGCTGCGTGCCCCCATGTCCGGATTCGAGACCATCACCAGCAACCAAGTCATGTGAGCCGGCAGCAACAGCAACTCGGGGATGTGCTGTGAGGTGCTGTGCGCCAGCAGTCAGGTGCTGTGAGGTGCTGTGAGCTGGCAGTCAGGTGCTAAGAGGTGCTCCGAGCTGGCGATTAGGTCATCTCACATGACTCATGTGAGTGAACTGGCAGCTCTGCCCGCCCATGCTGCGCGTCCCCCCATCATTCCTTATCGCTCACCGCCCTCTTACCGTTCCCCTCTTACCGTTCCCCTCTTACCGTTCCCCTCTTACCGTTCCCCTCTTACCGTTCCCCTCTTACCGTTCCCCTCTTACCGTTCCCCTCTTACCGTTCCCCTCTTACCGTTCCCCTCTTACCGTTCCCCTCTTACCGTTCCCCTCTTACCGTCCCTCTTACCGTTCCCCTCTTACCGTCCCCTTACCGTTCCCCTCTTACCGTTCCCCTCTTACCGTTCCCCTCTTACCGTTCCCCTCTTACCGTTCCCCTCTTACCGTTCCCCTCTTACCGTTCCCCTCTTACCGTTCCCCTCTTACCGTTCCCCTCTTACCGTTCCCCTCTTACCGTTCCCCTCTTACCGTTCCCCTCTTACCGTTCCCCTCTTACCGTTCCCCTCTTACCGTTCCCCTCTTACCGTTCCCCTCTTACCGTTCCCCTCTTACCGTTCCCCTCTTACCGTTCCCCTCTTACCGTTCCCCTCTTACCGTTCCCCTCTTACCGTTCCCCTCTTACCGTTCCCCTCTTACCGTTCCCCTCTTACCGTTCCCCTCTTACCGTTCCCCTCTTACCGTTCCCCTCTTACCGTTCCCCTCTTACCGTTCCCCTCTTACCGTTCCCCTCTTACCGTTCCCCTCTTACCGTTCCCCTCTTACCGTTCCCCTCTTACCGTTCCCCTCTTACCGTTCCCCTCTTACCGTTCCCCTCTTACCGTTCCCCTCTTACCGTTCCCCTCTTACCGTTCCCCTCTTACCGTTCCCCTCTTACCGTTCCCCTCTTACCGTTCCCCTCTTACCGTTCCCCTCTTACCGTTCCCCTCTTACCGTTCCCCTCTTACCGTTCCCCTCTTACCGTTCCCCTCTTACCGTTCCCCTCTTACCGTTCCCCTCTTACCGTTCCCCTCTTACCGTTCCCCTCTTACCGTTCCCCTCTTACCGTTCCCCTCTTACCGTTCCCCTCTTACCGTTCCCCTCTTACCGTTCCCCTCTTACCGTTCCCCTCTTACCGTTCCCCTCTTACCGTTCCCCTCTTACCGTTCCCCTCTTACCGTTCCCCTCTTACCGTTCCCCTCTTACCGTTCCCCTCTTACCGTTCCCCTCTTACCGTTCCCCTCTTACCGTTCCCCTCTTACCGTTCCCCTCTTACCGTTCCCCTCTTACCGTTCCCCTCTTACCGTTCCCCTCTTACCGTTCCCCTCTTACCGTTCCCCTCTTACCGTTCCCCTCTTACCGTTCCCCTCTTACCGTTCCCCTCTTACCGTTCCCCTCTTACCGTTCCCCTCTTACCGTTCCCCTCTTACCGTTCCCCTCTTACCGTTCCCCTCTTACCGTTCCCCTCTTACCGTTCCCCTCTTACCGTTCCCCTCTTACCGTTCCCCTCTTACCGTTCCCCTCTTACCGTTCCCCTCTTACCGTTCCCCTCTTACCGTTCCCCTCTTACCGTTCCCCTCTTACCGTTCCCCTCTTACCGTTCCCCTCTTACCGTTCCCCTCTTACCGTTCCCCTCTTACCGTTCCCCTCTTACCGTTCCCCTCTTACCGTTCCCCTCTTACCGTTCCCCTCTTACCGTTCCCCTCTTACCGTTCCCCTCTTACCGTTCCCCTCTTACCGTTCCCCTCTTACCGTTCCCCTCTTACCGTTCCCCTCTTACCGTTCCCCTCTTACCGTTCCCCTCTTACCGTTCCCCTCTTACCGTTCCCCTCTTACCGTTCCCCTCTTACCGTTCCCCTCTTACCGTTCCCCTCTTACCGTTCCCCTCTTACCGTTCCCCTCTTACCGTTCCCCTCTTACCGTTCCCCTCTTACCGTTCCCCTCTTACCGTTCCCCTCTTACCGTTCCCCTCTTACCGTTCCCCTCTTACCGTTCCCCTCTTACCGTTCCCCTCTTACCGTTCCCCTCTTACCGTTCCCCTCTTACCGTTCCCCTCTTATCGCTTTTTTTCCCTCCCCCTCTCCTCCCTCCTGCTGTGTGGTCTACCAAAATCCCCTCTTCCGCCGCCACATCTGCCAGACTTGTCTGCACCTCTTACCGTGTCTTTACATTCCCCCACCCCCTTCCCAATACCCCCCCCTCCCCCCTCCTCCACCGCCACCATCAACGCACCCTCTTCCCAGCTGTGTGGTCTACAAGAATCCCGACTTCCATTGCCACATCTGCCACCTCTTACCATACCTCTGCAACTCCCCCTTCCCTTCCGCTCCTAACCTACCCCACCAACCAACCACCCTCCCACCAGCTGTGCGGTCTACAAGAATCCCGACTTCCATCGCCACATCTGCCCGTTGTCTGCACCTCTTACCTTATCGCTGCATCCCTCCCTCCCTCCCTCCCTCCCTCCCTCTCTCCCTCCCTCCCTCCCTCCCTCCCTCCCTCCCTCCCTCCCTCCCTCCCTCCCTCCCTCCCTCCCTCCCTCCCTCCCTCCCTCCCTCCCTCCCTCCCTCCCTCCCGCCCTCCCTCCCTCCCATGCACTGCACCCTCTCGCCAGCTGTGTGGTCTACAAGAATCCCGACTTTCATCGCCACATCTGCCGCCCGCCAGCTGGCGCCATCTACCCCCCCAAGGTGCGTATCTGCCGCCCAAGGCTTGTACTTGACGACGCTTAAAGGCAAGCATGTATCTGCCGCCCGCCAGCTGGCGCTATCTACCCTCCCAAGGCATGTATCCGCCGACCAAGGCATGTATCCCAAGGGATGTGCTTGCCGACCAATGCATGTATCCCAAGGCATGTGCTTGCCGCCCAAAGCATGTATCCGCCGCGCCATTCATGATTTTCCTGCCCAAAGCATGTGCTTGCCGCCCAAGGCGTGTATCTGTCTGTCGCCCAAAGCATGTGCTTGCTGGCCAAGACATGTATCTTCCGCCCTAGGCATGTATCTTCCGCCCTAGGCATGTATCTTCCGCCCTAGGCATGTATCTTCCGCCCTAGGCATGTATCCGCCCTCATCGCTGCTCTTTGTCCCCCATTTCCTGCTCTCTCTGCGCCTTCCATATGGTATTTAGGTTTAGGGTTTAAGGTTTCGGGTTTAGGGATTAGGGTTTCGGGTTTAGGGTTTAGGGTTTCGGGTTTAGGGAGGGGTGGATACCTCAACAACACCCACCTGTGCTCCCTCGTCTCTCACCCCCGCGGCTGCCCCCCCTTCATCTTTGTCTGCCCACTCCTGTGCCGCCCACCAGTTGGTATCAGAGCAGGACATCAAGTCCGAGCCGCTGTGGCACCAATGCATGTGGTTGACGTCCCAACACTCCTTTGCGCTCCCTCTCTCCCCACCCACTGCTGCCCCCGCCTGCCTGCCTGTTCCCACCAGATGGTATCAGAGCAGGACATCAAGTCAGAGCCGCTGTGGCACCAAGGCATGTTGCTGGCGTCTCACCACCTCCTTGTTCTCTTTTCTCTCCCCTCCCACTGCTGCTCGTCCCACCTGCCTGCCTGTTCCCACCAGTTGGTATCAGAGATGGACATTAAGTCGGAGCCGCTGTGGCACCACCAAGGCATGTTGCTGGCGTCTCACCGCCTCCTTGTTCTCTTTTCTCTCCCCTCCCACTGCTGCTCGTCCCACCTGCCTGCCTGTTCCCACCAGTTGGTATCAGAGATGGACATTAAGTCGGAGCCGCTGTGGCACCACCAAGGCATGTTGCTGGCGTCTCACCGCCTCCTTGTTCTCTTTTCTCTCCCCTCCCACTGCTGCTCGTCCCACCTGCCTGCCTGTTCCCACCAGTTGGTATCAGAGATGGACATTAAGTCGGAGCCGCTGTGGCACGAGGACACATGGGGGCGACGGCGACCGCAGATACAGGACAGGTACCTTGGCTTGGCGTCTCACCTATTGTTGCCATTTCATCTCCTCACCCCCCTTAGGGAGCATCTCCTCACCCCCCTTAGGGAGCATCTCAATATCTTCTAGAGTGAACAGGGTCACTTTGACCAAATTCCTGACCACTCGGTACGTTTTAGAGACACCCCTTCCCTCCCTTTTTCCTGATTCCCTTCTCTTACCCCCCTTACCTCCTCTCCTTCCTTGTCCCTTCCCTCTCCCTCACAATTTCTCTCCTTCCTCTTCCTCCACTCACTCTCTGCCCTGCCCCTTTTCTTTCCCCAGGCGGCCAGTGCAGAATGCCATAGGAGGGCCCGCCTTGGGGGCGGCAGCCACTCGTCTGCTTCTCAACTCTCTCGGCGCGGCCGGGCGGCAGGGCGGGGCGGCAGCCGCCCAGCTGCGGGAAGCGCAGCAGCGGCTGTCTCACATGGGCACTGCCGGCCCTGTGCCCCTGCCTGTTCCTCTAGCGGGCGGCATTCTCCCCGTACAGTCACCCTACAGCCAGTCCGCCCCTTATAGTCACGCTCATGCGGGGGGATACAGTCACGGGCAAACGGGGGGGTACAGTGCGGTGCAATCGGCAGACCCTAGGGTTGCTGCTTATGGAGGGAAAGCAGGGGCGTATGGGCAGCAGCAGCAGCAACAGCAGCAGCATCAGCGGCAGCAGCAGCCGCAGCAGCAGCAGCAGGGGTATGGGTATCGGGGGGGACAGGCCGTATACCAGCAGCAGCAACCGGCACAGGGGGGGTATTATCAGCAGCAGCAGCAGCAAGGGGGGTACGGTGGGAATGTGTGGGTGAGGCCTGGTAGTGGAGCATGCGCACAAGTGGCACCACAAGTGGCAGCACAAGCGGCAGGGGGGTATGGGCAAGCGGGAGGGTATGGTGGGAGAGGGGGGTATGGGGCGGGGCAACAGGGGTATGGGGGGGGTCAGCAGCAGCAGGGGTATGGGGGGCAACAGGGACGGGGGTATGGGCAGCAAGGGGGAGGGTATGGGCAGGGCAGGGGAGGGCAATACGGTCAAAGTAGGCGCTGATGCTGAGGTGAGATGAATTGGAGAGGAGGCGGTTTTCCAAAAAAAAATGTACATGTTAGTCGCTGACAAACAAAAACGAAATATATTCCATATTGCCTTGTTATTCGGTTTGAGGGGAAGTGGGCTGCCGTCAGGCTTAATTTTTGTTACGAATGAGTTCATTACAGTCATGATGTTTGCATTAAAACACTCGTTGACTAAGCTGCAAACCAAGGTTACTGCTTTTGGAGGGTTTTCGGCAAACAAGTTCTTTGTAATCTCATGTAGTTAAGAAGTTAAATGACATAAATCACATCTATATGTTTTCTTCAGTCGTAATCTACGATGTTGGAGCACTCAATCGGCAAACACTCGCCATAATGAGCAGCTTGTACGAAATTCGGCCAAGGGTCAGCGACGACGAGGCGAATGTTCCCCCCCCTTGCGAATTCATCCTTCGTTCGATACAAATGTGGGTGACACTACTGTAACACTCGCTAATGCCAAGTGGCAAATTTCAAACCATTCCAAAAGGTTCAAGCCACTGAGCCCATAAATCGTCGCGTGGGGCTTCGTATAGCGCTCATTTTCGTCGCACTATGGCTAAGGATGACGGTTTCCGCCACTCTTACCTGCGGACTGCCCCAAACGTCACCATCCACTTCGTGGAGGCCGGTCCGCCAACCGGCCAACTGGTTTGTCTACCTGCTCCTCTGCTTCTTCCCTTCCCCTCCAACCCCTCGCTCACCTCCACACCGCACTCCACCCATGGCTCTTCCGCTCGATTTTCAGTATTTTGGTTTCCGTGACATTCTCTGGTGTCACGTGTGGTGTTGGTTTTCCGGGAATCGAATTTCCTTTGCTTTCGTTTCGCGGTCGCTTTCCTGTTCTTCTAGTAACGCTTGGTTTTCGTCCGCCCATTGTCGCAACGCGTGCGTGCGCTCGTGCAGGTGGTGCTGCTGCACGGATTCCCCGAGTTCTGGAACACGTGGCACAAGCAGATTGGTCCGCTAGCCGAAGCAGGCTTCCGCGTCGTCGTACCGGACCTACGAGGGTTCGGCGACTCTACGCGGCCGGCGGGAGTCGCGGCGTACAGTCGTCAGCATGTCTGCGCTGACGTGGCGTCGCTCATCTCGCACTGCCTTTCCCGTGCGACAGATGCTGCCCCGACAAGCGCTGGCGATGTCGCCACTGCAAATCGCAGCAGGAGCAGCAGCAGCAGCGCAGCCGCTGGTGATTGTCGCACGTCGCGAGTAACAGCGCTGGGCGAAAATGGTATGCGACAACGAAGCAGCGACCGCGGCGACGATGGACGAAAGGCTGACTTGGTGAGTAATGTCGTGAATGGATGGCGAATGGGCGAAGCTTTATTGGCAACGTGCACAAAAGGCGCGAAGCTGATGCATCATAGTTCGTCAAATTACTCTCTTCCTCCGCTCCCCTCCCCTCCCCTCCCCTCTTCTCCCCTCCCCTCCCCCCCTCTTCCCAGCCCAGCAGTCGTCCCTCCCGCTCCTCCATCCCATCCCGCTCTTCCGCTTCTAGTCGTCCCCCGTACCTCTCCGCAACCCCCACTCCCCGCATGGATGGGGGGGAGCGTTCCCAGCGTGGGCCATGCCATGCCATGCATGGACCATCCACCCCTCTCATTCGCTAACACGATTTCATGCCTCACCTCCCCCCAATCCGCCCTCCACCAGGTGGGGCACAGGTGGGGAGCGTTCACAGCGTGGGCCACGGCCATGGACCATGCGCACCTCATCTGCCATGTCAACCCTTTCTGTTCCGCATCCACGTTCGTGCCACCAGACCGGCCATGGGTGGGGCGCATTCACAGCGTGGGCCATGGCAATGGACCATGCGCACCTCGTTCGCCATGTCAAACCATTCCCTCACCTCCATTTCTCAATTCCATATCACCCCCATTTCTCTCAACAGATCGGGCACGGGTGGGGTGCGTTCACAGCGTGGGCCATGGCCATGGACCATGCGCACCTCGTCCGCCGCGTGGCAGTGCTCTGTGGGCCCCACCCCCTCGTCTTCCACAACTGCCTGTCGCTCTGGGAGCCCCTCACACTGCTGAGATACTTCTACTGGTGTGAGTGCCACTGCTCTGCTTTGTTGTTGGAGTCAGTACCTTGTTCTGCTCTGCTCCGCTGCTGCCGCCGCACCTCCTCGTCCTTCACCGCTGCCTGTCGCTCTGGGAGCCACTCAGTACTCACCCTGCTGCGCTACTTCTACTGGTGTGACTGCTGCTCGCCTTGGGGAAGAACCATGTTACTCACGCCGTGCGGTGCTCTGCGCTGTGGGCTGTACCCCCTTGTGTTCCACCACGACTGCCTGTCGCTCTGGGAGCCCCGCCCGCACACTGTTGCGCTACTTCTACTGGTGTGACTGCCGTGCCGCTGCCATGCCCTGTAGGGGGAAAACTCTGGTCTGCTCTGTTCTGCTTCCCTCTGTGGGTCGCGCCGCACCCCTTGTCTTCCGCCGCTGCCCGTCGCTCTTGGAGCCCCGTACACTGCTGCGGTGCTTCTACTTACTTTGCCGTGCCATGCCATGCCATGCCATACCATGTTTGTGCCATGCCGTGCCATTCAATGCCATGCCATACCGTGCCATGCCGTGCCATGCCAAATCAAAATATTTGCACTTTTGCAAAGATCACTGATGCGTCGCACGTACGTTTCTATCGATCGCTCATTGCTTCTTAATTCTACCCAATCCCCTCACACATCCATCCTCGCGCCACACCTCATTTCCTCATGGCCCCACCCCTCCGTCCCTGCAGTTCTCTTTCTCGTGCCATGGCTTCCCGAATGGCTTCTGCGACGCAACAAGTGAGCCACACACATGCTGAGCCACACACATGCTGAGCCACACACATGCTGAGCCACACACATGCGAGTTACACACATCCTGACCCACTCACATGCTGACCCACCTGTGCCATCCAGTGCTATTTGTGTCGCACCAGTACCTGTGCAGCATAGCATGTACTTATCTCTCTATCTCTCTCCCACATGCCACAGCATACATGCACCTAAACGCTTGCCTTGTTCTGTTGCCAGGCCGTTATGCCATCTGATCTGGACATGCTTTCATGATCCCATCTTATGCCTCCATTCCATATCCTCACTCCTTGCCTTATCCACCTCACCCCACCTCTCTACACCTCTCTCCACCTCTCTCCACCTCTCTCCTCGTCCTCCCCAGCTGTGCTGCTCTGCAGCGAGTGTACCATGACGAGCCCCTGCAACCGCTGCCGCCTGCCCTCGTGCACAGGTGCGGTGAGGGGTGGGATGAGATGGGGAGCGGTGTGAGGATGGGTGGGAGGGAATGGGGGGTGTGAGGAAGAAGAAGCGGTACCCTTGTGGCGAGGTGCAGTGCAGAGAGGAGGGCATGGGGGAGATGTGATGAGGGATGGGAAGGGGGTGAGGGGGCAGGGAGTGGGGAAGAGGAGAGACGAGGGGGTTGGAGGGAAATCAGCGGGGCAGAAACAGCAGAAATGGCTCTGCTTGAATTGCTTTTGAGAATTCTCAAAAGCAGAAATGGCTTGACCGGATGCTGACTCCTTCAGTCCTCCCAGCCAGCCCTCCCCACTCCTTGTGGTTGCCTGACAGCTGGCTCTCACAACACACCGTCCAACTCTCTAGTTGCAAACCAGGATAGCCATGCTCGTCGTGCATGTGAGGCATGTCAGGCATGTGAGGCATGTGAGGCATGTGAGGCATGTGAGGCATGTCAGGCATGTCAGGCATGTCAGGCATGTCGAAGCTTCCACTTGTCATGCCACTGCTATGTGAGCATGGCCTTACCACATACATACATACATACATACATACATACATACATACATACATACATACATACATACATACATGCATGCATGCATACATACATACATACATACATACATACATGCATGCATACATACATACATACATACATACATACATACATACATACATACATGCATGCATACATACATACATACACACATACATGCATGCATACATACATACATACATACATACATACATACATACATACATACATACATACATACATACATACATACATACATACATACATACATGCATGCATACATACATACATACATACATACATGCATGCATACATACATACATACATACATTCCTCTATCCTGGTGGTCTACATACCATGTGTGCCTGCAAACTAGCTCCCATGTGCCCGTCTACCCACCCACCTCCCCCTCTCCCCTCGATTCCCTCGCCCTCTCTCCCCCATCCCTTTCCATCTGCTCACTGTGCCTCAGCCACGTGGAAGCATTCTCCACAAATGGCGCGCTGACAGCTGGCATCTCGTACCACAGGGCGTTCCTAAGGGGGCTGTGGCGGTTCGGCCGCCCGGTACCCGTGCTGCACAGGGTGCTCGTGCTGTGGGCGGGAAAGGACAAATACGCCCGCCCACACATGGCGCAGCCACCGCCCGCCCTTGTGCCCAACGCTCAAGTGGTGCATTTTCCTGAGGTGAGCTGCTCCTCCTGAGCTGCTCCTCCTGACCTGCTCCTCCTGACCTGCTCCTCCTGACCTGCTCCTCCTGACCTGCTCCTCCTGACCTGCTCCTCCTGACCTGCTCCTCCTGACCTGCTCCTCCTGACCTGCTCCTCCTGAGCTGCTCCTCCTGAGCTGCTCCTCCTGAGCTGCTCCTCCTGAGCTGCTCCTCCTGAGCTGCTCCTCCTGAGCTGCTCCTCCTGAGCTGCTCCTCCTGAGCTGCTCCTCCTGAGCTGCTCCTCCTGAGCTGCTCCTCCTGAGCTGCTCCTCCTGAGCTGCTCCTCCTGAGCTGCTCCTCCTGAGCTGCTCCTCCTGACCTGCTCCTCCTGAGCTGCTCCTCCTGAGCTGCTCCTCCTGAGCTGCTCCTCCTGAGCTGCTCCTCCTGAGCTGCTCCTCCTGAGCTGCTCCTCCTGAGCTGCTCCTCCTGAGCTGCTCCTCCTGAGCTGCTCCTCCTGAGCTGCTCCTCCTGAGCTGCTCCTCCTGAGCTGCTCCTCCTGAGCTGCTCCTCCTGAGCTGCTCCTCCTGACCTGCTCCTCCTGACCTGCTCCTCCTGACCTGCTCCTCCTGACCTGCTCCTCCTGACCTGCTCCTCCTGACCTGCTCCTCCTGACCTGCTCCTCCTGAGCTGCTCCTCCTGAGCTGCTCCTCCTGAGCTGCTCCTCCTGAGCTGCTCCTCCTGAGCTGCTCCTCCTGAGCTGCTCCTCCTGAGCTGCTCCTCCTGAGCTGCTCCTCCTGAGCTGCTCCTCCTGAGCTGCTCCTCCTGAGCTGCTCCTCCTGAGCTGCTCCTCCTGAGCTGCTCCTCCTGAGCTGCTCCTCCTGACCTGCTCCTCCTGACTGCTCCTCCTGAGCTGCTCCTCCTGAGCTGCTCCTCCTGAGCTGCTCCTCCTGAGCTGCTCCTCCTGAGCTGCTCCTCCTGAGCTGCTCCTCCTGAGCTGCTCCTCCTGAGCTGCTCCTCCTGAGCTGCTCCTCCTGAGCTGCTCCTCCTGAGCTGCTCCTCCTGAGCTGCTCCTCCTGAGCTGCTCCTCCTGAGCTGCTCCTCCTGAGCTGCTCCTCCTGAGCTGCTCCTCCTGAGCTGCTCCTCCTGAGCTGCTCCTCCTGAGCTGCTCCTCCTGAGCTGCTCCTCCTGAGCTGCTCCTCCTGAGCTGCTCCTCCTGAGCTGCTCCTCCTGAGCTGCTCCTCCTGAGCTGCTCCTCCTGAGCTGCTCCTCCTGAGCTGCTCCTCCTGAGCTGCTCCTCCTGAGCTGCTCCTCCTGAGCTGCTCCTCCTGAGCTGCTCCTCCTGAGCTGCTCCTCCTGAGCTGCTCCTCCTGAGCTGCTCCTCCTGAGCTGCTCCTCCTGAGCTGCTCCTCCTGAGCTGCTCCTCCTGAGCTGCTCCTCCTGAGCTGCTCCTCCTGAGCTGCTCCTCCTGAGCTGCTCCTCCTGAGCTGCTCCTCCTGAGCTGCTCCTCCTGAGCTGCTCCTCCTGAGCTGCTCCTCCTGAGCTGCTCCTCCTGAGCTGCTCCTCCTGAGCTGCTCCTCCTGAGCTGCTCCTCCTGAGCTGCTCCTCCTGAGCTGCTCCTCCTGAGCTGCTCCTCCTGAGCTGCTCCTCCTGAGCTGCTCCTCCTGAGCTGCTCCTCCTGAGCTGCTCCTCCTGAGCTGCTCCTCCTGAGCTGCTCCTCCTGAGCTGCTCCTCCTGAGCTGCTCCTCCTGAGCTGCTCCTCCTGAGCTGCTCCTCCTGAGCTGCTCCTCCTGAGCTGCTCCTCCTGAGCTGCTCCTCCTGAGCTGCTCCTCCTGAGCTGCTCCTCCTGAGCTGCTCCTCCTGAGCTGCTCCTCCTGAGCTGCTCCTCCTGAGCTGCTCCTCCTGAGCTGCTCCTCCTGAGCTGCTCCTCCTGAGCTGCTCCTCCTGACCTGCTCCTCCTGAGCTGCTCCTCCTGAGCTGCTCCTCCTGAGCTGCTCCTCCTGAGCTGCTCCTCCTGAGCTGCTCCTCCTGAGCTGCTCCTCCTGAGCTGCTCCTCCTGAGCTGCTCCTCCTGAGCTGCTCCTCCTGAGCTGCTCCTCCTGAGCTGCTCCTCCTGAGCTGCTCCTCCTGAGCTGCTCCTCCTGAGCTGCTCCTCCTGAGCTGCTCCTCCTGAGCTGCTCCTCCTGAGCTGCTCCTCCTGAGCTGCTCCTCCTGAGCTGCTCCTCCTGAGCTGCTCCTCCTGAGCTGCTCCTCCTGAGCTGCTCCTCCTGAGCTGCTCCTCCTGAGCTGCTCCTCCTGAGCTGCTCCTCCTGAGCTGCTCCTCCTGAGCTGCTCCTCCTGAGCTGCTCCTCCTGAGCTGCTCCTCCTGAGCTGCTCCTCCTGAGCTGCTCCTCCTGAGCTGCTCCTCCTGAGCTGCTCCTCCTGAGCTGCTCCTCCTGAGCTGCTCCTCCTGAGCTGCTCCTCCTGAGCTGCTCCTCCTGAGCTGCTCCTCCTGAGCTGCTCCTCCTGAGCTGCTCCTCCTGAGCTGCTCACACTCGTCTTTCTGATGTGCACGCACCACCACTACTCGTTCGACGACGCTATTGAACATGCTCGTCTTCCTGAGGTGCCCATACCATACCACGCCATGCATACTGCTCTTTCCGATGTCCGTGCGTGCCGTGCAGCACCCCTCCCTTTCCACGCACACACTGCCCCTCTTCGTCACCGTCTCGCTGGCTGTTGCACCCATCCGTGTTCCGTGGCTTGCTCTTCTCTCTTTTGGCCTGACATGCTGATTCACTCTGCCTGCCTATGTTTACGCCTGTTGCCCCTGTGCGTGTCTGCTGTGCAGCTCACGTACTGGATGATGTGGGATGATCCAAACCAATTGAATCACAGCTTTATTTCATTCTTGTCATCAAGTGATGGTAATGGGAAAACAACGTTGTGATAAGAGTTGAAAATAAAGAAGTAACAATTAAGTAACGTTCGATGCCCTACTGTTGTAAATGTGGTTCAAAATTTTAAGGTGAAATTTGCTTAATTGTAGCCACTGCGTCTATCTATACTTAAAGCTCTCTTTGTAAGCTCACAATGACGGGTACCAGATTGAATTGCTTACTGGAGATGTACTGCGGTGCAGCCTTTGTAACGAGTACGCGGCTGTTCCACACAAACACCAACAGAAAAAGAACTAGCACCTAAGTCGTTGCGACAAAAGCAGGCGTGTGGAGGCCATCAGATAGAGCTTTGAATGCGAGCGGATTAGAGGTGACCGTTCGCGCCACCTTGTTCTGGCGGGACGATCCACCTGACAATCCACCTGACAATCCACCTGACGATTTACACGGCGGTTCACCTGACGACGCATCTGGAGATCAGCGTCGTAGACGGGCAGAGATGCGGGTGAAGCGGCAGCGGGAGGTGCGGCGCCATGTGCGCTTCTACCGCACGAGCTGCGGCTTCCGCGAGCCGTTCAAGGCCGTCGCGGACGGCACGTTTCTGCACCACGTCACGCGCCTCCGCCTCTCGCCGCTCGCCACGTCGCTTCCCAAGCTGCTCGGCTTTCCGACACGTGTCTACATCACACGGTGCGTGTCCACGTCACACGTGGGTCGCATCGCATCAACCTCTCACGGCCAGTATTAAGCTGCGCGCCATCATATGTTTCCACGTCACAGGGTGTGTGTCCAGATCATACGGTTCCACGTCACACTGTTCGTATCACTGTCCGCTTCCCCGAGGCCTTTCAAACCTCCCACTCATCGTGATTCGCCGACCCTTGAACCCTTGCAAGATCCCTCTCAGGCTCTTGCAGTACCCCTTTCAACCCCTCGCAACCCCCTTTAAACCCCCGACACTGGAAGAGAGGATTCAAGCCCCAAACCCCGAACCCCGATACCCAAGCTTCAACCCTCCGTCATTCGCCTTCTCTCCCCCGCCCACCCCCATGCCTCGTCTCTTTCTCTCTCCCTCTCCCTCTCATTCACCTCGTCCCTCGAAATATGAGTGACTTTTTGAGTCGTCTCAAAAAGTCACTCATATCATGTCCCTACGCCTCCCCTCCCCTGGCGGAGCTGCAGCACCTGGGGGACGCCTTCAGGGCTTTCTCTCCTCTCCTCTCCGTGGGGGGACTTTTAGCCGACATCCCCCTCATCCCTCTCAGAGAGAGAGGGAGACGCCCCCGCTCTCATTTCCCTGCCTCACTGTGCTCCATCCGATCATCTCCCTGCCTCCCACCCCCCCGATGATCCTCTTCTCCCCTCAAAAGGCGTGCAGGTGGCACATTGGCAGAGCTACAGCGCTAGGTGGGCGCCTTTTGAGGCGCCTCAAAAGGCGCGCAGGTGGCACTCTGGTGGAGCTGCAGCGCCTGGGGGGCGCCTTCAAGGCCTCCTCTCCTCTCTCTCTTCGTGGAAAGACTTGCCGCTGGCCCCCATTGTAGCTTTCGAGTCGACTCAAAAGTCACCTGGTGGGCGGGGCGGCTTCAAGGCCTTCTCTCCTCTCCATGACAACATGTTCCGCCTGCTCCCCTCTCATTCCCCTCTCATTCCCCTCTCATTCCCCTGCTCCTCCCCCCTTCCCCTCCTCTCACTCTCCCCCCTTCCCCTCCTCTCACTCTCCCCCCTTCCCCTCCTCTCACTCTCCCCCCTCCCCCCTCCTCTCTTTCCGGCAGGTGCATTCTGGCGGAGCTGCAGCGCCTGGGGGACGCCTTCACGGACTTCCCTCCTCTCCATGCTGCTTTCCCTCTCTCCTCTCTTCACCCTCTGATCCTTCTCTCCCCCCCCCCCCCCCCTTCCCCCTTTTTCCCGCAGGTGCATTTTGGCGGAGCTGCAGCGCCTGGGGGATGCCTTCAAGGACACGCGCTTTGCTGCCCGCCAGCTGGAGGTTGCCAGGTATGCCACGTGGCAAGGATGCCTAGGTACTGCCACGTGGCAAGGATGCCTGATACTGCCACGTGGCAAGGATGCCTGATACTGCCACGTGGCATGGATGCCTGGTACTGCCAGGTGGCATGGATGCCTGGTTAGTACCACTGGTTACTGCCACGTGGCATCCATGAAGCCAACCAATCAGAAAACACATCTGAGTGCATCCAGCATCTGCTGGCCTGGCAGGTGGTAACAGTTCAGATGGTAACCAGCAGCACTTTCCTCTCTTGTTCCATTCCCCTGCCATTCGCACCATTGAAAGCACATGCACTCATGACACACAAACCAGTCAGTGGCCGGCATCTAGTTACCACTTATGTTACCCTTTCGCTCCTCTTCCCCTGCCATTCTGCCTAACAAGTAACAGCATCGCAGTACATCCAGCACCTCGTGGCAGGTGGTTACAGGTCAGGCGGTGGTAACCAGCATTCAGGGTAGCCATTCTCTCCCTCATTCATCCCTCCGTATCCCCGTCTCTCCCCCCTCAGGTGCGCACATGAGGGCGACGAGGCAGTGACGGCATCGTCACTTACCACCATTCTCCCTTACCCAACCAGGTGCTCACACGAAGGAGAGGAGGCAGTGACGGCATCGCAGTGCATACAGCACCTCGTGTCGGGTGGTAACCACCAGCACTTCTTTGTTGCCTCACAGGACATTGAATTCAAGAAGCTTCTCAAGAAGGTTCGTTTCAGCCTTCAGGTCCAGTACCCTGCCATGAGGACAGAGACTGGTTTTGTCTTTAGCCACTTTTGGTCGTTCAAGCTCCCTTTTTCAGCTTGCAGTGTTGGTACAGTGGTGTTTGATTCAATCGAGTGGTTATGCTCCAGCTGATCTTGCCCCCATCTCCACTCCACCCACCCACCCACCCCACCACCCAACCACCACAACCCTCAAGGTGCCTGCACGCCCGAGCCACCCTCCCCTCTGGAATCCACAGATGTTTTCGACTTTTGAGGCGCCTAAAAAAACTTCCCTAGAGTCCACAGATGTTTTCTCATGTGTAATAAGCTCTGTTTTCCTCACTCCTTTCCTTCCCCCCCAGCCCCCCAGGTGCCAGCAGTGCCAATCATCTCAGCCAATGGGACGTCAATCTCTCTGGAACCGCCCTCCCCTCTCGACCTCTCACTCTCTCGTTTTTCCCTTTTTCTACAAGCACTGTTCTCTTCGCCCGCACATCTCCCTCCTCGCCAGGTGCCAGCTGTACCAATCATCTCAGCCAATGGGACGTCAATCTCTCTGGAACCGCCCTCCCCTCTCGACCTCTCCCTTTCCAAGAAATCCGAATCTGCCCGGCTCGGGCTGCCCGAGCATGAGCAGCAGCAGCTGCTGCTGGCGCGGGCAGCCAAGCGAAAGAAAAGAATCGAGGAGACACAGAAGGGTCTTGTAGCGACCGTTGTGGACAGAGGGTTGGCAAGGCAGCAGGGCAGTGTTGCGGGGAGCGAGAAAGAAGCAGCGACTGGAGGAGAGACAGGAGGCGAGGGGGAGGGTGTTGCAGGGAGTGAGAGAGAAGGGAGTGGTGGGGCAGATGGTGCAGGGGCGGAGGAGGGGGGCGGGGAGGCGGGAGGGGTGAATCTGAATGCAGATGCGTATGGGTATGGATATGATTCGGAGGAGGAGGGAGAGGAGAGGAAGCCGGAGTGGAAGCGGCTGGGGTATGTGAAGGACCGGGCCAAGTTTAAGCGGAAACGGGTGAAGGTGAGAGTGTGGGTGCGAATGTGTATGGAGATGGGTATGGGTGTGATTTCACTATCCCTGCCCTTTCACTTTCACTATCCCTGCCCTCTCACTCTCACTGTCCCTGCCCTCTCACTCTCACTGTCCCTGCAGTCGTACATTCACTTTCTGTGACTCCCATCCCACTCGCACTCAGCTTCCAGCTTCCATTCGCCCTGAAGCCTTGCATTGGCCTTAAGCTGTCGCCCGTCCCCTCTCACGCTCAGCGCAAGCACCGAACCAGCCCAGGGTCTGGCTAATTGTGGCATTTCAGAACATGCATATGTTCTGACCCATAGCTTTTGCACCACAGGGACCCGACCAACCCACTGTTCTGCAAGAAGAAGGCTCGTTGCAATGAGCAAACACACATGCTTTGAACCCTTAACCCCTCACACCACAGGGAATCCTCTGTCATGCAAAAAGAAGGCCCGCCCAACAACGGGGGCAGCAAGTGAAAGGAAGAGACACAGCGATTTTCTAGTTGACTCAAATATGTACCTATTCTATACAAACCCTTCCACACCACAGGGACCCAATCCGCTGTCATGCAAGAAGAAGGCCCGCCCAACAACAGGAGCAGCAAGTGAAAGGAAGAGACAAGGGGAGGAGGGAGAAGGGGCACGAAAGAGGCCGAGGAGACGGCGGAAGGGAGGCCAGGGGGGGGAGGGAGGTGCGGTGGATGGTGGCGGTGAGTAGTTTATGGGGAATTAATATTTTTTTATTTTGTTGTGTGTGTGTATCTAACAACAAACACTTTCCAATGTACGGGTATTTGTCTTCTGGTAATTGCGCAGTGAGGGAAGTAGGGAACTCATTGTTTTGAGGTGTTTGGCTCACAACTGGTGCATATAAAGTGCTTGTGAAACGAAATGGCCTTTCAACATAGCGAATGGTCTTCTATCGAATCAGTCATCCCCTCCTCGAGCCGCTCTGTAACCAGCCCTCTTCGCATCGCACCAATAATCGTGACCCTCTCCCCTCTCCCCTCGACTTCATCAGCTCACTTTGTTGCTTCGTCGTAATGCCGGGATTTGCGCTCTCGCCTCGAGCCATGAAACCAGTCGCCATGCGCTCATCCCGTTCTTCGTTATACGTCGAGCGAAAGTCCTTTTGTGTCTTGATTTTCAGCGGGCCGTCACTCGCTCCTCCCTTGGTCGAGTTTCGCGCTGGTCAGCAGCAGTAATTGCACGAACTGCCACAAAGCCTGGTAGATCGAAACCACGCTATCTCGACGCGAGAATCTCAGCATGATAATCGGTTAGCATCACCTCGACACGGAATTTCCTTCTGATTTTCTGCTGTGTTACGCGTATCGACGACTATTCTTGGTGTTAGGTTAGCACGACCATAGCTATTCCCAGAGGCTGCTGCCATTTCTGCCTCTAATTTCGTAAAGAATCTCAAGATTCGTCGCTGTTCTGCTGGACGCGGCTTCTCCAGCCCATTCGGAAAATGTCGGCGACGAGCGCAGCCGGATTCACTGTGTGGTCCGCAATCATCGTCAGCGTCGCAGCGGTCGTCGCAGTGATCGCTGTTTTCGTCATCGGCTGTTTCGTCAACACCGTGCGATCTAGACGAATACGTGCTGAATCCGCAGCCGCGGCAGCATCAGTCCCTGCGATGGACGGAACGGCAGCGACGGAGAAAGCGAGCATCCAAGCCGAACCCGCGGGAGATGCCGTAGGAGGCTCCTGAGGAATAGTTTTCAGGGTATGTATTCGAGCATATGGTTTCTGCATTCAAGCGGTGGGCCAAATATTCGTTTGCGGCGAATTCACCCGCATCGCCTCGATGCTACTAAATTCATGAGTCCCGTTCTATTCACCATGAACTGAGAGTTCCAAAAGGTTAGTAATACACTGTTCCACATTTTGTACCAGAGCACACTAGGCATAGGCCATTACTAGGATTCGCCTTACCACATAAGGACGTGTACCAATCGTTTCCTATGTCATCACATAACCCAAAAACTTCCCTCGATCTCAATCCGCATCTCTCTTTCCCCATCCCCACCCCAACCACAGACATCCATTTTTCCCTATGTGTTGCCCCACTCACGAAGAAGCACATGAGTAAAAGAACCCAAATGCAACACACATAGAACCCCCCTCAAGACACCCCATCAAGACATCCCATCATGTGTTACTTGCATGCTCTACAGCTGGCCCTATGACAACTAGTATAATTGTTTTTACTTTTATTTAATTAATGTGTTGCATTTATATAAAGCTTCATATATTTTATAGAAATGTGTTTTTTTTGGAAGCATTAGCACGCACGCAAAGTGTTCTAACGGGTGTTTCAATTAGAACATATTTAAATATTATTATGTACTAATTTCAAATACACTAATGTGGGCGTTTGGTCTAGTGGTATGATTCTCGCTTCGGGTGCGAGAGGTCCCGAGTTCGATTCTCGGAACGCCCCCAATTTCTTGCCTGCATCTCCTAGTTTCGGACTGCAATGTGTGTAGTCTTGAAACCAATGCGTGTTGATAAGAGTCCTTGTCCCACATTTTAGGGTAGGTTCTTGGCTGGTGTCAGGCTCGCTGACACAAGGCTAATGGACGATTTCGACCTTGTCCCACATTTTAGGGTAGGTTCTTGGCTGGTGTCAGGCTCGCTGACACAAGGCTAATGGACGATTTCGACCTTGTCCCACATTTTAGGGTAGGTTCTTGGCTGGTGTCAGGCTCGCTCACACAAGGCTAATGGACGATTTCGACCTTGTCCCACATTTTAGGGTAGGTTCTTGGCTGGTGTCAGGCTCGCTGACACAAGGCTAATGGACGATTTCGACCTTGTCCCACATTTTAGGGTAGGTTCTTGGCTGGTGTCAGGCTCGCTGACACAAGGCTAATGGACGATTTCGATCATTCCACGTCATCATCGTCAAAATCTACCAAAATCCCAACCTTTCATAGCTTGGTGTCAAGAATCTAGACACCAGCAAAGAACGCGCCCTTAGATAGTTTTGTCCCTTAGTTTCTTCTTTCCTGCCCTAGATATTAATTTGAGAAGTCGCGAGGAGTTTGTTACTTGCATGTAGCGAATCTGTTTGTCGCTGGCAGCTTGGGAGGCATACATGAAACGAATTCTGACGATCGGATTCATCCAAGAAACACTGTAACGCTTTCGGACGTGAAATAGTGTAATGCTTCCGATCGTGAAAGTAACTCAATGAGGGCAGGGAAGGGAGTCCCACTCGGTGCATCATGTAACAAACCGTACACATAAAAACCCGGTGGTTTGCTTCAACCACTCGAAATCCCTGACCCCTGGGAGAGTGTATCAATGGATTTCATCACTGATCTCCCTAAAACACGAGATGGTCATACAGCGATCAGCGATCCTCGTCTTCGTGGATCGTTTGACCAAAATGGTGCACTTCGTGCCTACAACCACGGACGTATCAGCAGAAGATACGGCTAAGTTGTTTGTTGCACATGTTTTCCGTTTACATGGTTTGCCCCGTGTGCTAGTGTCTGACCGAGACCCTCGTTTTACAAGCCGTTTCTGGCAGGAGGTCATTCGGTCACTAGGGACGAAGCTGAAAATGTGTTATGCATTCCACCCTCAAACGGGTGGGCAGACCGAGCGCACAAATCGCACTCTTGAACAAATGCTTCGTTCGTTTATTGGCCCAACACAAGATGATTGGGATGAGCTGTTGCCAGTCGTGGAATTTGTTATCAACAACTCAGTGCATGAAACCACCCACGAAAAAACCCTTCATCTTAAATTGTGGTCGGCACCCCACAACACCTGCTACGCATGGGGTCAGTGGCTTGAAAATTCCAGCCACTAAGGGTACATTCCACGCATCGATTTTGGCCCGAGTCGCCCTCAAATGTCTCGAGTCCTCATGTCCCAATCAACCAATGTACCGCGACATTGTACGACCAGGGCGACAATTATGTATGATCAAATATGATTGGTGATTTTGGTGGGGGCCCAGGGTTTAGCCGCGTCATACGCACCACCACTGCCAGGCCCGCAAAGGAACATGGGGGGTGGCGGGGGAGGTCGCGGAGTGTTACCGACGGCTGCGCAACCCCCAATAATTGCCATACACAGAATCACGCTGCATTGAACGCGTTGATAGGGATATGGGTGTCTGCTGAATGTTGTCTAGGTACATGGAGCATGTGGGGACATTTGGCACCGCGTGCGATACCGTGAATGTGTTGCGCTGGCGTGCAATTAGCGCGCGATTGTTCCGCAGTTCACGTCAACCAATGATTAATGCGTTCGGCGACACCCACGTGCGGCCCGGGTTCTGAGAACTGCCACCCGGGTGCGTCAGGGGGGAAGCCAAGGAAGACGCAGGGAACGGCACGGGAGGACAGCTTGTCCGCTGAAGTATCGCGGACAAAAGCTCGAGATCCCCAGACACGGAACACAGACGCATCGCCAACCTTCCCCGTCCACCGCAGAGTAGGTGTGGTCTCCGGCAAGGAGACACGAGGCTGAAGGTTGATCTGATGCGCAGCGTACTGAACCGCGAACGGCCACAGAAAATGGGGAGCAGCCGCATGGATCATGGACGTACAAGCGACGTCCATGACCATGCCAATGCGGCGCTCAGCAATCCCATTTTGCTGTGGGGAGGCCGGAAGCGTGAACGTCTGGCGGATGCCCTCCGCACAGGTCACCCAGGTCTGTGCTGCAGAAGAGACACACGTGCACAGACCTGGGTGACCTCACAAGCTATCTTGGCTTGCGGATCACCCGGGACAGAGCACAGCGCACCATTACCTTGACTCAGTCGCACATGGTGCAGCAGGTCCTTCAGCGCTTCGGCTTCACGTACTCCTCGCCACAGTCCACTCCTCTGCCTACCGGTCACTCGCTCTCAGCTCCACCTTCGGACGAGTCCGTAGAGCCGAGTGGCCCGTATCCAGAGCTTGTGGGCTGCCTCATGTACCTGATGACTTGCACACGACCTGACCTCGCATACCCTCTCAGTCTTCTGGCTCGCTACGTGGCTCCCGGTAGGCACCGAAAAGTGCACTGGGATGCTGCGAAGAGGGTGTAGCGCTACTTGTGCAGTACGTCGGGCATGGGGCTCGTGCTTGGAGGACGGGCTTGAGTTGTCCTCACTGGTCATGCAGACGCTTCATGGGTTGACGACTTGGCTACGCAGCGGTCGTCACAGAGTTACACCTTCAGTCTTGGCTCCGGTTCTGTCTCTTGGCGGTCTACCCGCTCTTTTTCTGTTCTCAGCTCCAGCTGTGAGGCTGAGATCATCGCTGGGGCCATGGCTGCACAGGAGTTACGCTGGCTCACCTACCTGCTGACCGACTTGGGAGAGGCGCCTCGTTCTCCTCCAGTTCTGTACGGCGACAACAAGGCCATGCTTGCCTTCAGTCAGGAGCACAGACTGGAGCACAGAACGAAGCAGATTGCTCTACGCTACTTCCTTGCTCGAGAGTTGCAGCAGCGTGGTCAGCTTCGTCTTGCTTACGTGGCCTCTCAGGCCAACACTGCTGATGTGTTCACCAAGGCACTTCCGCCTTGTGATCATCAGCGTTTCTGTACTGTTCTAGGCCTTGTACCTACTGTGCCTCACTTGCTTACTTCTTGACTCTGCTTGTACTGTACTCTCTATACATATACCTGCATGCTTACACTTGCTAGGTTGTGTTCACTGTATTGTTTGTTCTCCTTTATATAACTCTGCATGTGGGGGTGCTGAGTCTGGGGGTGCGGAGCCGGGGGGTGCAAAGTCTGAGGGTGCTGGGTCTGGGGGTGCTGAGCCTCGGGGTGCGGAGCCTGGGGGTGTTGAGCCTACGGGTGCTGATTCGGGGGGTGCGGAGTCTGGGGTTGCTGAGCCTCGGGGTGCTCCTTCGTCTGGAGGTCCTGCTGGTGCTTCGCCGCGCCTGTCTCCGCAGCAGCTGCATGAGTGGCTTGTTAAGAGAGCGCGCCCTCAGGGTGGAGCTACCGGAACTGGGGGAGCTGGAGACGCTAGAGCTGGAGGTGTTGGAGTTCCTGCTGGAGCTCGTGGTACTGGGGGTTCTGCGACTGCTGGTCCTGGAGATGCTCGCACCAGGGGTGCTGGAGCTGCCGGGACTAGTGGTGTTGGGAGAGCTAGAGCTGGACACCCTACGGAGTCTGGAGGAACTGGAGTTGGAGGCACTGGCGCGGAAGGCGCTGGAGCTGCAAGAGCCGGAGCCGTTGACCCTGGCACTGGAGGTGCTGGAGGCACTGTGCGGCCGCGACCGTACTTCGTTCCCCTGCTCCAGCAGGTTCTTGGTGTCCCGTCTTCTACTGGTCTTCCTCCTCCCTTCCTGTGTCCACCGGTTGACCAGTCGCAGCCGCCATTACAGCCAGCCTCCCCACTGCTTGCTCCCTCTCCTTACACAGAGCAGTCCGGCGGTCTTACAGAGCGTCGTGAGCATGCCTCTCGTCCTGTCTCGCCTATTCGCACTACTCGTCGCGTTCTTCGTTTGCGTCCTCCTCCTGTCCCTGGCACGCACGCTATGGCACTCCGTTCTTCCTTTGTTCCACTGCGTGTTCCTCTGCCTACTCCTCCTGAGTCCTCTCTTCCTGAGTCTGACTGTGCTCGTGCTGCCAGTCCCTCTGCCTCTCGTCTCCTCGCCACTGCTGTTACTGACCCTTCTTTTGATTCTGCTACTGCGTCTGCTCTCGTTGCTGAGCTGCTTGACTTTGCTGCTGGCTGTCTTCTAGACTACACTAACGTGGGCGTTTGGTCTAGTGGTATGATTCTCGCTTTGGGTGCGAGAGGTCCTGAGTTCGATTCTCGGAACGCCCCCAATTTCTTGCCTGCATCTCCTAGTTTCGGACTGCAATGTGTGTAGTCTTGAAACCAATGCGTGTTGATAAGAGTCCTTGTCCCACATTTTAGGGTAGGTTCTTGGCTGGTGTCAGGCTCGCTGACACAAGGCTAATGGACGATTTCGACCTTGTCCCACATTTTAGGGTAGGTTCTTGGCTGGTGTCAAGCTCGCTGACACAAGGCTAATGGACGATTTCGACCTTGTCCCACATTTTAGGGTAGGTTCTTGGCTGGTGTCAGGCTCGCTGACACAAGGCTAATGGACGATTTCGATCATTCCACGTCATCATCGTCAAAATCTACCAAAATCCCAACCTTTCATAGCTTGGTGTCAAGAATCTAGACACCAGCAAAGAACGCGCCCTTAGATAGTTTTGTCCCTTAGTTTCTTCTTTCCTGCCCTAGATATTAATTTGAGAAGTCGCGAGGAGTTTGTTACTTGCATGTAGCGAATCTGTTTGTCGCTGGCAGCTTGGGAGGCATACATGAAACGAATTCTGACGATCGGATTCATCCAAGAAACACTGTAACGCTTTCGGACGTGAAATAGTGTAATGCTTCCGATCGTGAAAGTAACTCAATGAGGGCAGGGAAGGGAGTCCCACTCGGTGCATCATGTAACAAACCGTGCACACAAAAACCCGGTGGTTTGCTTCAACCACTCGAAATCCCTGACCCCTGGGAGAGTGTATCAATAGATTTCATCACTGATCTCCCTAAAACACGAGATGGTCATACAGCGATCAGCGATCCTCGTCTTCGTGGATCGTTTGACCAAAATGGTGCACTTCGTGCCTACAACCACGGACGTATCAGCAGAAGATACGGCTAAGTTGTTTGTTGCACATGTTTTCCGTTTACATGGTTTGCCCCGTGTGCTAGTGTCTGACCGAGACCCTCGTTTTACAAGCCGTTTCTGGCAGGAGGTCATTCGGACACTAGGGACGAAGCTGAAAATGTGTTATGCATTCCACCCTCAAACGGGTGGGCAGACCGAGCGCACAAATCGCACTCTTGAACAAATGCTTCGTTTGTTTATTGGCCCAACACAAGATGATTGGGATGAGCTGTTGCCAGTCGTGGAATTTGTTATCAACAACTCAGTGCATGAAACCACCCACGAAAAAACCCTTCATCTTAAATTGTGGTCGGCACCCCACAACACCTGCTACGCATGGGGTCAGTGGCTTGAAAATTCCAGCCACTAAGGGTACATTTCACGCATCGATTTTGGCCCGAGTCGCCCTCAAATGTCTCGAGTCCTCATGTCCCAATCAACCAATGTACCGCGACATTGTACGACCAGGGCGACAATTATGTATGATCAAATATGATTGGTGATTTTGGTGGGGGCCCAGGGTTTAGCCGCGTCATACGCACCACCACTGCCAGGCCCGCAAATGAACATGGGGGGTGGCGGGGGAGGTCGCGGAGTGTTACCGACGGCTGCGCAACCCCCAATAATTGCCATACACAGAATCACGCTGCATTGAACGCGTTGATAGGGATATGGGTGTCTGCTGAATGTTGTCTAGGTACATGGAGCATGTGGGGACATTTGGCACCGCGTGCGATACCGTGAATGTGTTGCGCTGGCGTGCAATTAGCGCGCGATTGTTCCGCAGTTCACGTCAACCAATGATTAATGCGTTCGGCGACACCCACGTGCGGCCCGGGTTCTGAGAACTGCCACCCAGGTGCGTCAGGGGGGAAGCCAAGGAAGACGCAGGGAACGGCACGGGAGGACAGCTTGTCCGCTGAAGTATCGCGGACAAAAGCTCGAGATCCCCAGACACGGAACACAGACGCATCGCCAACCTTCCCCGTCCACCGCAGAGTAGGTGTGGTCTCCGGCAAGGAGACACGAGGCTGAAGGTTGGTCTGATGCGCAGCGTACTGAACCGCGAACGGCCACAGAAAATGGGGAGCAGCCGCATGGATCATGGACGTACGAGCGACGTCCATGACCATGCCAATGCGGCGCTCAGCAATCCCATTTTGCTGTGGGGAGGCCGGAAGCGTGAACGTCTGGCGGATGCCCTCCGCACAGGTCACCCAGGTCCGTGCTGCAGAAGAGACACACGTGCACAGACCTGGGTGACCTCACAAGCTATCTTGGCTTGCGGATCACCCGGGACAGAGCACAGCGCACCATTACCTTGACTCAGTCGCACATGGTGCAGCAGGTCCTTCAGCGCTTCGGCTTCACGTACTCCTCGCCACAGTCCACTCCTCTGCCTACCGGTCACTCGCTCTCAGCTCCACCTTCGGACGAGTCCGTAGAGCCGAGTGGCCCGTATCCAGAGCTTGTGGGCTGCCTCATGTACCTGATGACTTGCACACGACCTGACCTCGCATACCCTCTCAGTCTTCTGGCTCGCTACGTGGCTCCCGGTAGGCACCGAAAAGTGCACTGGGATGCTGCGAAGAGGGTGTAGCGCTACTTGTGCAGTACGTCGGGCATGGGGCTCGTGCTTGGAGGACGGGCTCGAGTTGTCCTCACTGGTCATGCAGACGCTTCCTGGGTTGACGACTTGGCTACGCAGCGGTCGTCACAGAGTTACACCTTCAGTCTTGGCTCCGGTTCTGTCTCTTGGCGGTCTACCCGCTCTTTTTCTGTTCTCAGCTCCAGCTGTGAGGCTGAGATCATCGCTGGGGCCATGGCTGCACAGGAGTTACGCTGGCTCACCTACCTGCTGACCGACTTGGGAGAGGCGCCTCGTTCTCCTCCAGTTCTGTACGTCGACAACAAGGCCATGCTTGCCTTCAGTCAGGAGCACAGACTGGAGCACAGAACGAAGCAGATTGCTCTACGCTACTTCCTTGCTCGAGAGTTGCAGCAGCGTGGTCAGCTTCGTCTTGCTTACGTGGCCTCTCAGGCCAACACTGCTGATGTGTTCACCAAGGCACTTCCGCCTTGTGATCATCAGCGTTTCTGTACTGTTCTAGGCCTTGTACCTACTGTGCCTCACTTGCTTACTTCTTGACTCTGCTTGTACTGTACTCTCTATACATATACCTGCATGCTTACACTTGCTAGGTTGTGTTCACTGTATTGTTTGTTCTCCTTTATATAACTCTGCATGTGGGGGTGCTGAGTCTGGGGGTGCGGAGCCGGGGGGTGCAAAGTCTGAGGGTGCTGGGTCTGGGGGTGCTGAGCCTCGGGGTGCGGAGCCTGGGGATGTTGAGCCTACGGGTGCTGAGTCGGGGGGTGCGGAGTCTGGGGTTGCTGAGCCTCGGGGTGCTCCTTCGTCTGGAGGTCCTGCTGGTGCTTCGCCGCGCCTGTCTCCGCAGCAGCAGCATGAGTGGCTTGTTAAGAGAGCGCGCCCTCAGGGTGGAGCTACCGGAACTGGGGGAGCTGGAGACGCTAGAGCTGGAGGTGTTGGAGTTCCTGCTGGAGCTCGTGGTACTGGGGGTTCTGCGACTGCTGGTCCTGGAGATGCTCGCACCAGGGGTGCTGGAGCTGCCGGGACTAGTGGTGTTGGGAGAGCTAGAGCTGGACACCCTACGGAGTCTGGAGGAACTGGAGTTGGAGGCACTGGCGCGGAAGGCGCTGGAGCTGCAAGAGCCGGAGCCGTTGACCCTGGCACTGGAGGTGCTGGAGGCACTGTGCGGCCGCGACCGTACTTCGTTCCCCTGCTCCAGCAGGTTCTTGGTGTCCCGTCTTCTACTGGTCTTCCTCCTCCCTTCCTGTGTCCACCGGTTGACCAGTCGCAGCCGCCATTACAGCCAGCCTCCCCACTGCTTGCTCCCTCTCCTTACACAGAGCAGTCCGGCGGTCTTACAGAGCGTCGTGAGCATGCCTCTCGTCCTGTCTCGCCTATTCGCACTACTCGTCGCGTTCTTCGTTTGCGTCCTCCTCCTGTCCCTGGCACGCACGCTATGGCACTCCGTTCTTCCTTTGTTCCACTGCGTGTTCCTCTGCCTACTCCTCCTGAGTCCTCTCTTCCTGAGTCTGACTGTGCTCGTGCTGCCAGTCCCTCTGCCTCTCGTCTCCTCGCCACTGCTGTTACTGACCCTTCTTTTGATTCTGCTACTGCGTCTGCTCTCGTTGCTGAGCTGCTTGACTTTGCTGCTGGCTGTCGTCTAGACTACACTAACGTGGGCGTTTGGTCTAGTGGTATGATTCTCGCTTCGGGTGCGAGAGGTCCTGAGTTCGATTCTCGGAACGCCCCCAATTTCTTGCCTGCATCTCCTAGTTTCGGACTGCAATGTGTGTAGTCTTGAAACCAATGCGTGTTGATAAGAGTCCTTGTCCCACATTTTAGGGTAGGTTCTTGGCTGGTGTCAGGCTCGCTGACACAAGGCTAATGGACGATTTCGACCTTGTCCCACATTTTAGGGTAGGTTCTTGGCTGGTGTCAAGCTCGCTGACACAAGGCTAATGGACGATTTCGACCTTGTCCCACATTTTAGGGTAGGTTCTTGGCTGGTGTCAGGCTCGCTGACACAAGGCTAATGGACGATTTCGATCATTCCACGTCATCATCGTCAAAATCTACCAAAATCCCAACCTTTCATAGCTTGGTGTCAAGAATCTAGACACCAGCAAAGAACGCGCCCTTAGATAGTTTTGTCCCTTAGTTTCTTCTTTCCTGCCCTAGATATTAATTTGAGAAGTCGCGAGGAGTTTGTTACTTGCATGTAGCGAATCTGTTTGTCGCTGGCAGCTTGGGAGGCATACATGAAACGAATTCTGACGATCGGATTCATCCAAGAAACACTGTAACGCTTTCGGACGTGAAATAGTGTAATGCTTCCGATCGTGAAAGTAACTCAATGAGGGCAGGGAAGGGAGTCCCACTCGGTGCATCATGTAACAAACCGTGCACACAAAAACCCGGTGGTTTGCTTCAACCACTCGAAATCCCTGACCCCTGGGAGAGTGTATCAATGGATTTCATCACTGATCTCCCTAAAACACGAGATGGTCATACAGTGATCAGCGATCCTCGTCTTCGTGGATCGTTTGACCAAAATGGTGCACTTCGTGCCTACAACCACGGACGTATCAGCAGAAGATACGGCTAAGTTGTTTGTTGCACATGTTTTCCGTTTACATGGTTTGCCCCGTGTGCTAGTGTCTGACCGAGACCCTCGTTTTACAAGCCGTTTCTGGCAGGAGGTCATTCGGACACTAGGGACGAAGCTGAAAATGTGTTATGCATTCCACCCTCAAACGGGTGGGCAGACCGAGCGCACAAATCGCACTCTTGAACAAATGCTTCGTTCGTTTATTGGCCCAACACAAGATGATTGGGATGAGCTGTTGCCAGTCGTGGAATTTGTTATCAACAACTCAGTGCATGAAACCACCCACGAAAAAACCCTTCATCTTAAATTGCGGTCGGCACCCCACAACACCTGCTACGCATGGGGTCAGTGGCTTGAAAATTCCAGCCACTAAGGGTACATTTCACGCATCGATTTTGGCCCGAGTCGCCCTCAAATGTCTCGAGTCCTCATGTCCCAATCAACCAATGTACCGCGACATTGTACGACCAGGGCGACAATTATGTATGATCAAATATGACTGGTGATTTTGGTGGGGGCCCAGGGTTTAGCCGCGTCATACGCACCACCACTGCCAGGCCCGCAAATGAACATGGGGGGTGGCGGGGGAGGTCGCGGAGTGTTACCGACGGCTGCGCAACCCCCAATAATTGCCATACACAGAATCACGCTGCATTGAACGCGTTGATAGGGATATGGGTGTCTGCTGAATGTTGTCTAGGTACATGGAGCATGTGGGGACATTTGGCACCGCGTGCGATACCGTGAATGTGTTGCGCTGGCGTGCAATTAGCGCGCGATTGTTCCGCAGTTCACGTCAACCAATGATTAATGCGTTCGGCGACACCCACGTGCGGCCCGGGTTCTGAGAACTGCCACCCGGGTGCGTCAGGGGGGAAGCCAAGGAAGACGCAGGGAACGGCACGGGAGGACAGCTTGTCCGCTGAAGTATCGCGGACAAAAGCTCGAGATCCCCAGACACGGAACACAGACGCATCGCCAACCTTCCCCGTCCACCGCAGAGTAGGTGTGGTCTCCGGCAAGGAGACACGAGGCTGAAGGTTGATCTGATGCGCAGCGTACTGAACCGCGAACGGCCACAGAAAATGGGGAGCAGCCGCATGGATCATGGACGTACGAGCGACGTCCATGACCATGCCAATGCGGCGCTCAGCAATCCCATTTTGCTGTGGGGAGGCCGGAAGCGTGAACGTCTGGCGGATGCCCTCCGCACAGGTCACCCAGGTCCGTGCTGCAGAAGAGACACACGTGCACAGACCTGGGTGACCTCACAAGCTATCTTGGCTTGCGGATCACCCGGGACAGAGCACAGCGCACCATTACCTTGACTCAGTCGCACATGGTGCAGCAGGTCCTTCAGCGCTTCGGCTTCACGTACTCCTCGCCACAGTCCACTCCTCTGCCTACCGGTCACTCGCTCTCAGCTCCACCTTCGGACGAGTCCGTAGAGCCGAGTGGCCCGTATCCAGAGCTTGTGGGCTGCCTCATGTACCTGATGACTTGCACACGACCTGACCTCGCATACCCTCTCAGTCTTCTGGCTCGCTACGTGGCTCCCGGTAGGCACCGAAAAGTGCACTGGGATGCTGCGAAGAGGGTGTAGCGCTACTTGTGCAGTACGTCGGGCATGGGGCTCGTGCTTGGAGGACGGGCTCGAGTTGTCCTCACTGGTCATGCAGACGCTTCCTGGGTTGACGACTTGGCTACGCAGCGGTCGTCACAGAGTTACACCTTCAGTCTTGGCTCCGGTTCTGTCTCTTGGCGGTCTACCCGCTCTTTTTCTGTTCTCAGCTCCAGCTGTGAGGCTGAGATCATCGCTGGGGCCATGGCTGCACAGGAGTTACGCTGGCTCACCTACCTGCTGACCGACTTGGGAGAGGCGCCTCGTTCTCCTCCAGTTCTGTACGTCGACAACAAGGCCATGCTTGCCTTCAGTCAGGAGCACAGACTGGAGCACAGAACGAAGCAGATTGCTCTACGCTACTTCCTTGCTCGAGAGTTGCAGCAGCGTGGTCAGCTTCGTCTTGCTTACGTGGCCTCTCAGGCCAACACTGCTGATGTGTTCACCAAGGCACTTCCGCCTTGTGATCATCAGCGTTTCTGTACTGTTCTAGGCCTTGTACCTACTGTGCCTCACTTGCTTACTTCTTGACTCTGCTTGTACTGTACTCTCTATACATATACCTGCATGCTTACACTTGCTAGGTTGTGTTCACTGTATTGTTTGTTCTCCTTTATATAACTCTGCATGTGGGGGTGCTGAGTCTGGGGGTGCGGAGCCGGGGGGTGCAAAGTCTGAGGGTGCTGGGTCTGGGGGTGCTGAGCCTCGGGGTGCGGAGCCTGGGGGTGTTGAGCCTACGGGTGCTGAGTCGGGGGGTGCGGAGTCTGGGGTTGCTGAGCCTCGGGGTGCTCCTTCGTCTGGAGGTCCTGCTAGTGCTTCGCCGCGCCTGTCTCCGCAGCAGCAGCATGAGTGGCTTGTTAAGAGAGCGCGCCCTCAGGGTGGAGCTACCGGAACTGGGGGAGCTGGAGACGCTAGAGCTGGAGGTGTTGGAGTTCTTGCTGGAGCTCGTGGTACTGGGGGTTCTGCGACTGCTGGTCCTGGAGATGCTCGCACCAGGGGTGCTGGAGCTGCCGGGACTAGTGGTGTTGGGAGAGCTAGAGCTGGACACCCTACGGAGTCTGGAGGAACTGGAGTTGGAGGCACTGGCGCGGAAGGCGCTGGAGCTGCAAGAGCCGGAGCCGTTGACCCTGGCACTGGAGGTGCTGGAGGCACTGTGCGGCCGCGACCGTACTTCGTTCCCCTGCTCCAGCAGGTTCTTGGTGTCCCGTCTTCTACTGGTCTTCCTCCTCCCTTCCTGTGTCCACCGGTTGACCAGTCGCAGCCGCCATTACAGCCAGCCTCCCCATTGCTTGCTCCCTCTCCTTACACAGAGCAGTCCGGCGGTCTTACAGAGCGTCGTGAGCATGCCTCTCGTCCTGTCTCGCCTATTCGCACTACTCGTCGCGTTCTTCGTTTGCGTCCTCCTCCTGTCCCTGGCACGCACGCTATGGCACTCCGTCCTTCCTCTGTTCCACTGCGTGTTCCTCTGCCTACTCCTCCTGAGTCCTCTCTTCCTGAGTCTGACTGTGCTCGTGCTGCCAGTCCCTCTGCCTCTCGTCTCCTCGCCACTGCTGTTACTGACCCTTCTTTTGATTCTGCTACTGCGTCTGCTCTCGTTGCTGAGCTGCTTGACTTCGCTGCTGCCTGTCGTCTAGACTACGCCTCTGCCCTTGTTGCTGAGTTTGCGTCTGCCAGTCCTCCATCCGTCGGGGGTGAGTGTGCTCTTGGCACGGACGTCCTTGAGGACAAGCAAGAGGATTTTGAGTCTCTTGCAGCTGCTGTACCTCGTTTCGCTTCCATGCTGCTTGCCCCTGAGGGAGACCCGGATGCACCAGACATCCCGACCCCGCGCTCTTATGCAGAGGCGATTACGGGTCGTTACTCCTCTTAGTGGCAGGCAGCCATGGATGCCGAGATGACATCCTGGAAGTCCACAGGCACCTACGTCGACGAGGTTCCCCCACGTGGGGCGAACATTGTCGATGGCATGTGGATTTTCAGGGTGAAGCGGCCGCCGGGTTCTCCGCCTGCCTTTAAGGCACGTTACGTTGCTCGAGGCTTCAGTCAGTGACATGGGGTTGACTTGTTCCAGATCTTCTCCCCCACCCTGAAGATGACTACTCTTTGGGTGTTGCTGCTCGTTGCTTCTCAGCGTGATTACGAGTTGCACTCTCTGGACTTCAGCACAGCTTTCTTGCAGGGCAGCCTGCACGACGAGATCTGGCTGCGCCGACCACCTGGCTTCACTGTGACGTTTCCAGCAGGTACCCAGTGGAGCCTCCGCCGGCTAGTATACGGTCTCCGCCAGGCGCCTCGCGAGTGGCACGACACACTCAGGACTACATTTGCGGCTCTTGGGTTTGCTCCTTCTACTACTGACCCGTCACTGTTTCTCCGCACCGACACCTCGCTGCCGCCGTTCTACGTCATCGTCTACGTCGACGACCTGGTCTTTGCCACTGCTGACACCGAGGCACTGACCCTTGTGAAGTCCGAGCTGCAGAAGAGACACACCTACACTGATCTGGGTGAACTGCGCAGCTATCTTGGCTTGCAGATCACCCGGGACAGAGCACGGCACCATCACACTGACTCAGTCACACATGATGCACCAGGTCCTTCAGTGCTTCGGCTTCCAGTTCTCCTCGCCACAGGCCACTCCTCTGTCTACCAACCACTCGCTCTCAGCTCCACCTTCGAACGAGTCCGTAGAGCCGAGTGGTCCGTACCCAGAGCTTGTGGGTTGCCTCATGTACTTGATGACGTGCACACGACTTGACCTCGCGTACCCTCTTAGCCTTCTGGCTCGCTACGTGGCTCCCGGTAGGCACCAAAAGATGCACTGGGATGCTGCAAAGAGGGAACTGCATAACCTGTGCAGTTCGTCAGGCATGGGGCTCATGCTTGGAGGACGGGGTCCAGTTGTCCTCACTGGTCACGCAGACGCTTCCTAGGTTGACGACTCAGCTACACAGCGGTCGTCACAGGGTTACACCTTCAGCCTTGGTTCCGGCTCTGTTTCCTGGCGGTCCACCCGCTCGTCTTCGGTTCTCAGCTCCAGTTGTGAGGCTGAGATCTATGCTGGGGCCATGGCTGCTCAGGAGCTATGCTGGCTCACCTACCTGCTGACTGGCTTGGGAGAGCAGTCTCGTTCGCCTCGAGTTCTGTACTTTAGACAACAAGGCCATGATTGCCTTGTGTCAGGAGCAAAGACTGGAGCACAGAACGAAGCACATCGCTCTGCGATACTTTTTTGCTCGAGAGTTGCAGCAACGTGGCCAGCTTCGTCTTGCATACGTGGCCACTAGGGCCAACACTGCTGATGTATTCACCAAGGCACTTCCGCCTTGTGATCATCAGTGCTTCTCTACTGTGTTAGGCCTTGTGCCTACTTTGCCTCACTTGCTTACTGCTTGACTCTGCCTGTGCTGTGATCTATATATATACCTGCATGCTTACACTTGTTAGGGTATGATCACTGTATTGTTTGTTTTCTTTATATAACTCTTCATGTGATTTGGCCTTGTGGGCCTTTGCTTGTGCTGGGACTGTGTGGTGACTTTGTGATCCACCCTGAGCTTGCCTTGCTTTTTTTGACTGGTCTTGTGACCACTTGTTCTCCCCCACTTTGCCTATGGGGGTGTGTCAAACTTATATATAGCTTACATTGTGTAGGCTGTAGTGGGTAGCCCATAAGGGGTACAACCCAATTAGGGTTAGTACTTGTACCCAATTCTTTGCTAGTTCATTCATCCTCGTTCATTATTCTGACAGTTCAAGCTTACATAGAAGACTTGGCTCTCCGAGTAGCCCCACAGCCAGTGGATGGTGTTGACCCAGGCCGTAATTTGGTGGGTCGTGCTCGCAGCACTCGCCCCAAGAAGCACTCCAAGACAACGGGGACGTTGCCAAGTGGAGGGGGAGGAGTGTAATGCATCGCCTTCTTACCCTATGAACAATCCTAGCTATGACTCTCTAAAGCACTACCTACGTAAGGTAGCGACTTACGGGAAGAGAAGGTTGGAGGAGATGAAGGGTGACTGGTCCACAATTGTGGACAACCACCCACTAAAAGACAAGCATGGTTGGGAACCAACCCAACCTCCACATTGGTTGGAATTCCAACCAATAGCAACTGAAGATTTATGTTACAAGTTACAACATATAACAAAACAGTCCTTATCACAATTGTTTTGCTCTCATCGGTTGCAAATCCAACCATTGTGCCACCTAAGCCAACTCACCCCTAGGAGCTCCTTGCCCTTGTTGCCATGGAGGAAATGGAGCTCCCCAAGGAGGTCTAGGAGGGGTGTGAGCTAATCATGCTCATTCTCAACTCCCAACTTCCAATTAACCAAAAATGGAAATTGGATTTTCTCTCCAAGTAGAAGACTTTTCCCTCACAAGTGCTCTATGCTCCAACTACTCTTTTGGTGAAGCTACTCCATCACTCTCTAAGCTTCAACTACCAAGTATTCAAGGCTCAAGGCTAGCATAGAGACTAGTTGATCTTGTGTGTGCTTGTTATTGGCGTTTCATAAGCCTATTATAGACCCTTTTGTGGCCATTGGTTATAAGCCGGGGTCTTCATTCTGATTTTAAGGGCGTTTCTTTATAAGGCCGTGTTACATTTGGTATTCAGAGCTTTCGTTATCTATATATATATATATATATGAGGAGTTTCTAGCTCTTACAGTCTTGTTGCTGAGTCTGTCTGTCCTCCGTCCGTCGGGGGTGTGCCATCCCTTAGCAGTGACGTCCTTGAGGGCAGGCAGTTTGAGCTTGAGTGTCTTGCGGCCGCTTTACCTCGTTTCGCATCCATGTTGCTTTGCCCTAAGGGAGACCCAGATGCACTTGACATCCCTACCCCTCGCTCTTACGCTGAGGCGGTCACGGGTGAGTACTCCTCTAAGTGGCAGACAACCATGGACGCAGAGATGGCTTCCTGGAAGTCCACAGGCACCTACGTCAACGAGGTTCCTCCTCTTGGGGCGAACATAGTCGATGGCATGTGGATTTTCAGAGTGAAGCGGCCGTCGGGTTCTCCGCCTGCCTTCAAGGCGCGTTACGTTGCTCGAGGCTTCAGTCAGCGACAGGGGGTCGACTTCTTCCAGACCTTCTCCCCCACACCGAACATGACTACTCTTCGGGTGTTGCTGCACGTTGTAGCACAGCGTGACTACGAGCTGCACTCCCTCGAGTTCTCCATAGCTTTCTTGCAGGGCAGCCTTCAGGAGGAGATTTGGCTGCGCCGCCCACCTGGCTTCATTGGGTCGTTTCCTGCGGGTACCCAGTGGAGCCTCCGGCGGCCAGTCTACGGTCTTTGCCAGGCGCCCGGCGAGCGGCATGACACACTGAGGACGACACTTGCGGCTCTTGGGTTTGCTCCTTCCTCTACGGACCCGTCGCTGCCCACTCCTCTGCCTACTGGCCACTCGCTCTCAGCTCCACCTTTGGACGAGTCCGTAGAGCCGAGTGGTCCGTATTCAGAGCTTGTGGGTTGCCTCATGTACCTAATGATGTGCACACGACCTGACCTCGCATACCCTCTTAGCCTCTTGGCTCGCTACGTGGCTCCCGGTAGACACCGAAAGGTGCACTAGGATGCTGCAAAGAGGGTACTGCATTACTTGTCCAGTACATCAGGCATTGGGCTCGTGCTTGGAGGACGGGGTTCAGTGGTATTCACAGGACACTCTGACGCTTCTTGGGCCGACAACCAGGCGACTCAGCGTTCGTCACAGGGTTACACCTTCAGACTTGGCTCTTCTGTCTCGTGGAGGTCCACTCGTTCTTCTTCTGTGCTTGGTTCCAGCTGGGAGGCCGAGATCTACGCTAGGGATATGGCTGCACAGGAGCTACACTGGCTGACCTACCCGCTGACCGACTTGGGAGAGCGGCCTCATTCTCCTCCAGTTCTGTACGTCGACAACAAGGTCATGCTTGCCTTGTGTCACGAGCACAGACTGGAGCACAGAACGAAGCACATTGCTCTTCGCTACTTTCTTGGTCGAGAGCTGCAGCAGCGTGGTCAGCTTCGCCTTTCCTACGTGGCCTCTCGGGCCAACGCTGCTGATGTCTTCACCAAGGTCCTTGGGTCTGGTGATCATCAGCGTTTTCGCACTGCTCTTGGACTTCTTCCCCTTCTGCCTCACATGCTGGTTACCTGACTTGCCTTGTACTGTGGTCTCTATATATATACATGCATGCTTGCTCTTGCTAGGTTGTGATCACTGTACTGCTCGTGTTTTTATAACTCTGCATGTGAACTGGCCTTGTGGCTGCTTGCTTGTGCTTAGAGTGCGTGGTGATCTTGAGATCCACCCTGGGCTTTGTTTTGTTTGCTTCTCCTGACTGGTCTTGTGACCACTGTTTGGTTTGGCTATCCCCTACTTCACCTATGGGGGTGTGTCAAAACATCATATGCTTAATATCTTTCTAGGCTATGTAGGGGTTATCCTTAGAGGGTACACAACATTACTCGACACTCTTGTATCCCCCCCCTTACCTAATCGACCATCCTTCTCACTAGATTCTAACAGAAAAATCAGCCTTGGGTAAGAAATAAATGTTGAAAAAAGGCTCAATCATCGTAAAAGGGCTGCAATCCGAGGCCTTGCTTCCAACTCATTCAAGTTTTGGGGAGGTGGGGTAGACGTCCCTCGGTGCCCAGTTCCTGTTGTCCAATGTTAGTTATGTTAGGCTGTAGTGGGTCACTCCCTATGGGGTACAACCCTTTGTTAGGGTTGCTACTCATACCATTCATCCTGCTTTAGTCAATCATTCCTTTCTTGACATGGTTTCAGAGTAGGTCCCAGTTAGGACCGATTTTTTTTTTAGGGCCCACCGTATTCGTTTCGCTCTGCCCGGAAGTCGCTTTTTCCCTGCCCGGCCCGTTGTGTCTTCCCTGACCAGCACGCCGTCGCGCTGCTGCCCTGCCCTGCCCGCGCACTACCACGCTGCCTGCCCAAAACCGCGCGCTGACGCGCTGCCTTGTATGCCCGGCCGCCTGCTGCTCCCGCTGCCCGCTTGCTGCTCGCGCCGCCCGCCTGCTGCTCGCGCTGCCTTGTGCCGCCTGCGCTGCCTACTCGCTGCTGACCCGCCGCCCGCTGCCCTTCGCGCTGCATTGCCCGCGCTGCTTGCGTGCGCCCTGCCTGAGCCACCCGCGCATTGCCCTGCGCCGCCCGCTCACGCCCCTGCCCTGCCCCTACTGCACTGCTGCACTGCCAGCTCGTGCCCTGCCCTGCCCTGCTTGCGTGCCTGTTGCTGTTGCTTGCACCGCCGGCTAAGGCGCCTGCTGCTGCTGCCTGCGAGCCGCCGAGCTGAGCCGCCAAACCGAGCCGCCCAGTCGAGCCGCCCGTTCGAGCCGCCCTGCAGAGCTGCCCAAACCGAGCCGCCCTACTGAGCCGCTCCTTACTGCTGCTACTGCTACTACTATTGCTGCTGCTGCCACTACCGTTCCACTGCTATGGCGACCCCTACTGTTCTCACCTTTGACGGAGAGGGCCACCCGGTAGACTTCGAGTCCTGGCTAGAGGATCTCCATTGGTACCTGCACAGCCAGACTAGGGAGGATGTCTCTCTCTTTGAGCATACCTCGGGGTCCCTCGATGCCCCTCCTGACTCAGCTGCTCATGTAGACCGGTCCAAGTGGACTTCTCGTGACGCTACTGCCGCTCTTTCTGTCCGTAGCCACATTCCGCTAGACCAGCGCTCCCACGTTCGCCAGCTTAAGATGGCCAAGGCGCTTTACGACGCTGTAGTCAGGCGCTACTCGTCCCCGTCGTCAACCACTGTAGGCCGTCTGGCGCTGCCGTTCCTCTTTCCCGAGCTGTCGGACTTCACCACTGTAGCCAACCTCCTGACTCACTTGCGCTCCCTTGAGACCTGCTATGATGCTGCCCTCGAGCCTGCCTTTAGGGCTGAGAACAAGCCACCCATTTATCTCACCCTTTACTTTCTCACGACCCGCCTCCCTGACTCCCTTCGTGCTCTACGCGACCACTTCCTCACTCTAGACCCCACGAAGATCACCCTCGCCTTGTTTGAGTCCCGTCTCTTAGAGGCTGAGTCCGCTGCCCTAGTTGTCGCTGCCTCTTGTGGCACTCCCCTCCCCTCTGTATTTCAGGGGTGCTCCCCCTCCCTGCTTGCGCTGTCTATTGCCTCTGCTGCTTCTGTTGACCTCTTCGGTGCTGAGGAGGTCAGTGTTGCGTCTGCTCCTAGTGGGAGGCGCCGCAGCGAAAAGGGCAAGGGTGGCAAGGGTGGGGGTGGCAGGGGTGGTGAGGATGGCGGGGGCAGCGGTGGTGGCGGTGGAGGTGGTGGTGGTGGGGGAGGAGGAGGTGGACGCGGTGCGGGAGGAGGAGGGGGTGGTGGGAGCAATGGGGGTGGTGGAGGGGGTGGGGGTGGCACTAGGGGTGGAGCTGGAGGAGGAGGGGCTGGAGGTCCCGCCACTCGTTCAGCTGCGTCTGGTGGTGCAGCGGGGGTTGGCGGTGGCTCTGGGGGTGGCCAGCAGCAGCAGCCGAGCCGCCAGGCGCAGCTCTCGCCGCAGCAGCTTCGTGAATGGGAGATCCGATGTGGCAGCTCAGGTGGCCCAGCTCGCTGCGGATACGTCCGTCGCACAGATCAGCCTGGAGCGACCTGCACTCGCACTGACCACACCGAGTCTCGTTGCTTCTTTTGCCTCGTGGATATGTATCGTGCGGAGCATGGTTAGCACATGACGACTCCTGACTGGCTCGCCTTGCTGAAGAAGGACGTAGATGTTTTTGCTTGTTACTGGGCTATGATCCATGCTGGCATGTATGCGTTTATGCTGCTTCTGCTAGTGTTGAGGATGATTGTTACTCGTGTGTGCCTAGAGTTGCTAGGGTAGAGGCTGCTAGTCTTGGTGCTTTTGACTCAGCTGGCACAAGTGCAGAGCCTGAGGAGGCCTTGCACACTTTTACTCTCGACTCAGGCGCTCTCGTTGCTTCTTCCGCGACAGCACCACAGTCACACCGCTCACAGTCCCGGTCCCTGTCACACTGGCCGACCCCTCCGGGGGCCCGGTAGTCGCTCGTGGCGCCACTGTTCTCCCTTGTCCAGTGGCCCCTTCCGGCCTCCTCACAGGTCTCCACCTCCCCTTGTTCGCTAAGAACTTGGTGGCTACCTCTATCCTCCAGGTACAGTGGGTCACTGTCACCCAGCCTGGAGGCGAGCTAGTGGCGATCTGTACGGACTCGCTCACTTGTGAGCACCTCGCCACATTCACTCGGAGGCCTGGTTCTCGCCTGTACACACTGACCACTGAGTCTGCACTGGTAGCTGAGTCAGGTCAGGTAGCTGTGTTGGTTGAGGTTGCTGCGTCGGTTGAGGTCGCTGCATCTTGTTTGTGTCGTCTCCTCACGCACCAGACTCTCCTCTGGCACCACCGTCTTGGCCACCCCTCCTTATCACGCCTGCGTGGCATACACTCCCGTCTCCTTGTGTCTGGCCTCCCCAGGTCCTTGCCCCCGCTTCTGAGGTCGCTTGCATCGCCCTGCCTTCCCTGCGTCGAGGGGCGGCAGCACGCCGCTCCTCACTCCTCGTTTCCTCCTACCACAACTCCTCTGCAGACCCTGCACATGGACGTGTGGGGCCCCGCCCGCATCACTGGACAGGGTGGCGAGCACTACTTTCTGCTGGTTGTAGATGACTTCACACGCTACACCACGGTCTTTCCCTTGCAGAGCAAGGCGGATGTCCGCGGTGTCTTGATCCGCTGGATCCGCGCTGTCCGTCTCCAGCTCAGCGCTCGGTTCCGTCAGGACCTCCCAGTCCTACGGCTGCACTCTGACCGAGGTGGTGAGTTTCCTTGCGCCTCCTTGAGGACTTCTGTGGTGCTGAGGGCATCATTCAGTCGTACACGCTTCCGGCCTCTCCACAACAGAATGGGATTGACAAGCACCACATTGGTCTGGTCATGGAGGTTGCTCGCACCTCCATGATCCATGTGGCTGCTCCCCATTTTCTGTGGCCGTTTGCGGTACGATACGCCGCTGCGCAACTCAACCTCTGGCCCCGTGTCTCCCACCTGGAGACCTCCCCTACTTTACAGTGGACAGGCGAGGTTGGTGATGCGTTGGCGTTTCAGGTTTGGGGTTCCCTCTCTCTTGTCCGCGATTTGCCCACGGGCAAGCTCTCTCCACACACTCTTCGATGTGTGTTCCTTGGCTTTCCCACCGACGCACCGCCCTGGCAGTTTTACCACCCAGGCTCTCGTCGTGTGCTGTCCTCCCGCGACATCACCTTTGAAGAGTATGTCTGCTTCTACCGTCTTCACCCCCACCTTAGTTCCCTGGTACCCCTCCCACCTCTCTCCTTGGTGGTCGACCCTCCCCGGTAGCCCCCCTCCCTCCTCTCGGTCCCGCTCCCTCAGGTGTGTCTCAGGTAGACCCACCCCCCTTGGTTGAGCCTTTCGAGGTCTCCTCATACACCTCTGGCCCAGCTGAGGGGGGTGACCAGACTGCTGCCGACACCGTGGCCCCTCACGGATCCGCGCGCTTGGCGTTCCCTCCTAGTTTTCCGCCTCGACCGTCTTCACCGCCTCTGCAGCCCGTCGCTGTGGACTCTGGTGCTGCTGGAAGTGGTGACACTGGAGGTGCGGACTCTGGGGGTGCTGGCTCTGGGTGTGCTGCGAGTCCTACGGGTGCTGGAGGTGCTGCTGGAGGTGCTGTGGGTGGAGGTGCTGGTGGTGCTGGTGCTGGTGGTGCTGGTGCTACTGGTGCTGGGGCACGTCGGCATGAGGCTCTCTCGCCGGAGCGACTTCGCGATTGGGCTGTCCGTTGGGGCAGCCCTGGTGGCGGTGCTGGACGTACAGAAGCTGGAGGTCCTGGAGGTGCTGGACCTGGAGGTGCTAGTGCTGGTGTTCCTGGAGTTGACCGTGGTGGAGGTACTGGTACTGGAGGCACTGGTGCTACTGGAGGTACTGGAGGTTCTGGTTCTATGGGTGTTGTTGCGGGTGCTCCTGTCTCACGTCGACAGGAGCCTCTCTCGCCGGAGCGGCTTCGCGAGTGGGCTGTCCGGCGGGGCAGCCCCGGTGGCGGAGCTGGGCGTGTTGGCGCTGGAGGTATTGGAGGTACTGGCCCTGTAGGTGCTTGTGCTGTTGGTCCAGGAGTTGGAGGTACTGGCGGTCCTGATGCTGGAGTTGGAGGTATTGTGGGTGGTCACCCCACTCAGCTGTGTCTGCGCAGCATGCACTCCTGTCTCCTTGCCTCTGGTCTCCCCAAGTCCCTGCCCCCGCTCTCGAGGTCGCTTTCTCCGCCGTGCCTTCCTTGCATCGAGGGGCGGCAGTGCGCCGCTCCTCACTCCTCCTCGTTTCCTCCAACCACAGCTCCTCTGCAGACCCTCCACATGGACGTGTGGGGTCCAGCCCGTGTCACTGGACAGGGCGGCGAGCGCTACTTTCTGCTGGTTGTTGACGACTACATGCGCTACACCACAGTCTTCCCCTTGCACAGCAAGGCGGACGTCCGCAGTGTCTTGATTGGCTGGATCCGCGCTGTCCGTCGCCAGCTCAGCGCTCGGTTCTAGCAGGACCTCCCGGTCATGCGACTGCTCTCTGACCGAGGTGGTGAGTTTTCCTCCTACCTCCTCGAGGACTTCTGTGGTGTTGAGGGCATCATCCAGTCGTTCATGCTTCTGGCCTCTCCACAACATAATGGGATTGCAGAGCGCCGCATTGGCTTGGTCGTAGAGGTTGCTCGCACCTCCCTTGTCCATGCGGCGGCTCCCCATTTTCTGCAGCAGATTGAGGTCCGATACGCCGCGCACCAGCTCAACCTCTGGCCCCGTGTCTCCCACCCGGAGACCTCCCCTACTCTGCGGTGGACGGGAGAGGTTGGTGATGCGTCGGCGTTTCGGGTCTGGGGTTCCCTTGCTCGTCCGCGATCCTCCCGCGGGCAAGCTCTCTCCTCGCACTCTTCGCTGCGTCTTCCTTAGCTTTCCTACCAATGCACCGCCATGGTAGTTTTACCACCCGGGTTCTCACCGTGTCCTCTCCTCCCAGGACGTCACTTTTGACGAGTCTGTCTGCTTCTACTGTCTCCACCCCCACCACAGCTCCCCCGTGCCCCTCCCGCCTCTCTTCCTGGTACCCGACCCCCACCCCCCCCCAATAGCAACCCTCTCCCCGCAGGGTCCTGCTCCCTCAGGTGTCTCCCAGTTTGACCCACCCCCCTTGGTTGTGCCGTTGGAGGTCTCCTCCGACACCTCTCGCCCACCTGAGGGGGGTGACCCAGCTGCTGACGACACAGCAGCCACTCGCCGCTCACCGCGCTTGGCGACCCCTCCTGGGTTTCCGCCTAGGCAGTCTTCACCACCTCTACACCCAGTCGCTGTGGACTATGGGGCTGCAGGAGGTGGTGACACTGGGGGTGCGGACTCTGGGGGTGCTGGTTATGAGGGTGCTGCGTGTCCTACTGGTGGTGGAGTTGTGGGTACTCCTGCCGGAGACTCCGGAGGTGCTGGAGGTACTGGTGTTAGAGATGCTGGAGCTGGAGGCACTGGAGCTGCTGGTGCTGGAGGTACTGGTGCTGGAGGTGCTGGAGCTGCTGATTCTGGAGGTACTGGAGTTGGAGGTGCTGGAGGTACAGGAGCTGGAGGTACTGGAGGTACTGGAGCTAGAGGTGCTGGAGGCGCTGGAGCTGGAGTTACTGGAGGTGCTGTAGCTGGAGGTACTTGAGGTGCTGGAGCTACTGGTGCTGGAGGTACTGGAGCTACTGGTGCTAGAGGTGCTGGAGTTGGAGGTGCTGGAGGTACTGGAGTTGGAGGTACTGGAGGTAATGGAGCTGTGCTGGAGGTGCTGGAGCTGGAGGTGCTGGAGCTACTGGCGGTACAGGTGCTGGAGGTACTTGAGCTGGAGGCTCTGGTACTAAAGGTACTGCGCAGCGGCGACCGTTTTTCTTCCCGCAGCCGCAGTCACCGCTGCCACCACCTGACTCGGCACTTCACCAGGTTCTTAGTCTTCCATCTTCCACTCGCCTTACTCCACCTCTCCTGTGTCCTCCGCCTGACCAGTCACAGCCGCCGTTACTGCCTGGCTCCCCAATGCCTGCTTCTTCTCCTTACCCTATGCAGACAGACTCCCTGACAGGTCGTCGTGAGCTTGAGTCTCGTCCTGCCTCCCGTGTTCGCACTGTCCGTCGTGTTCCTCGTCCTCGTCCTCCACCTGTCCCCGGCACACACACAATGGCACTTCGTCCTTCTTCTGTTCCACAGCGTGTTGCTCTGCTGTCTCCTCTGGCGTCCTCTCTTCCTGACGTTCCTGACCCTGAGTCCGACCTTGCTCGTGCTGCTAGTCCTACTGTCACTCGTTTCCTTGCCACTCTTATCACTGACCCTTCCTTTGAGTCTACTACTGCGTCTGCCTTAGTCACTGAGCTCGTAGACTTTGTTGCTACCTGTCGTCTCGACTACATCGCGAGTCTTGTTAATGATTATGAGTCTGACTGTCCTCCGTCTGTCGGGGGTGAGCTTGCCCTTGGCAGTGATGTCCTTGAGGACAGGCAGGTTGAGATGGAGTGCCTAGCCGCTATTGTACCTCATCTTGCTGCCATGCTGCTTTGCCCTGAGGGAGACTCGGATGCACTTGACATCCCTACCCCGCGCTCTTACGCAGATGCGATTTCAGGTCAGTACTCCTCTCAGTGGCTGACAGCCATGGACGTAGAGATGGCATCCTGGAAGTCCACAGGCACCTACGTCGACGAGGTTCCCCGGGGCAAACATAGTCGCTGGCATGTGGATTTTCAAGGTGAAGCGGCCGCCGGGTTCTCTGCCTGCCTTCAAGGCGGTTATGTTGCACGAGAGTCAGCGACAGGGGGTCGATTTCTTCCATACCTTCTCTCCCACCCTGAATATGACTACTATTTGGGTCTTACTACACGTTGCAGCGCAGCGTGACTACGAGCTCCACTCGCTTGACTACTCCACAGCCTTCCTGCAGGGTAGCCTTCACGAGGAGATCTGGCTGCGCCGCCCACCTGGCTTCATTGCGTCGTTTCCTGAGGGTATCCATTGGAGCCTCAGGCGGCCAGTCTACGGTTTCCGCCAGGCGCCCCGGGAGTGGCACGACACACTAAGGACTACACTTGCGGCTCTTGGGTTTGATCCTTCGACTGCTGACCCGTCGTTGTTTCTACGCACCGACACTTCTCTACCGCCGTTCTACATCCTCGTGTACGTCGACGACTTGGTTTTTGCTACTGCTGACACTGAGGCACTGGCCCTTGTGAAGGTGGGGCTGTAGAAGAGACACACTTGCACTGACCTGGATGAACTACGCAGCTATCTTGGCTTGCAGATCACCTGGGACAGAGCAAGGCGCACCATCACTCTGACTCAGTCACACATGGTGCTGCAGGTCCTTCAGCGCTTCAGCTTTCGGTTCTCCTCGCCACAGCCCACTCCTCTGCCTACAGGCCACTCGCTCTCAGCTCCACCTTCGGACGAGTCCGTAGAGCCGAGTGGCCCGTATCCAAAGCTTGTGGGCTGCCTCATGTACCTGATGACGAGCACATGACCTGACCTCGCGTACCCTCTCAGCATCCTGGCGCGCTTCGTTGCGCCCGGGAGGCACCGGAAGGACCACTGGACAGCTGCTCAGAGGGTACTACTGCATTGCTTGTGCAATACATTAGGCATGGGGCTTGTGCTTGGAGGACGGGGTCGAGTTGTGCTCACCGGGCACTCTGACACGTCTTGGGCTGACGACCAGGCGACCCAGCGGCCGTCATAGGGTTACACTTTCAGTCTTGGCGCTGGTTCTGTCTCCTGGAGGTCCACCTGCTTGTCTTTTGTGCTTAGTTCCAGCTGTGACTTAGAGATCTACGCTGGGGCTATGGCTGCACAAGAGTTACACTGGCTGACCTACTTGCTGACTGACTTGGGCGAGCGGCCTCGTTCTCCTCCAGTTCTGTACCTCGACAATAAGGCCATGATTGCTTTGTGTCGGGAGCAGAGGCTGTGTCAAATTATAAGTTTACTGCTATCTATGCTGTAGTGGGTTTAGCCTTAGGGGGTACAGTAAATTGCTCGACACTTCATTGTATCCCCCTCCTTGCCCTAATCCACATCATTCCTTCTCAAACTCTCTCGACATTGAACCCTAGCATGGTTCCTACACTCACTATAGCTACTATTTCAACATGGTATCAGAGCAGTTTCGACCTTTTTGGGCCCACCACCTACTGCCCTGCTAGCCTAGGCCTCGGCCCGTCGCCCCTTGGCGTCGCCCCTAGCCCCTAGGCTCGGCCCCTTGGCCCCGTCGCCCCTAGCTGGAGCCCCTCGGCCCCTTGGCCCCATCGCCCCTAGCCGCGGCCCCTGGGCCCCGTCGCCTCGGCCCCTTGGCCCCGTCGCCCCTAGCTGGAGCCCCTCGGCCCCTTGGCCCAGTCGCCCCTAGCCGCGGCCCCTAGGCCCCGTCGTCTCGGCCCCTCGCGACCCTAGGCCCGACGCCCCGTCGCCTCGGCCCCTTGGCCCCGTCACCCCTAGCCGCGACCCCTAGGCCCCGTCGCCCCCAGCTGCGGCCCCTCGCGACCTGTCGCCCCTAGCCGCGGCCCCGGTGCCCCGTCGCATCATGGAGGGTAAGGGGGTGGCAAGAGGGGTGACAATTTCTTCCTGCCCGCGCGCCCTGCAGTCGCACGCGCAGCTCCGCCCCCGCCCCCCTCCCCCCCCTCCCCCCCCTCCCCCCCCTCCATGGGGACGGGGGGGAGAGGGTGTGAGGGGGTGGCGGATGTGCCTCAGCAGCAGCAGCTGCCGCCACGCCTCCTCCTCTCTCTCTCCCTGCCGCACCTTGTGTTGGGAGGGGGGGGGGAGCTTGGAGGTTCAGGGGGAGGCAGGAGGGGATCTGCAGCACCAGCCCCCCCCGCCCCCCCTTTCTCCTCCATCCCTGGGGGGTGAAGGATTGTGGAGCAGCAGTGGGGGGGAGGGGATCTGCAGCACCAGCCCCCCCTGCCCCCCCCTTCTCCTCCATCCCCCTGCTGCGGGTGCAGCAGTGAGGGGGAGGGGATCTGCAGCACCAACCCCCCCCCCGTCCCCCACCTTCTCCTTCATCCCTGGGGGGTGTCGGATAGTGGAGCAGCAGTGGGGGGGAGGGGATCTGCAGCACCAGCCCCCCCCGCCCCCCCCTTCTCCTCCATCCCCCTGCTGCGGGTGCAGCAGTGGGGGGGAGGGGATCTGCAGCCCTGTGCGCCCTGCTGCCCTGCAGCCCTGTGCGCCCTGCTTCCCTGTTCGCCCCGCGCGCCCTGCGGCCCTGCAGCCCTGTGCGCCCTGCAGCCCTGCTGCGCCCCGCGCGCCCTGCTGCCCTGCAGCCCTGCTGCGCCCCGCGCGCCATGCTGCCCTGCTGCCCTGTGCGCCCCGCGCGCCCTGCAGCCCTGCGCGCCCCGCGCGCCCTGCTGTCCTGCTGCCATGCGCGCCCTGCAGCCCTGCGCGCCCCGCGCGCCCTGCTGCCCTGCAGCCCTGTGCGCCCTGCTGCCCTATTTGCCCCGCGCGCCCTTGCTGTTGCCGCTACAGCCCTTGCTGCTGCCGCTACAGCCCTTGCTGTTGCCGCTACAGCCCTTGCTGCTGCCGCTACAGCCCTTGCTGTTGCCGCTACAGCCCTTGCTGCTGCCGCTACAGCCCTTGCTGCTGCCGCTACAGCCCTTGCTGCTGCCGCTACAGCCCTTGCTGCTGCCGCTACAGCCCTTGCTGCGGCCGCTACAGCCCTTGCTGTTGCCGCTACAGCCCTTGCTGCTGCCGCTACAGCCCTTGCTGCTGCCGCTACAGCCCTTGCTGCTGCCGCTACAGCCCTTGCTGCTACCGCTACAGCCCTTGCTGCTGCCGCTACAGCCCCTGCTGCTGCCGCTACAGCCCTTGCTGCTGCCGCTACAGCCCTTGCTGCTGCCGCTACAGCCCCTGCTGCTGCCGCTACAGCCCTTGCTGCTGCCGCTACAGTCCTTGCTGCGGCCGCTACAGCCCTTGCTGCTGCCGCTACAGTCCTTGCTGCTGTCGCTACAGCCCCTGCTGCTGCCGCTACAGCCCTTGCTGCTGCCGCTACAGCCCTTGCTGCTGCCGCTACAGCCCTTGCTGCTGCCGCTACAGCCCTTGCTGCTGCCGCTACAGCCCCTGCTGCTGCCGCTACAGCCCTTGCTGCGGCCGCTACAGCCCTTGCTGTTGCCGCTACAGCCCGTGCTGCGCCCCGCGCGCCCTGCTGCCCTGCAGCCCTGTGTGCCCTGCTGCCCTGCAGCCCTGTGCGCCCTGCTGCCCTGTGCGCCCCGCGCGCCCTGCAGCCCTGCGCGCCCTGCTGCCCTGCAGCCCTGTGCGCCCTGCTGCCCTGCAGCCCTGTGCGCCCTGCTGCCCTGTGCGCCCCGCGCGCCCTGCAGCCCTGTGCGCCCCGCGCACCCTGCTGCCCTGCAGCCCTGCGCGCCCTGCAGCCCTGCTGCGCCCCGCGCGCCCTGCTGCCCTGCTGCCCTGTGCGCCCCGCGCGCCCTGCAGCCCTGCGCGCCCAGCGCGCCCTGCTGTCCTGCTGCCCTGCGTGCCCTGCTCGCCCTGCAGCCCTGCGCGCCCTGCTGCCCTGCAGCCCTGTGCGCCCTGCTGCCCTGTGTGCCCCGCGCGCCCTGCAGCCCTGCGCGCCACGCGCGCCCTGCTGCCCTGCTGCCCTGTGCGCCCCACGCGCCCTGCAGCCCTGCGCGCCCCGCGCGCCCTGCTGTCCTGCTGCCCTGCGCGCCCTGCAGCCCTGCGCGCCCCGCGCGCCCGGCTGCCCTGCAGCCCTGTGCGCTCAGCTGCCCTGCAGCCCTGTGCGCCCTGCTGCCCTGTTCGCCCCGCGCGCCCTGCTGCCCTCCAGCCCTGTGCGCCCTGCTGCCCTGTGCGCCCCGCGCGCCCTGCAGCCCTGTGCGCCCCGCGCGCCCTGCTGCCCTGCTGCCCTGTGCGCCCTGCTGCCCTGTGCGCCCCGTGCGCCCTGCTGCCCTCTGCACGCGCCATGCACAGCCCCCCCCCCGCCCCCCCTTCTCCTCTCTCTCTCCCTGCCACACCTTGTGTTGGGAGGGGGGGGGGGGGGAGCTTGGAGGTTAAGGGGGTGGCAGGAGGGGATCTGCAGCACCAGCCCCCCCCCCCCGCCCCCCCCCCCCCCTTTTCTCCTCCATCCCTGGGGGGAGGGGATCTGCAGCACCAGCCCCCCCCCCCCCCCCCCCCCCCCTCCTTTCTCCTCCCTCTTCCTGCTGCGCGTGCAGCAGTTGGGGGGAAGGGAGGGGTGTGGGGGCGGAATATGTGAAGGGGGTGGGTTATGGGGGTGGCGGGCTCTTGGTGGGTATGGGGGTGGCAGGAATGAGGAGCCAACTGGCGCCCCTCCTCCTCTCTCTCTCTCACGGCCACGCGTGCCACTGTGGGGGGAGGGTGAGGCGGTGGTTTGTTGACTTTTTTGCTCGTCTGCCGTAGCCTTGCCCTGCTTGTGTTCGCACCTGTATATCTTTTGTTTCTTCTCCTGACTGGTCTTGTGACCGCTTTGTTGTGTTTGCTATCCCCCACTTCGCCTATGGGGGTGTGTCAAATTATAAGTTTACTGCTATCTAGGCTGTAGTGGGTTTAGCCTTAGGGGGTACAATAAATTGCTCGACACTTCATTGTATCCCCATCCTTGCCCTAATCCACATCATTCCTTCTCAAACTCTCTCGACATTGAACCCTAGCATGGTTCCTACACTCACTATAGCTACTATTTCAACAGGCTGGAGCATAGAACGAAGCACTTTGCTCTTCGTTACTTTCTCGCACGAGAGCTGCAGCAGCGTGGGCAGCTACGCCTTGCTTACGTGGCCTCACAGGCCAACATTGCTGATGTCTTCACCAAGGCCCTAGGGTCTGGTTATCATCAGTGTTTCTGTACTGCTTGTGGGCTTGTGCCGACTCTACCTCACCTGCTTGTCTCTTGATCTTGTTCTGTCCTTGATGTACTCTGTTATATATCTATACTTGCTAGGTTATTTGCACTTGCTCGGTGTTGATCATTATAAACCTGCATGTGAACTGGCCTTGTGGCCGCTTGCTTGTGCTCGGACTGCGTGGTGATCTTGTGACCATTGTTTGCTCTTGCTATCCCCCACTTCGCCTAAGGGGGTGTGTCAAAACATATGTTTTTATTGTTATCTAGGCTATATAGGGGCTAGCCTTAGTGGGTACACAAATCACCTCGACACTTAGGATTGTACCCCCATCCCTCACCTAATTGATCATTCCTTTCCTTAGATTCTAAGAGTATCACCTTGAAATCAGGAAGCACCTGGGGCAAGACATGTCAACAAAATGCCTTTCGTAAGTATACCTGCGAGCATGATGCCTGTCGCGATAGTCGCGATAGTCGCTCGCGACTATATTCGTGTCGCAGGGTCCCGAGAATGATCGGTATGGAACCGCAGCTTACGTTTCATTGTCATCTTGCCGCTCACTAAATACATAAATGGGTATGCCGATCTCAGCCTTGCGGGGACGGCGCTGGAGTAGGGGACAGCGGAGGGGACACAACGCGGAGAGGGGAAGGAAGAGGAAAGGGGGGAGACAAGGTGGGTGGATGAAAGTGACAGCAGGGGCAACCATCACCTCCTTCGCGAGAAACCCCTTTCCCCCTTCACCAGGAAAGGCTTTGCTGCATATTGACGCTTGCGTAGGATGAGCAACAAAACCTCCTAATAATTTCGTCGGAAAGAACTTCGTTTCGGCAGCGACGTTGCTTGCCTGCTCTAGTCCAGTCTAGGAAATTATTGTTAGCCTCCTTGTGCAGCGATGTTTTCAACCGCCGTTCGTTCGATTACGATGTCACGGGCAAAAAAAACACGTACAAGAGGCGACGTCAATCGCATACCAAGTAATCTCTGCGTATTTACATTTCTTTGCTTCATTCTTTTCAGATCTCAGTTTGTTTCTTGATCCGTAGCTGGTAGTAACCAGAAGCTTTGTCCACCATGGCTCGTGCAACCCTTCTCTTCGTGAAAGTTACAATCGTCATCGTCGTCATCTCTTCGCTCATCTGCATGCCGTGCGCGCTCGTGGTTGATGACGGCTTGCCTAAGATGGAAGTTGCAGCCAACGGGGCTGAAGTTCATAACCTGGCGAAGTTTCTTGTGGCTGAGAATAACAAGCAAAAGGTATGTTACACCTGACTTTGTTTATCTGTTGAAACTTCGATGGTGCTTTTGAATTCTGTATATATATATGTATATATATATATTTTACAGAATCAACGGCACAAAATATTGCAGTACACGTTATGTACCTTATCTTGCGCGTCAAAATTGATGACACATGGACCTGACGCATCCTTCCACGCACGCACTCAAGCCCACACACCCATTGACGTTCTGACGCAGGTCGAGCATCACACTCAAACAGTCACATCGTTCCTCACTCCACTCCCTCTCTCCCTCTCTCCATCTCGCCCTCCTCTCCCTCTCTCCCCCTATCCCTCTCCACCTTTCTCCCTCGGTCCCTCTCCCTATGCTATGTGAACTTCAGGCAACAAACCTCCATTTAGTGTCAATGTCTCAGCATCTCAATCGGTTAACAGTAAAACCGGAGCTACTAGGTGGAAGATTCGTCTGATAGCCTACAAGCCAGGCAAAGGCTTTCCTCCCACTAAGTTCCTGGCGATTTTTGTTGAAGTGAAAAGGATCTTGATTTCGTTCGAGGAGCGTAGTAAATGAATTTAATAATGCGGAAAGTGTTGGCATGAAATAAAGCATAGGAAACAGCTCAGGTGCATCTGAGCTTATGGTGAAGGTTGTGGACAATGATAGGGGTGGTAGTGTATAGTGATCCTGTACAACTGCTATGTCCAGGCCTTATTTTATCAGTGTAAATCACCCTGATACCCTGATTATCAGGGTGGTTTTTGGTAGTCACACTGATGCCTTAGGGTAATTTTTTTGGGAGCTAGATTTTTCTTGATATGCCAGGGTTTACGATTAAGGCACACTGATGCCTCAGGGTTGCCGTTCCTCTTAGCGAGTTTTACCCTGAAGCGAGTACCACCCTTCCCCCGCCAACCCCCCCATCCCCCCCCCCCCCCCCCCTCCCCTAACCCCCCTACCCCGTAACCCGGGATTCCCAAATGCCAACTGTCGAAATTGAAAAATTTGCCACGACATTACATGTGCTGGCACGAAGTGGGCCACCATTGGTCAGAAATACAGTTTCTTGTAGACAGTGCCAATGTATCAACTTGGTCATGTTGTCTGACATGCCAAGTTGACCGGTTGACCTCTAGCCCAGTGGGCACCACATTCTTTGCACAACTGTGGGTGGCTCAACTGCTTTGTTTGCCAGCACGATAGGAAACGAGTGCGATTGGGATTGGGGGCACCAGCTCAGTTGTGGAGTGGTCTCGGCTTGGTCACGAGAGACCTCTCTCTCAATCGCGCTTTCCAACAGAGCCTGCCGTTTTGCCAGATACACACCCGCAGCCATGGCGCCTACACTGGACGATGGTGGAGGAGAAGCTGCTGGCGAACCACCTAATGACGCCCCATCGCGGACAGGCCTTGATTTTCTCCGAGGGCTGCATCAGAACCCTCCGCCTGTTTGCACTGCAGGCCCGTCGTCGTACCGCGGTGAAAAATCACTTCCTTCTCGTCCAGCTGTTTCCTCTGCCGTTGAGCTCGACAGTGCTCCCGCCACAGTCATCCCAACAGAGGTCGACGAGTCTTCGTCTGCTGCCTCTAAGAAGAAACGGCGATTTGCGCAAGCATATCTCCCGTTCGGCACGCCCCCTGCGAATCCGACTCCACCTCCGGCCCCCGTCCAAGCTCCCTCGCTTGTGTCTCGTGAACTCACCCGTAGTGGCTACCGAAGTTTGAGTGGCTGCTGCTTGATAAAAACGAGGAAGGGTTGCCGATCTTGCGATGTAGCATATGTGTGGAGCACGGGAAAGATGACGCTAATTTTGGTCGGAACGGAACTGGGGGACGTGATCTGTAGCTCGGCTCAATGCGATGTCACGAGCTGAGCGTCCGCCACGACGACGCTATGAAGAGGCAGCAGACCCTCATGGCGGAGATTGAGAAGCAGAAGCGGATAGACGATTTCGCCAACGCCGACAAGGAGGGTGCGCGGCTCACTCGCCTCATGCGGAGCGTGGAGTTCATCTACGACCACGTCGCTCCAATCGCCATGTTCCCGAAGCTCGTGGGTTTCTTGGCCGAAGAAGGTGTTGCAGACGTCCCACTGCAGTCTTACGGGGTTTCCATTACGCAGTAAGTCTACCGTTGCTTTTGTTTAAATTGATATGAACGAAATTATTTTACTATGGCGAACATACATGCATGACACCAGCTCGCTTCGTGTGGCAGGTATGGCTTCAACGAGATGGCAGGGGCTATGGCAAAGTACCAGCAATCGCAGCAGCTGCAGCATCTACTTGCTTCACCGTTCATCGGCCTCACATGTGATGAGAGCACCGACGGCGCGCGTGGCAAACACTTGATAGTGTTTGCCACTTTCCTCAAGAATGGCGTCGCCGTTACATAATTCTTGGCGCTTCTCATGGTGCAAAAGTGCGACGCTTCATCGCTCTTTACCGTGCTCATGAGCCACTTGGATTCTGTCGGTGTCGACATCAACTGCGTGTCCGGCGTCGGCACTGACGGGGTTTCCGTCATGACGGGCGATAAGGGCGGCCTTGTTTCCCGCCTTTGTGAACGCGTTCCTCATCTTGTCGGGTGTCATTGCGTTGCACATCGGTAATGTCGATGGTACCGTGGATTGGTCCCGTGTTTCTGCTCGTTGTACCGTTGTATTAATTTGTTTCCCATCGTTTACCTATCTGCTACAGAGAGGCGCTCATGTTCAAGGTTGCTGCTAAGGCCTTCCCCGGCTTGAACATGATCGATGAGGGTGTGCGTGCAATTGGGGAAATAATATGTCGCTCGAACATCTGGTTCAAGATGCACAAAACCAACCTGGAGCATCAAGGACTGTTCAATGTCCGCTGGCTGTCGCGGGGAGACGCAATCGCACGGCTGTGCAGAGTTTTCGGGGCAGCGATAGTCATGATTGTGGAGTATGGCCACAAGATTGCAGCAACAGTGTAGACTTTTAAGTTTCACTTTTGTTTGTACTTCCTTGCTGACATTCTTGCAGAGCTAAACGCCCTGAACCAATTTTTCCAGCACCGCAAGGCAAGTGAACTCATATTTTTGGTTGAGTCGCATGTACCTCTGAATTTACTGAACTTAACTGTTTGTGGTTTTTATGTTTCCCAGGTCGACATCACCCAAGTGGCGAAGGATGTGGACCGCACGATCACCATCATCACGCACCGGTACATCGAGTACGGGGAGACATTTGGAGGCCGGGTCAGCAACCAACTGTCGAGATTCATCAAGGACCACGGCGGGGAAAATCGGACGCTTGTGGTTGAAGGGATTGACGACGACGGGCGGCCGACATCACATCGATTCGAACTCAGCGAGAATCCAATCAAGAAGCACAAGTTTGGGGGCACGTTCGTGACTGTGTGAAGTTGTGCACGGGGTTCGCGAAGGAGATCGTGGCCATGATGAAGTTCCGCATGTGGGACTTGCAGCAGATGGGCGGCGCGAAGCTGTTCCAAGTGGGATCGTGGCCGTCCAGGGAGGACCAGAGGGAGATCAAGTGCCTGGTTAGGCTGGCCCAAAACGACGAGCTATTTGGCGGCATGCTCCCTAGTGAGATTGGATTTTGTACATGCCATCACGTCGGATCGGATTCCCCTGTGCATGTCGTCGTAAGATACAAACCACTCATAACCACACACCCGTACATCCACCCTATAAATCCTCGTCCACGTCAAGATTTAACTTCAAGGCGGCGAAGAAGGAGCTCAGGAGCTTCTGTCACATCTTGGCACGTCATCACGTGGGGGAAGATTTCCACCAAGGACTTCATAGCATGCTGAAGAGCAGAGACTGGCGACGTAGCTATCCGAACCTGATGACACTGTAGCTGTGCTGCCACTGAGCACAGTTGAGTGTGAGAGAGGTTTCAGCCGTCAGAACATCATCAAAAGCTGGATGCGCACATCGCTGTGCGATGCACGCCTTGGCGACCTCATGACGCTGCACTTGCTCAAGTACCCGTACGTGTGGCCAGATGTGGTGGACATCTGGCGCAAGCAGAAAACCAGACGACCGGCGAAATCAGTTGCGCAGGCGACCGCAGTGGAAAGAAAGGGGAAAGAGAAAGTGCCGGAGCCAGAAGAAGAAAGTGACCACGAGCAACAGCCGTTTGGCATGTCTGATGATGATGACTAAGATTGTTATTGTGTGCTCTGTTAATAACAATTTCATCAGGGCTTCAAATAATTGTACACTGATGCCCCAGGGTAGAATTTTCAAAACAAGCAGAAATCCTGATGGAAAAGGTTTTTTCACAAGGGGTCACACTGATAATCAGGGTTTTGAACATGTGCAACACTGATCGTAAGGGTTGCTAAAAACAAAAATTTAGCCCTGCTATGGACCATGAATTCCCTTTGAAATGCATCAGCATTACACATTTATAGATTGAAGAAAGTATTGTGCAGTACACCCTGTCATGCGCTTATGTATCATTAGCGCATCATTCAAACCACTGAATTGTTTTCTTCCTCTGAGGGCGTGATCCGTTATTGTTGAGTAATTGAGGTTTTGGGTTTTAACGTTCTGAAATTGGTTTCTGTATGTCATCACTTCTTCGCATTTGACACTCGCACTAAACGCCAATTACGCTTCTCATTGTTAGTATCCCTCAGGATTCTCTCACCCATCCCATACTCCCCCGCATTTGCCACGCCGCGCCTGTTTTCCTTCCATGCGCACCGCAGCCTGCCTTATCCACGTATTTCTCTCCTCGTGCCCACCTCGCATTTTCCTCGCTTCGCACATCTGACCCCACACTTCAGGCGCTCCGCGTTGCGCATTGCGCACTCCGCATTTCCCCGCGATGGCATCCGCCGCCCTCCTCCGCTCGTCCTCCCTCACGGCCTGCCCTGTAAACGTCTTTCCCCTCACGCAAGCCCCCGCGTCGACTCGCCATGTCTCGCTGGGGGTGGCCGCGGGAACGACGAGACGCAACACTCGGCGAGGTATCAACTGCAATGCACCCATCGTTAGAACACCCTTCTTTGATAGTTTGCAGATTCGGCGAGGTAGAATTTTGAAGATGTAGATTCGACAATGGTTTGTAATTCTCACGAATTGCAGTCTTTTGCTCCTTTTCCCGCCCCGATTGTCGTTCGCCTCTCCTTCCGCCCTTCCGCCGTTCCGTCGTTCTGCCCTTCCTCCCTCCCGCCCTTCTGCCCACTCCTATCTGACGCCTTCCCCTCCCGCCTTGCCCCCAGACCTGCGCGTGCGCGCGGAGCAAGGAAGGCGGGCGGGGGAGACAGAGCAGCGCAGCGCAGCGGGGGAGGAGGAGTCGCGGAATGAGCTCCGCCCCATGTCCGTTGCGCCCATGCCCGTCGCCGCCCTTGCCGCTGGTAGGCGCGTGCTGGTAGGTGGAAGGGGGGGGGTTGCTGCTGGTAGCGGGAAAGGGGGAGGGGAGGGGCTTGCTGCGGGTAGGGGGAAAGGGGGAGGGGAGGGGCTTGCTGCTGGTAGGGGGAAAGGGGAAGTGGGGGGGCTTGCTGCTGGTAGGCTCGTGGTGGTGCTGCTGGTGGTGAGCAAGGAAGATAGCATTAGCGAGCATAGAGTGAGCAGTAAGCGCGGAAGGAGAGGGTAGAAGGGGAGCAATGGTGGTATAGCGAGGGGAGATGACGGGAGGGGATGTGCAAAGTGATTCTCTTTCCTCGTCTCTTCAACTCTCCTCCTGCTTCCGCGCACACCCACTTCAATTTTAGACTTGTACAATTCCGGGTAAAAAGCTCCCACTCTTGCCCCCATTCAATGCAAAGCGATCTTCAGTTCGTCGTCCTGCCAGCCTCATCACTTCCACTTGTTCTCTCCTCTGATTCTCCGCTAATCATCCTCATTCATGAAGATACACGGCTGAGCAATCGTTCCTCACTCACTCACTCACTCATCCGCCGCTCCCCTTGGCCACCTCTATCCCTTCCCGACCATCCCCCCAGCTCCCAACTCTCCTGCCCACTCCCACCTGCTTGCCTTCCCTTTCCCCCCATCCCTTTCCTCCTTTGATTCTCTCCCCTTTTCCTGTTTTCCTGTTTCCACCTTTCCTCACCCCTTTTTCCTTCTCGTCCCCCCCTTTCGCTCCTCGCCCCCCTCCCCTTCTTTTCACTTCCAAATTTCCCCTCTCCCCCACTCTCCCACCCGCCAATCGCCCAGTCGATGCCTTGAGAGAGCCGTTGAAACCTCAAACCCCCCCACTCTCCCCCTCCCTTCTTTCCGCCTCCCTGCTTCCCCCCCTCCCACTCTCCCCCTCCCTTCTTTCCGCCTCCCTGCTTCCCCTTCTCCCCACTCTCCCCCTCCCTTTTTTCCGCCTCCCTGCTTCCCCTCCCCCCCACTCTCCCCCTCCCTTCTTTCCGCCTCCCTGCTTCCCCTCCCCCCCACTCTCCCCGTCCTTTTTACCGCCTCCCCCCTTTCCTCCTTCCCCCCACCCGCCAATCGCCCAGCTTATGCGCTGAGGGAGCTGTTGCAGCCGTATGGGGAGTTGGTGTTTTGACTTTTGGGTCCACTAAAAAACCAATCGCCCAGCTGATGCTCTGAGGGAGCTGTTGCAGCCGTATGGGGAACCCAGAGGGGTGGTGCGTTCGACCCCCTGGGTTGGTGAGATCCACTGGGGACACCCTGGCAACATGGTGAGATTATGAGATGTGATGAGCACATGGCGAGATGCATGCACGTGGTGAGATGCATGCACGTGGTGAGATGCATGCACGTGGTGAGATGCATGCACATGGGGAGATGCATGCACGTGGGGAGATGCATGCACGTGGGGAGATGCATGCACATGGGGAGTTGGTGAGCTATGCAGGCATATGGGGAGTTGGTGATTTGACTTTTGATGCATGCACATGGGGAGTTGGTGCATTCCTCTGTGGACACCCTGGCAACATGGAGGGATCGTGAGACGTGGTGTGCACATGGTGTGATGTGATGTGCACATGGTGAGACGTGGTGTGCACATGGTGAGATGTGATGTGCACATGGTGAGATGTGATGTGCACGTGGTTAGATGCATGCATGTGGTGAGATGTGCACATAAAGAGGTCACTGTGACTCTGATTTGGCTTTAGCATCACATCTTTCCCCGCATCCCCGCTCGCATCCCCGCTCGCATTCCTGCTCGCATCCCCGCTCACATCCCCGCTCGCATCCCTCCTCCTCCACCCTTCCTTGTGTGCTCAGCCTCGCAAATGATCATTTTGGAACCGCAGCTTACACTTGATTGTCATCTTGCCGCCCAGTAAATGCATAAATGGCTATCCCGCTCTCAGCCTTGCTGGGACGGCGCTGGAGCAGGGGACAGCGGAGGGGACACAACGCGGAGGGGGGAAGGAAGGGGAAAGGGAGGAGACAAGGTGGGGCGGATGAAAGTGATTGCGGGGGTAACCATCATCGGGGGTGATGATCACCTCCTTCGCGGGAAACCCTTTTCCCCCTTCACCAGGAAAATCTTCGCCGCGTATTGGCGCTCGCGTAAGATGAGCAACATCAAACCCCCCTTCCAATAATTTCGGCGGAAAGAACGTCGTTTCGGCAGCGATGTTGCTTGCCTGCTCAAGCCGAGTCCAAGAAATTATTGTTAGCCTCCTCGTGCGGTGATGTTTTCAACCGCAGTTCGTTCGATCATGATGCCACAAGCAAAAACGACGACGTACAAAAGGTGACGTCAATCACACACCAAGTAACCTCTGCAGCTTTACCTTTCTTTGCTTCATTCCGTTCCGATCTCAGTCCGTTTCTTGATCCGTGGCTAGCAGTTACCAGAAGCTTTGTCTGCCATGGCTCGTGCAACTCTTCTCTTCTCATCTGCGTGCCGCCCGCGCTCGCGGCCGATGACGGCTTGCCGGCTGTGGAAGTCGCAGCGAATGGAGCTGAAGTTCAGAATTTGGCAAAGTTTGCGGTGGCTGAGAATAACAAGCAAAAGGTATGTTACACCTGACTTACTTTATCTGTTGAAACTTCGATGGTAGAAGAAATTGGAGAGATTTGTCGTGACAGGCAACAACAGCCACAGGTACTCCCACATCCCAGAGAGGAATTCTGCCTTTTTTTTTTTTCAGAAACCACCGTACACATTCTGTACCTTCTCTTCAACATCGAAACTGATTGCATTCAACACATGCACCTCCCGCATCCTCCCACTGACGCACGCAAGCGCACACACCCAGACGTTTTGGTGCAGGTGGAGCATCACACTCAGACACTCACATCCTCTCGCTCTTCTCCCTCTTGCCCTCCTCTCCCTCTCACTCTTTTCCCTCTTGTCCTCCTCCCTCTCTCCCTCTCTCCCTCTCTCCCTCTCTCCATCTCTCCATCTCTCCCTCTCTCCCTCTGCTATGGGAATTTCAGGCGACAAGCCTTCAGTTGGTGTTTGTGTCTTCAGCATCTCAAACGTTTAACAGCAAAACCGGATCTACCACGTGGAAGATACTTCTGGTAGCCGACAAGCCTGGGAAAGGTTTTCCTCCCACCAAGTTCGTGGCACAGGTCGTTGAGGTGAAAAAAAATAGAGCCAGGGTCTTAATTTCGTTCCAGGAGCTCAAATAGATGGTATAATGCAGAAATTGCTGTCATGAGACAATAACGTTGCAGCAGAACAGCTTGGGTGAATCTGAGCTTATGGTAAAGGTTGTGATAAGGGATTGTACTGGATAATGGTGATCCTGTCCAACAGCTATGGTCCATGAAATGCATCAGCATTACAGATTTTTATATTTAAGAAAGAAGGCGTGGTACACAGCTTGTCGCGTGCGCCAACGCATTATTCAAAGCATTAATCGAACCACTACTGCTCTGAGGACTTATTCGCTAAAGTGAAGTGACGTTCTCAAATCGGGTGTACATCGTCAGTGTTGCGGATTTGAAGTGCCTTCAGCAGAAAGCAGCCACCTACCTTACCTTCACACGCACTAAACGCCACTTCATATTTCCGAACAGAGCAGTATACGCCCCTCATCCACCTCGGGATTCCATCGCCCATCCATCCCACACTCCTCCCGCGCTGTCATCACACCGCCCTTGTTTTCCCTTGCAGCATTTTCCGCGTGCGCACCACACCCTGCCTAATCCACGTATTTCACGCTTAGAACATCTAACCCCGCACTCCCCGCTCTCCGCGTTGCGCAATCCGAACTCCGCGTTGCGCATTCCGAACACCACGTTGCGCATTGCGCACTCCGCATTTTTCCGCGATGGCATCGGCTGCGCTCCTCCGCTCGTCCCCACTCGCGTGCTCTGTAGACGCCTTTCCCCTCGCGCAAGCCCCCTTGTCGACTCGCCATGTCTCGCTGGGAATGGCCGCGGGAACGATGAGACGCACCACGCGGCGAGGTATCCTTTGCAACTTACCTCTTCGTTGAAACGCCTTTTAAGACGCCTAATAAGTCGTGGTATCATTTACAACGCGCCTCTTCGCTAGAGCGCCCTTCATTGCTAATCTGCAGTAGACGGCGAGGTAGCATTTTCAGAATGTAGATTAAATTATAGTGTGCAACGCGCATCCTCGCTATTGCACTATTTTGCTCCTTTTCCCGCCCCGATTGTCGTTCGCCTCTCCTTCCGCCCTTCCGCCGTTCCGCCCTCCCGCCATTCTGCCCTCTCCTATCGAACGCCTCCCCTTCCGCCTTGCGCCAGGCCTCTGCTTGCGCGCGGAGCAAGGAAGGCGGGCGGGGGAGACAGAGCAGCGCGGCGCAGCGGGGGAGAAGGAGTCGCGGAATGAGCTCCGCCTCATGTCCGTTGCGCCCATGCCCGTCGCTGCCCTTGCCGCTGGTAGGCTAAAGGGGAAAAAGGGGAAGGGGGGAAGGGGGAAAGGGGGGGAGGGGTGGAAAAAGGGAGAGGCGAGAGGGGGAGCGCGGGAGGGCGGGAGTGGGGAGGGGGGAAGAGGGGGAGAGGGGGAGGGGGGGGAGGGGGGGAGGGTGGGAGGAGGGGAATGGGGTAAATGGGGGGCTTGCGGCTGGTAAGCCAGGAAGGAAGGTGAGTCATAGAGAGAGAACGGGAAGTAGGCAAGGAAGGAAGGTGAGTCGTAGAGTGAGAACGGGAAGGGAAGTAAGCGAGGAAGGAAGGTGAGTCGTAGAGTGAGAACGGGAAGGGAAGTAAGCGAGGAAGGAAGGTGAGTCGTAGAGTGAGAACGGGAAGGGAAGTAAGCGAGGAAGGAAGGTGAGTCGTAGAGTGAGAACGGGAAGGGAAGTAAGTGGGGAAGGAAGGTGAGTCGTAGAGTGAGAACGGGAAGGGAAGTAAGCAAGGAAGGAAGCGAGAAAGGCGATGCATCGAGTGAGCAGAGGGAACGGATGGAGATGGTAGAAGGGGAGGCAATGCTGGTACAGTGAGGGGGATGGAGGGGATGTGCAGAAGTTTTCTGTTCTCTCTTCTCTTCCACTCCTTCCCTGATTCTGTGCACCCATGAGATTTTACAGGAAATTTCTCCCTCATTTCATGCAAAGCGAACCTCATTTCACTCCAACCCCATCACTTCCTCTTATTCACCATTCCTCTTGGCAACCTCACTTCATAACCCCTCGGTCCCCCAGCCACCAACTCTCCTGCTTGCCTTCCCTTTCCCCCCATCCGTTTCCTCTCCCTTTTTCCTCCTTTCCTCCTTTGCCTCTCTCCCAATTTCCCCTTTTCCTGTTTCTATATTTCCACCCTTCCCCCCTCACCCCCCCACTCTCGCCCTTCCTTTTTCCTCCTCCCCTCCACTCCCCCCCTCCCTTTTCCCCCCCTCTCTTCTTTCCCCCTCTCCATTTCACCCCTCCCCAATCGCCCAGCTGACGCCTTGAGAGAGCTGTTGGAGCCGTATGGGGAGTTGGTGCGTTCCTGGAATCTTCCTGACTGGCTCATTCACTGGGGACATCCCGGCAACATGGTGAGATGTGATGTGCACATGGTGAGATGTGATGTGCACATGGGGAGGTCATTGTGAATCTGAATGGGCTTGAGCACCAAAGTTTCCCAGCATCTCCCCTCTCACTTCTCCTCCTCCACCCTTTCTTGCCCTATGTCATGTGCTCCTATCATGTGCTGCCACGTGGCGTGCAGGCAGTGGTTCTTTTAGCCATGGGAGGGTACGGCTCCTACCTGGGATGGCAGATCCGCCTCGCCTCCTCGCCTGTGAGCCGGATGGGAGGGGTGGCAGGGTGGGGAAAGAGGTGCAGGGGGAAAACGGTGGGAACTTTTGAGGCGTCTTAAATGTCATGGGGGGGTACGGCTCCTACCTGGGATGGCAGATCCGCCTCGCCTCCTCGCCTGTGAGCTGGGTGGAAGGGAGGGCAGGGGAAAAAGGAGGACCTTTTAGTCGGGGAAAGGGATAGCTCCAGTTCTTCCATTCTTGAGGGGATAGGACCAAACCCCACTGTTCTTTCGAGTTGACTATAAACTCGCCCCAGCCTTGCTTATTCATGGTTCTTGTTGTGGGTTGAATCACAATCAACCCCATGCCTTCTTTTGCCACGGATCAGAACGACAAGGCAGCAGCAGTGCAGGTAGGTAGCACCAGCACCAGTACCCCCACTCTCGTCAAGCTCCTCTTCATACCCCACCACCACCACCACCACCACCACCACCACTGCATCCTCGTGTGCCGTGCCCCAAGTCAAAAGTCACCCTATGCGCTGCGCACGGGGCCATGCACCTTGCTAAGAGACCTGCGCCAAAAGTCACCCCATGCGCTGCGCCCCGTCCATCGAATCAGGAGGCCAAGGCAACAGCAAGAGCAGCGCACCCGCCCATCAAGGCATTCATGTTTCTCTTCTGAGTTGACTTGCCGTGTTTCTCTCACTTTCTCTTTGTGCTCTCCATGCTCCCCATGCTCCCCTTGCTTTGCTTCAGGAGGCCAAGGCAGCAGCAAGAGCAGCGCACCCGCCCATCAAGGCATTCATCTTTCCCTCGTCTCCGTTCCTCCTTGTGCTTCCCATGCTCCCATTGCTTCACGTGCACCGTGCTTCAGGAGGCCAAGGCAGCAGCAAGAGCAGCCCACCCGCCCATAATGGGCTTCATGTTTCTCTTCTTCGCCATCGGTGCCACTGGTGGGCTCACCTCCCTCGTCACCACCGGCCGACCCATCTTTGAGAGGTGAGGGGGAGGAGAAGGATGGGGGCAGGAGGAGGGTGGGGGAAGGAGGAGAGTGGGGGAAGGTGTAGGGTGGAGGAAGGTGGAGGGTGGGGGAAGGAGGAGGGTGAGGGGAGACAGCGGCACGGGCAGCCCACCCGCCCATAATGGGCTTCATGTTTCTCTTCTTCACCATCGGTGCCACTGGCGGGCTCACCTCCCTCGTCACCACTGGTCGGCCTATTTTTTAGAGGTGAGGGGAAGGAGAAGGATTGGGGCAGGAGGAGGGTGGGGGAAGGAGGAGGGTGGGGGAAGGTGTAGGGTGGAGGAAGGTGTAGGGTGGGGGAAGGTGGAAGGTACGTTTGTGTGGGTGGGTGCTCCACAGTGCTTCACGGTGCTCCACGGTGCTCCACGGTGCTTCACGGTGCCCCCATGGTATCGTGGCACAGGAGAGCTCGAAGTTTGGTGGTTCGAGAATTGAGGGAGGTTGGGTGTGTGTGCTTCAAGGGGTGTTGCTTCAAGGGGTGTTGCTTCAAGGGGTGTTGCTTCAAGGGGTGTTGCTTCAAGGGGTGTTGCTTCAAAGGGTGTTGCTTCAAGGGGTGTTGCTTCAAGGGGTATTGCTTCAAGGGGTGTTGCTTCGAGGGGTGTTGCTTCAAGGGGTGTTGCGTCAAGGGGTGTTGCTTCAAGGGGTGTTGCTTCAAGGGGTGTTGCTTCAAGGGGTGTTGCTTCAAGGGGTGTTGCTTCAAGGGGTGTTGCTTCAAGGGGTGTTGCTTCAAGGGGTGTTGCTTCAAGGGGTGTTGCTTCAAGGGGTGTTGCTTCAAAGGGTGTTGCTTCAAGGGGTGTTTCTTCAAGGGGTGTTGCTTCAAGGGGTGTTGCTTCAAGGGGTGTTGCTTCAAGGGGTGTTGCTTCAAGGGGTGTTGCTTCAAGGGGTGTTGCGTCAAGGGGTGTTGCTTCAAGGGGTGTTGCTTCAAGGGGTGTTGCTTCAAGGGGTGTTGCTTCAAGGGGTGTTAATTCAAGGGGTGTTGCTTCAAGGGGTGTTGCTTCAAGGGGTGTTGCTTCAAGGGGTGTTGCTTCAAGGGGTGTTGCTTCAAGGGGTGTTGCTTCAAAGGGTGTTGCTTCAAGGGGTGTTGCTTCAAGGGGTGTTGCTTCAAGGGGTATTGCTTCAAGGGGTGTTGCTTCGAGGGGTGTTGCTTCAAGGGGTGTTGCGTCAAGGGGTGTTGCTTCAAGGGGTGTTGCTTCAAGGGGTGTTGCTTCAAGGGGTGTTGCTTCAAGGGGTGTTGCTTCAAGGGGTGTTGCTTCAAGGGGTGTTGCTTCAAGGGGCGTTGCTTCAAGGGGTGTTGCTTCAAAGGGTGTTGCTTCAAGGGGTGTTGCTTCAAGGGGTGTTGCTTCAAGGGGTATTGCTTCAAGGGGTGTTGCTTCGAGGGGTGTTGCTTCAAGGGGTGTTGCGTCAAGGGGTGTTGCTTCAAGGGGTGTTGCTTCAAGGGGTGTTGCTTCAAGGGGTGTTGCTTCAAGGGGTGTTGCTTCAAGGGGTGTTGCTTCAAGGGGTGTTGCTTCAAAGGCTGTCGGCTCCAAGTGCATCATACTCAGGCATGCATAATCTTCTGCTGATCACCAATCAGACGGGCTTTTGACTTGACTCATAGTGCACCTTGCTTCAATTTCCCAAGGATATGCAGCGCGCACACGTATTTAGGCATGGCTGGTCTTGCACTGCTCACCACTCTGTATTTTGAGTCGACTCCGAATGTTGTTGTTGTTGTTGTTGTTGTTGTTTTTTTTTTTTTTTTTTTTTTTTTTTCGATTCTCTTCCAATGCCATGCGGCCCCCATGCATATTGAAACCTGTCCAGTCTTGTGCTGCTCATCATTAACACCGCAATGACTCATCTTGCGCCATTTTGCCATGGAACTGATATCTTGTTTATATATCTTCCCATATGTCAATAACATGCAGTCCCCACGCGTATTCAGGCATGGCTGGTCTTTTGCTGCTCACCATTCAGACCGCAATGACTGGCTTCTTCAAGGTGGGTGTGCTGCAAGAGGGGTGTGCTGCAAAAGGGTGTGCTGCAAAAGGGGTGTGCTGCAGGGACTGTAGCAAGAGGAATGCGCTTTCCTTCTCTGTGCTTGCTCGCTCTCATTCTCTGCCTTGCTCTGCTCACCACTTACCCCCCCAAAACCACCTGCTTTCTGAGAATTCTCAAAACCCACCTCTCCACTGTCATGACTGTCCTGCGAGTCTATCAGTTGCCTCTGTCTATACATGTCCCTGTTTGCCTCTGTTTCCTCAACCCATCGTCGCCATCTCGGTTTCCATACCCCAGCAAACCCATCAACCCCCCATCAACCCCCCAGCTTGCCCCATCAACCCCGTCAAACCCCCATCTTGCCCCGTCAACCCCATCAACCCCGTCAAACCCCCATCTTGCCCTGTCAACCCCATCAACTCTATCAACCGCATCTTCCCCGTGTTTTCAGGAAAATCCTGACCTGCGGTCTGTGCATGGTTTTTTGGGGATTCTCATCATGGTGCTTTTTGTTGCTCATGGGCTTCTTGGGCTTCAGCTGGGCTTGAGTTATTAGCATGGCTGATCTATTAGGAAGCACAAACTTTGGTTTGCAGGGGTGCTAGCATGGAAGTGCTCCATCGTTATTCGTCATTCAAGAAACAATTTAATAGAATTTCAAGTTCCATGAAAAGGTTTACTGGCATACGAAACACGAAGAGCGCTTGTATCGAATCAGTAGGCACACTTACGAGCACTGTTAAGTAAGGATGGCCTAGGAGCGACGGGTCGGGACCTCACTGTTAAGTGAGGTAAGCACTTGCATTGTTCCGTTATTAAAGTATCGAATCAAGTGAGGCTGAGGACCTGGTAACGCGAACAAATCTTCTTCGCTGATACGTCGAGCATTTTTACAGCTTCCAGGCACGAAAGCAACACAGCCCATTTTCCCCACGTTTCCTTCCTGCTAGCACCACAGAAGTGCTGCTGGAGTGCAAGTCCTTTCGACCCACTGTCTCTCGGAAGGTGGTGCTGCTTTTTGGCACGAATGACCAGTTATAAAAGCTTAATAAGTATATCAGGTGGCAGGGACACCTGCCACATAATTTACATGCTAAAGCAGGGACACCTGCCACATAATTTACATGCTAAAGCAGGGACACCTGTCCCAGCCAAAAACAAATGGTACAAAAAATCGTAGACAGACAATCATCCATTACTCGATGGATTTCAAACCATGGCGGCGACGCCTTGCGACTTGGGCGTCTCCACCTTCAGATCGTACTTCTGGCCGCGAACCACGGCGTACATCTTGTCGGGCGCGATGTAGTCGCAGGTGCGCTCGATGCGGAAGGGCTGGCCGGGAATCTGGTCGCCCGAGTGGATCTGCACGCCCGTGATGACGGCGTAGTCCGCCGTGGCGGGGTTCACCGTGAGCGAGATGAGCTTCTCAAGGTCCTCGTTTATCGCCGCCAACGCCGCGCGCGTCACGTCCACCAGCGACTGGTCTCCGCCCGACACCTGCGAGATGAGATAAGGGTGGGAGATTCAGAAGCGGGAGATGCTTAGTTTCTAGTTTTCGTGGCGAAAAGGTACATCTTGACCTTGATTTCTTGGCTCATCATTAGTGAGAGCTAATGGCAATGACATGAGAAACTGATGTTTTCTTTATTAACGTTATCTTACCTTAGCCATGATCTTCTTGCGCAGTAGCGTGTACTCGGGGTCGTCGCTGTCCATGCTGGGCGCCACGCCGTTGTTGATGTCGTTGTTGATGGCGATCAACGCTCCGCACGCGCTCGACGCCTTGCCGCGACCGCGACGCAGCAGCGACCCCACCTCACCCGACTCGCCGATGGACACGTGCGGGAACGCGAAGAAAATGTCTGCAGAGGGGAGGAGGAAGATACGGAATAAGAATACGAGGGTTAATTTAGTGAACAAGATGGGTATGTCGGCAGCGGGAAATTAAGAGAGTTGCAGTTTAGGATAAGACATTGCCAGTTGAACAGAGGAGAAGCGACGAAGAATCATTAAATGCTTGGAATGCCACGCGGCAAAGTGGAAAACAAGGTAAATTCGAATGCTACTCAATTCACACTAGGGTAACCGTGATGAGAACTGAAAGTCACATCGCTCCTTGAGGTTGCCGTCGACGTCGCAGGGGAACTCGGGCGAGTGGCTCATGGCGGCTCCGAAGCCGACCTTGCCGCAGTTGACGAGCCCGCCCAGCCCCGAGATGTTGAAGCTCAGCCCGAACTCGCGGTCAATGATGCTCACCACGGGCCGGCACACCTCGTCGCGGCACGTGTTCACCAGCGCGATGCCGTTGTCCTTGCGGAACCCCAGCTTCGCCAGCTCCACCGCCACGGCCTTCAGGAACGCCTCCTCTTGCATCGCCGACGGGAACGTCGTCGCCATCGTCGCGAGAGCGGACGCCGCCGCGTGCTTCGCGCGCGGAACGATGCCGCTGGGCGGGACGCTGGTGACCGCGGGAGGCGAGGGGGCGGGTGCGGCGGGAGCGGCGGCGGGAGACGCGGTGAGCTTCTTCACGGCGACGTAGGTTGCGGCGCCCAGAGCGCCGGCGCCGACGACGGCGGGGATGAGAGCGCTGGTGGCGGGAGCGGCGGGAGCTGCCGTGGATTGGGAAACGCTGGCGAATTGGCTGTCTCCGCTGGCCATGGCGACGATGCTGGTGCGACGGTTACCGCATTTCGCGCAAGGGCAGGCGCAGGATCGGCCGCATGACACGCAGGTGCATGTTTGAACCCCGGCAGAGGCGGAGAGGCCCCTGTGCGCCTTGAGGCCGGAGAACGCTGGGATTGCCGCGCGGGAGGAAGTGGCGAGGGTGCTTCCCTCTGTGATGGAGAGAGAGCGAAGGGAGGCGGTTGCCGAGGACGAAAGAGTTGCAGCCATTCTGTCGGAAAGTCGTGCAAAGGCCTGGAAACTACAGATAAGTGTGGAGAGGCGCTTTGGTCAACAACGACAACAGGAGCTGCACGGTACGAGCTAACTGGAAGCTTGAAATCTCGTGCCAATCTCGTGCCACCCAACCAGTGAATGTGGGTGGAGATTAGTGAGGGGCGGTTTTTCTGGGAGCTATTCTGAATCTCGCCCATGGTTCTGGTCTCGGCGGGGCTTGGAGCTTTCAGGTGGTTATTCATTCAGGGATGGGTGCGGCTCGCGCGTGAGCTCGGTGTGGTGTGGCGAGCTGAGCTGGATGATCCACATGGGTGCATCCAGCTCATGAAGCTCGCCACATCATCCAGTTGTCGATAAGTCAATGGCTCCAATCACGTTCCCGAAGCGCACACTTCGGCATTCCCTCACGTGCCAGTTTTCCGCTTTTCAGGATCTAGTGCACCAGGAAGAATTTGTACCTATCAACGACGAGGAATTGGCATGATGAGGCTACATGCACACCCAAATCCTCTTCGATGCTGATCCCAGTTCTGAGTGGCAGGAGAACTGAACGGAAGGTACTACTGTACTGTATTCTCTGTTTACTCGTGCAATGCGAGGTGCAAACGAGGATTGCACTAACGGAGAAAACTAATACAAAGGTGAGAGAAGGCACAAGCAAAAACTAAATAACTGGAAAATGTTACGGGTGCAATGAATCTACGTAGCTAGGATTGCACTAAAGTGTTCAATGAGTACAAAGTATGAGCGAAGGCATGAGCGAATACTTATATGAGAAACATGCAAACGGTAATGCGGTGCGTGCGAGCTAGCTAGTGCTATCCTGGCGCAAGGTTCGGGCTAGTCCCGAAGTATAGGCCGACTCGGCTGCTTCAGCAGTGCGAGGTTTGGTGAAACAGTGCGCGCGAAGTTGGCGCACGAAGTTGGCGAAGCCCCGTTAGCAGTAACGGGCGAACAAAGGTTGCGGCTGTACGCGATGTTGACGGTCGCAATAAGGAATAGTGAGAAATTTCCTTACATTACCCCCCCCCCCGCTACGCGAGTGCGTGTATATCGTGAAAACCCCGGCTCCTCAGGTATACTTGCAGGGCAGGGTGATTTTCGATGTTGGCCAGGGGCACCTAGCTATCCTCAGTTGGCGTGCGGTCCTTCCAGCGAACGAGGAACTCGATCCTCTTGATGCATATGGGGTGTCGAATCCGATGGCTCAGCATTTTTTCGGGCTCGATGGTCGGCTCCGATGCAGGGCGGGTCATGGATGGTGGGCGGTGATGAGGCACTTGGTTCGTGGTTGGGATGTAAGGGTGAAGCAGGCTGACGTGGAATGATGGGCTAATGTACCAGTCTGTCGGCAATAGTAAATGGGCGGTGACTGGGGTGATCATGCGGCTGATTTGAAATCGTCCATGGTAGCGCGGTCATAATTTTGGTACGACGGGCAGTCTTAAGTTCAGTGTGTCGAGCAGTACGTAATCCCCTGACTGGTACGTGACTGGGCAGTGGTGGCGGTCAGCGTTGCGTTTTGCGATGACGTTGGCCTTTTGAATTGCTTCTGCGGCTCTGTTGCGGGCAGCTTGCAGAATCTCGGCGAATTGCTGTGCTCGTGGCGTTGGGTTGTCCGGACTCGGCGTCATGGGCAATGTTGGGTTTTGCCAGTAGTTCAGGTAAAACGGGGACTGTTGCGTTGTCGCTGACGTGGCGTTGTTGTAAGCGAACTCGATCAGGGGCAGCTGCTGCTCCCAAGTTGTCGGGTCGTCGCACGTGGCACGAATCAACCGCTCCATCGTCTGATTCGTCCGCTCCGTTTGATCGTCGGTCTCGGGGTGGTACGACGAGCTAAACTGCTCCCGAACTGCTCCCGATCTGCTCCGAGAGGTTCTCCCAGAAGTTGCTGGTAAACTTCGTGTCGCGGTCGCTGATAATTGCGGCTGGTATCCCGTGCAGTCGAACGACGGTTGCGATGAACAGGCGAGCGGTTTCTTCGGTTGAGATCGATTTCCTGCACGCAGCAAAGTGAGCCATTTTCGTCAGTAAGTTAACGACGACCATTACCGCGTCGTTACCCCCAGGGTTAGAAGGTAACCCTGTAACGAAATGTCAGAATACTGAACGAGAATGAATGAACTATGAAAGAGTTGGGTACAAGTACTAACCCTAATTGGGTTGTACCCGTTATGGGCTACCACACTATAGCCTCCACAATATAAACAGTATAACATTTTGACACACCCCCATAGGCAAAGTGGGGGAGAACAAGTGGCCACAAGACCAGTCAAGAAAAGCAAAGCAAGCTCATGGTGGATCACGAAGTCACCACACATTCCGAGCACAAGCACATGGCCACAAGGCCAGTTCACATGCAGAGTTATATAAAAAAGTACAAACAGTACAGCGATCATTCCCTAGCAAGTGTAAGCATGCAGATGTATATACAGATCGCAGTACAAGCAAAGTCACGTAGTGAGCAAGTGAGGCAAAGTAGGCACAAGGCCTAAAACAGTACAGAAACGCTGATGATCACCAGACTGAAGTGCCTTGGTGAATATATCAGCAGTGTTGGCCCTAGTGGCCACGTAAGAAAGACGAAGCTGACCACGCTGCTGCAACTCTCGAGCAAGGAAGTAACGTAGAGCGATGTGCTTCGTTCTATGCTCTAGTCTGTGCTCCTGACACAAGGCAATCATGGCTGTGTTGTCTACGTACTGAACTAGAGAAGAATGAGGCCGCTCTCCCAAGTCGATCCGCAGGTAGGTGAGCCAGCGTAGCTCCTGTGCAGCCATGGCTCTTGCGTAGATCTCAGCCTCACAACTGGAACTGAGAACAGAAGACGGGCGGGTAGATCGCCAAGAAACAGAACCGGAGCCAAGGCTGAAAGTGTAACCCTATGACGACTGCCGAGTAGCCAAGTCGTCAACCCAAGAAGCGTCTGCGTGACCAGTGAGGACAACTGGACCCCGTCCTACAAGCACAAGCCCCATGCCCGGTGTACTATACAAGTAGCGCAACACCCTCTTAGCGGCCTCCCAGTGCTCTGGTCGGTGTCTCCCGGGCGCAACGTAGCGTGCCAGGATGCTAAGAGGGTAGGCAAGGTCAGATGAGTGCAGGTCATCAGGTACATGAGGCAGCCCACAAGCTTTGGATACGGGCCACTCGGCTCTACGGACTCGTCCGAAGGTGGAGCTGAGAGCAAGTGACCGGTAGGCAGAGGAGTGGGTTGTGGCGAGGAGTACCGGAAGCCGAAGCGCTGAAGGACCTGGTGCACCATGTGTGACTGAGTCAGGGAGATGGTGCGCCGTGCTCTGTCCTGAGTGATCTGCAAGCCAAGATAGCTGCGCAGCTCACCCAGGTCAGTGCAGGTGTGTCTCTTCTGTAGCTCCGACTTCACAAGGGCCAAAGCCTCAGTGTCAGCAGTAGCAAAGACCAAGTCGTCGACGTACACGAGGACGTAGAACGACGGCAACGAAGTGTCAGTGCGTAGAAACAGCGACAGGTCAGCAGTAGAAGGAGCAAACCCAAGAGCCACAAGCGTCATCTTCAGTGTGTCGTGCCACTCGCGAGGCGCCTGGCGGAGATCGTAGACTGGCCGCCGGAGGCTCCACTGGGTACCTGCAGGAAACGACCCAGTGAAGCTAGGTGGGCGGCGCAGCCAGATCTCCTCATGCAGGCTGCCCTGTAAGAAAGTTGTGCTGAAGTCAAGAGAGTGAAGCTCGTAGTCACGCTGAGTGGCGACGTGCAGCAATACCCAAAGAGTGGTCATCTTCGGGGTAGGGGAGAAAGTCTGGAAGAAGTCAAATCCCTGTCGCTGACTGAAGCCTCGTGCAACGTAACGAGCCTTGAAGGCAGGCGGAGATCCCGGCGGCCGCTTCACCCTGAAAATCCATATGCCATCGACTATGTTCACCCCAGAAGAGGGAACTGCGTTGACATAGGTGCCTATGTGTCAGAATGTTATAGTGCTTACATTTGTGTAGGCTATAGTGGGGTAGCCCATAAGGGGTACAACCAAATTAGGGTTAGTACTTGTACCCAACTGTTTCATAGTTCATTCATTCTTGTTCATTAGTTCTTGACATGGTTTCAGAGCAAGTCCTCCGTTAGGACCGAAGTTTTTTTTTGGGCCCACCACTGAGCTGCCCTGCTAGCGACCCTCGTGCCGCCCCTGCTACTCTGTGCACTGCCTTGGTGCGGCCTGCACGATGAACTCTAGCCCCGGCCTATCGCCGGTCGCCCCCTAGGCCCGGCCCGTCGTCCGTCGCTCCTAGGACCCGACCCGTCGCCCCTGGCCCCGCGGCCCGTCGCCCGTCGCCCCCCCTAGGCCCGGCCAGTAGCCCGTCGCCCTTGGCCCCGCGGCCCGTTGCCCCTAACCTAGGCCCGGTCCGTCGACCGTCGCCCGTCGCCCCTAACCTAGGCCCCGGCCCATCGCTCCTGGCCCTGCGGCCCGTTGCCCCTAGGCCCCGCGGCCCATCGCTCGTCGCCTCTAGGCCCAGCGGCCCGACGCCCCTAGCCCCCCGGCCCGTCGCTCCTGGCCCCGCGGCCCGTCACCCCTAGGCCCCCGGCCCGTCGCCCCTGAGCCCCCGGCCCGTCGCCCCTAGGCCCCGTGGCCCGTGGCCCTTAGGCCCCCGGCCCGTCACTCCCTGCCCTGCGGCCCGTCGCTCCTGGCCCCGCGGCCCGTCGCCCCTAGGCCCGCGGCCCGTCGCCCCTAGGCCCCGACCCGTCGCTCCTGGCCCCGCGGCCCATCGCTCCTGGCCCCGCGGCCCGAAGCCCCTAGGCCCCCGGCCCGTCGCCCCTAGGCCCCGCGGCCCGTCACCGCTAGGCTCTAGGCCCGTCGCTCCCGGCCCCACGGCCCGTCGCTCCTGGCCCCGCGGCCTGTCGCCCCTAGGCCCCCGGCCCGTCGCCCCTAGGCCCCGCGGCCCTTCGCCCTTAGGCCCTTGGCCCGTCGCTCCCGGCCCCGCGGCACGTCGCTCCTGGCCCCGCAGCCCGTCCCCCCTAGCCCCGGACCGTAGCCCCTGGCCCCACGACCCGTCGCCCCTAGGCCCCGACCCATCGACCCCAGGCCCCGCACGCCACTTCTTGCGTGCTGCTGCTGCTACTGCTGCCCTGATTGCCGCCACTCTCTGCTGCTCCTGCGTGCTGCTGCTGCTACTGCTGCTGCTACTGCTGCCTGCCCTGTGCTCTTCGCAAGCCCTGCTTCTCATTGCTCTGCGTGCTGTGCCGCTATGGCTTCGCTTCGAGTTCTCGCGTTCGATCATGAGGGCAGACCGATTCAGTTTGACATGTGGCTCGACGACCTGCAGCTGTACCTACTGAGCGATTCTAAGGACAGTGTTTTGCTGTTTGACCCCGCGTCAGGCGCCGCTACCGCCCCACCCGCCACAGCTTACAGTGCGACTCGCTCACAGTGGCTTACTCGCGATGCTGCTGCCCGCTTAGCCATTCGCAACCACCTGCCGTTAGCTGAATGCACTCACTTCGGACGGCACAGGCACTGTACGACGCTATAGTCGCTCGCTACTCCTCCCCTGCCACTGCTGCTCTTGGCCGCCTGCTACTGCCCTACCTGTTCCCCGAGCTGTCCGCCTTTGCCACAGTAGAGGACCTTGTTTCCCACCTTCGCACTAGCGACGCTCGCTACCGCGCTACCGTTCCTGCTGAGTTCCTTAACAGGAACCAGCCCCCGATGTTCATCACTCTCTACTTCATAGTCACCCGCCTCCCTGACTCTCTTCGCTCTGTCAGGGACCACTTTCTCTCGCTTGACCCCACCTCCCTCACTGTTGACCTACTCGAGCAGAACCTCCTCGCAGCTGAGACTAGTGCAGTTGCTGTAGGTGCTGCTCGTGGCACTCCGCGCCCGCCCTTCTTTGAGGGGTGCTCCCCCTCCCCCCTTGCCCCCTCCTACACCTCTGCTGCTGCTGCAGACGTCCCTGCTGATGAGGACGTCGGGGCTGCTTCTGCTAGTGCGAAGCGCCGCAGCAGCAAGGGCAAGGGTGACAAGGGTGGTGGCGGTGGCAGCGGGGGTGGTGGTGGGGGCAGCAGTGGAGGTGGTGGCAGCGGTGGGAGTGGTGGCGGGAGTGGGGGCTCTGGTGGCGGCGGTGGAGGCAGCGTTGGTAGTGGCGGTAGTGGCAGCGGTGGGACTGGTGGCGGCAGGACTGGAGCTCAGCGTGGAGGTTATGGAGGTGGCCAGAGGCAGCAGCAGCAACGTCGGAGCGAGACCCAGTTGCCCCAGCAGCTTCGTGGGTGGTTGTTTCAGCGTGGGACGTCTGGGGGTAGTGGTAGCTGCCCGTATGTCATTCGCACGGGTGACCGTGCTGGTCAGACATGCGGAAGGTTTCACACTCAGCACCGCTGCTTCTCCAGCCTAGACGACGCTTCGCGTGCTGAGTTTGGTGACGAGGTCGAGCGCCCCCGCTGGGCAGATCTACTTAGGTCTAGCGTTGCTATCTTTGACCTAGACTTTGATGCTATTCTTACTGCTATGTATGCAGTGTCTGTTAGTGCTGAGGGTGACTGTTACCGGTGTGTGCCGCCTGACCCAGGTATAGCGGCTGCTGCTCTAGGTGCTGGTGAGTCTGCTCTCCCTGGTAATGCGCCTACTGAGGCCTTGCACACCTTCACGCTGGACTCAGGTGCCTCGCGCTGTTTCTTTCGTGACAGCACCACCCTCACTCCTCGCTCTGCACTTGTCCCGGTCATACTGGCTGACCCCTCCGGGGGCCCAGTCGTTGCCCGTTCCTCTACTGTTCTCCCGTGCCCGGCGGTTCCGTCCGGCTCACTGTCAGGTTTTCACCTCCCCTTGTTCTCTACGAACTTGGTGAGTACAGCTGCCCTCCAGGATACAATGGTCACTACCACCACTCCTGGGGGTCAGCGTGTGTGGATCTGCACGTGTACACGGACGGGCCGTCACCTGGCCACGTTCACTCGTTGGAGAGGGTCGAGTCTGTACACACTGGCTAATGAGCCTCCTCAGGTAGCTGCGTCTGGTCAGGTGTCCGTGTCAGGTCAGGTAGCACCCCCTTGCTCGTGTTGCCTCCTGTCGCACCAGACTCTTCTCTGGCACCACCGCCTTGGTCACCACTCCCGCCACGCCTGTGTGGCATGCACTCCCGCCTCCTTGTCTCTGGTCTCCCCAGGTCTCTGCCTCCCCTCCCGCCCTCGCCTGCCACGCCCTGCCTTCCTTGCGTCGAAGGGCGGCAGCGCGCCGCTCCTCACTCCTCGTTTCCCCTGACGACTGCTCCCCTGCAAACTCTCCACATGGACGTGTGGGGCCCAGCCCGCGTCAGTGGACAGGGCCACGAGCGCTACTTTCCGCTAGATGTTGACGACTACATGCGTTACACCACGGTCTTCCCCTTGCGCAGCAAGGGTGAGGTCCCTGACGTTCTGATCCCTTGGATCCGCGCTGTCCATCTCCAGCTCCACGGGCGCTTCGGCCAGGACCTTCCTGTCCTGTGCCTGCACTCTGACAGAGGTGGTGAGTTCTCGTCCAACCTCTTGAGGGACTTTTGTCGTGGGGAGGGCATCACCCAGTCGTTCACGCTTCTGGCCTCTCCGCAGAAGAATGGGATTGCTGAGCGTCGCATTGGCTTAGTCATGGAGGTCGCTCGTACCTCCATGATCCATGAGGCTGCCCCCCATTTTCTGTGTCCGTTTGCGGTCCGGTACGCTGCGCATCAGCTCAACCTCTGGCTCTGTGTCTCCTTGCCGGAGACCTCGCCTACACTGCGTTGGACGGGGAAAGTTGGCGATGCGTCGGTGTTCTGGGTCTGGGGCTCTCGTGCCTTTGTTCGAGATACGTCCGCGGACAAGCTCTCCGCCCGCGCTATTCCCTGCGTCTGCCTTGGCTTTCCCCCTGACGCGCCTGGCTGGCAGTTTTACCACCCCACCTCACGCCGTGTCCTCCTCTCTTAGGACGTCACGTTTGACGAGTCGGTTCCCTTTTGAACGAGAATGAATGAACTATGAAACAGCTGGGTACAAGTACTAACCCTAGTTGGGTTGTACCCCTTATGGGCTACCCCACTACAGCCTACACAAATGTATAAGCTATAATGTTCTGACACACCCCCATAGGCAAAGTGGGGGAGAACAAGTGGTCACAAGACTAGTCAAGAAAAGCAAAGCAAGCTCAGGGTGGATCACAAAGTCACCACACAGTCCGAGCACAAGCAAAGGGCCACAAGGCCAGTTCACATGCAGAGTTATAAAGAGAACAAACAATACAGTGATCATACCCTAGCAAGTGCAAGCATGCAGGTATATATATAGATCACAGTACAAGCAGAGTCAAGCAGTGAGCAAGTGAGGCAAAGTGGGCACAAGGCCTAACACAGTAGCAAAGCGCTGATGATCACCAGGCGGAAGTGCCTTGGTGAAGACATCAGCAGTGTTGGCCCGAGTGGCAACGTACGCAAGACGAAGCTGGCCACGCTGCTGCAACTCTCGAGCAAGGAAGTATCGCAGAGCGATGTGCTTCGTTCTATGCTCCAGTCTGTGCTCCTGACACAAGGCAATAATGGCCTTGTTGTCTACGTACAGAACTGGAGGCGAACGAGGCTGCTCTCCCAAGTTGGTCAGCAGGTAGGTGAGCCAGCGTAGCTCCTGAGCATCCATGGCCCCGGCGTAGATCTCAGCCTCACAACTGGAGCTGAGAACCGAAGACGAGCGGGTAGACTGCCACGATACAGAGGCGAAACCAAGGCTGAAGGTGTAACCCTGTGACGACCGCTGCGTAGCTGAGTCGTCAACCCAGGAGGCGTCTGCGTGACCAGTGAGAACAACTGGACCCCGTCCTCCAAGCACGAGCCCCATGCCCGACGTACTGCACAGGTAACGCAGTACCCTCTTCGCAGCATCCCTGTGCACCTTTCGGTGCCGACCGGGAGCCACGTAGCGGGCCAGAAGGCTGAGAGGGTACGCGAGGTGAGGTCGTGTGCACGTCATCAGGTACATGAGGCAACCCACAAGCTCTGGGTACGGACCACTCGGCTCTTCGGACTCGTCCAACGGTGCATCCGGGTCTCCCTCAGGGGCAAGCAGCATCGAAGCGAAACGAGGTACAGCAGCTGCAAGACACTCAAAGTCCTCCTGCGTGTCCTCAAGGACGTCCGTGCCAAGAGCACACTCACCCCCGACGGACGGAGGACTGGCAGACACAGACTCAGCAACTAGAGGAGTGGCGTAGTCTAGATGGCAGGCAGCAGCAAAGTCAAGCAGCTCAGCAACGAGAGCAGACGCCGCATCAGACTCAACAGAAGGGTCAGTGACAGCAGTGGCAAGGAGACGAGAGACAGTGGGACTGGCAGTACGAGCGCGGTCAGACGCAGGGTCAGGGACCTCAAGAAGAGAGGAATCAGGAGGAGCAGGCATAGGAACACGCAGTGGAACAGAGGAAGGACGGAGTGCCATAGCGTGCGTGCCGGGGACAGGAGGAGGACGTGAACGAGGAGCGCGAGGAGTAGTGCGAACAGGCGAGACGGGGCGAGACGCAGGCTCACGACGCTTTGTAAGGCCGCCTAACTACTCAGTGTAAGGAGAGGGAGCAGGCAGTGGGGAGGCTGGCTGTAACAGCGGCTACGACTGGTCAGGCGGTGGAAACAGGAAGGGAGAAGGAAGACCAGTAGAAGACGGGACACCAAGAAACTGCTGAAGTAGGGGAACGAAGTACGGTCGCGGACGCACAGTGCCTCCAGCACCTCCAGCTCCAGGGTCAATAGCTCCAGCTCCTGTAGCTCCAGCACCCCCGGCGCCAGTGCCTCCAACTCCAGCTCCAGTAGCTCCAGCGCCTCTTGCGCCAGGGCCTCCAACTCCAGCACCTCCAGCTCCAACGCCTCCAGGCTCCGTAGGGTCTTCAGCTCCAGCGCACCCAACACCACTAGTCCCTGCAGCTCCAGCACCACTGGTACGAGCACCTCCAGGACCAGTAGTCGCAGTACCTCCAGTATCGCCAGCTCCAGCAGTAACAGCAGCGCCTCCAGCTCCGGGAGCTCCACTCCGACGGTGAGCTCGCCGAACAAGCCACTCACGCAGCTGCAGCGAAGACAGTCTCGGCGAAGCACCAGCAGGACCTCCAGACAAAGCAGCACCCCGAGGCTCAGCACCCCCAGACCCAGCACCCTCAGACCCCGCACCCCCCGGCTCCGCACCCCCGGGCTCCGCACCCCCAGATGCAGCACCCCCAGACGCAGCACCTGGAGCAGCACCTGAGCCGACAGCTACGTGAACAGGCGCAGTACTAGGGAGAGGGTCTACCTGAGACACACCCGAGGGAGCAGGACCCTGGGGTGGGAGGGGGTCTACCGGAGGTGGACCGGGTGCAAGGAAGAGCGGCGGGGGTGGGGGAGGGGCAGAGCGGTAGGGGAAGAGATGGTAGAAGGGAACCGACTCGTCAAACGTGACGTCCTGAGATGGGAGGACACGGCGCGAGGTGGGGTGGTAAAACAGCCAGCTAGGCGCGTCAGGGACAAAGCCAAGGAAGACGCAGGGAATGGCGCGGGCGGAGAGCTTGTCCACGGACGTATTGCGAACAAAGGCACGAGAACCCCAGACCCGGAACACCGACGCATCGCCAACCTTCCCCGTCCAAGGCAGTGTGGGCGAGGTCTCCGGCAAAGAGACACGGGGCCAGAGGTTGAGCTGATGCGCAGCGTACCGGACCACAAACGACCACAGAAAATGGGGAGCGGCCGCATGGTCATGGAGGTACGAGCGACCTCCATGACTAAGCCAATGCGGCGCTCAGCAATCCCATTTTGCTGAGGGGAGTCCGGAAGCGTGAACGACTGGAGAATGCCCTCCCCACGACAAAAGTCCCGCAAGAGGTCGGAGGAGAGCTCACCACCTCTGTCAGAGTGCAGACGGAGGACCGGAAGGTCCGTACCGAAGCGCTCGCAGAGCTGGAGACGGACTGTGCGGATCCAAGGGATCAAGACATCAACGACCTCACCCTTGCTGCGCAAGGGGAAGACCGTGGTGTACCGCGTGTAGTCGTCAACGACCAGCAGAAAGTAGCGCTCGCGGCCCTGTCCACTGACGCGGGCCGGGCCCCACACGTCCATGTGGAGAGTCTGAAGGGGAGCAGTCGTCAGGGGAAACGAGGAGGAGTGAGGATCGGCGCGCTGCCGCCCCTCGACGCAAGGAAGGCAAGGCGGGGCAGGCGAGGGCGGGAGGGGAGGCAGAGACGTGGGTAGACCAGAGACGAGAAACCGTGAGTGCATGCCACGAAGGTGTGGCAGGGAGGGGTGACCCAGGCGGTGGTGCCACAGAAGAGTCTGGTGCGACAAGAGGCGACACGAGCAAGAGGCGGCTACCTGACCTGACGCGGAATCCTGAGCAGACGCAGTGACCTGAGGAGGCCCGGTAGCCAGCGTGTACAGACTCGACCCTGGCCGACGAGTGAACGTAGCCAGGTGACGCCCCATCCGTGTTCACGTGACACACGCTGACCCTCAGGAGTGGTGGTAGTGACCATCGCATCCTGAAGGGCAGCGGTACTCACCAAGTTCCTAGAGAACGAGGGGAGGTGAAGACCTGACAGTGAGCCGGACGGAACCGCCGGACACGGGAGGACAGTGGAGGAACTGGCAACGACCGGGCCCCCCCGAGGGGTCAGCCAGTCGGACCGGGACGGGTTTAGGGAGAGGAGTGAGGGTGGTGCTGTCACGAAAGAAACAATGCGAGGCGCCGGAGTCCAACGTGAAGGTGTGCAAGGCCTAAGCAGGCGCAGTACCAGGGGGAGTACCAGACGCACTAGCACCTAGAGCAGCAGCCGCTATGCCTGGGTCAGGTGGCACACACCGGTAACAGTCACCCTCAGCACTAAAAGACAAAGCATACATGGCAGAGATAATAGCATCATAGTCTAGGTCAAAGATAGCAACTCCCGACCTAAGCAAATCCGTCCAGCGAGGGCGCTCGACGTCGTCACCAAACTCAGCACGCCAGGCGTCGTCAAGGCGGGAGAAGCAGCGGTGCTCAGTGTGAAACTTCCCGCATGTCTGGCCCGCACGGACACCCATGCGAATGACATACGGGCAGGTCTCACTACCCCCACCCGTCCCACGCTGAACCAACCACTCACGGAGCTGCTGGGGCGACAGGGTCTCGCTCCGACATTGCTGCTGCTGTCACTGACCACCACCAGGGCCTCCACGCCGAGTCCCAGACCTGCCACAACCAGTCCCACCGCCTCCACTGCCGCCACTCCCTCTGCTGCCTCCACCGCCGCCACCAGAGCCCCCACTGCCGCCACCAGTCCCATCGCCGCCACCACCTCCACTGCTTCCACCACCTCCACCGCTACCCCCACCACCGCTCCCATTGCCACCTCCACCACTACCGCTGCCACCTCCACCACCCCGGCCACCCTTGCCCTTGCTGTTGCGGCGCTTCGCACTAGTTGAAGCAGCACTGACGTCCTCAGTAACAGAGACGTCTGCAGCAGCAGCAGAGGCGAAGGAGGGGGAAAGGGGGGAGGGGGAGCACCCCTCAAAGAAGGGCGGGCGCGGAGCGCCACGAGCAGCACCTACAGCAACTGCACTAGTCTCAGCTGCTAGGAGATGCTGCTCGAGGAGGTCAACAGTGAGGGAGGTGGGGTCAAGGGAGAGAAATTGGTCCCTGACAGAGCGAAGAGATTCAGGGAGGCGAGAGACTATGAAGTAGAGGGTGATGAACATGGGGGGCTGGTTCGTTGCAAGGAACTCAGCGGGGACGGTAGCACGGTAGCGAGCGTCACTTGTGCGCAGGTGGGTGACCAGGTCTGCTACGGTGGCAAAAGCCGACAGCTCATGGAACAGGTAGGGCAGTAGCAGTCTGCCTAGAGAAGCAGTGGCAGGGGAGGAGTAGCGAGCAACGACAGCGTCGTACAGGGCATGTGCTGTCCTGTGCTGTCCAAAGTGAGTACATTCAGCCACCGGCAGGTGGTTGCGAATGGCTAAGCGGGCAGTAGCGTCACGAGACAGCCACTGGGAACGAGTCCCACCGTCAGCTGTGGCGGGAGGGGCTGGAGCGACACCGGACACGTGGTCAAATAGTGAGACACTATCCTTAATATCGCTCAGTAGGTACAGTTGCAAATCGTCGTGCCACGTGTCAAATGCAACCGGTCTGCCCTCATGATCGAACGCTAGAACTCTAAGCGAAGCCATAGTGGCGCAGCACTCAAGAGCAGGAGTAGCAGCAGTAGCAGCAGGAGCAGTAGCCAAGGGGCCAAGGGGCGGGGCCAAGGGGGGCCTAGGGGCCGAGGGGCCAAACACGAGGGTGGCGGCCGAGGGGCCGAGGGGCCGAACAGGAGAGGCCACAGGTCCGAGGTGCCAAGGGGCCGAGGTGCCTGGGGGGGGGCCAAGGGGCCAAGGGGCCGAGGGGCCGAGACCAGGGGCCGAGGAGCCTAGGGGCCGAGGGGCCAAACAAGAGGGTGGCGGGGCCGAGGGGCCAAGGGTCCTAGGGGCCGAGGGGCCGAGGGGACTAGGGGCCAAGGGGCCAAGGGGCGGGGCTGAGGGGCCAAACACGAGGCCGAGGGGCCGAGGCTAGGGGCCGAGGTGCCGAGGGGCGGGGCCGAGGGGCCAAACACGAGGCCGAGGGGGGGGGGGCGAGGTTAGGGGTTGAGGGGCCGAGGTGCCTGGGGGCCAAGGGGCCAAGGGGCCAAGGGGCCGAGGGGCCAAGCCTAGGGGCCGAGGGGCAGGGCCGAGGGGCCAAACAAGAGGCCTAGGGGCCGAGGCTAGGGGCCGAGGGGCCTGGGGGCCGAGATCGAACGGGCCGGGGCGACGGGGCCTACGAGACGGGCCGAGGGCGACGGGGTCGGGGGAGACGGGCGAATGGGGCTGCGGGGCCAGGTACGAAAGGGGCCAAGGGGCCGTGGGGCGACGGGCCGCGGGGCCAGGTACGCAGGGGCCGCGGGGCCTAGACCGAACGGGCAGGGGGCGACGGGGCCTAGGCGACGGGCCGAGCGACGTAGGGGCCGTGGGGCCTAGGGGCGTCGGGCCGCGGGGCCGTGGGTCGCGAGGCCTAGGGGCCGTGAGTCGCGGGTCGCGGGGTCGTGGGTCGCGGGTCGCGGGTCGCAGGTCGCGGGTCGCGCGGGGCCTAGGCGACGGGCCGTGAGCAACGGGCCAAGGGGCCAGGAGCGACGGGGCCTAGGCGAGGGGCCGAGGGCGACGGGGCCTAGGCGACGGGCCAAGGGGCCGGGAGCGACGGGGCCTAGGCGACGGGCCGTGAGCGACGAGCCAAGGGGCCGGGAGCGACGGGGCCTAGGCGAGGGGCCGAGGGCGACGGGGTCTAGGCGACGGGGTGACGGGGCCTAGGCGACGGGCCAAGGGGCCGGGAGCGACCTAGGCGAGGGGCCGAGGGCGACGTGATCTAGGCGACGGGGCGACGGGGCCTAGGCGACGGGCCAAGGGGCCGGGAGCGACGGGGCCTAGGCAACGGGCCGTGAGCGACGGGCCAAGGGGTCGGGAGCGACGGGGCCTAGGCGAGGGGCCGAGGGCGATGGGGTCTAGGCGACGGGGCGACGGGGCCTAGGCGACGGGCCAAGGGGCCGGGAGCGACGGGGCCTAGGCAACGGGCCGTGAGCGACGGGCCAAGGGGCCGGGAGCGACGGGGCCTAGGCAAGGGGCCGTGAGCGACGGGCCAAGGGCCCTAGGGGCGACGGGCGCCAGGCTACGGGGCAGTGGCTAGCAGGGTAGCAGGTGGTGGGCCCAAAGGACAGCGGTCCTAGGAGGGGACCTGCTCTGAAACCATGTCAAATGTAAGAACAAGAATGAATGAACTATGAAACAGTTGGGTACAAGTACTAACCCTAGTTGGGTTGTACCCCTTATGGGCTACCCCACTACAGCCTACACAAATATATAAGCTATAACGTTCTGACACCTTTTACCGTCTCTTCCCCTACCGCTCTGCCCCTCCCCCGCCCCCACCGCTCTTCCTTGCTCCCGGTCCTCCTCCGGTAGACCCCCTCCCGCCCCAGGGTCCTGCTCCCTCAGGTGTGTCTCAGGTAGACCCTCTCCCTGGTACTGTGCCTGTCGAGGTAGTTGGTGACTCAGGTGCTACTCGAGGTGCTGCGTTTGGGGGTGTGGAGCCTGGGGGTGCGGAGCCTGGGGGCGCTGAGTCTGAGGGTGCCGGGTCTGGGGGTGCTGAGCCTGGGGGTGAGGAGCCTAGGGGTGCTGAGCCTGTGGGTGTGGAGTGGAGCAGCCGGGGCTGGAGCCTCTGCCACTGGAGACACTGGGGTTGGAGTTACTGGAGGTGCTGCTGCGACTGGTCCTGGAGGTGCTCGTACCAGGGGCACTGTAGCTGCCGGGCCTGGTGGTGTTGGGGGCACTGGAGCTGGAGGAGCTGGTGCTGGAGACCCTGCGGAGCCTGGTGGCGCTGGAGCTAAAGCTGGAGACCCTGGAGCTGGAGGTGCTGTGTCTGGCGGTACTTGTGCTGGAGGCACTCTGCGGCCGCGGCGGTGCTTCGTTCTTGGTCTCCTGTCTTCTACTGGCCTTAGTCCTCCCTTACTGTGTCCACCGCCTGACCAGTCACAGCCGTCGTTACAGCCAGCCTCCCCACTGCCCTTCCCTTCTCCCTACATTGAGCAGACCAGAGGTCTTACAGAGCGTCGTGAGCCTGCGTCTCGTCCTGCCTCGCCAATTCGCCCTGCTCGTCGCGCTTCTCGTCCGCGTCCTCCTCCGGTCCCCGGCACCCACGCTATGGCACTTCGTCCTTCCTCTCTTCCACTGCGTGTTCCTCTGCCGCCTCCTCCTGTGTCCTCTCTTCCTGCTGTCCCTGACCTTGCGTCTGGCCTTACCCATGCTGCCAGTCCCACTGTCTCTCGTCTCCTCACCACTGTTGTCACTGACCCTGCTTTTGAGTCTGCTGCTGCATCTGCCCTTGTTGCTGAGCTAGTTGACTTTGCTGCTGCCTGTCGCCTCGACTACGCCACTGCTCTTGTTGCTGAGTCTGAGTCTGCCAGTCCTCTGTCCGTCGGGGGTGAGTGTGCTCTTGGCACGAACGTCCTTGAGGACAGGCAGGAGGACTTTGAGTGTCTTGCAGCTGCTGTACCTCATTTCGCTTCCATGTTGCTTGCCCCTGAGGGAGACCTGGATGCACCAGACGTCCCGACCCCGCGCTCTTACGCAGAGGCGATTACGGGTCCTTACTCCTCTCAGTGGCAGGCAGCCATGGATGTCGAGATGGCATCTTGGAAGTCCACAGGCACCTACGTCGACGCAGTTCCCCCGTTGCGGGCGAACATAGTCGATGGCATGTGGATTTTCAGGGTGAAGCGGCCACCGGGTTCTCCGCCTGCCTTCAAGGCGCGTTACGTTGCTAGAGGCTTCAGTCAGCGGCAGGGGGTCGACTACCTCCAGACCTTCTCCCCCACCCCGAAGATGATCACTCTTTGGGTGTTGCTGCACGTCGCTGCTCAGCGTGACTACGAGTTGCACTCTCTCGACTTCAGCACAGCTTTCATGTAGGGCAGCCTGCACGAGGAGATCTGGCTGCGCCGCCCACCTGGCTTCACCGGGTCGTTTCTTGCAGGTACCCAGTGGAGCCTCCGGCGGCCAGTCTACGGTCTTCGCCAGGCACCTCGCGAGTGGCACGACACACAGCGCACACAGCGCTACTACACTCCCATGCTCGGCAGTCCCCTCAGGCTTGCTCACAGGTTTGCACATCACCTCGTTCCCAAGGAAATTGGTGGGTCGGTCCTCTTCAAGACCTCAGCGTCACCACCATGTTTCCTAGATAGGAGTAGTTTATGATCTGTATGGACGCTATCACTGGGGTACCTCTTGCCACGTTCTCCCGGGGCCTTGCATCAGGTGTTTTCATGCTGCACACTACGTCCACCTAGGTTGCAGCGTCTAGTTAGAGAGCAGCGGCATGCTCGTATCAATCATTCACTCACCCGTCGCTCCTATGGCACTGTCTAGGTCACCCCGCCCTCTCACGTCTCTGTCATATGGCTTAGCACAGTCTTGTCTTCCCGTCGCCACTCTCCGCCCATTGCCTACGAATCCAGCAAAGTGCACCCATCCGAACGCAATTATCCGATGGACGACAATGAAATGCTTGCTGTAGTGCAGGCGTTCAAAGACTGGTGTGCGTTGGGGAGCTGCCAAATCCGTCACATCAAGCCATTCTAGCGTGAACCAGACAAGGGACCTAAGGCATTGGCTGCTCTCAAGGGTGTACATGCTCCTGCAATAGCGGCGGCAGCGGTGGTGTCGGAGTGGCAAATGGCGGCACTACGAATCGAAGAGGATGAACCGGTTGACGAAGGGGTGCTGAAATTCTTCGATCGTTTTACACGGCTTGAAGGAGCGGATCTCAACTATAGTAAGCTCCAAAAGAAGACCGAGTTGCTGGCCCTACTCCCAGGGTTATGGTCCTCGCTCATCATCAATTTGAATCGTTTTCTGTCCCACCTCTCACTCGAAGATGTGAAGCGAGCGATACTTCAAGAGGATTTCCATCGTCGTGAGTTGGCGGGTCCGGATGGCGCTGGGGCAGCAAGCATCGGACTTGGCTATGGCCAAGAAAGGGGCAGAGGACGAGGAGGGGGCAGATTTGGCAGCAGCAACTACAATGGAGTGGCGGATACGGTAGCGACAACAAGAGCTATGGACGTGGTCGCGGACGGTCGATGGCAAGTGTCACTATTGCCACAAGAGCGAACACATGTGGCGCGATTGCTTCAAGATTCCTGATGGTTGGACCCCTGCTCAAAGCCAAGAGGGTAGAGGAGCAAGGGGAGGGAGAGGAAGAGGCCGTGGAGGCCGTGGTGGTCGCGGAGGTGGTGCTGCCAACATGAAAGGTGGAGATAACGACATCGACTCGAGCGACGTTCGCGCACCTCCGCAGAAACTCGTCGCCCGGGTTACTTGGTCGACTGGGAAACCCCGAAGTTGGCGCCGACCTGACCGGCGGTCGGGGCCCGCAGGTTGATGCACACCCTCGTCAACCGTCCAGGTCGACAAAACCCGCCGACTTCACCAAGGTGGCGTCCCTGCAGGTCGACGAACCCCTCTGTTGACCACACCAGTCGAAGTCGGTCGCCGACTTCCCTTGTCAGCGGCTTCGCAGTGGTCCCCTCGGAAGTCAACCAAACCCATTGACTTCCTCGCACACGTCAGCGTCGACAATTAAGAGCAGTCGGCTGCACCTCCCGTGCACTCGACCACGAGGTCGGCTTCGCCCAAGTGAGGGCGGGGCCTACTCCTTTCAACAACATGATCCCTCACTCGCCTCCCTCCCTGATTCTCCAGGACCAGCAAGCTAGAGTCCCTCACTTCCACCACCCTCTAGCGTTCCTAGCTGAGGCCCACGTCCAGCACATTCCTCATGGTAGTACGAGTGTGCACTTCCTTTCCTTCCTTAGGAAGCCCTCCGCAGGGGATCCTGACACCACCAAGCCGTTGCTGATAACGGTGCGACTCTCGCAGATGAGCCACATGCAGATTCTCCAAGGTTGAGGGGAGCTGAGTATGCAAATAGTCTCCTCTCACCTTATTCAAAGCCTCCCACAGTGCTGGTGTTCCTGCTATCACCACCTCATTCATCATTCAGGGGGCTCCTAGTATGGGGTCTTTCCCATAGAGAAGGTAGTACGGGGACATGTCACAAAGTGCTGCCTGACGGCTGAATCGGTAGCCCGCTGCCACTTAGTGCAAGTCCTCATCCCAATCGCGCTTGTGCGCTTCTCCATAGGCATACAAGCCTCATTTCAGCGTCTCAGCCATCCGCAAAGTGAGCGTGTCGCTTTGAGGGTGATATCTTGATGGCTTGCGATGGGTGACTCATGTAGGAGTTCAACTCTCTTTGGAATTCCGTCCCCTGGTCTGTGAGGACTTTACCGCATGTCCTTAGCCTAGTGAGTACCTACTCAGTGAAGGCTTCCGTCACCAGAGTAAAGCTCTTGCTGCTCGATACCCAGACCTCTACCCACTTGCTCACCAAGATGTACTTCTTCCTCCAGCGACTCTGGGGAAGCTCTCCCGCCATGTCCAGCGACTATCGGAAGCCTAGTTCTTGTATGGGCAGTGATTGCAGCTCCTATCGACTCTGCTCTAGTTTTGCCTTGTTCCGGTCACACACTTCACATTGCTCCACGTACTCTCGGATATGCTTTGCCATCCCTGCCCACCACCACGCGTTGTTCACAAGCTGGGTGGTCCTCATATATCCATAATGACCCAAGTGCCGGTGTACCCTCTTAATAATCCCCTCCCTCTCTGCTGGGGCCCGAACCAGCTTCGAACCTTCTTTTGTTCTTAGCTGCACTTATCCCGCGTACCAGCGGTAGGGCTGTCCCCTGGCTCTTGCCCTCTCCGAGACTGGCTCCTCTGCCTCTGTTTTGCCCCTTAGCAACTGCAACGTCTCCCGATCCGACCACAAGTATTGGGCTTCTCTTGCCTCCTGCCGCCTCCCTCCTTTACGATCAGCTTCCTAAGCCAGGGCCACCAACCTGGCCACGGTGTCTCCCAAAGAGGGGTTTCTGGATAGCTCGTCCACGTGCTGTAACGTCCGGCCTGCGCGATACGTGATGAGAAAGTCGAATGTCAGCAGGCGCACAACCGACCTTGCATTCTATCCGGTAAGGGCCTGGTTGGTCATCAGCCACAGGAGAGGCTAGTGGTCTGTCACAAGCATAAACTCTCTCCCATGCACACCCTAAAATACGTGACTGCCCAGACTGCCGCCAACCCCTCCCCCTCATAGTAGTTGTAGCTGGCTTCCGCCGCGTTGCAGTTGCGACTGGCAAATGCCACTACTTTCTCCTCCCTATCTGCCTGCTGACAGAGCACGACTCCAATGCCCGTGTTGCTCCAGTCAATGTAAAGCGTGAAGCGTGTTTTTAGCCTGGGTAGCTGCGGCACAAGCCTGGTTTCGACTTCCTCCAACAGCCCTTGCAGTGCCCCCTACTCTCTTTCCCCCCATTTCCATGTCACATCTTCCCTCGGGAGGTTATTCAGGCTGGGTGCGCACTTGTTGAAGTTCGGGATGAACTTCATGTAGTAGTTGAGGAACCCCATAATGACTCTCAGCATGGTGCGGTTCTCAGGAGTCGCTAGCTTGTCCAACACTGCCACCTTTGCTTGCTGAACTATCATCTGTCCTCCACAGACTTCAAATCCGAGGTACTCCATGGCCTGGAATCCGAAATGACATTTCTTTGGATGATAGGCAGGGCCATCTGCCTTGATGGCTTTCAGGACCTGCTTCGCGTCTTTCACATGTTGCCCTGTTGTGGTGCTGAAGACCACCACGTCGTCTATATTGCATGTTGCGCAGTGTTGCAGTCCTCTCAACGCTCACTGGAAGATTGACGAGGCATTCTTCAGCCCAAAGGGCATGAACAACCACTCATAGAACCCGTCCGGCCCATGAAAAGAAGTCTTGCGGATGTCGGCAGCTGCTATCCTGATTTGGTTGAATCCTTGGCACAAGTCTAAGGTCGTGAACACGCTCGCGCCTTGCACTTTGTCGAATATCTCTTCAGGGACTGGCATAGGGTAGCGATCTGCCACCGTCAGCTTATTCGGGTCTCGGTAGTTTTCGCACATGCGCCGTGAGAGGATGCCCCCATTCAAGTCTTTCCTGGCTACCACCACCGTTGCTGCTGCATACTCTGACTCAAACGGCCTAATTAGTCCCGCTTGAAGCAGCTCCCTGCATTTTTCTTGACAAATCTCGAGGTCCCTTGGGCTCATCCTCCTCTTCCGCCTGGTACACAGAGATCTCTTATGGCAGGCGAATCTACAACTCTTCTCCTATGTACTTGCCTATCTCCAACAGGGTGAAGGCAGCGGCTTGCCGGTTCTCCTTTAGTACTTCCCATGGCTGGTCTTTCGCTCCTCCATCCATCCCTTCTCCTATTTCCCATCGGACCTCTGTCTTAGTTCCCTCGTGTGACGCTCTCTCAGCTGCATTTCGCGCCCTTGGGTTCCATTTCTCTCTGCTCCTTCCATCACCTGGTTGGGTGGAGCCTCCTCGCTTGCCTCTTCAGCCGTCTGGTCCCTCCTTCCTTCCTCCCTCTGGTCCTTGGCGAAATGCACGACCCAGGCTCCCTCTGCTACTTCTCTCGCCATTAGAGCCCATCCCTTCTCTCGTTGTTGCTGCCTCTCCACTTGGACCTCCAGCACCACTTCCCTCTCCTGACTAGCCACCACCTTCTCATGCTCCCCCAACCTCCGCCTCCATCTCCACCTGCTTGGCGACCAGGTGCGTCTAGATGACATGCACGAGCCAATGCAAGGACTCCACGTCCATGGCTCTCCCCAGTGCTTCCCTCCGTTGCTCTTCCTTTACACCAAGTGTTGTCGTTGCATCCGGGAAGAAGCCCAGCGCGAGCTCTCTCTCCCTTCCAGTTGGCTCCTCCCACTTTACTTGCAGGTGGTCTTACACCATGCCTGGCCCAGGCAGCCCTCGCTCCACATGAACCTGTATGCATTATGTAGGCCACCAGGGTCGGCCAAGCTTCCCTCAGCAGCCCTAGCTCGTTGCACTGGAATTGACTTGGGTGATGAGGCTTCAACACAGGAGCTGGGGTGCGGTGTGGTTCCAAGATATCCTCCACTGGGCGCGCTATCGGCCGCTTCATGTGGATCACCTCGCGCCGCAGATTCCCCTCCAGGATCCTGTGCTACCAGTAGCACTGCACTTAATGAGATAAGGAACCTAGCTATGTCGCGTCCCAAGCCACTTTTGCCCCCAGCGCGGTGGCCACCACCTCCTGCATTCTCCGCACTGGCTCTCTGCTATCTGTAGAGAAGTCAGGATTCTCCAGTATGTACAAGTACTCCTCATGTTGCTGGTATAACATTTTCATGACGCGCAAAAGCTCCCAGAACAGCGTCGACCTCGGATCTTCCAGTCCCTTGCCTCCCTGCTCTAGAGACACCCTGGCACTCCCGTCCAGCCACCAGTAGGTCCACTTTCCCCCACCGCTCCACGTCACTGCGACTCACTTGCCATATGTTGTGCTCCATCTTCTTCCGCCACTGCTTCCACGCCTGATAGTAGCTGTGAAGGGTAATGCTTCCGCAGCTTCTTCACGTGTTGCATGGCCATGCGGTGCACCACGGGTTCTATCTCCACCAGCACACATTTGTTCACCCTACATCCCACCTTGAGCATTACCGCCAGTCCGGTTCCAATGCCACCAAAGAGCTCCACCACCGTCAGCGGTTGCCGCAGCTGCTCGAAGTCACTTGGACGTGGGTGGCAAAGCCTGCGCACGGGGACCCTTGGCTTCCTCCGCTCTCTACAACTCCCTCTCCAAGAAATACTGCTTCCATGTCCAATAATCCAACTGCATCCATCTCGGCCAGCCTGGCTCGGAACGCCTCTCATGGTTCTCGCTTCATGCAAGGTATCCGCCGGGCTAGCATCCTGCCAGTACTGTTCTCCTGCCAGGTGCAGATCGTAGCTCCTATGAGGTACAGCAGCTCCATCCCGATGAGCAGGTCATACTCCTCCGAAGGGGGTGACTCCACAGTGCACACGAATCCTGCATTCATCCTTGGTTCCTAGATGCAATACCACCTCCACAAACTGCCTGGTACTAGGCATCCATTTTGGCTCGCCTCCCTTCGCCGTCATGACCAGGATTTCTTGCTCATTGAGGCAATTGGGAAGATCTAGCTCCAACTTTTGGGCCGACCCTTTCCCCAGTAGGACATGATGCACTCCCGTGTCAATGATGGCCTACGCCACGGCCACGCCGCCCATTCTATGCTGAATACAGATGCCTAGAACACCATCCTTTCCTTGAGATGTCGTTCCACCGCCATCTCTTGCTCTGGTTCCACTCCGTATCCTTTGAATTTTCTGGTCCCCCTAATTGGTGGTGTTGGATGTTCCCTTCAATCGCTCCGGAGTTCTATCTCATCTTTCTGCCTTGGCGGCCGCACCATCAGCAAGAACTCTGCCTCACTCCCTTTGCTGCCTTCTTTTTCTCCTCTCGCCGACATCATCGCTTCCTTGCGGTTCCCCCCTTCCAGATCTTGTAGCTTATCTTGAAGTTTCAGTAGTTGGCTCTCCAGTTCCTCTTTGCTTCTTGATCATGTTAAGCCTGGCCGGGGGCTATAGCAATCATGCATCCGATGTCTGCGCCTTTTGCGTTTCTCACACATGGGGATGTCCGAGCACTCCATGCGATGGTGCCCTTCCTTCTTGCAATGTTAACATGTCGGTGGCTTCTAACATTCTCATTGTGGATGTCCTTCCTCCCACAGAAATGGCACCTTCACATCTCATCCTCTCTCTCTCCCCTTCACACGACATGTTCTCCCGGTGTTGCGGCCGTCCATGCAGCTCTCTTGCATTCTTCCTACTGGAATTCTCCCCTTTCCATCTCGTACAGCCTTTAGTCCAGCTCGTAGACCTATTCCAGCAACGTCGTAGGTCCGAGCTCGAAGACCCTTCTTCGTACTTCTGGCGCCAACTCTTCCGTCAACTCGCTGAAAAACTTCGTGACTAACCTCCACTCATCGCGACACTCCATGTCGAGCGAGCTCGCGCAGCCGCCCGTAGTACGCCAGTAACAAATCCCCCTTCCATCGGCAGAACTCGGCAAATTCTTTCATGCGTTCGGGCGTCTACACTGGAAAGTGTCGGCGCAGTGTCGTGAAGAATCGTGTCACATTTTCCCAAGTGACTCCTTCCCGCTGGCCAGCCTCACCCAACATTCGTTCCATTTCCATGCTGTAAGTTGTCTCCGCCTCTCCCATAACCGTGTTGGAGAGTCCTCGGAAGAAATCCTCTAGTTCCAGCCCATCTTTGATCCACCTGTACTGCACGTTCATGGTCTGCATCATGTAGTTATTCAGCAAACTCCCTGCTCCTGCACTTTGATCTTGGGCAGCACAGCGTAGCAAACCACGGTTGGATCCTCTCCGTCCCGTGGTGCTTAGAGATGGACAATCTCCGGATTTGCACGAGCAGCTCTGCTTCTGCCGCAAGCGCACCATCCTCCAACGGTTGCCATGGTGGTTCCCACCGTCGCTATCTCTGACAGCACGTCTCCCGTGGCTCCGCCAAGAGCGCTCGCGCTTCCGCTCGGCAGATCGCTCAAGCTGTATCCCCGATGCAGCGTCCTATACGTCTCTTTGGTCGCAGTATTTTCTTGCGCATGGGCCGGATCTGACGTCTCCCCTCCTCTGGCCTCTCCCACCCTCCACCCAGGCGTTGCCATCTTGCACACTACCCGCCCCGATTTCACTTGCATCTACAATCGTTTGCTCATGTGAGACTTCCTTCGTCGAATGACAAGAAATCTCACCAACCCATAACTAGCTGACTTTATGGCTTGCGCCTAATCATTCCCTGTGTTTGGTTTAACATGACTGATTATCAAGAAGCAAAAAACTTTCGACGAATTAGAGATGACTACGGCTAGACTAGACCTATGTACAATGCTAGCAATAGTCTCTGCTGCTGAGCAGAAAAGACAAACAAACATCTCACATCAAGCGAGGTCTTGGGGAACCGAAGCTATGTACAAACCACCAACTGCTTGTGCTTACATGAGCACTTGCTCAAGTCATGAGGCCAACTGATAAAGCTGCCGCATGCTCGAAGGCATTATTAGGCAGTTGTCCATGCGCTGCTCTCATCCTCATTAGCAGCTCCTTGCTCTGTGGTGAAAGAACACTTTGCATCGCACTAAAAGAAACAAGCGCACCACGCATCATTCACATCCCAGCAAACCACCTTACACCCCACAAAGTAACTCGATATCGCTTCAACCGATATGTACAGTACATTCCATGCCATGCTCGCAACCCTTTATGGTACAAAGACTGCACGCCGATCATCACCTTATGCCACTGTCTGCTGCCCTGTTACTTTCTATCTTGGATATGTGTTGTCCACCCTCCCGTATGGCTTGTAGTCAGTATAGATTTGTGACAGCTGGTAACCCGCAATTCGGTCCTACGCCTTGACGTTTTCCCAACCTCGACATTAGGCTCGTAGGGCACCCTTTTTGCAAGCGCGTTACTGTTGCCGAAATGCCTTTGGAAGTGTGCTAAGATGTGTGGCATGGCGTTGCACTAGTGTGGGCAGCAATGTTATGAGTGCATGTATGATGGTATGTGATGAGTTTGCATTCGTGTGAATGTGTGTGCATGCTGCCGTTAGTCTGAGGGGAAGTTTGTTGAATGCATGTCATTCTGAGTGCATGTCATCCGAACGTCCATCCGAGTGTTCGTGCTAATCATGCGTGCATTATTTGCATGAGCATATGTCATTATGTATGGCTGTTGAATTGTATCATCCCTGTGTTTTTTTCTCAAAGTCTACATTCTTTATCATGTAGGAGAAATCCTGAGTTTTCCAACGATACCAAGATCGCCTTATTCCGACCAAGATCGCCCAAGTTACAAGATTTCCAAGAATTGGGAATTTTATCTCATTTTGGGATATTTGTCTATTTGGCGATTATTTGATATAATTATAAAGGGATCTTTGGTTGGGTGGTTAGGAAGGCAACCTTGACTTTTACATTGGGTGGTTTCTAGCATGGGTTGCAACAACTAGGCAAAATCCAACTAGATTGGGTTTTGCATGTGACACCTCGAGGACCTCATGATGACGGTTACCATCTTTGCTGCTAGGAAGGCTCTTACCATCTTTCCCTAGCTCCTAGAGGTTCTTTTCCCTCACAAGGTTCTCTTAAAGTCCCAAACTCCAACTTCCTATGCCATAATGCTTGTACTTCCTCCACCATTCTAGTCATGCAGCTGCTGGACGTTTCTAAGTCGTTCTCACTCTATGGAACATCTTTTCAATTGATTCAAATTGGAGATGGTAGCTACCCTTAAGCCGCGCAATCCTACCGAGAGGATTTGCGTTTACTTGAGAATTCAATTCTTGTTCTCGAAGTGACGGATCCTGAGCAGCAAAGGCACGCGCTGTCGTAACCACACAACAAGCCCGGCTTTATCGCCCGTCATCACCAACGCACCATCTGTGCTGATGCCCGCGTCCTTCATGAGGTCGATGTTGAGCAGCTCGAGGTGATTCATATTGAAGGGAATATGGCCCCGCCCTTGCTTGGGCGACTCCGATTCGTAGTCGCATGCGCGGGAGGTGCAGCTGGCTGCCCGCAGAGGTCGACGTTGACTTGGGCGAGGAAGTCTACGGGTTTGGTCGACTTCCACGGGGACCACTGCGAAGCCGCTGATGAGGGAGGTTGGCGGCCAACTTTGACTGGTGTGGTCGACAAAGGAGTTTGTCGACCTGCGAGGACGCCGACTTGGTAAAGTTGGCGGGTGCTGTCGACCTCGATGGTTGACGAGCATATACATCAGTTTGCGGACTCCTATTGCCCAAGTCGGCGCCGACTTGGCAGTTTCCCAATCGACCAAGTAACCTGGGCGACGTGGCGAAGTCAACAGATGTGGCAGCACGTGGTCGGCGTGGTGCATCGGGCGCAACCGTTGGCACGTGGCAGACTTGGCACCTGCGAAATATACGTGATGGTGCACGTCTTACTCAAGCGTCTACAAGCACCTACGAAGTAGGTGCGCGCATGTGCGCTACTATCACACGCGGTTGCAACGCTGGCAGGCCGCTCAACTGCATCGTTGGCAAACTGCCTTGGTGTAGCGCTGGCAGGCCACTGACTTGCTACGTTGGCAAGCCACCTTTCTGCAGCGTTGGTGCGGTGTCGACTTGCAGTGCTAGCAAGCCGCCGACTTTGCTACTCTGGCGGTCGACCTGCCCATGTGCTAGGTTGCTATGTTCCTGATATAGTCATTGTTGCTTACCATCTTCGCATCATTGTTCTCAAATTTTCTTAGTGAAACTCTTGTAGTTTTGCCCCGTGAACACGCAAGTTCCAGAGAACGTAAGGAACGCTACGATCAATCGTACCAAGCGTGCCTTCTCCCGTAGTCCGGCTCCTAGTGTAGAGTGACTCTCCACAATTCATAAGCACAGTTAACAACGATGTTGCGTCGCACTTGTTGATAGAAAGCAGACACAAGAACTCTGTCACGACCACGCGTCGCTTAAGATACGTGGCAAACACTCAAGTATTTACCACGTGCTTTCGTCACAGCTCAACCTAATGAAGGGCGACGCATGGCGATGCTGCATCTGCTGACTTTGTTGGTACGAGGTCATAACGCGGACCATCTCATTGAATCTGTACCTGCGCATATCTACGATATGAAACACACAAACAATCAATGAATACAAATACAACATAGGCAGACTGCGCGCAACAAATTAAGCAAACGCAACCGGAAAACATATTGTGTTATGTAAACCCCGTACAACTGCTTCCGGATGTCAGCCACTCCTTCCTCCGCCATGAAGTCGACAAGCGACGGGAACATTCTGATTGGTATGTCGTGGTTGCATATGAGATCGACACTCCTCGAGTAACGCGCGCGGCCTCAGTGTTCGTCTTCTCAATGCCGTTTTTGTTTTTGTTTTTGTTTTTGTTTTTGTTTTTTTTTTTTTTTTTTTTTTTTTGGGCGTGATTTTCTCCATAAGTGTGCTCTTCCTCTAAAGTGCTTCTTCGTGGCATGTACTCTTCTGGTGGCTTCTCATGGAGGCCAGCTGCAGATTCCTCCGATCGTTGCCATTGCGCCTGTACTGTGCATTGTCCTTGCCGTGTTCCCATCAATTGTTGCAACGCAAGCACGGCGGACCCTCGGGCAGCTTATCCAACAGTAGCCAGTCGAACATCGGCAGCCATTTTGTGATGCAGAGATGCTGTGCCTCGAGAAACTTCTCCTCGGCCTCCGGAGCAGCCGTTTCTACCGCAGAGTATATGTACTTGTGACTCTTGCAGGAAGGAAATATGAAGCCTGCAGTAGCGAACCCTGGCAATGTACGACGACTTCAACTCCTGAAACTTTGCCGTAAGATGAGCATCGTCTAAGAGAGAAGGGAACCAAACACGCTTCATTAGCATTCGGGCTGAGAAGATGATAGAAGCCATCTTCTGCGATAGAACATAAGGTATGAGCAGGAGAATAGTAAAACGAAGTCGAGCAAACACTTCCTGTTGGATGTTGACTTCCAGCTCCTCTTCAGGGTCATCCTCAATTAAATCGTCGGCCGGAACCGAAGCCACTGAGACTGCCGCTTTCTTGATTTCTAGGGAAAGGCATGAGCTGCCAGCTCCATTGTCAGATGCTGGCTTATCGCCATTGTCGTTATTGCCTTGCTGCTTTCCTCCAAGTGAAGCAGGATCAATGGGCTTGTCGGGGTCACCGTCCGTGTTAACATCATTAGCAATCTGATTGCCCTGACACTTAGGAGGAATTGTACAATGATGTGTAAGAGATGGCAGAGCTGATTGAAGGCAAGCTGTTGATGCTTGAAATAATGCCGCTGCTCTGAGAACAGACTTGTTATATATCAAAGATGCGTAGGCACTTGTCCATTGTTCTTGTTGCTGGTGATGAGAAACCGAGGTCGAAGCCTTGGGATCTTGGTCCGCAATAGTTGATATATGAGCGGTGTGATCATTGCTGTAGTAGCTGATGTTAAGGGAAAGAAACTGAGGCCTTGGAGTTAGTGTCAAAATGTTATAGTGCTTACATTGTGTAGGTTGTAGTGGGGTAGCCCATAAGGGGTACAACCCAATTAGGGTTAGTACTTGTACCCAACTTTCTGTTCAATGCATTCATTCTCATTCAGTATTCTGACATGGTTTCAGAGCAGGTCCTATTCTAGGACCGGTTTATTTAGGGCCCACCACATAACGCTGCCCCACTACTTGCACTGCCCTGTCGCCCTGCCCTACCTGTCGCGCCGCCCTTTGCAGCCCGCGCGTCGCCCTTTGCGCCGCCCCGCCCTGCACCGTGCGCCCTGCCTTGCCCGCGCGCCGCCCGTTTGCAGCCCGCTAGCCGCCCCTTGCAGCCCACGCGCCGCCCTTTTGCAGCCCGCTCGCCGCCCCTTGCAACCCGCGCGCCGCCCTTTGCACCCGTGCGCCGCCCTGCTGCTGTCCGCCCTGCTGCGCGCAGCCCTGCTAGCCGGCGCCCTGCTGCATGCGCCGCCCGGCTGCTGCCCGCCCTGCTACGCGCAGCCCTGCTAGCCGGCACCCTCCTGCCCGCGCCGCCCTGCTGCTGCCCGCCCTGCTGTGCACCGCCCTGCTACTTGACGCCCTGCTGCCTGCGTGTCGCCCTGCTGGCCGCCGCACCCCCCTGCCCTAGCCGTGCGCCGCCCCGCCCTGCCCTGCGCACTTCCCTAGTGCTCGCACGCCGCCCTACCTGCGTGCTGCCTTGCTGGTCGCGTGCCACCCTGCTCTGCCAGCAATGGCTTCTCTTGGTGTACTCTCCTTTGATCATGAGGGGCGTCCGATCCAGTTTGATACGTGGCTCGACGACTTACAGCTGTACCTACTGAGCGATTCTAGAGACAGCGTTTCGTTGTTTGACCACACGTCTGGAGCCTCTCTCGCCCCTCCCGCCATAGGTGACAGTGCGACTCGCTCACAATGGCTCACCCGTGACGCTGCTGCTCGCTTAGCCGTTCGCAACCACCTGCCGTTAGCCGAACGCGCTCACTTTGGCCAGCACAAGACTGCTAAAGCCGTGTACGACGCTGTAGTCGCTCGTTACTCTTCCCCTGCCACTACTGCTCTAGGTCACCTTATACTGCCCTACCTGTTTCCCGAGCTGTCTGCCTTTGCCACAGTCGAGGACCTCGTTACCCACCTCCGCACTAGCGACGCTCGCTACTGCGCTGCCCTCCCAGCAGAGTTCCTTGACAGGAACCCGCCCCCGATGTACATCACTCTCTACTTCATAGTCACCCGCCTCCCTGATTCTCTTCGCAATATCAGAGACCACTTTCTCGCACTTGACCCCACAGACCTCACTGTCGACCTACTCGAGAAGCACCTCCTTGCAGCTGAGACTAGCGAAGTCGCTGTAGGTGCTGCGCGTGGCACTCCTCGCACACCCTTCTTTGAGGGGTGTTCCCCCTCCCCCCTTGCCCCCTCCTACACTTCTGCTCCTGCTGTTGACATCCTTGGTGCTAAGGATGTCGGGACTGCTTCTGCTCTTAGTGGGAAGCGCCGCACCAGCAAGGGCAAGGGTGGCAAGAGTGGTGGGGGTGGCAGCGGGGGTGGTGGTGGTGGAGGCAGTGGAGGCGGTGGAGGTGGCAGAGGTGGTGGCAGCGGTGGGAGTGGTGGCAGGAGTGGGGGCTTCGGTGGCAGCAGTAGTGGCAGTGGTGGGGGTGGCAGTAATGGCGGCAGTGGGAGTGGTGGCGGTCGGGGTGGAGCAGTTCAGAGGGGAGATTCTGGCAGTGGCCAGAGGCAGCAGCAGCAGCGTCGGAGCGAGAGTCCTTCGCCTCAACAGCTTCGTTAGTGGTTTGCTCAGCGTGGGGCGTCTAGGGGTAGTATTCGCTGCCCGTATGGCATTTGCACGGGTGACTGTGCTGGTCAGACATGCGGGAACTTTCACACTCAGCACCGCTGCTTCTACCACCTTGACGACGCTTGGCATGCAGAGTTTGGTGACGAGACTGAGCGCCCCCGCTGGGCAGAGCTGCTTAGGTCTAGAGTTGATATCTTTGCTCTTGACTATGATGATATCCTTGCTGCCATGTATGCCTTGTCTGTTAGTGCTGAGGGTGACTGTTACCTGTGTGTGCCGCCTGACCCAGGTATAGAGGCTGCTGCTCTAGATGCTAGTGAGTCTTCTCTCCCTGGTACTACCCCTGCTACGGCTTTGCACACCATTACGCTTGACTCAGGTGATTCCCGCTGTTTCTTTCGCGACAGTCTCACCCTCACTCCTCTCACTGCACCTGTTCCGGTCAGACTGGCTCACTCCTCAGGGGGCCCAGTTCTTGCCCGTTCCTCCAATATTCTCCCGTGTTCGGCGGTTCCGTCTGGCTCACTCTCAGGTCTTCACCTCCCCTCGTTCTCTACGAACTTGGTGAGTCCCGCTGCCCTCCAGGACGCGATGGTCACTACCACCACTCCTGGGGGTCAGCGTGTGTCGATATGCACGTGTACACGGACGGGCCGTCACCTGGCCACGTTCACCCGTCGGCCTGGGTCGAGTCTGTACACACTCGCTACCAAGCCTCCTCAGGTAGCTGCGTCTGCCCAGGTGTCCGCGTCAGGTCCGGTAGTAGCCCCCTGCTCCTGTCGCCTCCTGTCGCACCAGACTCTCCTGTGGCACCACCATCTTGGTCACCCCTCCCTGCCACGCCTTCATGGCATGCACTCCTGCCTCCTTGTTTCTGGTCTTCCCAGGTCTCTGCCTCCCCTCCCACCCTCCCCTGCCCCACCCTGCCTTCCTTGCGTCGAGGGGCGGCAGCGCGCCGCTCCTCACTCATCCTCGTTTCCCCCGACGACTGCTCCCCTGCAGACTCTCCACATGGACATGTGGGGCCCAGCCAACGTCAGTGGACAGGGCCGCGAGCGCTACTTTCTACTGGTTGTTGACGACTACTCACGTTACACCACGGTCTTCCCCTTGCGCAGCAAGGGTGAGGTCCCTGGTCTCTTGATCCCTTGGATCCGCGCAGTCCGTCTCCAGCTCCGCGAGCGGTTTCGCGAGGACCTTCCTGTCCTTCGTCTGCACTCTGACAGAGGTGGTGAGTTCTCCTCCGACCTCTTGCGGGACTTTTGTCGTAGGGAGGGCATCTTCCAATCGTTCACGCTTCTGGCCTCCCCGCAGCAAAATGGGATTGCTGAGCGCCGCATTGGATTAGTCATGGAGGTAGCTCGTACCTCCATGATCCATGCGGCTGCTCCCCATTTTTTGTGGCCGTTTGTGGTATGCTGCGCATCAGCTCAACCTCTGGCCCCGTGTCTCCTTGCCGGAGACCTCGCCTACACCGCGTTGTACGAGGAATGTTTGCGATGCGTCGGTGTTCCGGGTCAGGGGCTCTCGTGCCTTTGTTCGCGATACTTCCGCGGACAAGCTCTCACATTATGGCACTTCGTCCTTCCTCTGTTCCACTGCGAGTTCCCCTGCCGCCTCCTCCTGAGTCCTCTCTTCCTGCCATTCCTGATCCTGAGTCTGACTTAGATCGTGCTGCCAACCCTACTGTCCCTCGTCTTTTAGCCACTGTTGTCACTGACCCTTCGTTTCAGTCCACTGTTGCATCTGCCCTAGTTGCTGAGCTTGTTGACTTTGCTGCCGCCTGTCGTCTCGACTACGCCACTAGTCTTGTTGCTGAGTCTGAGTCTGACTGTCCTCCGTCCGTCGAGGGTGAGTGTGCTCTTGACACAGACGTCCTTGAGGACAGGCAGGAGGACTTTGAGTGTCTTGCAGCTACTGTACCTCATCTCGTGGCCATGCTGCTTGCACCTGAGGGAGACCCTGATGCACCAGACATCCCGACCCCGCGCTCTTACGCAGAGGCGATTACGGGTCCCTACTCCTCTCAGTGGCAGACAGCCATGGACGCAGAGATGGCATCTTGGAAGTCCACAGGCACCTACATTGACGCAGTTCCCCCTTCTGGGGTGAACATAGTCGATGGCATGTTGGATTTTCAGGGTGAAGCCGCCGCCGGGTTCTCCGCCTGTCTTCAAGGCTCGTTACGTTGCACGAGGCTTTAGTCAGTGACAGGGAGTTGACTTCTTTTAGACCTTCTCCCAAAGATGACCACTCTTTGAGTTCTGCTGCACGTCGCCGCTCAGTGTGACTACGAGCTGCACTCTCTTGAATTTTGCACAGCCTTCTTACAGGGCAGCCTACACGAGGAGATGTGGGTGCGCCGCCCACCTGGCTTCACGGGGTCGTTTCCTGCAGGTACCCAGAGGAGCCTCCGGTGGCCAGTCTACGGTCTCCGCCAGGCGCCTCACGAGTGGCACAACACACTGAGGACGACGCTTATGGCTCTTGGGTTTGCTCCTTCGACTGCTGACCCGTCGCTATTTCTACGCAACGACACTTCACTGCCGCCGTTCTACGTCCTCGTATATGTCGACGACTTGGTCTTTGCCATTGCTGACACTGAGGCACTGGCCCTTGTGAAGTCGGAGGTGCAGAAGAGACACACCTGCACTGACCTGGGTGAGCTGCGAAGCTATCTTGGCTTGTAGATCACCCGGGACAGAGAACGGCGCACCATCACCCTGACTCAGTCACACATGGTGCACCAGGTCCTTCAGCGCTTCGGCTTTCGGTACTCCTCGCCACAGTCCACTCCTCTACCTACTGGTCACTTGCTCTCAGCTCCACCTTCGAACGAGTCCGTAGAGCCGAGTGGCCCGTATCTAGAGCTTGTGGGCTGCCTCATATACCTGATGACCTGCACTCGACCTGACCTTTCAGCCTTGGCTCCGGCTCAGTTTCTTGGCGGTCTACCCGCTCGTCTTCTGTGTCAGTAGATCTAGCCTGTGCCCGGCCCCATACCTAGCCCGCGCCCGACCCGGTCCCTAGCCCCGCCCGGCCCCGTACCTAGCCCAGCGCCCGGCCCTGACCCTAGCCCGCGCTCGGCCCCGCCCCTCGCCCAGCGCCCGGCCCCGTCCCTCGCCCAGCGCCCGGCCCCGTACCTAGCCCGCGCCCGGCCCGGTCCCTAGCCCCGCCCGGCCCCGTACCTAGCCCAGCGCCCGGCCCCGACCCTAGCCCGCGCCCGGCCCCGCCCCTCGCCCAGCGCCCGGCCCCGTCCCTCGCCCAGCGCTCGGCCCTGTACCTAGCCCGCGCCCGGCCCGGTCCCTAGCCCCGCCCGGCCCCGTTTCTAGCCAGCGCCCGGCCCCGTCCCTAGCCCGCGCCCGGCCTCGTCCCTAGCCCAGCGCCCGGCCCTGTACCTAGCCCGCGCCCGGCCCAGTACCTAGCCCGCGCCCGGCCCCGTACCTAGCCCCGCGCCCGCCCCCGTTCCGCGTCTAGCGCCCGGCCCCGTACCTGCCCAGTGCCCGGCCCCGTCCCTAGCCCAGCGCCCGGCCCCGTACCTAGCCCGCGCCCGGCCCCGTACCTAGCCCGTGCCCGGCCCCGTCCCTAGCCCGCGCCCGGCCCAGTACCTAGCCCGCGCCCGGCCCTGTTCCGCCCCCAGCGCCCAGCCCCGTACCTGCCCAGCGCCCGGCCTCGTCCCTAGCCCGGCGCCCGGCCCCGTACCTATCCCGCGCCCAGCGCCCGGCCCCGTACCTGCCCAGCGCCCGGCCTCGTCCCTAGCCCGGCGCCCGGCCCTGTACCTATCCCGCGCCCGGCCCAGTACCTAGCCCGCGCCCGGCCCCGTACCTAGCCACGCGCCCGGCCCTGTTCCGCGCCCAGCGTCCGGCCCCGTACCTGTCCAGCGCCCGGCCCCGTCCCTAGCCCGCGCCCGGCCCCGTCGGCCCCTAGCCCCGCGCCCGGCCCCGTCCCTAGCCCGCGCTTGGCCCCGTCGCCCCTTACTATGGCCCCTCGCGACCTGCCGCCCCTAACCGCGGCCCCGTCGCCTCTAGCCTCAGCCCCTCGCGACCTGTCGCCCCTAGCCGCGGCCCCGGTGCCCTGTCGCATCATGGAGGGTAAGGGGGTGGCAAGAGGGGGTTCTTCCTACCCGCGCGCCTTGCAGTCGCACGCGCAGCTCATTCCCCGCCCCCGCCCCCCTCCCCCCCCTCCCCCCCCCCGAGAGGGGGGGTGTATGGGGGTGGCGGCCTCTTGGAGGGTAAGGGGGTGGCAGGAATGGATCTGCAGCACCAGCCCCCTCCGCCCCCCCCCCTTTCTCCTCCATCCCTCTGCTGCGGGTGCAGCAAGGGGGGGGGAGGGGAACTGCAGCACCAGCCCCCTCACCCCCCCCCCCCTTCTCCTCCATCCCCCTGCTGCGGGTGCAGCAATGGGGGGGGAGGGGATCTGCAGCACCAGATGGGGGGAGGGTGTGAGGGTGGCGGGTGTGACCAGCCAACAGCCGTCCCTCCACCTCTTCTTTCTTCCCCCCCTACTACTCCTATTGCAGTGGGGTAAGGGAGGAGGGTGAGGGGGTGGCGGAAGGGGTGTAGTTCGGAGTGGCGGCTGAAAGAGGGGTGTGGTGTTGGGGGGTGGTTGAATAGGGGGGGAGGGTGAGGTTTAGGGGGGTGGCTGAAAGAGGGTGTGGACTTGGAGGTTCTTAAGAGGGGCTCGCCGCGCTTGGCTCCCCCCCACCTCCTCTCCTCCCTCTCTCACCCCCCCCCCCCTTTTTGTAAAAAGGAGGTTCTTAAGAGGGGCTCGCCGAGCTTGGCTCCCCCCACCTCCTCTCCTCATCTCTCTCTCTCACTCACCTCCCCCTTTGTAATGAGGGGGTTCGTAAGAGGGGCTCGCCGCGCTTGGCTCCCCCCACCTCCTCTCCTCATCTCTCTCTCTCTCTCCTCCTCCTCACATGCCCTCTCTCACTTCTGCTGCACCCTGCCTTGGGTGTACCCCTTCAGGGAGTGTTGACTGCACTGGTTATTGCTATGAACAGTTTAGGGGGTGTGTTGAAAACATATTTTATATAAACTGTCCTTTGCAAAAAAAAAAAAAAAAAAAAAAAAAAAAAAAAAATGTCTTCTGCTCGCTCGTCTGCCTTTTCTGCTCTCCGTTGCTGACAAGTTAGCTCGTTCCTACATCACTTCTTCGTCAACTTCGTCAGCAAAGGGCAGCCATGGCCGCCGTCGCTCAGAATTCTGCCTTCCTGGCAGCACCTGCTCTCTCCTCCATGGAGCAGGCATGCTCAGTGTCCATGTCGGTCTCGCTCCCAACGATCCAGGCGAAGCAGCAGCGTCGGTCACTCGTCGCTGTCGCGGCCTTGACCGCTCGCGACCTGCAGAGCAAGTCACTGGAGCAGCTGCGCGCCATGGCCCGTATGAAGGGCATCACCGGCAACAACAAGGCCCAGCTCATTTCTGCCCTCACTGGTGGTGCCGCCGCATCCAAGCCCTCGTCGTACGCCAGCACTGCAGCTTTCTCTGGCGACGAGGCGCTCCTGCAGAGCAAGACTCTGGGTGAGCTTCGCGCGCTCGCCTCGGCCAAGGGTCTCCGCGGTGACACCAAGGCGGAGATCATCAAGCTGCTCCTGAGCGTCGGCGGTGTCACCCCCGCCCCCGCAGCTCCCGCCATGTCCTTCTCCGCGGAGGCACTCTCCCCCGTGGTCCCCACGACCCAGTCCGTCTCCGACTACCAGCGCCGCCTCCAGACCGAGCCCTTAATCCCAGTGGTCTAGTGACTGGGATTCTGACATGGTGTCAGAGTGGTCTCGGGTTCGAATCCCGGTGTATGCACATGTAGGCCGTTGCCGCTGTGCTCAGTCCTGGGCCTCCCAGTGTGGGGGGGTGTCAGTAGATCTGCACTGTGGATGCCCGATTGATCCTAGGGGGGTTACAGACGCGTTCGCCTGGGGGGTTATGGGCGCACTCACCCGCAACTTAACAAGCCCTTTTAACCCAATGGTCTAGTGGTTGGGGTTCTGATATGGTGTCAGAGTGGTCTCGGGTTCGAATCCTGGTGTATGCACATGTAGGCCGTTGCCGCTGTGCTCAGTCCTGGGCCTCCCAGTGTGGGGGGGTGTCAGTAGATCTGCACTGTGGATGCTCGATTGATCCTACGGGGGGTTACAGGCGCGTTCGCCTGGGGGGTTATGGGCGCACTCTGACCTGCTACTTAGAAAGTCCTTTTATCCCAATGGTCTAGTGGTTGGGATTCTGACATTCTGTTCTCAGTTCCAGTTGTGAGGCTGAGATCTACGCAGGGGCCATGGCTACACAGGAGTTACGCTGGCTCACCTACCTGCTGACCGACTTGGGAGAGCGGCCTTGTTCTTCTCCAGTTTTGTACGTAGACAACAAGGCCATGATTGCCTTGTGTCAGGAGCACAGACTGGAGTACAGAACGAAGCACATCGCTCTGCGTTACTTCCTTGCTCGAGAGTTGCAGTAGCGTGGTCAGCTTCGTCTTGCTTACGTGGGGCCAACACTGCTGATATATTCACCAAGGCACTTCAGTCTGGTGATCATCAGCGTTTCTGTGTTGTTTTAGGCCTTGTGCCTACTTTGCCTCACTTGCTCACTTCGTGACTTTGCTTGTACTGTGATTTATATATATACTTGCATGCTTACTCTTGCTAGGGTATGATCACTATAATATTTGTTTTCTTTTATATAACTCTGCATGTGAACTGGCCTTGTGGCCATTTACTTGTGCTCGAAATGTGTGGTGACTTGTCAAAATCCACCCTGAGCTTGCTCTGTTTTTTTTTTACTGGTCTTGTGACCACTTGTTCTCCCCCACTTTGCCTATGGGGGTGTGTCAAAGTGTTATAGTACTTACATTATGTAGGCTGTAGTGGGGTAGCCCATAAGGGGTACAACCCAACTTGGGTTAGTACTTGTACCCAACTTTCTGTTCAATGCATTCATTCTCGTTCAGTATTCTGACAGTTAGCAGCAAACCAAAAGGAACCTTGGAGTTAGTTGTCTGACAGAGAAACGGATTACATGTAGAGAACAATACGATGTCTGATGTATAGACACAAAAATTGTATCGCTCGTTTCACCTTGTAACGAGGAATCTGGATCTGTGGTTCTTAAAGTCAACTGACACGGAACCTTCACGGTATCTAGGTTTAAAGCCACTCGTCATAATCCTTGCAGACCTGTCACTGTCATTGCCAGAGATGTTCATGCTTTCCTCATGCTAGTCCTGAAGCGTAGGCCGTGTCGACATTCTACAGCCGTGCGTAGTCTGGAAAAAACTGGCGCGCAGTGCGTTCAACACTGGAGGCTGGTAATGGGCGAAGGGCCGATTTAAGTTAATTGTACGTGGTTGTAAGGAAATCGACAATTGTTTATGGTAACAATTTCCTTGCCTGCATTTTGTCCTCTTTATGGGGAGTGCTTGCTTGTATCAGATAGTTCTCCTGCATCTCCCGCCTGGCATCAACATCGAAGAGGATTAGGGTGAGCGTGTGACTTCCATCATGTCAATTCCTCGTCGTTGATAGGAACAACCACTTCCCAGTGCACAAGACCCTGAAAAGCGGGAAACTGGTAGGGGAGGGAATGTCACAATGTGCGCTTCGGGAGCGAAATTGGAGCCATGGACTTATCGACTTTTTGCTGACGTGGCTGTCATCTGGACCTGGATGCACCAATGTGGATGATCCAGGTCAGCTCTCCTCACCACTCACCAAGCGCACGCGCGAACCGCACCCAGGCAAAAATTGCTTCCAAGACCCCTCAAAGCTCCTAGCCCTGCCCAGTCCAAAATCCTGGGCGAGATTCAGACCACCTTTCAGAAAAACGTAATCGCGCCCCTGAGCAATCTTTTCCCGCATTCACCAGACAAACGAGTTGCAATGTGCAACGTTCTGACTTTGTATAAACACCCCTCCAACATTGCTAATTACTAAATTTGAGGAATTACAAGCTTCCAGCTTTCTCGTACCGATCAGCTTCCGTCGCTGTCGAAGACTAAAGCCTCTCACTACACTTTTCTGTAGTCTCCAGGCCTTTGCACGACTTTCCGACGAAATGGCCGCGACCCTCTCCTCCTCGGCGTCCGCCTCCCTTCGCTCCCTCTCAGTCCCAGAGGGAAGCACCCTCGCCACTTCCTCCCGCGCGGCAATCCCAGCGTTCTCCGGCCTCAAGGCGCACAGGGGCCTCTCCGCCTCTGCCGGGGTTCAAACATGCACCTGCGTGTCATGCGGCCGATCCTGCGCCTGCCCTTGCGCGAAATGCGGTAACCGTCGCACCAGCATCGTCGCCATGGCCAGCGGAGACAGCCAATTCGCCAGCGTTTCCCAATCCACGGCAGCTCCCGCCGCTCCCGCCACCAGCGCTCTCATCCCCGCCGTCGTCGGCGCCGGCGCTCTGGGCGCCGCAACCTACGTCGCCGTGAAGAAGCTCACCGCGTCTCCCGCCGCCGCTCCCGCCGCACCCGCCCCCTCGCCTCCCGCGGTCACCAGCGTCCCGCCCAGCGGCATCGTTCCGCGCGCGAAGCACGCGGCGGCGTCCGCTCTCGCGACGATGGCGACGACGTTCCCGTCGGCGATGCAAGAGGAGGCGTTCCTGAAGGCCGTGGCGGTGGAGCTGGCGAAGCTGGGGTTCCGCAAGGACAACGGCATCGCGCTGGTGAACACGTGCCGCGACGAGGTGTGCCGGCCCGTGGTGAGCATCATTGACCGCGAGTTCGGGCTGAGCTTCAACATCTCGGGGCTGGGCGGGCTCGTCAACTGCGGCAAGGTCGGCTTCGGAGCCGCCATGAGCCACTCGCCCGAGTTCCCCTGCGACGTCGACGGCAACCTCAAGGAGCGATGTGAGTTTCAGTTCTCATCACGGTTACCCTAGTGTGAATTGAGTAGCATTCGAATTTACCTTGTTTTCCACTTTGCCGCGTGGCATTCCAAGCATTTAATGATTCTTCGTCGCTTCTCCTCTGTTCAACTGGCAATGTCTTATCCTAAACTGCAACTCTCTTAATTTCCCGCTGCCGACATACCCATCTTGTTCACTAAATTAACCCTCGTATTCTTATTCCGTATCTTCCTCCTCCCCTCTGCAGACATTTTCTTCGCGTTCCCGCACGTGTCCATCGGCGAGTCGGGTGAGGTGGGGTCGCTGCTGCGTCGCGGTCGCGGCAAGGCGTCGAGCGCGTGCGGAGCGTTGATCGCCATCAACAACGACATCAACAACGGCGTGGCGCCCAGCATGGACAGCGACGACCCCGAGTACACGCTACTGCGCAAGAAGATCATGGCTAAGGTAAGATAACGTTAATAAAGAAAACATCAGTTTCTCATGTCATTGCCATTAGCTCTCACTAATGATGAGCCAAGAAATCAAGGTCAAGATGTACCTTTTCGCCACGAAAACTAGAAACTAAGCATCTCCCGCTTCTGAATCTCCCACCCTTATCTCATCTCGCAGGTGTCGGGCGGAGACCAGTCGCTGGTGGACGTGACGCGCGCGGCGTTGGCGGCGATAAACGAGGACCTTGAGAAGCTCATCTCGCTCACGGTGAACCCCGCCACGGCGGACTACGCCGTCATCACGGGCGTGCAGATCCACTCGGGCGACCAGATTCCCGGCCAGCCCTTCCGCATCGAGCGCACCTGCGACTACATCGCGCCCGACAAGATGTACGCCGTGGTTCGCGGCCAGAAGTACGAGCTCAAGGTGGAGACGCCCAAGTCACAGGGCGTCGCTGCCATGGTTTGATGTCTTAAGAGGAAAATGATTTGTCTCTGTTTGTGGCCAGGCTGTAAGTTGGGACCTAGTGTGGTATCACTTGTTTTTGGCTGGGACCAATGTTCCTGCTTTAGCGTGTAAATTATGTGTTTCGTTTTACAATTTATAATAAAGCTGAGTGGTGCCAAAAGGAGCAGCATCTACAAGAGATGGAAGGTCCAAACGACTTCCTTCCGTACACTGCGGCAGCATGAGGTTTTTTTTTTCACTATTAATATGTACAGCACATACAGCATGGAAACATCGAGCATAATTACCCCCTAAACAGCCCGGACTGACAACAACCCAGTACCCACGTTCCTTTGCACCTTTCCCCCCAACCCCGACCCCCTAACCCCCCTCCCTTTCCCCCTCCCCTATCCCCTCACAGCCGCGCGTCCGACAAACATGAAACTTCCACCCAGAGAGGCTCCCCTCACCCACCTGTCCTCCTTCTCCCTGTTTACCCCTATGAACGACGCAGCTTGCAACAAGATAACGCGAGCATGTGCCCGTTGCAAAACCACCCCAATAAGCGTCTTAAAAGACCCCAAAAAATATGACGAGTGTTGAAAATATAAGGATAAAGAAATATGTTTATGCTGTTAGATTTTACAGTAGTCTTTATAAAACTCCCAGCCCTCCAATAATTTATTGGAGGGCCATAATTATTGGAGTATTGGAGGTACAATTATTGGTGTGGATGGATGGATGTGGGCAGGGTAACTGATAACATAAATACCTCTTAAGATAGGCTAGGAGACAAGTGTCGAGAGTAATGTTTGAGTAAGGAGGGACAAGGAGATACAAATGTCGACCTAAAGTGTTGTACCCTTTAGAGGGCAACTCACAGTAGCCTATCTAACAATATATAGAATATATAAACATTTGACACACCCCCATAGGCTAAGTGAGGGGCATCAAAACAACCAACGGAAACAAGGGGTCACAAGACCAGTCAAGAACAAGCATAAAAAACAAAGCTCAGGGTGGCGCTCAGAGTCACCACACACTCCGAGCACAAGCAAGTGGCCACAAGGCCAGTTCAAGAGTTTACTAGTATATATAGAAGCACAACAAGTAGAGCAAACAGCAAGTCTACAGCAACCGAGGGCCTACCTCAACAAGCCCCAACTGCACACAGAACCTGTGGTGGTCACCAGGCGCCAAGGCCTTGGTGAAGACGTCGGCAGTGTTGGCCTGTGAGGCCACAAAGTCCAAACGTGCCTGACCGCGTCGCTGCAACTCTCGCAGGAGGAAGTACCTCACGTCAATATGCTTCACTCTGCTCTCCAGTCGAGGCTCTCGACACAGGAGGATCATGGCCTTGTTGTCAGCGTACAAGGTCGGTGCAGAGCGAGGCCGCTCACCAAGGTCGGCGAGCAAGAAGGTCAACCAGCGAAGCTCCTGTGCCGCCATGGCACCAGCGTAGATCTCTGCCTCTGCACTGGAAGTAGCCACAGACGACGACCGTGTAGACCTCCACGACACAGCACCAGCTCCCAGACTGAAGCAGTAACCCTGAGTCGAACGCTGAGTCTCCACGTCGTCAGCGTAGGAAGAGTCGCAGTGACCAGTCAACGCCACTGGCTGAGTCCCTCCAAGCACAAGCCCCATGCCTGATGTAGTCGCCAGGTACTTCGCCACCCTCACAGCAGCTGTCCAGTGGACAGGGCGGTGTCTCCCAGTCGCAACAAAGCGAGAAAGGATGCTGAGTGGAAAGGCGAGGTCCGGTCGAGTACAAGTCATTAGGTACATGAGGCAGCCCACCAGCTCTGCGTAGGGTCCACTGGACTCAAAGGGCTCGTCAGGAAAGGGGCCCGTGAGTCTGTGGTCAACAGCAAGAGGAGTGGGCTGTGTGGTGGAGAACTGGAAGTCGAACCGCCGAAGGATCTGCTGCACCATGTGTGACTGCGTCAGTGTGATGGTGCGAGCGGCTCTGTCCCGGGTGATCTGCAGGCCAAGGTAGCGCTGCAGCTCACCCAGGTCAGTGCACTTGTGTCTCTTCTGCAGTTCGGACTTCACCTGAGCCAGGGCTGCCCTGTCTGCTGTAGCAAACACCAAGTCGTCGACATAGACAAGGATAAAGAAAGGAGTAGAACCCGCTCGAACAAACAGCGACGGGTCGCCGGAGGACGGGCTGAACCCAAGGTCACGAAGCGTGGAGCGAAGAGTGTCGTGCCACTCACGGGGCGACTGGCGGAGACCGTAGACTGGTCGCCTCAGGCTCCACTGGGTCCCAGGTGGGAAGGTGTCAGTGAAGCCAGGAGGACGGCGCAGCCAGATCTCCTCGTGTAGTCGGCCCTGGAGGAACGCAGTGGAGAAGTCGAGGGAGTGCAGCTCGTAGTCTCGCTGCGCTGCTATGTGGAGTAACACCCGAAGAGTAGTCATCTTCGGGGTCGGGGCGAAGGTCTGGAAGAAGTCAACTCCCTCACGCTGACTGAAGCCCCTAGCCACGTAGCGCGCCTTGAACACCGGCGGTGCTCCAGGCGGCCGCTTCACCTTGAAGAGCCACATGCCATCGACTACGTTCGCCCTGGGAGGGGGAACTGCATCGACGTAGGTGCCTGTGGATCTCCAAGACGCCAACTCTGAGTCCATAGCCGCTTTCCACTGAGAGGCCCACGCCCCTGACACTGCCTCGCGGTAAGTGCGAGGAGTCGGTATGTCAAGGGCGTCGGGGTCTCCCTCAGGGGAGAGCAGCATGGCACACACAGAGGGAGAAGCGGCTGCCCAGTACTCCAGCTCAGACTCTCTGTCCTCTAGGACGTCACAGCCAAGGGCAAACCCACCCCCGACGGACAGAGGACGGTGGGGAGGAGCTGGCACCACACGGGTGGCGTAGTCAAGGTGGCTGGCGGCAGCAAACTCAGCGACAGCGGCAGTAAGAGCCGAGGCAGACGACGGAGGGAAACGAGAGTCGGTGACAAGAGTGGCGAGGACACGTGCGGCAACAGGACGAACAACGCGGTAGTAGTCAGAGATAGGAGTGGGGAGGGCTGGTAGGGAGGACGGAGGAGGAGACGGGAGAACGGACACAGGAGAAGGAGAACGACGACGAGACGAACAAAGGAGGGCAGTGTGGAGGTCAGTAACAGGGGACGAGTGACGAGCACGCGGAGGACAACGAGTGATCAGGTCGCGACGGACAGAGGGAGGAGGAGAAGACCAGACCGCCGGACGGTCGTCAGGAGGAGGCAACGGAGGAACAAACACAGGAGGAGACTGGGAGCGGACAGGAGGAGAGGAGGAAAGGCCAAGGGCCCGCAGGCCACTCACAGGTGGGAACAACCGCCGCTCCAGAGGAAGCTGCGGTGGCGGCTGCGGCCGCTGCTGCTGCGGCTGCGGCTGCTGCTGCTGCGGCTGCGGCGGCGGCTGCGGCTGCTGCTGCTGCTGCTGCTGCTGCTGCTGCTGCTGCTGCCGCTGCTGCTCCAGAAGGTCCAGCACCCGCAGCTCCTGCCGCTCCCTCTCCAACCGCTCCTGCTCCTCACGCTCACGCCGACGGGCAGCCTGGAGACGCGTGTCGTGGCGGTGGGGAGGCGGAGTGGACTCCGCAGAACCAGGGTCTCCAGCGTCAGTCCCCTCAGACTCAGCACCCCCAGAACCAGCACCGCCAGTGCCAGGACCTCCAACTCCAGCACCCCCAGAACTAGCACCGCCAGTGCCAGCACCCCCAACTCCAGCACCCCCAGAACCAGCACCTCCAGTGCCGGCACCTCCTGCTCCAGCACCCCCAGAGCTAGCGCCACCTGCGCCAGCACCTCCAGCTCCAGCACCCCCAGAGCTAGCGTCACGTGCGCCAGCACCTCCAGCTCCAGTACCCCGCGACCGAGCACCCCCAGACCGAGCACCGCCAGCGGCTGCACCTCCAGCTCCAACACCAACCGAGTCCAAAGTAACCTGTCGCGGAAGTGCCGAAGGCTGCTGAGGGGACTGTGAGGAGGACTGCGGGGAGGGAGACGCTACCTGACGCGCGACCGAGGGTAGAGGGGTAGCGTGGGACACACCAGACGGGGCAGGACCTGGGGGGGGCGGGGGTACCGGAGGAGCGGGAGCAGGAGGAGGAGAGGGTGCGAGGAAGAGAGGGGGAGGGGGTACCGGGAGACCTCGACAGGGGTACCGGGTGTAGTAGGACACGGACTCGTCAAACCGGACGTCACGGGAGTCTAGGAACTGGTGGAGGGGAGGGTGGTAAAAGGACCAGTCAGCAGAGTCCACTGGGAAACCAAGGAAGACACATGGGACGGCGCGTGCCGAGAGCTTGTCCGCGGAGGTGTCGCGAACAAGTGCAAGGCAGCCCCAGACTCGAAAGGCCGACCCAACACCAGGGGATCCAGTCCAAAGACTGGTCGGTGAAGCCTCGGGCCGCGAGACACGCGGCTGGAGGTTCAGCTGGTGTGCGGCGTAGCGAACCGCGTGGGGCCACAGAAAATGGGGCGCACGGGCATGAATCATGGACGTGCGGGCGATGTCCATGACCAAGCCTATGCGGCGCTCAGCAACCCCATTCTGCTGTGGGGACTCTGGCAGCGTCCAGGACTGGGTGATGCCCTGTTCGCCGCAGAATCCGCCGAGAATGCCGGAGCGAAACTCGCCCCCACGGTCGGAGTGAAGACAACTGACTCGACGACCACGAGTGCCCTCAGTGGCTAGAAGCCACCTGATCAGCGTAGCAGTCACCTCGGACTTCTTTGCAAGAGGGAACACTGTGGTGTACCTGGAGAAGTCGTCGACGACCACCAGAAAGTAACGCTCCCTCCCAGACCCCTGCGTCGGGGCAGGGCCCCAGACGTCCAAGTGGAGAGTCTCGAAGGGAGCGGTGGCCGGACGAAGGGAGGAGGAGTGGGGAGTGGCGCGTAAGCGACCGGCGACGCACGGAGAGCAAGGAGGGGCAAGCGAGAGAGGGAGCGACGGGAAGGTGCGTGGGAGACCTGTGACTAGTCCCTGACTGAGCATGCCACGAAGGCGAGGGATCGACGGGTGGCCAAGACGGTGGTGCCACAGGACGGTGCGGTGGGCGAGAGAGCGACAGGAGCAAGACGCAGCGACTGGACTGGAGACAGTGACCGGACTGGACACGACTACCTGGCTAGACACAGCAACTGGACTGGGGACCTGAGCCGGAGGGGACGCAACAACCTGAGGGGAGGACGCGACCGGGGAGCGCTCGGTGTGGAGAACGTAGAGACCGGAGCGGGGCTCCCTGGTGAACGTGGCCAGAACAGCACCTGTGGTAGCGTCAGTACAGACTGCAGTCCGCCCCCCCCCCACAAAGGTAACGGTGATCCCCCTGTCCTGGAGGTATCCAACACCCACCAAGTTCCGAGTGAACGAGGGGATGTGGAGGCCGCGCAAGACACCAGAGGGGACCACAGGGCACGGGAGGGTGGTGGAGCTGCGCGCAACGGCTGGTCCTGAAGAAGGATCAGCCAAAGCTACCGGAACCGGAGCAAGAAGTGGTGTGAGGGTCGTGTGGTCGCGGAAGAAACACTGCGACGCGCCAGAGTCCAGCGTGAACGACAGAGACGCCTCAGCCGGAGGCGTGTCAGGTCCGGAGGCTACACAAGCACCTAGAGCAGAAACACAAGCACCTAGACTAGAGAGGCACAGGTCTACACTAACAGGAGGCAAGCATCCTAGACTACGAACACGCGAGCACACAAATCCATCAGCACTATAGTCAACATCAGCATACAAAGCATACTGACGAGCATCGTCCATAGACAGTTCAAATACAGGAATCTTACGGGCTAGCAGGCGAGCCCAGCGCGGGGTGGTCGCCTCAGGACCCCAGCGTGCACGGTAGAGGTCGTCGAGGCGGCGGAAGCACCGCGCTGCAGAGTGGTCGTCGCGGCCGCAGACACAGGGACTGCCAGGTCCGGTGACGCACCAGTGGTCGCAGGGGCCGGTGTCGCGCCGCGGGGGGCGAGGGGCCCAGCTGGTAGTGCTGCTGCTGCGGCCAGTGCTCACGGGTCCTCCAGGTCCCCACTGTGGCGGAGGGCCCCAGTGCTGCTGCGGACCCCACTGCAGTGGGGGTCCCCACGTCTGAAACTGCTGTGGTGCCTGCCACTGCTGCTGTCCCTGGTGCAGCTGCTGTCTCTGCTGTGGCTGCTGCTGCTGTGGCTGCTGCTGCTGGGGCCCCGCACCACCGCTGGTCGAACCTCCTCCAGCAGGTGGGTCAGCACCTCCTCCAGAGCTCCCTCCGCCTGGGGCAACACCGCCACCACTGCCGCCCCCAGGGCCGCCTCCACCACCGCCACCTCCTCCACCGCCGCCACCCCCCTTCCCCCCTTTCTTGCCCCCCTTGCCCCGTTTCTGCCTGTCAGCGGCAGAAACAGCTGCAGTGTCCTCAGAAACCGACACAGCAGCAGAGGCACGTGTAGCAGTGAAGGTAGGAAGCTGGGGGACAGCACACCCCTCAAACAGACGAGGGGCAACTGCGTCAGTGGCTGAGGCAACAGAGAGGAGGTTACTCTCGATCTTCCCGAGAGTGGTCTCGAGAAGATCAATCGTAAGCTCACTGGGGTGATGCTGGAGAAGTGCGTCACGGGCAGTGGAGAGGCGGTCAGGGAGACGAGTGACTACCCAGTGGACTGTGAGCCAAATAGGAGGAGGAGCAACAAGAAGCTGAGCCTCAGTGCAAGCTGCTCGGTAGCTAGCGACAAGGGAGCGCAAGTGTGTGGCTAGGTCAGAGACAGTCGCAAAAGAGCCGAGGTCGGGAAACACGAACGGCATGAGGATGCGGCTGAGGGAGGCAGAGGAAGGGGTGGAATAGCGTGCAGAAATAGCATCATACACCTCCTTCGCAGTCTCTACCAGGTCGAAGTGAGCGGCCTCAGTCGGTGGAAGGAGCTCGGTCAGCGCGAGTGCAGCCGCAGCGTCACGGGAGTCCCAAACGTCCCGCGCCAAGACGAGACGAGCGTAGTCCGCCTGTGCCTCCGGAGTCGGGGGGGGCACGGCAGGGAGGGGCTCGGGACGCGGTGGTGCCTGGAGGGCGCCGGACGCGTGGGCGTACAGGGTGGCGCCGTCCTGGCGCTGACTGGTGAGATAGCGCTGAGTCTGGCGGAGCCAGGTGCCGAACTCTATCGGGCGCCCCTCTGCATCGAAACGAAGGCGGCGGGAGGAGTCCATATTGGACGCTAGGCTAGGAACAGCTGGAGCACGGAGCAAACGGAGCTAGGAGCGAGGAGCGCCAGGTGGGACTAGGCGAGGTACTGCTGGAGCACGGAGGAAAACTGAGCTAGGAACGCCAGTCTAGTAACGAACGGAGCTGGGAGTTAGCTGACCTAGGAGCACACGGCTGGAGGAGGCAGGGCTGACGAGCCGATCGAGGAGCCAGAGGGTCGTTCGAGGGGCTGGCGGAGCGAGGAGAGACCTAGCTAACAACGAACGTCAGGACTAGCCTAAACAGCTAAGCGGAGCGGCCTCCAGCCGCGACGGTGCGAAACACTGTGAGTATGAGTGACGCGAGTGTCGAACCAACGGAGGTCGGGTGGTCTTGGGTGGTGTGCGCGCGTGATAAGGGGATGTGAGCGTTTGGAAGGGGCTCTGAGCGGTTGGAAGGGGCTGTGAGCGGTTGGAAGGGGCTGTGAGCGGTTGGAACGGGCTGTGAGCGGTTGGAAGGGGCTGTGAGCGGTTGGAAGGGGCTGTGAGCGGTTGAAAGGGGCTGTGGGCGGGTGGGAGGGGCTAGCTGGCGCCAGCTGCTGGCGGCTAGGTTCCGGTGGCTAGCTGCTGCTGGCGGCTAGCTTCTGCCTAGCCGTGCTGCTGCTGCAGGAGCACGCGCTGCTGCCTAGCCGTGCTGCTGCTGCAATGCACACGTTGCTGCCTAGCCGTGCTGCTGCTGCAATGCACGCGCTGCTGCCTAGCCGTGCTGCTGCTGCAATGCACGCGCTGCTGCCTAGCCGTGCTGCTGCAGCAAAGCACGCGCTGCTGCTGCAATGCGCGTGCTGCAGTGGCGTGCGCGGCTGCCGCTGGCTAACGCGCGCGCTGCTGCGGGCTAAGAACGACTACGCGGGCCCGCGGGGGGGGGGGGGGAGAGTCCCTTCTGGAGCGCGACGAAACGAGGGGCCAGTGGGGCCCTGTAAACGCGACGAAAAACGAGGCCCGCGGGGGCCCTTAAACGCGACGAAAACGTGGCCCGCGGGGGCCCTTAAACGCGACGAAAACGAGGCCCGCGGGGGCCGTCCTACCCGCGACGAAACGGGGCCTAAGGGACGGGCGCCTCGGGACCGGCTAAGGGAGGGAGCGGAAGCGTGGGAGGGAGTAAAAAACCTACTCTAATACCATCTTAAGATAGGCTAGGAGACAAGTGTCGAGAGTAATGTTTGAGTAAGGAGGGACAAGGAGATACAAATGTCGACCTAAAGTGTTGTACCCTTTAGAGGGCAACTCACAGTAGCCTATCTAACAATATATAGAATATATAAACATTTGACAATACCCTGCTGCTATGTGGTTTCATAATCCATTCCATTGTTCTCAATCCTTTCAGTTGAAAGTTTCTCTTGCTATTCTGTCATACATCATGGCTTCCGCTACGACGACACTATGCCTTTCTAGCATGGTATCAGAGCTACTCTAGGGGGCATGCTGCCGAAATTCGGTCAGGAACTTATTATCAACAAAGTTTGACGATAATATCAGCAAGGTACCGTAGCATATGTACGAGCAACTTTCTGGATCAACGGCATGGCTCAGTTTGATGAGGAAGTTGACGTAGGATACGCGGCATTTGAAGAGGCCGTCTCCACGCGAGTACACGGAGGAAGACAAGGACCGACTGTCACGCAAGATGGTGGGGGTAGCGGCAGGGCCTATTTTATCAGTGTAAATCACACTGTTATACTGATGAGAAGGGTGAAATTTAGGGCCTACACTGATGTGTTTGGGTAATTTTTTTGAAACTTAGTGTTACACTGATTTGACAGTGAAACGATTTAGGCCACACTGATGCTCTGGGGTAAATTTTCCCTTAGCGAAGATTACCCTTAAGGGCGTACAGGGCACCCCCCCCCTCGAAACTCTGCTTATCGAGACGAAGTTTCCTAGAAATTTCGTAACGATACACTCAATTTCGTAATGATGCACTACGATGCCAGCACGTGAGTACTGACAACCATGTCAAACATATGTGTATATAGGTTATAGTTTGGTTAGGCTTAGTGGGGTACTCACTGTGGGGTACAACCCCTTAGGTTTCTCCTTTGTACCTTTCCCCTCGATAGTCGAAACCCAACTTTCCCGTAAGATTCTAAGATGGTATAGAGCATAGGTCCTTAGGACCTACGATTAGGGCCCACCACGATTGCCTGTCTTGCCTAGTGCCTACGCGCGCCTCGGCTGCCCGCGCGCGCCTTGGGCGGTCCTTTTTTTTTTCTCACGTGCGCCGTCTCAGCAGCCCGCATAGCCCGTTTCGGCCCCGCCTGTGCGCCCCTTAAGCCGCCCGTGCGAAACCTGATTAGGCCACGCCAGCGCGGCCCGTCGCCCAGCGTAGCCCGTAGCTTAGCGACCAGCCCGCAGCCGCGCACGTGCGGCCCGTCGCCCAGCGCAGCCCGTAGCCGCACGTAGAATGCAGCCGCGCACGCTGCCTGTAGCCACGCACAGCCCGCAGCTCGCGCAGTCCGTCGCCGCACTTAGCCTGTGGCCGCGCGCGCTGCCTGTAGCCATGCGCAGCTCGTGCAGCCTCGTGCAGCAAGCCGCCACACGCAGCCCTCAGGCCGCTCCTGCCTGCTGCCTGCTGCCTGCCGCCTGCCTGCCGCCTGCCTGCTGCTTGCTGCCTGCTGCCTGCCTTCTGCTTGCTGCCTGCTGCCGCCTGAATGCTTGCTGCCTGCTGCCGCCTGCCTGCAGCCTGCCTGCTGCCTGCCTGCTGCCTGCCTGCTGCTTGCTGCCTACAGCCTGCCTGCCTACCTGCTTGCCGCCTGCCTGCCGCCTGCCTGCAGCCTGCCTTCTGCCTGCCTGCTGCCGCCTGCCTGCTAACTGCCTGCAGCCTGCCTGCCTGCCTGCTTGCTGCCTGCTGCCGCCTGCCTGCAGCCTGCCTGCTGCCTGCCTGCTGCTTGCTGCCTACAGCCTGCCTGCCTACCTGCATGCCGCCTGCCTGCCGCCTGCCTGCAGCCTGCCTTCTGCCTGCCTACTGCCGCCTGCCTGCTTACTGCCTGCAGCCTGCCTGCCTGCCTGCTTGCTGCCTGCTGCCGCCTGCCTGCAGCCTGCCTGCCTACTGCCGCCTGCCTGCTTGCTGCCTGCAGCCTGCCTGCCTGCCTGCTTGCTGCCTACTGCCGCCTGCCTGCAACCTGCCTGCTGCCTGCCTGCTGCCTGCCTGCTACTTGCTGCCTTCTCCCGCCTGCCTGCTTGCTGCCTGCTGCCGCCTGCCTGCCGCCTGCCTGCCTGCCTGCTTGCTGCCTGCTGCCGCCTGCCTGCAGCTTGCCTGCTGCCTGCCTACTGCTTGCTGCCCCTGCCTCCTGCCTCTGCCTCCTGCCTCCTACTTGGTGCCTGCTGCCTCTGCCTGCTGCCTGCTGCCTCCTGCCTTAAGCCAATATGGCGACGCCTAACGTTCTAGCGTTCGAGCCTGACGGTCGTCCCATCGAGTTCACTGTATGGTTAGACGATCTCCAGCTGTTCCTTCTGACTGATGCCAAAGATGGCGTTTCCCTGTTCGATTACGTCTCTGGCACTGCCGTTGCTCCTGCTGCTGATGCTCCTGCTCTAGAACGCTCCCAGTGGCAGACTCGTGATGCTGCTGCACGCCTAGCTATTAGGAACCACTTGCCGATTACTGAGCGAGCGCATTTCAGCCAGCACAGAACTGCTAAGACACTGTACGACGCTGTAGTTGCGCGCTACTCCTCCCCGGCCACTGCAGCCATAGGTCGACTCATGCTACCGTACCTGTTCCCCGATCTTTCCTCGTTCACCAATGCTGAGGACCTAGTTTCTCACCTGCGCGCTACTGACTCTCGCTTTCGTGCCGCCCTTTCAGCCGAGTTCTGCACCGCAAACCCCCCCCCCCGATGTACTTCACTCTCTATTTCCTCGTTACCCGCCTCCCTGACACTCTTAGCTCTGTCAGGGACCACTTCCTCGCACTAGACCCCACCACTCTCACTGTAGACGACTTCGAAAAGCACCTCCTCGCAGCAGAGAAGAACATCCTCGCTGTAGGTGCTGCTCGTGGCACTCCTCGCTCTCCCCTCTTTGAGGGGTGCTCCCCCTCCCCTCTCACCCCCTCCTACGCCTCCGCAGCTGCTGCTCACGACTACCTTGGTGCTGAGGGGGTCGGAGCTGCTTCCGCTCCCAGTGGGAAGCGTCGCAGCGGCAAGGGCGGTAGGGGTGGCAGGGGCGGTGGGGGTGGAGGTGGTGGAGGTGGTGGAGGTGGGGGCGGTGGTGGGGGTGGTCGTGGGGGTGGAGGAGGTGGAGGTGGTGGTGGGGGCGGCGGAGGCACTGGGAGCGGTGGAGGCGGCAGCAGCGGAGGTGGGGGAGGAGGGAGCGGTGGTGGCAGTGGTGGTCAGGGCCAGCAGCAGCCGCAGCAGCAGCAGCAGCCGCAGCAGCAGCAGCAGCCGCAGCAGCAGCAGCAGCATCAGCGTCAGCGCCAGACCCCCACTTCCCAGCAGCTTCTTGACTGGTATGCCGGGCGTGGGGCTTCTGGGGGTCCTGGTCGCTGCCCCTATATCATCCGCACAGGTCCCCGCGCTGGTCGCCAGTGCACAGGTTTTCACACTGAGCAGCGCTGCTTCGCTCGGCTTAGCGACGCCTGGCGCGCCAAGTTTCCTGATGCTACTGAGTTCCCCAACTGGGCAGACTTACTTAGGCGTGATGTACCTATCTTTGATCTTGACTATGATGCAATTCTTGCTGCTATGTATGCCTTGTCTGTTAGTGCTGAGGGTGACTGCTACTTGTGTGTGCCGCCGGATCCTGGTATAACCCCTGGTATAGCCCCTGCAGCACTAGGTGCTTGTGAGTCTGCTCCCCTTGGTACTGCGCCTGCACAGGCTTTGCACACCTTTACACTTGACTCTGGTGCTTCCCGCTGTTTCTTTCGCGACAGTACCACAGTCACTCCCCTCCCTGCACCTGTTCCTGTCTCACTGGCAGACCCCTCTGGGGGCCCAGTGCTTGCACGGTCTTCCACTGTGCTTCCGTGTCCGGCGGTCCCGTCTGGTGAGCTGTCTGGTCTCCACCTCCCCTCGTTCTCTACGAACTTGGTGAGTAACGCTGTCCTCCAGGATGCGGGGGTTGACACCTTCACCCCTGGCCGGCAGCGTGTGGCGATTTGCACGTGCTCCCAGACTGGTCGCCACCTGGCCACGTTCGCTCGTGCGCCGGGGTCCAGTCTGTACACCCTCACCACTGCGTCACGCTCCGCCCCTTTGTCTCCCCAGTTGCACGCGTCTTCTCAGGTAGCTACACAGTGTGAGTGTCGCCGGCTGTCGCACGACACTCTCCTGTGGCACCACCGCCTTCGTCACCCCTCCCTGCCTCGCCTACGCAGCATGCACTCCCGCCTCCTGGTTTCTGGGCTTCCCAGGTCTCTGCCTCCCCTCCCTCCCTCGCCTGCACCGCCCTGCATTCCCTGCGTCGACGGGCGGCAGCGCGCCGCTCCTCACTCCTCCTCGTTCCCTCCCACAGAGGCTCCACTGCAGACTCTCCACCTGGACGTGTGGGGCCCAGCCCGCGTTCGTGGACAGGGCCACGAGTGGTACTTCCTGCTGGTTGTCGACGACTACACGCGCTACACCACGGTCTTCCCCTTGCAGCGCAAGGGGGATGTCCCTGATGTTTTGATCCCTTGGATCCGCGCTACTCATCTCCAGCTCCGCGAGCGGTTCCAGTCGGACTTTCCTGTCCTGCGTCTGCACTCTGACCGAGGTGGTGAGTTCTCCTCAGACCTCTTGGCAGCCTTCTGTGCGGAGCACGGCATCCGCCAGACTTTCACGCTTCCGGCCACTCCGCAGCAGAATGGGGTTGCTGAGCGCCGCATTGGCTTAGTCATGGAGGTCGCTCGTACCTCCATGATCCATGCGGCTGCCCCCCATTTTCTGTGGCCGTTTGCGGTCCGGTACGCCGCGCATCAGCTCAACCTTTGGCCCCGTGTCTCCTTGCCGGAGACCTCGCCCACACTGCTGTGGACGGGGAAGGTTGGCGACGCGTCGCGTTTCCGGGTCTGGGGTGCTCGTGCCTTTGTCCGCGATACCACCACGGACAAGCTCTCCCCTCGCGCCATTCCTTGCGTCTTCCTTGGCTTTGTCCCTGACGCGCCTGGCTGGCAGTTCTACGACCCCGCCTCGCGCCGTGTCTTTGCGTCTCAGGACGTCACCTTTGACGAGTCCGTCCCCTTTTACCGCCTCTTCCCCTACCGCACTGCTCCTCGCCCCCCCCCGCCGCTCTTTCTCGCCCCAGGTCCTCCCCAGGTAGACCCCCTCCCCGCACCAGGTCCTGCTCCTTCAGGTGTCTCTCAGGTAGACCCCCCTGCGCCTGCGCCTGTTGAGGTCACTGGTGACTCCGGTCCTGCTGGGAGTGGTGCTGTCCCTGGGGGTGCGGAGCCTGAGGGTGCTGAGCGTGTGGAGCCTGGGGGTGCTGAGCCTGCGCGTGCGGAGCCTGGAGGTGCTGCGTCTCGTGGTACTACGTCTGGAGGTGCTGCGCCTGTGTGTGCGGAGCCTGGGGGTGCTGAGTCTGGGGGTGAGTCGCCTGAGGGTTCTGAGACTGCTGTTCCGCGGTCTCCTTGGAGTAGCCGTCTTCGTCCGCGTGTGCCCCTCACCTCCCAGCAGCTGCACGACTGGTACGGTCGCCGTCAGCGTCCCACTTCTGCACCTCAGGGCTCTCCTGCTGGAGGTTCTTCTGCTGGTGTCGCTGGTCCCGGAGGTGCTCGTACTGGGAGTGCTGGAGCTGCTGGGGCTGGTGGTGGTGCTACTGGAGGTTCTGGAGCTACTGGCGGTGCTGGAGCTGCTGAGGGTACTGGAGCTGCTGGAGGTGCTGGAGGTGCTGGAGCTGCTGGAGGTGCTGGAGCTGCTGGAGGTGCTAGAGCTGCTGGAGGTGCTGGAGCTCCTGGGGGTGCTGGAGCTGCTGGAGGTACTGGCACTGCTGGAGGGGCTGGTGCTACTCGTGCTGGTGGCACTGCTCAGCCGCGCCTGTTCTTTGCTCCGCCGTCTCCGTCGTCTCAGCCACCACCTGACTCTGCACTTCGCCAGGTTCTCAGTCTTCCCTCGTCTACTGGTCTTACGTTACAGCCTGGCTCACCGCTGCCTGCTCCTTCTCCGTACACAGAGCAGCCTGGTGGCCTTGCAGAGCGTCGTGAGCCTGCGTCGCGTCCTGTCTCCCCTGTCTGTATCGGTCGTCGTGTTCCTCGTCAGAGCCAGCCGGCTGTCTCCGGCCCTCCCCTTGTAGTTCGTCGTCCTTCCTCTCCTCCTCCGCGTGTTCCTCTGCCGCCTCCCCCTGCGTCCTCTCTGCCTGTCGTTGCTGACCCTGCGTCTGACCGGTTTCGTGCTGAGCACTCTACTGTCACGCGTCTGCTTGCCACTGTTGTCACTGACCCGACGTTTGAGTCTGCTGCTGCGTCTGCCTTAGTCACTGAGCTTGTTGCCTTTGCTGCTCAGTGTCGTCTAGACTACGCCGCCACTCTTGTTGCTGAGTCTGCGTCTGTCTGTCCTCCGTCCGTCGGGGGTGAGTGTGCTCTTGGCACGGACGTCCTTGAGGATAGGCAGGAGGACCTTGAGTGTCTTGCAGGCGCTGCGCCTCATCTCGTATCCATGCTGCTTGCCCCTGAGGGAGACCCGGATGCACCAGACATCCCTACCCCCCGCTCTTACGCTGAGGCGATCGCGGGTGAGCACTCCTCTCAGTGGCAGACAGCCATGGACGCAGAGATGGCATCCTGGAAGTCCACAGGCACCTACGTCGACGAGGTTCCCCCTCCTGGGGCAAACATTGTCAGTGGCATGTGGATTTTCAGGGTGAAGCGGCCGCCAGGTTCTCCGCCTGTCTTCAAGGCTCGGTACGTGGCTCGAGGCTTCAGTCAGCGAGAGGGAGTTGACTTCTTCCAGACCTTCTCCCCCACCCCGAAGATGACCACTCTTCGGGTGCTACTGCACGTTGCCGCTCAGCGTGACTACGGGCTTCACTCTCTTGACTTCAGCACAGCCTTCTTACAGGGCAGCCTGCACGAGGAGATTTGGCTGCGCCGCCCTCCTTGCTTCACTGGGTCGTTCCCTCCTGGTACCCAGTGGAGCCTCCGGCGGCCGGTCTACGGTCTCCGCCAGGCGCCACGTGAGTGGCACGACACACTGAGGACGACACTTGCGGCTCTTGGGTTTGCTCCGTCGACTGCTGACCCGTCGCTGTTTTTGCGCACCGACACTTCTCTGCCGCCGTTCTACGTTCTCGTGTACGTCGACGACTTGGTCTTTGCCACTGCTGACACTGAGGCTCTCGCCCTGGTGAAGTCGGAGCTGCAGAAGAGACACACGTGCACAGACCTGGGTGAACTGCGCAGCTACCTTGGCTTGCAGATCGCCCGGGACAGAGCACGTCGCACCATCACACTTACTCAGTCTCACATGGTGCACCAGGTCCTTCAGCGCTTCGGTTTCACCTGGTCCTCAGCATAGGCCACTCCTCTGGCTACAGGTCACTTGCTCTCAGCTCCACCTTCGAACGAGTCCGTAGAGCCGAGTGGTCCTTACCCAGAGTTAGTGGGTTGCCTCATGTACCTGATGACTTGCACTCGTCCTGACCTTGCGTACCCTCTTGGCCTTCTGGCTCGCTACGTGGCTCCTGGTCGGCACCGAAAGGTGCACATGGATGCTGCCAAGAGGGTACTACGCTACTTGTGCAGTACATCGGGCATGGGGCTCGTGCTTGGAGGACGGGGTGACGTTGTCCTCACAGGTCACTCGGACACCTCTTGGGTTGACGACCAGGCTACGCAGCGGTCGTCACAGGGTTACACCTTCAGCCTTGGTTATGGTTCAGTTTCCTGGCGTTCTACACGTTCGTCTTCAGTTCTCGGCTCCAGCTGTGAGGCAGAGATCTACGCCACAGCCATGGCTGCACAGGAGCTGCGCTGGCTCACCTACCTGCTGACCGACTTGGGAGAGAGGCCTCGTTCTCCTCCAGTTCTGTACGTCGACAACAAGGCCGCCATTGCCTTGTGTCAGGAGCACAGACTGGAGCACAGAACAAAGCACATCGCTCTCCGTTACTTTCTTGCTCGAGAGCTGCAGCAGCGTGGCCAGCTTCGTCTTACCTACGTGGCCACTCGGGCCAACACTGCTGATATATTCACCAAGGCGCTTCCGCCTGGTGATCATCAGCGTTTCTGCACTTTGTTAGGCCTTGTGCCCACTCTTCCTCACTTGCTGTAGGCTTTGTTTGTACCATGATTTATATGTATTCCTGCATGCTTGTTCTTGTAGGTAGATATCACTGTACTGTTGTTGTTACATATATATTTCTGCATGTGAACTGGCCTTGTGGCCTTCTTGCTTGTGCTCAGACTGCGTGGTGACGTTGTGATCCACCCTGAGCTTGCTTTGCACTTCCTGACTGGTCTTGTGACCCTCTGTTCTCCCCCACTTTGCCTATGGGGGTGTGTCAAACATATGTGTATATAGGTTATAGTTTGGTTAGGCTTAGTGGGGTACTCACTGTGGGGTACAACCCCTTAGGTTTCTCCTTTGTACCTTTCCCCTCGATAGTCGAAACCCAACTTTCCCGTAAGATTCTAAGAAACCAACACCGCGTCACTGCATGTCTGCTTGCAACCTACTGCAGAGGCGATGCAGCCTGGCCCGCTTGGTCCTCCCCAGGTCCCCTCCCCTCTCCTAGCCTGGCCCGCTTCCCCATGTCCCTCATCGCGTCGAGTCTCGCTCACAGCCCAGCGCCCCCCGTCCCTTGGGGTCCCTCCATCTGCAACTGGCACTTGTCTTGGTTCCTCGCAACTCCTGATGCCACGTGCATAATTCCCCAACAGCCCCTCTCCCCGCCCAATTTGGCACACGCCTGTCAGCTAGCCAACACTTAGCGACGCGCAAGTGGTGTGTTCATTAACCAGGAACAACATGTGATTATGTGTGAAAATGAGAACGAGGATGAATGAACTATGAATGAAGTGAGTACATATAGGAAACCCTAATTGTGTTGTACCCCCTATGGGATACCCCACTATAGCCTACACAACAGCATAAGCTATATATATATGTTCTGACACACCCCCATAGGCAAAGTGGGGGAGAACAAGGGGTCACAAGACCAGTCACGCAAAGAACAACAAGCTCAGGGTGGATCACAAAGTCACCACACAGTCCGAGCACAACGACAAGGCCACAAGGCCAGTTCACATGCAGGAGTGCACATATATATATAGAGCTAGACAAGCAAGAGCAGGTATATATATGTGACAGTACAAGCAAGGTCAAGAGGAGAGCAAGTGAGGCAAGACAGGTACAAGACCCAGCTGAGTGCAGAAGCGCTGATGGTCACAAGGCGGAAGTGCCTTGGTGAACACATCAGCAGTGTTGGCCTCAGAGGCCACGTACGCAAGTCGCAACTGACCACGCTGCTGCAGCTCACGAGCAAGAAAGTAACGGAGAGCAATGTGCTTCGTTCTGTGCTCCAAGCGCTGCTCTCGACACAAGGCCAGCATGGCCTTGTTGTCTACGTACAGCACTGGAGGAGAACGAGGCGGCTCTCCAAGGTCAGTCAGCAGGTAGGTGAGCCAGCGAAGCTCCTGTGCAGCCATGGCCCCGGCGTAGATCTCAGCCTCACAACTGGAGCCGAGAACAGAGGACGAGCGAGTAGCCCGCCACGAGACAGAGCCGGAACCAAGACTGAAGGTGTAACCCTGCGACAACCGCTGCGTAGCCTGGTCGTTAGCCCAAGAAGCGTCCGCGTGCCCAGTGAGCACCACTGGACTCCGCCCTCCAAGCACTAGCCCCATGCCCGACGTACTGCACAAGTAGCGCAACACCCTCTTCGCTGCAGCCATGTGCTCTGGTCGGTGTCTCCCAGGAGCAACATAGCGTGCAAGAATGCTAAGAGGGTATGCAAGGTCAGGTCGTGTGCAGGTCATCAGGTACATGAGGCAACCAACAAGCTCTGGGTACGGGCCACTCGACTCTACGGACTCATCCGAAGGCAGAGGTGAGAGCAAGTGGCGAGTAGACAGAGGAGTGGCCTGAGGCGAGGAGTACGTGAAGCCGAAGCGCTGAAGGACCTGCTGCACCATGTGTGACTGAGTCAAGGTAATGGTGCGGCGTGCTCTGTCCCGAGTGATCTGCAAGCCAAGGTAGCTGCGCAGTTCACCCAGGTCTGTGCACGTGTGTCTCTTCTGCAGCTCGGACTTCACGTAGGCTAGTCCAGCAGTGTCAGCTGTGGCAAAGACCAAGTCGTCGACGTACACGAGGATGTAGAACGTCGGCAAAGAAGTGTCGGTGCGCAGAAACAACGACGGGTCAGCAGTAGAGGGAGCAAACCCAAGAGCCGCAAGCGTAGTCCTCAGTGTGTCGTGCCACTCACGCGGTGCCTGGCGGAGACCGTAGACTGGCCGTCGGAGGCTCCACTGGGTGCCAGGAGGGAAAGTCCCAGTGAAGCCAGGTGGACGGCGCAGCCAGATCTCCTCGTGCAGGCTACCCTGCAAGAAAGCAGTGCTGAAGTCAAGAGAGTGGAGCTCGTAGTCGCGCTGAGCGGCTATGTGCAGCAGCACCCGAAGAGTGGTCATCTTCGGGGTGGGAGAGAAGGTCTGAAAGTAGTCAACTCCCTGCCGCTGACTGAAGCCACGAGCGACGTACCGCGCCTTGAAGACAGGTGGAGAGCCCGGCGGCCGCTTCACTCTGAAGATCCACATGCCACTGACGATGTTCGCCCCAGGAGGGGGAACCGCGTCAACGTAGGTGCCTGTGGACTTCCAGGACGCCATCTCTGCATCCATAGCTGCCTGCCACTGAGAGGAGTAGGGACCCTCTACGGCCTCCGCGTAAGAGCGCGGAGTCGGGATGTCTAGTGCATCCGGGTCTCCCTCAGGGGCAAGTAGTACGGACGCGAGATGAGGTGAAGCAGCAGCCAGACACTGGAACTCCTCCTGCCTGTCCTCAAGGACGTCCGTGCCAAGAGCACACTCACCCCCGACGGACGGAGGACAGACAGACGCAGACTCAGCAACAAGACCGGCAGCGTAGTCTAGACGACAGCGAGCAGCAAAGTCGACGAGCTCAGCAACAAGAGCAGACGCATCAGTGGACTCAAAAGAGGGGTCAGTGACGACAGTAGCAAGGAGACGTGTGACAGTAGGACTGGTAGCACGAAGAGAGTCGGACTCTGGGTTGGTAAGTGCAGGAAGAGAGGACTCAGGAGGAGAAGGCAAAGGGGCACGCAGAGGAGCAGTGGACGGACGCAAAGACATCCGGTGCGTGCCAGGGACAGGAGGAGGACGCTGACGCGAACCGCGACCACTAGCGCGAGCAGCACGAACAGGCGACGCAGGACGAGACGCAGGCTCACGACGCTCAGTAAGACCTCCAGTGGGACCAGTGTAAGGAGAGGGAGCAGGAAGTGGGGAGGCGGGCTCTAACTGGGACTGTAACTGAACAGGCGGTGGACACGCTGCAGGAGGAGAAAGACCAAGAACCTGCTGTAGGAGTGGAACGAAGTACGGCCGAGGCCGCGCGGCGACTCCAGACACAGCAGGGACAGCACCCTCAGCAGCAGCACCAGCGCCAGCAGCACCTCCAGGGGCAGGACCTCCAGCAGCACCAGCAGCACCAACACCCGCAGCAGCTCCAGCTCCAGGCGGACCCGAAGGCCCAGCAGCTCCGGGACCAGCGGCACAAGTACCCTCAGCAGTCGAAGGAGCTCCGGCTCCAGCAGTACGTCTCCAGCGGCGAGCAAACCACTCGCGCAGCTCCTGTGGAGAGAGGGGCTCCCGCCGAGGCGAAGCACCCGGAGAACCGCCAGGTCCCGCACCGCCAGACGCCACAAGGGGAGGTCCAGTGGCCGCAGGCTCCGCAGCTCCAGGCTCAGCAGCTCCAGACGCAGCACCCCCTGGCTCAGCACCCCCAGGCTCAGCACCCCCAGACTCCGCACCCCCAGGCTCAGCACCCCCAGTCGCAGCACCCCCAGGCTCAGCACCCCCAGACTCCGCACCCCCAGGCTCAGCACCCCCAGTCGCAGTACCCCCAGGCTCAGTACCCCCAGACTCAGCACCCCCAGGCTCAGCACCCCCAGGCTCAGCACCCACGTGCGTAGCACCCCCAGAGTCAGCACCCCCAGGCTCAGCACCCGCAGCAGGACCAGAGTCACCAGCAACCTCGACCGGCTCGACTGCGTCTACCTGGGACACACCTGAAGGGGCAGGACCCTGAGGGGGAAGGGGGTCTACCGGGGGGGGACCTGGCACAAGGAAGTGCGGTGGCGGGGGGAGGGAAGGAGTGCGGTAGGGGAAGAGGCGGTAGAAGGGGACTGACTCGTCGAACGTGACGTCCTGGGAGGACAGAACACGACGAGAGGAGGGGTGGTAGAACTGCCACCCTGGGGCGTCAGGGGGGAAGCCGAGGAAGACACAGGGAGCAGCACGAGGGGACAGCTTGTCCGCAGACAAGTCGCGGACAAACGCCCGAGATCCCCAGACACGGAACGCAGACGCATCGCCGACCTTCCCCGTCCACAGCAGAGCTGGGGAGGTCTCCGGCCGGGAGACCCTGGGGTGAAGGTTGATCTGATGCGCCGCGTACCGAACCGCAAACGGCCACAGAAAATGGGGGGCAGCCGCATGCATCATGGACGTACGAGCGACGTCCATGACCATGCCAATGCGGCGCTCAGCAATCCCATTTTGCTGTGGAGAGTCCGGAAGCGTAAAGGTCTGGCGGATGCCTCGTGCACGACAGTAGGCTCGCAGAAGGCCAGAGGAGAACTCTCCACCTCGGTCAGAGTGCAGACGCAGAACAGGAAAGTCCGAGCCGAAGCTCCTCCTGAGCTGGAGACGAGCTGCGCGGATCCAGTCGATCAACACCGCAGTAACATCACCCTTGCTGCGCAAGGGGAAGACTGTGGTGTAGCGCGAGTAGTCGTCAACCACCAGCAGGAAGTAGCGCTCGTGACCCTGCCCACGGACGCGGGCCGGGCCCCACACGTCCATGTGAAGCGTCTGCAGAGGAGCCTCTGTCGGGGGGAACTGGGAGGAGTGAGGGGCAGCCCGGAGCCGCCCCTCGACACAGGGGACACAGGAAGGTCCGGGTCCCGAGGGAAGGGGAGGGAGAGACCGGGGAAGACCAGAGACAAGGACACGGGAAGCCATGCCCCGAAGACGAGGCAGTGGCCAAGACGGTGGTGCCACAGGAGAGTCTCCTGAGACAGGCGGCGACACGAGCAGGGGGCAGACTCAGGACCAGACCTGGACGCAGCAGCAAACACCTGACCCGACGCAGCTACCTGGCCAGACGCAGGGACAGGAGGAGACTCAGTGGTCAGGGTGTAGAGACTCGACCCCGGCCGACGCGAAAACGTGGCCAGGTGTCGGCCTGTGCGGGCGTCCGAGCAGTGGGTCACCCGCTGACTCGCAGGAGTAAACTGGTGAACCCCCGCATCCTGCAGGTCAGCACCACTCACCAAGTTCGTCGAGAACGAGGGGAGGTACAGACCAGACAAGGTGCCCGAGGGGGCAGCCGGACACGGGAGGACAGTGGAGAAGTGAGAGAGGACAGGACCCCCAGAGGGGTCAGCCAGGGAGACTGCAACCGGCCGGCCAAGCGGCGTGAGTGTGGTGCGGTCTCGAAAGAAGGAGCGAGAAGCCCCTGAGTCAAGCGTGAAGGTGAGGGAGGCCGAAGCCGACGCAGTACCTGAGAGCGCAGCCTCACCAGTACCTGAGAGTGCATACGCACTGGCACCTAGAGCAGCAGCCGCAGAAGTACCTGGCGCAGCAGTACCAATGCCCGGGTCGGGCGGGAAACACCGGTAACAGTCACCCTCCTCACTAATAGTCACAGCATACATGGCAGCAAGGATAGCATCAAAGTCAAGATCAAAGATAGCTACGCCAGCCCTAGACAGCTCTCCCCAACGGGGAATCTCACTAGCCTCGGGGAACTGCTGACGCCAAGCGTCCGTCAGGCAGCCAAAGCAGCGCTGGGTGGGGTGGGCACCTCCACACTTCTCACCCGCGCGGTCGCCGGAACGAAGGACGTAGGTGCACGGACCAAAACCCCCACCCCGCTGACGCTGCGTGTACCACTCACGGAGCTGCTGGGGCGGGGGGATGTCCCGCGAACGCTGCTGCTGCTGCTGCTGCTGCTGCTGACGCTGGCCACCACCAGAGCCGCTACGCTGCGGGGCACTACCCCGACCAGCTCCACCCCCTCCGCCACCGCCGCCTCCACCTCCACCACCACCGCTGCCTCCGCTCCCACCGCTGCCGCCGCCACCGCCTCCTCCTCCGCTGCTGACACCGCCACCACTGCCCCCGCCACCACTCCCACCGCCACTCCCACTCCCTCCGCCGCCTCCACCGCCACCTCCACCGCCCCCGCCAGGTCCACCCGCGCCCTTGCCCCCCTTGCCCCTGCCAGGGCGGCGTCTCCCGCTAGGGGCAGACGCCGCGCAGACCGACTCAAGACCAAGCAGGTCGGCAGCAGCAGCAGAGGCAACAGAGGGCAGCAGGGGGGAAGGAGAACACCCCTCAAAGATGGGGGTGCGAGGGTCACCACGAGAGGCTCCTACAGCGACGATGCTCTTCTCCGCCGCCAGGAGGGACTTCTCGAGGAGGTCGACAGTGAGAGTGGTGGGACAGACTGAGAGGAAGTGGTCCCTGACTACGTGAAGGGAGTCAGGGAGGCGTGTGACTATGTAATAGAGAGTGATGTACATGGGGGGGGGGTTCTTGGCGCAGAACTCAGCAGGAAGGGCGGCACGGTAGCGAGTGTCACTAGTGCGGAGGTGCGTAATGAGGTCAGCGACAGTGGGAAAGGCAGCAAGGTCAGGAAAGAGGTACGGTAGCATGAGGCGGCTAAGGGCAGCAGTGGCAGGGGAAGAGTAGCGCGCAACTACAGCGTCGTACAAGGTCTGAGCACTCTTGTACTGACTAAACTGCGCGCGCTCAGTGGTAGGCAGGTGGCGACGCACAGCAAGACGTGCAGCAGCATCGCGGGTGGCCCACTGAGAGCGAACAGTGGGGTCAGCATCAGCAGCAGGGGCAGGAGAGGCGCCAGAGGTGAGGTCAAAGAGGGAAAGACCGTCCGCCCTATCGCACTGTAAGAACAGCTGCAGGTCGTCGACCCAGACCTCAAAGTCAATGGCTCGACCCTCAGCGTCAAAAGCGAGGACACTAGGGGTAGCCATGACGACGACAGTGTAGTAGTGCAAGCAGTAGGGGAAGGGCACGCAGTAACAGTGGTGCTGTGCTCACCAGGCAGGGCAGGTCGGGCGGCTCGGCAGTAGGGCGGCTCGGCATTAGGGTGGCCCGGCGACTCGGCTGCTGGGCGGCTCGGCTTCCGGGCGGCTCGGCGGCAGGGCGGCTCGGCGGCAGGGCGGCTCGGCGGCAGGGCGGCTCGGCGGCTCGGCTCCCGGGCGGCTCGGCGGCAGGGCGGCTCGGCTGCACGGCGGCTCGGTTGCTCGGCTCACGGGCGGCTCGGCAGCAGGGCGGCTCGGCGGCAGGGCGGCTCGGCGGCCGGGCGGTTCGGCTGCAGCGCGGCTCGGCGGCGGGGCGGCTCGGCTGCTCTGCTGCTGGGCGGCTCGGCTGCGCTGCTGTTGGGCGGCTCGGCTGGGCCGCTGACGTAGCAAGGCGGCGGGGCCGCGAAGAGAGAGGCGGCGGGGCCGCAGCGAGAGAGGCGGCGGGGCCGCAGCGAGAGAAGCGGCGGGGCCGCGAAGTCGGGCGGCGGGGCCGCTGAGTAGGGCGGCGGGGCCGCAGTGAGAGGCGGCGGGGCCGCAGCGAGAGAGGCGGCGGGGCCGCGAAGACGGGCGGCGGGGCCGCAGTGAGTGGCGGCGGGGCCGCAGCGAGAGATGGCGGCGGGGCCGCGAAGAGAGAGGCGGCGGGGCCGCAGGTAAGGGGCGGCGCGAAGCCGCCGGTGAGGGCGGCGTAAAGCCGCGGGTAGGGGCGGCGACGGGCCGGGAAAAGGGGGCGGCGCGCCGCAGCCGCTATGGCGGCTCGACGGGACCGTAAGGGCGGCACTACGGGCCGCTAGGTGCGACTCGACGGGCCGCTTAAAAAAAAAGGGGCAGGCGCGACTCGAGGCGCGTTTCGGTGGGCCCAAGGAACAGTCCCTAGGAGGGGACCTGCTCTGATTCCATGTGAAAATGAGAACGAGGATGAATGAACTATGAATGAAGTGAGTACATATAGGAAACCCTAATTGTGTTGTACCCCCTATGGGATACCCCACTATAGCCTACACAACAGCATAAGCTATATATATATATGTTCTGACATTATGCTCGACAAGTGTGTTAGCTAAATCAGACCACGCAAATTAACTAGTCTGGAAAATCAGACAAAGCTCCAACATTAGTCTGAAAAATCAGACCATAAAAATTTGCCCGTCTGAATGCCAGACAGAACAATTTTTTACTTTGGCTTTTTCAGACGGGCCTAAATCCTAGCAAGAGCCCTGCCCCAAACCCACGTTCCCCCCGGGAAGCTTGCTGACTCGGCGAAAAAACAAGTGTTGCAGCGAAACCAGACAAGCCACTGCGCTCAACTTTTGAGTTCACAACCCCCACCCACCAGCGCTCAATTTGGGCCTCGAGCTTGGTTGCTGCCAGCACATACTGAGCTGCCTACATTACAATCAGGGTAAAAAATATACCTACACTGATGCCTCTGGGTAAAGTTTTCAAAAGTTCAAGTTACACTGATCCATCAGTGTATTCAAAAAGGGCACACTGCTCAGAAGGGTTTTGAAAAAAGCTACACTGCTAATCGTGAGTAGCCAAAAACCAAACATAGGCCCTGGGTAGCGGTGGACAAGGCGTTCACTACTACTCCATTCGACGGCACCAACTTTCGCGAGTGGGCGCTTCGGTTTCGCATGAACGCACGCGTGACAAACCTATGGGAATTCTTCGTGACGCTTCAATACCCGGTTACTATGGCCGACTGAAACATGAGAGACGCAATGGAGCGGTTGGAAAATCTGCAAGCGGACTACTCACAACGTGCGACGCTATCATTTTGGGTTCTACTACATAGCGTGAGCGCAACGATTCAGCTTCAACTGGACGTGTTTCAAGAATCCTACAACCCAACGTTTGAGGCATGGGAATACCTGATGGAGACATACCAGACGAAGGATTTGGTGGCAAAGGTGTCTCTCCAGAAGCAATTGGACAACCTGAAGATGGGGAGTCAAGAGAGAGTAGAGGAATATTTCAATCGAGCAACGGCAATTCGTGACAAGCTGTCGTTGGCAGGGAAGATGGTGGATGAGGATTCGTTTACCTTGAATCTGATTACTGGACTGCCGCCGCACTGGGAGGTGCTGAGACACTCGGCAATGCTACATGACATCTCGGACAGCTACACACTACAACGAATGATGATTCAGGAACAACGCTACCAAGACCTCATTAGCAAGACCAACCGTGACAAACGTCCCCCTCGCATGGCTGGCCAAGCACGTGGAGATCATTCACCAGCAAAGGAGAGGATCGAGACAAAGGGAAACCAGAATGCGGCGAAATCAACGGGAGGGCAGCACGCGACATTTATGGAGAAGTTCAAGGGCAATGAAGGAAAGGGAGGACGCTCAAACATGGTGTGTTGGTACTGCAAGGAATCTGGCCACCCATTCTACAAATGTCCCAAGGCGCCTCCAGGCTGGTCACCACCAGGGTGGGAACCACAAAACAGAGGGAGGACAAACCAGCGCACCTGGAGTAGCCGTTCATCCTCGCCCCGAAGGAGTGAAAGCCCCAAACGTGACAACCAAACGTCAAAACAGCAAGGTGCAGCCGGGGGAGACAACAAACGTACTGTTGCATACATTGCAATGGTTCGGTCGTCGCAAGGAACTTTACCGTCAGCCTGAGGATCGATGTGGTTGCTGGACAGCGAATGCAGCCAGCACATGACTTCAGAAAAACGTTGGTTTGAGGGTCTAGAGAAGCTGGACGCACCTGTATACGTGGAGTTGGCTGACGGCAGCCAACTGCTGAGCTCGATGGTGGGGATGATTAGAGCAACGGCGCCCGATGGAACAACGGTCCGCTACACCGACGTGCTCTATGTCCCCGGTTTGAAGTCCAACCTTCTCTCCTATTGTCAGTTGCACAAGAAGGGAGCACGGATTTTTACACATGCTGACGGGCACACGGAAATTACCATGGCGGTTGGGGATGAGCATGTAAAGATTGGACTTGGAATGACCATCCATGGGGTGCTCATGGTCCAATATGAACCTGCACTGGCATCTGCCCAAGAATCCAACCATGACAATAACGATGCTGCATCAAGTGACCATGGTCATGGAGGGCTAAATGCACATTCTGCTCATGCATCCATCACGTACCGCATGGCCTACAAGCGCTTGGGTCACCCGTCATACACATCCATGGATGCCACATTTCGAATCGGAGATGTTGAAGGACTCTCCATATCCGACAAGACAAACCCCCTCAAACCCCCATGTGACTCATGTCTACGAGGGAAGATGAGCAAGGCCCCATTTCCCATAGGTGGCGACAAGCGCACAGCTTGACCTTTGGAGCTCGTGCATAGCGACATCATGGACTTGGGTGACGCTCACCCCTCACTTTGCTACGTGCTGGCGCTCAAGGACGACTACACCAACTACCTATGGGTGGCGCCGTTGGCTCGGCAGTCAGACATGGCAGCTGTTTTCTCGGCTTGGCATCGCGAGATGAAGACAAAGCTGCCCACGAAGCCGCTGGCCGCCTTGCGCACGGACAACGGAGGGGAATATACAGCAAATGCTTTCACAGATTACCTGAGTTCTCACGACATCGTCCATCAAACGTCCTTATCTCACACACCACAACAGAATGAAGTCGCCGAACGGGTCAACCGCACACTCATGAGTGCGGACAATGACCATCGGGGCCAGCCTTTCTTCTAAGTTCTGGCCTTATGCGCTGGAGTATGCAGCATGGCTACACAACCATATCAGCTGCAACAGCAACCCATCGGCACACTCACCATACTTCATGATGACAGGAAAGGCGGCAGATGTCTCAATGGCAAGGACCTTTGGCTACCTCTGCTACTATCTCCCTCCCCAAGACAGCTTCGGGAAGTTTGAGCAGAGAGGTCGGGCAGGCATGTTTCTCGGCCTCTCTAACTCACGAAAGGCATGGATCGTGCGGGACTTGGCAAGCGACGTTGATTCGGACACACGCTCAGCTCGCTTCTTTGATGATCTCATGTTACCGGACGCTGAATCGGTACTCGAACGCCAACGCTACTTGGAAGAAGTCTTACAACACATTGACGGTTGGACTTCAGGGGGAGAAGGCTTTGGGTCCAAGTTTGACTCCTTTCCCGCATCCCCACCATCGCCTACATCGCCCACGGACACCTCAACCACACAAGGACAGGAAGTTGACGCAACTCAAGAGGACTCACCCATTGGCGACGCAGCCGAAACAGGAGAAGGGGCTGCAACAAGTGACTTACCTCCAGCAGGCGTCTCTGTTCCTTTTGTTCCTGAAGTTGCTGAAGGCAACGAAATGGAGAATGAGGCAAGTCATCTCTATGACTTTGCCTACCCACCTGATGGGATCGAGCTGGCAGCTCATGACGTAACTCCACATATCTCACTCGTGTGGTTGCTGTTGTGTGCGTGCTCACACGCATACATGATGACAGACTCTCGATTGAGAGGGGGAGTGGGGTGAGGAGTATCTTGGGCTGCAACAAAGAGGAGTTGGGAGTTCACGTTCCTTTTCAGTTTTTAGGTTACACACGAAGATGAGTATCAGGATGAGACCTACTGCAATGAATACACAAGGCATGGTAGCAGCCGCAACCGAGAGCTTTTCTGCTAGACTGTTGCAGCTACTGACTTCAGTTGCCAAGGCCGCTGGTTGATGCACAGTACCTGCAGGTTTCAGGGGGAGTCACACACAACAACAATGGAGTGAGTGGGGATCACAGTCACGAGTTGATACACTGCTGCTACGATCAAAGGGACAAGGCAAGTTGCTGTTGATGCAAAGTGCTAGAGCTGCAGAAGCGTACCAGGAACTGGTGCACGATGCACGTCGCCAGAAGCTAGTGCAGCAAGCCAGCGGTTGCTGCTGGCCGCCAGGTGTTGCGAGCCGTCAGGAGCTGGTGCAGGCCGCAAGCAGTTGCTGCAGCTGCTCCAGTTCGCCAGCTGGTGTGGGCGGGGGCAGAAGACATAACAAGACAGTTTGAGTGTGACATGATATTCGAGTTAAGCGCAGCAACCGAAGGCAGAGGGCATCACGAGTGGAAACAGGCACAAGAGGACAAGGCTCTACGAAGTGCAAAACACCATTACAGTATGAGGCAGGGGGAGATAGTAGGAAACACTCACCATGGAGCTGCAGGCGGCCAGGTGATGCTTCTGTAGGGCGTCAGGGGGAGCTGCAGACCGCCAGGCGATGTTGATGCTGTCGCCTGTCAGGCGCCGGAGGTGATGCTGTTCGCAGGTGCAGGAGCAGCCCGCCAGGTGCAGGAGCAGCCAGCTAGGTGCTGGTGAACGCCAGTTGCATGTGCTTCCGTGCACCACCTGGTGTACGGGGAGCAGCACAAGGCCACGTAAAGCAGCATAGCGTCACATGGAGCAACACAGAGTAACATGGAGAAGCACAAGGTAACAGGGTAATATAGGTGAAACAGTGAAGGTTTGACTAAGCATCCTCACCTCGGCAGGAAGGAGAAAGCCATGCGCCACCTGGAGCAGCAGCCGTGCGCCGCCAGGAGAAACTGCCGTGCGCCATTCGTTGCAGCTATAGCTGCAACCGCCGTGCGTCTGTCGTCCGCAGCCTCAGGTAACAGGTGCACGCTGCCACTGCCGCTATCATTAGCTGCTGCTACCGCGCGCCACGAGGAGCTGCAGCCTTACGCCACCCAGGACAGTAGGTGCTGCAAACGTTGAGCAGTAGCAGCAACCTCGCGCCAGATCGTCCGCAGAAGCAGAGGAAGATCGCGTCGTGTGATGCAGCGGCGCGCATGCCACTGCAGCCCTCCGACAGCCACTGCTGTTGATTGCCAGGGGCGCTGACACAGCAGAGGACCTACTGCTGCAGAAGTGCGCAGGGTCTTCCAGCCACGCGCCAAGCATCAGCTGTCGCGCAAGTCGCTACCGGAGGGTCGCAAACAGCTGCGCGCCACACTACTTTGGTTCTGCGATGAGCAGCAGAAACGCGCCTTCAAAGAAAGAAATCGCCAGCAGCTAAGTCGCGTGTCAGACGAGAAAGAGAGCCAGCTGCCGCTCTCCTATTTCCGGCATTTCAACCTTCCTAGGGGAGATTTCGCCATGGATAAGCTATGGCCTTGTCTGCAATGGCGGCCATTGACTGAAAACGACCTCTAGCAAGTCGAGATTGAGAGTCAGGGAAACAAGATATGCAAAGCCAGAATGACGAAGTTGCTAGACCCCTGCTGGAGAAGGGAACGGGAAACTGGAGTAGCAGGAGTGACAGAGTCAGGGTTCGATGTG